>OW052247.1:22007500-22744166 GCA_932526585.2 Philonthus cognatus | reverse complement strand
CTCGTTAAGTGATTATCATGAGCAAATGGTTGTAATTAAGAGTGTACTTCTTAATTGAAGTGGATGAAAACCCAGTCGACAAGTGTTATAGACGATTGAGGAAACTGAGAGAACCCGACGTGGACGCGACCGGTTTTTTTAAAGGATTAATTAATTTTAAACGCCAATCAAGACATCCGAAACCAAAACAAGAAATAATTGAGTATTCATGAAAATTAACATCGCACGGCGACAACAGAAGAAATACGTAGTGTGTTCTTTAAAACTGATATTAACCGACAACAGGAAAATCAAATCAGTTGTGAAAATTAAATTTAACCCATTGACAGCCGAGCATTATAGAGTTACTTTAAGAGTTGATTTTAGGTAAAATAAAACTAAATTTAACTGACAACAGAATAATTAAATTATTCACGAAAATTAAAATTATTAATATATTTTTAAAGCAACGTTAACCTTAACCGAATTTGAATTCTATCTACATTAGTTTTAGTAATTATAATCTAATAAAAACAACCATTAAATATAAACTTATTATAAAACATAAAAGCGAATTTATAGTTTTTCTGTAATCATTTTGTCTCCTTGAGACTTTCTACATATTATGAAAAAAGTTATTAAATTTTGTATTGTGGAGACTTGTACTTCGTTATACGCGTTAATTTATCTATAAAAAACGTGTTAACTTTGTAAAACACAATTTACGTGAATGCAGTTTCGGCAAATTTAGCTTGCCATTGTCAAACATGAAACATTTATTAAAAAAAATATTAGTTATAGAGCTAAGGAACATTTTGATTTTGGCCTAAAAGAGCATCAGCTATGCTCCCTCTAATTATTTTTTCATGTTTATTTATTCGAGGCAAAAACAATGCTTCAATAATAAAACATGCTGCTGAAAGAAAGTGGATTGCCAAAAATGTTTGAAGAATATAAGATGTTATATAAGAAGAGCCACACAATGAAATCTTCTTTCAAATAAAACATTTAAATACGTACTTATATGTAGTAACTTTTAGAAATTTATACAATATTTTGAAGTTTCTCTATTAAAATATGCAATTTATATTAAAATAGTGTGCTTAATGTTACGCGAATTATGAATGTTTTCTTTAAAACTAATTGTGTTGGTTTTGTTTTTAGAACACACTTTGCAAAAAAAATGTTATACAATAAATCTCCGCTCTTTAAAGTTTTATTCTTGGGCATTCTTTAGAGAAACGGTGTGGATGTTTTGATCGGGTTCTCAGATTCCGACCATATAAAATTTCCTATGTTCAGTTTTAAAAAATACACTCCAATCGGATTGCACCTTGACAGTTCGCTACCAAACGTACAATTTGAGGTGTTTTTTTAAAACTGAATATAGAAAATTTTACAAGCTCGGAATTTGTATGTTCAGAGATAAAAAATTACATGCAGGGACTTTTTCTTTCAAGTATACTACCCCAATTACAGCGTAATCTTCACATATTTGTTTTTTGAGTTCAAAGTGAAGCTTTAAACAAGAGTTTTCCACTCCCAGACTAAGCATGAAGTAACATTTCGAGTTTAGAAAAGCCTGAGTTTGGATTTGATCCAAACGCTCATCTTGAAGTCTTTCAAAAAAAATAACGAAACTCGGAAAATTTACAGCGTATACATACAAAGAAAAACTTCCTGTATACCATGCATTTTGTTTTATATCTAAACATACAAATTCCGAGCATGTACAATTTCCTATGTTCAGTTTTAAAAAACACACCTCAAATTGTACGTTTGGTTGCGAACTGTCAAGCTGCAATGCGATTGAAGTGTGTGCTTTAAAACTGAACATAGGCAATTTTATATGGTCGGAATTTGTATGTTCAGAGACTGGAAAAAAACACATGGTATGTACATAGTGTAAAGTTTTATTTTAAGTGTACATAGTTCAATGCATCTGTAAAATTTCAGGCATTCGTTGCTTTTTTAAAAAAAACGTTCAATTTGAAGTTTCGAAGTGTATCCACTCCTTGATTAAGCATAAAGTAAAATTTCGAGTTTAAAAAAGCCACGCGTATTAAACACTGAAATATTGTGCTGGTTCAGCAGGATAAAAACATACTGCTAGGCAAAAATATTTTAAATTTTCCAATATTTCAGTGTTTTACACGCCTTGCGCATAGAGTAAAATTTCGAGTTTACAAAAATTGCTTAATCAAGGAGTAGAAACACTTGTTCGAAACTTCAAATTGGACGTTTTTTTAAAAAAAGCAACGGATGTCTGAAATTTTACGGATGCATTGGAGTATGTACACTTAAAATAAAACTTTACACTAATAAAGACATAATGCTGTCTATAGCTACGAATTGTAAAAATATTTAGTTAGAACAAACTTTTTTTGATCCATTCTGGATTTTGTTGCATTGGTTGTAAAATAAACACAATTCAGTCCAATTTTAATTGTTTTCGTAATTTTATATATTATGTTTAAAGTGTGCAAACTATAAGAAACGCAAGCTTATTTTCTGGAATTCAAATGCTTTTGAATATGAATTATTCTTGTTACAATTCTGTATTTTCCAAAGAATTGTAGAAATGGTTAGAACACACTTTTTTCTGGATTCAATCTGGATTTTGCTGCATTGATTGTAAGTTTTAGACATCTCGATATCACAAAACAATGAGCGCTATTAGCAACATTTCGCAATTTTCGAAAATCCCCTTTTTGTTCTCGCGCGCGCAAAATTCCCCAATGTTGCCGTTAATATAAATTTAATGGCGTATTCCTGATTATCAGAGCCCGAGGATCTTTGTCCGAAAAAGCTATTACGCCTATAATTAGGAAATAGAGGGACCATGGGTAAACAAAACCCAACGTTTTCCCATTCTACACAAACCAACCACTATATTCCAAGACATATGGTCCCTGTCCGAGCGAGAAAAAGAGAGATGGAAATAAGCACCCCACAGCTGACTCCTCCACATGTCTTATATCCGACCTTCTGGTGTCCACCTGTTGTCTCAGAACTCGTGCCTGAAAATATTGTTTTATTTTCTTGCCGTGAATGTCTCGGAAATTATCAAAATTTGTGAAATAAGCGACGGTATTTCATTTCTTGATGCAAATCTTTTAACTACTAATCAAATTAGAAATTAATTAAATCAACACCATGTTTTTATATAAGAGAATAGTTTAGTAAGTGTAACTTACTAGACGCTGCCCATCGGTCGAAAACATTATTTGATAGAGATACATTGTGACTTTTTGAAGTTTTAAAGGGCATATAAGAGGACCGTAACAATTTGGCTCCGGACCCTCTCGCAGCAGTGTAAAGATTTCAGAGAAAACAGCTCATAGGATTTTCATCAAATTTTGTATTTTAGTTCTAGCTTACAATATCTTGAACTGATCAACTTTTGGATAAAATGCGTGGATGTTTAGTTTTCCGTTTATGTCTATTCTTAGCGTTTTCTTCGTATTACGTAAATCATTGACATAAATGCAATTTTTTAATTAAAAGTTGTAGGGATTTAATAAAGAAAACACTTGGTTAAATTTCACTAATATTTTGGTTTTTTATTCCAACTAATTTCGACTCAATATTAGTGAAACTTATCCAAGTGTTTTCTTTATTAAATCAGAGCTAAATATATTTCACCATGTGAAAGATGTGAAACTTGTTCAAGATAAAAGTTGTAGATAATCAAGAAATAAAAATGTACTGTGTATATACTTTTAGTGGTATCTCTTTTTATTTGAAAGTTATTTTTAAAAATGTACAGTTTTTAATTTTGTTTTTTTAATTTTGTTGCTCTATCTCTGTGAGTTCTAAAAATATATGATAGAAATAATCGATATATTAATCCCATGTCATTTTAATTTGCGGTCGGTCCTGTGTTGGTCACAACAGATATGTATTTCAAAGTGTCCCTTTTTCTGCCGTTTTTGTTGGTGAAGCCAATTTAAGTAGGTCGCCATATAACAGCATAGTTTGGTAAGTGTAACTTACCAGACGCAAAATTTTTTGATTTTGTAATTCTTGTTTGATTTATTTCCTATCGGTCGAAAACATTATGTGAAAGACATACATTGCGACTTTTTCAAGTTTTTAAGGGAAGAGAGAATGTTTTCAAATATCTGACGACAAGTTGTGAAGTGACTGAAATCAAATTGTGAGAGTCTATATTTAGAAATAAATGAATTTGTATTCAGATTGTAAACATTATATTTATTCTTTAAAATACAGCGAATTTTCCTTTTACCTATATTTTATTAAAAGTTTAATTTTAAATACTGGCGAGTGTTTTCATTCCCTCATTAAGCTTGAAGTAAAATTTCGAGTTCAGGAAATCCTAAAAATTTGGCACGGTCGCGTAGCAACCGAGCCAAATTAGGCTTTTCTTAACTAGAAATTTTACTTCATGCGCCACGCGTATACAACGCTGATTTAATGTGAAATGGTCTTTGACCAATTAACAAGTGAAATACGTTTAGTATGTCGATCATCAATTGTTTGAATGACGGAGAAAGTGCTACGATGGACACATCATAATTTTTGTACTTGTTTTTGTGAAACTTTAGAAACATGAATTCTTAAAACAAAATACTAACTCAAATCCCTCCTACCACATAAAGCTATCTACGCCACTAAGTTTGTGTGATTTTTGTAACTCAAACTTTATGTGTATGTTTGATATTAATTTATGTACAAATAAAATATCAAATCTAATATCGTAGACTTAACATTACAAAATAATCCGATTTTAATCAAAATTCGGTTATCCTGCGCTTAGAGGTCCGATTTTAAAACGAATAAAATTTTTGAAAAATCAATTAATTATTCTCTAGCGAGTGTTTTTTTATTTAATCCAAGCTTAAGCATTAAGTAAAATTTTGAGTTAGGAAAAGGCTGAAGAATTTGGATTTGGACACGCAGCGTTCAAATCCAAATTCTGGCTTTTCTCAACTCGATTTATAGTCAAGTTAATAATTTTTACAATACAAAAAAAACTGCAAAATAGGTTTATGATTGATCGTGTAACGAGTGTTTCCAGTCCCAGATTAAGCATGAAGTAAAATTTCGAGTTTAGAAAAGCCTAAAAATTTGGCTCGGGCGCATAGCGAAGCGGAGCGACCGAGCCAAATTAGGCTTTTCTAAACTCGAAATTTTACTTCATGCGCCAAGCGTATACAAAACTGATTTAATGTGAAATGGTCTTTAATCAATTAATAATTGAAATAGGTTTAGTATGTCAATCATCAATTGTTTAAATGACGGAGAAAGTACTATGATGGACACATCCCCTCCATCACAAAAAGCTATCTACGCCACTGAGTTTGAGTTATTTTTGTAACTCAAACACCTTTGAAATTCGTGTGTGTTTTTTATGACTCAATTAATCTCAAACATTTGAGCGATTATAGGGGCAATTATAGAGTTAACACGGTACCAATTCAAAACATCCACAACATTTTTGCTATCCGTTACGCCGATCTTACACTTTTTTTACATTATTTCGATAATTTTTATTAATAAAAAATTAAAGTACGTACTCGTATGTACCAAGTTTTAGAAACTTAAATATCTTTTAATATTTCGCAGATTCTTCATCAAAAATCTATTTAAATTAAAATGCGTATGCTTAATATTAAGCGAACTGTAAATATTTTTTTAAATCGTGTTGATTTAATTTTAAAAACTCACAATGCCGAAACAAAAAATCTATTTGTGTAATAAATATCCGCTCTTTAAAATTTCATTCTTAGGCATTTTTCAGATAAACTCTGTGGATGATTTGATGGGGTCCTGTTAACTTTAATAGTTGGTTTTAGGTGAAAATTTTGCACTATTTTTCATGATTTCTATGAATGACTTATTGAGTGCAATATAAAGTTTAGAACGAGTGTCTCTACTTCCAGACTAAGCATTAAGTAAAATTTCGAGTTTAGAAATGCCCCCCTCGTAGAAAATTTTCACGGGCCTATAAAACGCTGAAATATTGTTAAGTTAGAAATACACTGCAATTTTTTTTACGAGGAATAATAGAAATATTTAAATAAAATATTTAGAGTTTTCCTTCGACACTTTTAAATCAGATCAAATAATATTATATATCAAATTAACTTATACCCGGTGTTGACTTGGCGGACGCAACATAGGAAATCGTATGATAATTTTGACGTGTTTGGCTCCCCTATTTATTTTAGAGACAAAATGTATTTAACTTTTTTGTAGCGGATAAAATTCTAAATTTATTATTGTTCACACTTAACACTTTACGTTTTTCTAAGTTAAAATTATTAAGAAAAATTAATGTGATTTTATAAAAATAATAACATGCCACGGAATTGAAACAACAATTGTGGATGTTAAAATGGTACAAGATATCGCTGTCAGTTGATTAAAGTAAATGTTTTCAAAATGATTTACACTAGCGCTTCTCAAACTATTTTGTGTGGCGGACCTGTATTTTAGGTCCCAATTTGTCACATTTTTTATATCATATTAAGAATACGGAATGATGACAATTAACGATAAATTTCTACAACATTGAAGAAAATCTTGAAAATTGATAAATATCCGAACATTGAAAACCTATGACTAATGATTCGACATTGATGAAAACCACCAAAATTTATGTAAACTGATGAATATCATAAAAATTTACAAGTCATTTGAAAATTATGAAAATAGACTAAAATATTGAAAATTCCAGAACAGTAAATTGGACGGATATCACGATAAAAATCAAATAGATCAAAAAACAACTATAGTCAAATGATTGTCTTTGTTTTTAATTAATAGCATTTTTCCTTGTGTAGTGTAAATCATTTAGAAATAAATGTTTTTTAAATGATTTACACTACACAAGAAAAAATTCCATTAATTAAAAACAAATAATAAATAAATAATAAAGTGACAGCGATATCTAGTGCCATATTGACATCCGCAATTGTTGTTTCAATTCCATGGCATGTCATTATTTTTATAAAATTGCATTAGTTTTCTTAACTATTTTAACTTAGAGAAACTTAAAGTGACAAACGTTAATACGAATGAATTCAGAATTTCTACCTCCACAAAAAAGGTAAATATATTTTGTTCTTAAAATAAATAAGGGAGCCAATATTTAAACATTTCAAAATTTACATGGGATTTCCTATGTTGCGTCCGCTAAGTCAACACCTGGTATAGTCATTTAATTAAAAAAAAATGATAATGTTGCGTGTACGCATTAATGGCGCTTAATGGGTTAATCAAAAATGTTTCTTACATGGACATTTTTGGAGCGAGCAAATATACGTATACACTTTTATGCAAAACAAATAAACTGTCAATTTACAAATCGATTTAAGTGACATTAAACTGACATTTAATTGTTTAAAAAGGCAACTTGCTACTTAAAAGTTGTGCAATAAAAAGTTGCATATACAAATGTAAAAGCACCATAAGTTCAACTTTGAGCTAAGTTCAAAATGACTTAAGAACAATAATTCAAACAAACCATTTCTATTGGTGTCATTTACGGAAAATTCGTATGATTTATGAATAAACTGTCAATTTACAGATTTATTTAAGTGACATTAAACTGACATTTTATTGTTTGAAAGGGCAACTTGCTACTTAAAGGTTGTGCAATATAAAGTTGCATGTACAAATGTAAAAGCACTATAATTTCAACTTTGAACTAAGTTCAAAATTACCTAAAAACAATAATTCAAAGAAAACCATTTCTATTGGTATCATTTACGAATTTTTCGTATGATTTATGCAACTTAAACAATCTTTTCCTATTGGCATCACTCTATGTAAATATATCGGATTGTTGTAACTTAAACTGTATGTTAATTAGTATGAATTTGCTATAACTCAATCAATCTATTGGTATCACATTAGTTAAACTCATTCATCTGATTGTTTTTCGTAAATGGAATCCCAAAGAAGTGTGAGTTTATTTTTTTTAGTGGAACGGAAACGCATTTCCGGTGCTTGAATTCGAGAGGGGGTCGCGATACAGTACCTTGAGGAAGCACCGAGCATGTGGTGTGCGTGGAGGCGTTCACGTCCAGGTTCGTGTACGTCGTCTGGGGGCAGTCCCCGTAGAAGGGCTCGTTCGTGGCAGAGACTAGATCCAACACCTGTAGCACCATCGTGCCCTTGGGCGACTCCGTGGTTCTCAACGAAAACCGCACTCGTAACAAAAACCCCTCAACACTATTCCAAAATACAACCGATCGTATGGAAGCGCGCGGGCCGACTGAATTGAATTTTCTGAATCACCCTCTCCTCGACGCACCGGAGCTTACTCGCTCCACTCCCACCACTCCGCGCGAAGAACGCTCCCGCTAGGCGTAATTGAGAGAGCTTTCGAGGAGCTTTTCTTGCAGAGCGCGGGCGTCGCTTGTGAGGGCAGCATGTTGCCCGCGCGCGCGTACAATTAAATTTTTCGTTTTTCGCTCGTAAAGCGCTTGCCTGTTCGCAGTCATAATAAACGTATATTTTCATTTCCGGTACTACGCACAAACGTCTTTACACCTGCAGACTTTACTACATTTCCTGTACAAAACGCCCGAGTTGGCAAGTCTTGCTCGTGCAGAATTTAATATTCGACCTGATTTTCGCAAAAAATCCTTTGCAGATAATTATAGAGCAAGTACATTTGAAATAGTCACATCAAACGTTGAATTTTGAATTGCCACTGCAATTACCATTACAAAAAATAAAAAAAAGTTGAATACTTATTTTAATAATACATTCATGATTTTCAACTATTGTAATTTGTTTCGCTACACTACAGCAGTGGCGTAACTAAAATTTTGCGAGTTTTTTTTCTGAGGCAAGTTACTCCAGGTGTTACAAAAGAGAAGAGATTCGTGTAGATAAAGTCTATTGATGTGTCAATCAAAACATAAGCGATATATTTTGAACATCACAATATTTCAGTGCCTTATACGCGTGGCACATGCAGTAAAATTTCGAGTTTAGAAAAGGATTTTGCGAAATTTTCAGGCTTTCCTAAAATTTTACTTCATGCTTAGTCAGGGAGTGGAAACGCTCGTTTGAAGCTTCAGATTCAATATTGTTGTAAAAACTAGTGATAAAATACATGAAAATATAATCATCAAATTAGTGGATTATTAAAATATCTCGATATAATCGATTATTGAATCTCAATTTTTATAGGGATTATATCGATTATTATTACACATTATGATATTTGTTTAAAGTATACCTCCCGCCCTCTCCTGGACACAAACAAAGAAATCGTTTATTTTTGACGTTTTATAAACTTTTTATACAAAATTTGATATTTTTTTTCTAAATTGGTTTTCAAGGTCGGTGATTTCGAATTTGGTATTAATTTTTGTAAAAACAACATATCAAATCCCCTATCGTCGACTTAAAATTACAAAATTATCCGATTTTTATCAAAATTTGGTTATCCTGCACTTCGAGGTCCATTCACGATTTTATTAACGAATAAAATTTTTGACAAAACTATTCATTATTCTCTAGCGAATGTTTTTTAATCCCAGATTAAGCATAAAGTAAAATTTCGAGTTGATAAAGCCTGAAGAATTTGGATTTGGACGCGCAGCCTTCAAATCCAAATTCTGGCTTTACTTAACTCGATTTATTTTCAATTTAAAAATATACTGGATATTTAATAAAAATGTGCATCAATAAAATCTTCCCACTTTTTCAGAATGCTGCCAATTTTCGACATGTTCAACAATGTTTACATTATCGACAATTTCGACAGTTTTCAACCAGGGTTATTAAAAAAATAAACGTTTTTTCTTATTAATTAAAACAAACAGGCTTTTTTACAAAATGAGTTTTTTTTTTCATTAAAACAGCGTTTAAAACATAAAGCATTAAAAAAAATTAAAACGTGTTTATAACATGCTTTGATATACCATATAACATGTTGTGATATACCATATACCAATTGTGATATACCATTATATTGTGGTAAAATTGTATGTTAAATAATATAATTTCAAATTATCTTTAACAATTTAGCTAACATTTTAAAACGTAAACAAAAACATCTTAATACAGTTAGTATAAAATATAGTTTAGCTTATTTAAGATTATGAAATAAAAACTTGTTTAAAACAGGAAGCTTGTTTTTAAACACGTTTAAAACAAAGTGTTTTAAACATAACAACCCTGGTTTTAACACTAGATGTGTAATTTATGACTTTTACTATTTATTTATTATAAATATTTTTGGTTTCGTTTACTGAAAAATTGATAGAACAAATTACAAGTGTCTTTTTTTTATTAATTTCACAATTATACTATATTATTTTAAAATTATTGGAAATTTTTCGTGACTTTCAGTTAATTTTTAAAATGTTGACGGTTTTCATGAATTTAGAAAATTTTAGTTCATTTTCAAAGTTTCGACCAATGAAGTTTAAAATTTTAGTTCATCTTTAACGCTTTTCGTAACTTTTCCAAGATTTCCTTTAATTTTTAGAATTTCTAATTTTTTTAGATTTTCGTTAATTTAAAAAAAACAGATTTGATGAATTGCTAAGATGTTTATTAATTTTCAAAATTTCATGAAATTCCAAGATTTTCCTTAATTTTTAAGATTCTTACGGTTTTCGGAAATTTCTTAAATTTTCAAAATGTTGATACTATTTATGAATTTTCTAGATTTTTGACAGATTTTAAAACATTAGCAATTTTTGGGAATTTCCTAAACTTTCGTTAATTCTCATGAATATCTACAGTTTTAGCTTATTTTCAAAATCTCGACCATTTTTTTGTGAATTTTCAACGTTTTAGTCCATTTTGAAGTTCTCAAGATTTACTTTAAATTTTAAAATTCCTGAATTTTTTAGATTTTCGTAATTTAAAAAAAACAGCTTTTATGAATTTTTAAGATGTTTATTAATTTTTAATATTTTGACGCGTTTCATGAAATTCCAAGATTTCTGATAGTTTTAAAAATTCTGACGGTTTTCGGGAATTTCGTAAATTTTAAAAATGTTGATACTATTCATGAATTTTCTAGATTTTTGCCCAGATATTAAAGTATTAGCAATTTTATGAATTTTTTAAACTTTCGTTAATTTTCATGAATTTCTACAGTTTTAATGAATTTTAAAAATCTCGACTATTATTCGTAAGTTTTCAACGTTTTATTGGTTCATTTTATTGGTCCAGAAGTGTTATAATATTTTTTCGTAAAGTTTTTGTACTTTACAAAAAGTTATATATTTTTCACACGAAAACCATGATAAATGGTGACTAACATTTATACGAAAAGAACACAAAGACATAATGAATAGGAACGAAAAATATGAGAAAATGGGCATGAAAAACATAGGATAATGGGCATGAAAAACATAGGAAAATGGGCACGTAATGCATGAGAAAATGGGCCCGAACACATGACAAAATGAATATTAAAAAGTAAATAAATAGCCATCATGCCGCACAGAAGTATTGTAATATTTTTTCGTAAAGTTTTTGTACTTTACAAAAAGTTACATATTTTTCTCAGGAAAACGTATGCAATTTGGTATTCGATGAATGGTGACTAACATTAACACGAAAAGAACATAATGAAAAAATTAATAGGCACTAAAAATATAAGAAAATGGGTATTAAAAACTTCCCATGTTTTTAATACCCATTTTCTTATATTTTTCGTGGAACGTAAGACATGAGAAAATGGGCACGAAAACATGACAAAATAAATAAATAGACATCATGACAATATTACAAAAAGGCATGTATTTCTTACACAGAAAATATGAAGAAAGGCGACTAAAAGCACTACAAAAAGAACATTTATAAGAAAAACATGACGAAAAATACAAAAACAAAAATAACTCAAACATTTTTTTCCTACGACCGCTCCTGAAAACAGACATTTCGTCGCTATACCTGTGCATTGAAAGGAAACTATATATTTGTATTTTGAAAGTAATGTCACGCTTGAAAATTGAATAATCAAAACTATTTTTGAAAATAAAATCTCAAACGTCAGTGACAAAATGATTAATGATCAAAATTTGTCAAACAATCTTCTATTTCTTTGTGAAAAACATTACGAAAAGCGATTGAAAACACACACACACTAAACAAAATCAATTGAAAAGCATCACGCAAAACAAAATATGTAACGAAATATCACAAAATCGTTGAATAAAAAATGTACTCTTTATTTCATTAAAAAAAAGTGAAGCGAATTTACTCTTTTTAATCTACTTTAATTTAATAAGAAACATTAGATGTCGTATGAATAATGTACGATTCGCACAAAGTTTGATCAATAATCTCCATGATTCATAAAAATTATCATATATGATTACTTCATGTCATTTTAAACAAATTCCGATAAAATAAAAAAATGGCCTGGAAATCACCAAACTTTTAAACATTTTATAAGACGTTGACATTTTCAGTTTTTTAAGTAATAATAATTTCTTGTAGAAATTTCTTGTGTTTTGTGAAAAACTTAAAACTATTCTTACTAAACATAAAACTAAACTTATTAATCTTAAATAAATAAAGTACAAATTAGAGTACTTTAATATTTAATAATAACAAATCATATCAATTGCAAAAGTTATACTTAAGGTTTACGAGACAAAATTGGAATTTTTTGAATTTTTTAGTTTGTAAACTAAACTTACTTATCTAAATAAAAACAGGACAAATTCCAATTTTGTAGCATAAACCTTAAGTATAACTCTTATAATTAATATGATTTATTTCAATAAAGAAATTAAGTCATTTGCTTGATTTTTTCATAATGCAAGTTCAAAAACGTAATTTTATATCAAACAAATAACAAAATAATCTATAAGAATTCCTATGAATAATAATATTTATCAACATTATTTGAATTCTGCTTTTAATAGTATTTATAATACTCAGAAAAATCAAAAGTTTTCATGAAAGTTCAACATAAATTAATAAATTAAATGAAATCTTGTTTTCTTTTAATTTTCTTATGAAATTGAAGTTTTATAATTTTTATAATAAACTTTCATGAAAAGTTTCACAACTTTACAACTAATATAAATTTAAAGACTAATGAAATCTTGTCTTTTTTTAATTTTCTTATGAAATTGAAGTTTTATAATTTTTATAATAAACTTTCATGAAAAGTTTCACAATTTTACAACTAATATAAATTTAAAGACTAATAGAGAACAATAAAAAATAGATTTAAAGTACAACAACTTTTATATGATGATTCATAAATTTTCATCATAAAAACATAATTATGTTGTTAACTTGTAATTTTCTTGTGGTCGTAAAAATTACTATTAAAACCAGATTGTAAATAATGTTAAAAAATATACAATTTTTTAATTCCACCTTTAAAATATCAATTTTTATTTTTTAGAAAATGAAAGAAACGTAAAACTAAATTAAATACGGTTGCTTTTAATAATCTTTTTTTAAAAATTTAGGAAACTTATACACGTATTTAAAACTATATTAAATACAGTTGTTTTGATTTACTTGTAAAAACGCCTCTAAATCTGAATTTTTAATCGAGTGGATTTTATAGTTAAGACTTCATTGAAATCAAAATTTGAAGATAACTTTAGGATGAAACCTCAAGAAGAAGATTATCTTACAGATTTAAGTAAATTCCTAATAATATATAATTTAAAGCATAAAGATTATGGAACTTATATTTGCTTGCAATTTTAACACGCTAATGCGGGGCATTCACTTGTGCAGCATTACATTTGCGTTTAGGTCCCGCGGCGATCAACGTGTTAAATAAAATACTTCACATTTAGTAGTCATACAGAATATGAAGTATTTAAATCAAAACTATGAGTGAATAAATAAATGTACATAAAACTTTGCAAAGATATAATTTTGTTTTTATTAGATTTAAGACAACATTGGCGCAATATCAGTTAGTACATTGTCTAAATAACACTTTGAAATACACATTATTATGCGTAAGTTTTCTATGATTTACTGTTGTGTAATTCTGTTTTGCCAATTTCTAAAACGATAAATTATTTCGATATTTAAATCACAAATCAAAAGATTTTATTATTTAAAAATTATAAATATATTACCGGAATCCCCTATTACATGAATCTATAATGATAAATGAAAACGGGACACTTAATAATTGTAATAAAGCACAATAAACGACAAACATTATATGAATTGATGTCTCAGTTTGAAAATTGGTGAATTTTGTAAATCAATTATTACCTTTTTTTTAAAATAATTATATACAGAAAGGTTTCTCTTATCTGTATACATACAGAGATTTAAGATATTCAGATATTTGAAAAGAGTTCAAATTGAAGCTTTAAAAGAGTGTTTTTCACTCCCAGATTAAGCTTGAAGTAAAATTTCGAGTTTAGAAAAGCCTGAAAATTTGGTTTGGTCGCTCCGCGAAGCGGGGCGACCAAACCAAATTTTCAGGCTTTTCTAAACTCGAAATTTTACTTCAAGCGCCACGCGTATAAAACACTGACTTCAAATGAAGTTTAAAATATACTACCAAAACAGCGTGCTAAAGATATATATAATATATAAAGATATATATATATATATATATATATATATATATATATATATATATATATATATATATAGATATATCTTCAACTTTACAATATTTCAGTATTTTATACGCCTGGCGCATGAAGTGAAATTTCGAGTTTAGAAAAAAATTACCACAACACTCGTTTGTAACTTCAACTTGAACCCCTTTCAAAAACAACGAATATCTGCGATTTAAAAGAAAAATTGCCCGTACTCGTATGTTTACAAATAAATAAACCTCCCTGTATATGACTGTATTAGGAATATTATTTATTATCGAATTTAATGGCAATAAATTAATTATTAATCATTTTGTATTTATACATGTTTTATAATGTTGTAAAAAGGATAAATCTGTAAGTAAATAAATAAGCTTTCCTGGGCTTAACAAAATTAAGATGTTTTTATTAATTCACTGATTGCTTAGAAAATTAAATTATTTAAACAGGTGTTTCTCCACTCATTGATTAGCCATAAAGTAAATAAATATTTCGAGTTTAGAAAAGCCTGACAATTTGGAGTGGCGAAGCGACCAATCCGAATTTTCAGGCTTTTCTAAACTCGAAATATTTACTTCATGCGCCAGTCGTATAAAACATTGACTTAATTTGAAATTAAAAATCATTACCCTAAAACAATTAAAATTTAACAGCTTCAGATGTAACTTGCGTTCTATGTTACTACGTGATAAGCTCCGAAATTGCGAAAATACAAATTAATTTGGGATTACTGACGTCAAAATATGGTTGTATTTTATATCTCACATGTTGCAATTATATTTATGTTTAATTTGTTGTAGGTTAAGTGGAAGATCAGTAACAGATTAAGCTGACTGAACTTCGCCTACACCTATAAGACTTTTTTTCTGTATTTTTTTCTCTATGAGAAAGACATTTATTATTATTATTATTATTATTATTAATTACAAGAAATCGAAACCAAATTAAATGTTATTTTTGATTTATATTTATAACTGAAGCAATTTGTGAAATAATTTTGATTGTAAAAAGTGTGAAGCCGTTTAAGAATTTCTTAAAATATCCCCTGTTTCCATCATGTACATGTATACTTTCGCACGAACTCGTATGGTGTCTTTTTCGTTTTCTTCAAGACGTTTTAATTCTTAGAGCACCCCTAATTTTACAAACCCTTTCACAACGACGCTTATAAACTCTCTGAAAAATCACCCCAACCCTGATTTCATTAACCATAACTCTTTTTTTATCCACTTCTCCCCATATTCTATCTCACCTATCCCATCAAACTAGTATCCATCTCACCTTCTTCATCACCCATAAAACTTGAGCACGTGTTCGTCATACAACACCCTTCTTACCACTCACTTCCTTTCCTTCCTTCCCTTACGCAATCGCGATCCTATTTTTTTCTTCTTCGTCATATACTAAGGGTTCTGCCCATTTCGTACAATACCGATCACGTTACACCTTGATGAAGAACGCGCACGTGAACCCAAGTATGTGAGTGTGTGTGTATTGGTTAGGCCGGAAATGGGAGGGTCGCTAGTGCCATCCGAAATCTCCGGCGAATCTAAAATGAAAATATGCGCTGCGAGCGAGCAAAGGGGATGAATAACAGGCGGCCATCGTCGAGAGATGAATATTTGATTAGGGCGCTGTTTGTTTGGATTAGGGTAGATATTTCAAGGTCTGCCCGAAAGAAAGACAGAAGGGAGAATTGAATCAACGGAGGGTTTTGTCTTGATGTGAAGAACTTGCTTTTGATTCAGATAGTGTGTTTATTAACTTCCATATGGTTGCCATCAATAGATTTGTTTATCTCGAAATTATTTTGTGTTCAAACAAGAATAATTCAAATTCAAAACTATTTGAATTCGAGAAAATAAGCGTACGCTTCTTATAGTTTGCACACTTTAAACATAATATATAAAATTACGAAAATTCGTGTAAAATACAGACAATACGTATTAATTAATATTTAAAAAAATTATTTGTTAGTTGGTTTAAAGAGAATTTGACCTAAGTGTTACATATACTTTGAAAGAGCGTTGTAACAAATCAAATAAGTTTTTAAATATTTTATTGTGTAACTCAATATTCGGAGGTGTATTTGCACGGGAATAGTTGTTTCGATTGGTATTTAAACGAACAAACGAGTTGTTGTATTCACTACTGCTTAATACTTTTTAGCTATAGAAACACTGGAAATTTGTCAAATTTGAAAATCACACTAAGTATGTCGAAACACGAGTCGTAGAATTATTAAAATAAAGTGATAAAAAACATTGAAACACGTAATAATATTGATTAATTAATAAAATTATATATCATCAATTTCATATTAAACAGAATTTCAAGAATTTTATTGCTTACATTTAATTACAGTTATGTAATTTAATTTAATTAATTTCATTTTAATGTTGATAACTTAATTGATCCCAAATTGATATTATAGACAAAAATAATGTCATTAAAATACCCCATCGCGTATTATTCAATAATTATTTTAATTCAGCCGGCGAACTCATGCCTCTTCTTCTTCCGGGGTCCACCCGTCTTCCGGCCGAATGTAATTCCAGTAAAAATGAAATTACTCAGACGCTAAAAGCTTTTTGTTACCAACCCGCAATCGAGTTAAGAATGCCCCTTTACGTCTTATTTATAAAACACACTCCCTCCTCACTTCACAAAATCAAATAAAACACGAATCAAAACACAATTTTAATAAAAAAACAATTATGACAAATGCAATTTGTTGCTTAAGTTCCTAAAGCTAGAATATGTTCTAGTTTTAAAGACATGTGCCCAGTTGCAAACAAATTTGAACTACATTTTAACAATGTAGTTTCATATGATGAACTAGTTGGTCACTTAACACGTGGTGATACGCAGGGAATTTTTCTTTTAAGTATACATATCCCGATGCATACTCTGTAAATGTTCAAGCATGCATTGCTTCATAAGTGTTCAATTTAAAACTTATAACGAGTGTTTCCACTCCTTGATTAAGCATGAAGTCAAATTTCGAGTTTAGACAAGCCTGAAAATTTGGTTTGGTTGCGTAGCGAAGCGGAGCGACCAAACCAAATTTTCAGGCTTTTCTAAACTCGAAATTTTACTTCATGCGCCAGGCGTATAAAACACTGATTTAACGTGAAGTTTAAAATATACATTAGGATACTGTTGTCATGGTGTGTTTTAAACTTCACAATATTCAAGTGTTTTATACGCATGGCGCATGAAGTAAAATTTTGAGTTTAGAAAATCCTGAACATTTGGTTTGGTCGCTCTGCTGCGCTACGTGACCAAATCAAATTTTTAGGCTTTTCTAAACTTATAATTTTACCTCAAGCTTAATCACTGTAAACATTTGTTAGAAGTATCAGACTGAATGTTTTTCAAAAACAACGAATACTCAAAATTTATACAAACTTAAAAAAAAATCTCTATCTTGAATAAGTTTCTCATATTTTAGGGGGTATGTGCATTTAAAAGAAAAATGCCTTATCTTGAATAAGTTTCTTATCTTTTAGAGGGTATATCTACCTAAAGGAAAAATTCCCTATCTTGAATAAATTTCTCATTTTGTATGTGATGAAACATATTTAACTTTGATATTCTTAAAAATCAAAGTTAAATATGACTTAAAGTCAAAACTAGTTGGAATATAAAAGTAAAATATTAGTGCAATTTAGCCAAGTGTTTCCTTTATAAGTCAAAAAAAAAACTGTTTAATACATGTAATAGAAACTTTTGATTAAATACTTGGTTTGTTTTACCGAATTTTATTTTAACACCGGAAAAATAAAAATTAAGAATTATAATCGAACCAAGTGTTTTAATCAAATTTTCTATTATTGAAGTACTTTCAGATCATCAACACTTTGAAACGAGCTAAACTTTACTACGTTTTTGTATAAAACTTATGTTCGTTACATATTTAAGAAAAAACTTCAATAGCTTCAATTGTCTTCGGAATAACTTAATTAATTTTCACACAAATAATACACTTAAACTTTACTTATTTTAAAGAAACACACTCGTTGATTTTAAAAAATATAATGTTATTCACTACAATTGTTTCGCAAATTTATTACTTCTTTAGGTGAAGAGAGTTACAATTGTAGTGTATAAACATTTTAATTTTTAAAAATCAACGAGTTTATTCTTTAAAATAAATAAAGTAATATGGATTTAGTTTCACTTAAACTGTGTTAACTTTGTTTGTCAGTTAACAGTTTAATTAATTTTGATTCAATCGAGTATTTAAAATTTTAATAATTAATTATATTTTTATTAAAGTCCACAAGTTTAATTACAAACACTTTGTAAGTAATTATTTTCCCACGCTTACGCAAGATTATCATCTAACATCATTTGAAAGACGAAAAAACGCCGAGATTAACACATGACCACACCCAGGAAATCCCACTTTTCTTTTATTTCTATTTTCATCGATCAAGGAAGCGTCAACGCGGTTTTCTTTTTTCGCGCAAAGAATGAAGGAAGAGGTGCGCTTTTTTCGCCGTTCGACGATAATTAATCGAGTTTGTTGGATGAGCAGGATGTCGGTGATCCGGCACGTTCTGTCTAAGTCAAGTAAAAGAAGAAGAGCAACAAGATCATAAATTTGCATAAGCGTATGCGCGCGCGCGCGACTGTTTTTAAGTAAACATTTCAAACACGCTCAAGTATTGCTAAAGTAGTTTCGAGAGTCTAAGCTTTTAAAAAATGACGAATTTTATTTGATAATTATTTCATTCTTAGCAACAATTTCAATAATTTTTGGAGTTAAAAATAATTAAAGAAACCATTAATTTTAAGTGACAATAATTAAAAACAAAAATAATTCATTTCATTTGGAGATTTTTTATTAACCCATTTAATGCCAAGTTTTTATTATTCGAGAAGAAAAAAACGCCTAATTTTATTTTATACGTAACAAAAATGTTTCTTACTTAATTTTGCTTCTATATTTAAGCAGGTAAACACTTATTTAATATAAAAAAACAACAACTAAAAACATATGTTTTTAACAGGGTTTAGAAATACCATGATATTTATATAAATATTAAAATATCGGATATATATGTGTATCCGATATATATATATATATATATATATATATATATGAATTAGAATTAACGACCTGCCTATAAGTACCAAATAAGAAATAACAGCGCATTAGGTCATGATGTAAAAGTTATTTTTTCTATCAAGTGAGTGTGCAAGGAGGACAGAAGACGACGACGATCGTTTCGCTCTTTTTATGAGCTCCTCAGGCCGCCACATCCATCATCCCATACACACTCACTTGATATGTAGAAGTTGTATATATACTGACTTCGCTAACCATAAGCCGGTATTGACCATTAGCATTTATAAATACTGACGTCAATACCGGCTTATGGTTAGCGAAGTCAGTATATATACAACTTCTACATATCAAGTGAGTGTGTATGGGATGATGGATGTGGCGGCCTGAGGAGCTCATAAAAAGAGCGAAACGATCGTCGTCGTCTTCTGTCCTCCTTGCACACTCACTTGATAAAAAAATAACTTTTACATCATGACCTAATGCGCTGTAATTTCTTATCTGGTATATATATATATATATCAACTTCTTAATAACACTAGCCGACATCATGTTTTTAACATGAAAACCATCATGATATAAATATTCATATGGGTCATTTATTTATTAATATAAGCTTCAACACCACTACACATCAAAATTCTAAAATATAAGCAATATTTGTTTAAACGGATTTTTTAGCATTTCACACAATATTATGGCTACAAATTTCTATAAGAACGGATTCGCTGGCTGGAATATTGCAATGCCCAATTTTATGCATCTTAGTATTCTAAAGAGTCACAGTGTGCTGTGAAACTTTTGTTTCATTTTGTTTATTAGCAGTATTTAACATTTTTTTCTTGTGCTTCACAAATAAATTAGAGATTAGAATAGTTTTTATTGTAAAGATGAATTTTTGTAGTTGTATTAATTATGTTACATATGCGGATAATTTTGTTTAGTATCTCAGCAAAGGACTATTACAAATAATATAAATCTAGCGTACCATAATTATTTTTGTTATAAAGTGGATTCTCTACCGGGAAGAAGAAAGGACACACAATAAAAAATAGCATGTATCTTATTAATTATATCCAAAATTTAGATAATATTGTTTCTTTGATCTTAAATTATTTATATTAGTAATTAAACGATTTTGTTTTTTTGTTCCGTATTTTTACAATACATCAGAATTATCGTCTATTTCTATATTTTCGTTTCATTTATTTTAGATTGTTGTGCAACATCACTAAAAACTGTGGGTGATAGAAGACATTTGCGATTATATTAGGGGATTTCTAGCTAGACTTGTTCATAAATAGCCATTTTTATCCATGTTAGAGAAAAAAAGTTAAAACTTGTCGGCTAGTGTAATTATTCTTATTTATAATGATTAATATTTTTATTATTGTTAGTTATATAATTACCAGAGCTGAATAGAATTCAAATTTATTTAGAGGATTCGAAGGAGGTATTCAAACACTTTATTGAAAACGGATTCGTAATCCAGAATTATTACAATCTGTTAAATGGATTTTTATTAGAATTTAAATGTAAGTGATTCGATTCACCGAAAAGGATTCGAATCCTTACAAAAGAATCAGATCATCAGTATTACATTAAGATTGCGCTCATTTAGAAGAATTTTGTTTAAAAGTAGAAATGAAAATGAAATGTAAATTGATTTAAATGCGTATCAAAGCTATTGGATATGATATATTTAAGAAACATATATTCCTGTAATTTATGTGTTTTTAAGTGTAAATTAAAATGCAATTTTTAGTTTAAAATTACTCCAAAAACATAATCTCTAATAAAGCACTGGCGCATTAATTATTGTTAGAAAAAAATCAAAGAACTAAAATAGAAAAATAATCTAGATAGAAACAATGAGTTAACATAGAAATCATTGATTTATCAACCCAAAAAATATTATTCTCTTAATATTTGTTTTGTGGCTTTGTCAAGATAAACTGTTTTAAAAACTTTAAACTAAATCAGTGTTTAATACGCCTGGCGCATGAAAATTTGGATTAGTCACTCCGCTACGCGGAGCGACCAATCAAAATTTGCAGGCTCTTCTAAACTCGAAATATTTACTTCATGCTTAATCAAAGAGTGGAAAACACTCATTAGGATATTATTGAACATTTGAATAAATATGAAGATCTAAAACAAGAAATTCTGTTATTTTAATTTACTTAAATTAATGTTTATTCGCTTTATAGAAAATAAACTTGTGTTTCAAAATTATTAACCCACATTTGTATTTAAATTATACATAAACTAGTTACTAAGATGAATATTTTGATTGGATATATTTGCTAAAATTAATAGATGTCTAATCGGCATACAATTCAATGAGTTTACGCAAAAGTGAATACTTTATCTTACTTTATAAAGAATTTCATGAAAATCATATTTTGAAATTTTACAAAAAATAAAAATGTTCACCTAAAAACCAACATTTTTCTGTACAAAAATGATAATTTTCACATAAAAACTACAACAAAAAATCACAAATTTTCGAAACGAAATTAGCAGTAATTTATGGGGATTATTTAACTTTTAAAAATCCTCTGAATCGAATTACTTTTCTTCTGAAAACGTAGAAGTAGCATTTAAATAAAAATTACACCAATTAATTACTCCTGAATTCAAACAAAAACTAACATCTCTGTTTAGATAAACAATGTTTAGCAAACTTATGCAAACATCCGAAAATAATTATTTGAGTTATTTTCACTTAAAATAAGAATGTCTTCGTTTTTCATCGAGATTTTTCTCAAAGTTGCATGACTTTTTATAAAACTCTTTGTATGTATTGAAAAAACTACGCAAAAAAAGAAAATGCAAAACACTTTCATAGTTTTCGAGTTTTTTCGCTAGAAGTAAAAACTGTGTAATTTTAGTCTGATTTTTGCGGAAGCTGAATTAAAAAAAAAATATATAATTCAAATTTTCTGGGGATGCTAAAAGTATAGGGGTAAAGTCATTAACTAAATGGAAAATCAATAGCGTTAAATGAATTTCCTTTAACGATGGTTTTTACTTCTGGTTAAGCATGAAGTAACATTTTGTGTTTAGAAAAGCCTGAAAATTTGGATTTGGCTGGTTTAAACTCAAAATGTTACTTCATGCACCACGGGTATTAAACACTGATATAATGAAGTTCAAAAACTCATGCATATTTAATTGAAATAACACTATTGTATTAAATATCTCTGATATATATCGGAGTTAATAAATATCGATATATATCATGATAAATATCGTGATAGATATCATGATAAATATCGTGATAGATACCAGATGATATATATCGTCCGAACCCTGGTTTTTAACAAATTTAAATATGTTTTGTTCACGACAATCTTATAATATGTGCATTATTTAATTGTGTGAGCAGCATAAATGAGGTGCATTCAACACTCAAGTACATTTAACACGGGATTTGCGTGATAAATGTGGTTTTTTAACCCGAATATAAATAATTGCCTAGTTGGATTTTTGGCCTCTATGCAGTAACAGCGTTGTGCTAGTCAAATCAGCTTCTTTTGTCTTACATTTGATCATGGTGGTGATGACGTCGTCGACCCCATTTGGTTAAAGTACGAAGTAACGCGCCAACATCTCCGCCGTTCTCACTTCTTTTAACCCGCGTAAAACGCGTTTGTAAACATAAATCATTTTCAAATCGGTTAAACAATTGTGCTTTTATCCGTCGCGAGTGTTTTTTAAAGCGGAACAAACGTTAACACCGTGAAAACTGTATCCAAACGGAAGAGTTCGTTTTTTTGTGCAAAGAGCGTGTTTTTATGTAACTTAGGTGAAAGGGTAGATTGTGTGAGTATTATTAATTGTTAAACGATTGTTTATATTCATGTTAAAGTGGAATTAACCCTATTACACATTCAAATCATAATACCGCAATCTGTCATCATTTATTTGTCAAATTATTATAAAACAAACCCAACCATTAAGACTGACGCGTGTTGTGTTATGTATTGTTGTTGTCGTAACAAAGTATAGTGTATAACTTGTGCCGCAAACCTTGTTCTCGTGATTAATAGCTATTATTAAATGCTCGTTGTACAATATACTATTGAACTGTTCAGGCTGTTGATTCAATCATTGTTCCTCAAAAGACTGGTGGATTAAAAAATCAAAACCATTGTTTAATATAAGCCATTTCAAACAAAATAAAACGAAAAGAATTTGAATATAGTTTAGAATGCCAACATGAACTCAGTTTATAGTGTAAATAAACATAAACTCAATTCATAGTGCTAATCTATAGAACTAGTGTTCAGAGTGTGTATAGAATAAGCAACATTGACAACATTAACATTTTGTCATTTTGGACTTCGATGTTTCTGTGATTTATTTGTCAAAAAAATTAACAGCATTTTTTGTAAGTAAGCAAATAATCAATTTGAAGTCTCGATTTTAAAAAATATTTATGTCGCTTATCAATTACTACGTACAATTGTTGCAACGTTCTTAAAAATGATCAATATTGGAAATGATTTCTTCTACAATATGTAGATAGATTTCTAAATAAATTAAATTGTTGTTATTAATAAAATGAATATTACATTAACCCATTAACGGCCAAGCAATTATAGAGTTAACTATAAAAGTTGATTTTAGGTACAATTTTGCACTTCATTTTACGATTGTTATGAATGACTTATTGTGTTGCATACTGTGAATTTTTCATTTAAATATACATATATATATATATATATATATATATATATATATATAACGTATATGTACGCTGCAAATATTTGAGCGTTCTTCGATTTTATATAAAAACGTGCAATATGAAGTTTAGAACGAGTGTTTCCACTCCCAGACTAAGCATGAAGTAAAATTTAAAGTTTAGAAAAGCCTTAAAATTTTCTAAACTCGAAATTTTACTTCATGCGCCACGCGTATTAAACACTATAATATTGTGAAGTTAGAAATACACTGACATTATTATTTTTTAAATGAGTAATAATCGAAATATTAAAATTACAAAATATTTACATTTTTATTCATACATTTTCAAGTCAGCTTAAATAATATAATATGTAAAATTAATCAAAAATTAATATTGTTGCGTGTGTGCATCAATGTCGCTTAATGGGTTAAGAAGTATTGAATTGTTATTATTACAAATATGAAAACTAAAATTATGCGAATGTTGCAACGCTTTGTTAATCAAAAGCTCACTTTTCCTTTCGGAATCACGGCACTTTTGTTGGCCGGGTTTAGGAAAGTGGAATCATCATTACCGCATCATCAAGGTTTTAAAATAATGAAGAAAAAAAAGTGAAAATCGTCTCGAAGAAAAGGAACAACGGGTTTACGGTCTGCGCCGCGAATTCCCACCACACTCAACTGTTAACAAACCATGTGAAATTTACTCCATATTATTACTTCGCATTCATTTTCCTTTTTAAAGTCCAACCCTTTTTGCTTAGGGTCAACCCTTAATTTTTTCATCTTGAACCCTTTGAAGTCTCGTGAATGTCTGTATTTTCTGTAAGACATTCAGGACTAGTTTCATCAATCTAGTTTCGGCGCGAAGTTTTGTAAGGGCGTGTTCGAAAATTGCGGGTTCTCAACAAGGGTTTTAAATTGTGAGGTTATCTATGGTTGGCGTCCAATTTTTAAGAGTTTTAAGTTGCTAGCACTCAATGAGGATTTTTCATTTTGAGCTCAGGTTTAAAAGTTGAAATTCAAGTTAATGTTGATACAAAATTGTAATTAATTTCTAATAAAACTGTGCAAACACAATACTAACATATCATATTAATAGAATAAAATTTACATTAGTATTTTCAGTGCCGTATCTACAGAGGTTCCGCGGGTTCCGGCCCAGGGGTTTTGGGGACCCGTGGAGCAGAAATACGCAACAAAAATAAAAGTTAATATTTATAACAGAAAAATAAATGTAACTTTAAATTCATTCGTTGTATGTATTACCGCTCAATGGTAAAAAATACTTTATTTTTTAACGCATTATTCGTATTTTTTTGCGTATTGACAACTGTCGACATTGACATTTGTCGTAGCAAAGGTAATGTTAATAGGGATAATGTATTTAATCGGCATGACTTTTTTACATTTGACAGTTGCAATAAAGGATGATGATTGATTTAAAAAATATAAACCGCAAACAGTAAGTCTTAATTTATGAGACTACTACGTTTGTACGAATATTATCGTAATTTTATATTTTATATTTAAAGTTCGCAAACGAAAAGAATAAGCTAGTTTTTCGAATTCAATATAGTATTCAATTCGAAATATACTTATTGTTTAAATCTATCTGTTGGAAAATTTGTAGCAATTCTCTTGTATTGACTTATTGTCGAAACTAGACGGAGAATAATTAAATAAATTTAGTAAATTAATGCTAAGTGTTTTCAATAAAAGTTCTTAGTTTTTGAATTTCACTTTTTACCTTCAATTTTCTAGTAAAGTGACTGCTTGGCATTGCGTTATGAAATTCAGTAGCACTAATTTACTAAACATCTACATAAATAACAATTATTCCTGCTGTAATTTCCCAGATCTACATGACAATTAACCCTTCATTAGAGAACACCTAATCACAGAAAAGTCAAGTCGGTAATTAAACCATTTAAGATTTCCAATCACGTCCGAAAATCTAATAAGAGCGAGCTTTTTGTTTAACGATTAGAATCTAATCCGGGCAATAAAAACATCATTTACGGCCGGGCCGCCAATTACCGGCACCAATTAGTAAAACGTCTGATAAAAAGAGACTTAAAATCTCTGGCTGTAAAAAACTGCTTCTCGTCTTGTCCGACCCGGGGCGAATTTCTAGATAATTATCACACAAAATAAAGACGCACACAAATATTATACGTCTATTATAATGTTTAAAATATCCACATGACATTTATGCTGTAAACATTAAAGCATTTATTTTTTTATTCGCAGTATTCACTAAGTTCAAAACCGTTTTGATTTCTCGTTTTCGCAAAATAAAGACGTACAGTCGGCGCAACCCAAATCTGAACGCCAAAATTTAATGGTGTAATTTACACTTTACACTAGTTGTTCGTCGCAATTAAATTTGGCAGCTCTCAAAAGTTATTGTTCTGCTCTCAATATTCTTCCCTCTTTATAATACCACTGGCCAAAGCCGGAATTACAGGAATGAATTTCAATAGCAAATACCATGACAACCAAAGAGCGTTCACATTTGGGTGCGTCGACTCTACATATTGTACATTCGGTTTTTGTTTTTTATTGGCCAACCAGATTTGGGATTTATTTTTCTTAGGTTCTTTGATTATTTGAGAGTCCCTACTGTTTGTCATGTAATGACATATATATATGATTGCAATGTTGCAATTAATTAATTATTTGACAGAAAAGTGGTAATAACATGCCGTTTGTAATGTTCCGCCACTTAATTAAACTTTATGATAGGGCAATTAAGCACATGGCAACCATGTGGAAAACATAACCTCAAATTTATGTTGAAGGCAAAAGTCAGAATTACAACCAGAGTATCCAAACAAATATCCAACATTATAAAAAAATCACTAGATCTGATTGGCCAATAATAAATAACAAAATATAGGTACTTCTTTTAAAATGTTCGAAAAATCCACATGGCATTTGTGTTAAAAAAATTTGGATATTGTATTCAATTCATAGATTTTGACAATTGTCAAATATATTCATATGCAGTGGTGGATTTTCGCACAGGCGCGTGCCTGGGGCTTCTAAAATCTAAAGAGCCTCAAAATCTCATGTCTCAAAAAATGTTACATTTTAATTTGTTCACATATTGATTATTACCATTATTGAACACAACTATAAATTATACCGGGAATTTTTCTTTTATGTATACATCTCCCGTTTATGCTGTACATTTTTAGTCATTAGTTGTTTTTATAAAAGCTTTCAAGTTTCTAACGAATGTTTTCACCTAAAAAAGCCACCTAAAAAAGCCACCTAAAAAAGCCTTAGCATTTGGTTTGACCAAACTAAATTTTTAGGCTTTTCTAAACTCGAAATTTTACTTAAGGCTTAGCTGGGAGTAGGAAACAATCGTTCAAAGCTTAAAGTTGAACTTAAAAAAAATATAACTGATATTTGAAGCACTCGAATACTGCCCCACTGTGCATACAGGGAGTTTTTTTATTTAGGTATACATTTTCCAATTACAGCATAATTGGAAAATGTATACGTATATAAAAAAACTCCCTGTATGCACAGTGGGGCAGTATTCGAGTACTTTCGTATTTTGAGGAAAAAGTACAAAAGTATTTGACTACAAATTTACTCAAAATTTTGAGTAAATTTGTAATCAAGTAAAAATGTACTTAAAATAAATGAATACAATTATACTCAAAATACATTAATACTTAAGTACATTTTTATTCATTTGTTTTGAGTAAATATGTAATCAAGTACATTTGTAATCAAGTATTTTACTCAAAATACAAAAGTACTCAAATACTGCCCCACTTTGCCTGTATGACAGAACATACAGGGGGTTTATCTTTTAAGTATACATATTTATGATTAACGCGTAATTAATAACAATTTTCCTCCATTTAGAACATACTTGTAATTCCGTATGTTGATATGTTTAATATCAACGTTGATATGTTTTTTAACTTGTGTAAACTGTATCTACTGTATTTGCATTAATAAATAATAGAAATAACAATAACAAAATATGCATACCCTGTAAATTTTATAACATTCTTTATTTTTTTTAAGAGAGCTTAAATTGAAGCTGTAAGCGAGTGTTTTCCACTACCAGATTAAGCATGAAGTAAAATTTCGAGTTTAGAAAAGCCTGAACATTTGGTTTGATCGCTCCGCAAAGTGTAAACTGTATCTACTGTATTTGCATTAATAAATAATAGAAATAATAATAATAACATATGCATCCGCTGTAAATTTTCTAACATTCTTTATTTTGTAAAAGAGCTCATATTGAAGCTAAAATGGGTGTTTTTCACTCCCACATTAAGCATGAAGTAACATTTCGAGTTTAGAAAAGCCTGAAAATTTGGTTTGGTCGCGTAGCGACCAAACCAAATTTTCAGGCTTTTCGAAACTCGAAATTTTACATCATGCGCAACGCGTATAAAAAACTAAAATATTTGTAAAGTTCAAAATATACGTCTTTAACATACTGCTTTAGAAGTAAATGAACTTACTTAAAATCAGTGTTTTATGCGCGTGGCGCATGAAATAAAATTTCTAGTTTAGAAAAGCCTGAAAATTCGCTTTGGTAGCTCCAAATCCAATTTTCAGGCTTTTCTAAACTCGAAATTTTATTTCATGCCTAATCTGGGAGTGGAAAACACTCGTTTAAAGCTTCGATTTAAACTCTTTTACAGAGAGTTTTATGTAACAGAGAGAGTTTTATGTAACACCGAACATTTTCATAACGAGAATTTTTATTTGAAGTATCCATATGCATACGTTGCATATTTTCCGATGCCCGGTTTATTAAAAGAATTCAATTTGAGGCTCTAAGCGAGTGTTTTCCACTCCCAGGCTGAGCATGAAGTAAAATTTCGAGTTTAGAATAGCATGAAAATTTGGTTTGGTCGCGTAGCGCGCAGCGCGGAGTGGCCAAACCAAATTTCAGGCTTCTCTAAACTCTAAATTTTACTTCATGCGCCACCGGTACAAAACACTGATTCAATGTAAAGTTTAGCCGTGTGTTTTAAACTTCGTAATATGTCAGTGTTTTATATCGGTGGCGCATGAAGTAAAATTTCGAGTTTAGAAAAGCCTGAAAATTTGGTTTGGCCGCTCCGCGCTTCGCGCTACGCGACCAAACCAAATTTTCAGGCTTTTCTAAACTCGAAATTTTACTTCATGCTTAGCCTGGGAGTGGAAAACACTCGCTTAAAGCTTCAAATTAAATTCTTTTAATAAACCGAGCATCGAAAAATGTGCAACGTATGCATATGGATAATTAAAAGAAAAATTATCGTTATGAATATGTTCGGTGTTACATAAAACTCCCTGTATTAGGATATGTATACTTAAACGAAAAACTCAATGTAAAAAGTATTTAATATACGAGTAAATACTAAAAAAACTGTTAAAAGTTCTAGTACTATTTTATTGGCAGATTTTGTTTTATTTTAAATATACATTATTGCAGTGCATGCGATTTGATTCATCCGGTCATTTCATTCATTCATCCGAATTCGAAAATGCACTCTCCTCTGTCTTTCTCTTTATACCAATATACCTATATACTCAATGGTTCATTGTACAACTTCCGGTACCGGAAATCGTCCCGGCAACCTGACACCGCGACACGTGATCGGAATCGGCTAGCCGATTCCTCCCCCTCCTTCTTTACAAGCACTCAGTCCAAAAATTCGTGAACGTAAAAGGAAGAATAGAAAAATACACACGTATAAAGTAGATGGGTTTAATGTTACGTAATGTTGATTCTCATACACATGTTCAGATGTATAAAATCATGTTAATTTATCTAAAAGCATCTTGTACTTGTACAATGGTAATAATTAGTTACACAAAAAATATTTTTAATATAACATATAATTTATAGTTTGCTTCAAGTTTCTTTTAAATATTGTATTTCTCTCTGGCATCTAAAATATCGAAATAAGTAGTAAAATAGTTTAAAAAAACGTTAGTTACACATACCATTTTTTTTAAATAAAATTTTTTTTTTTCTGAATCCGAATTTGTCAAAATAAGTAGAAAAATAGTTTAACAAAACGTAGAGCAATAGAAAAACAAACCAACTATTCGAAATGGAAAAGTTACTGAAGTTAGAAATTGACTAATATTTTGAATAATTCAAGACGTATAATATAATTTTGAACGGTCGCAAAACAGATCGTTTAGAGATACATAAATGATGTATTTATGTCGAAACAAAGAAAATTACAGAAGCTGGAAGTTGGTAAAAACGATGAAAAATACAAGAAAAATGAATATGTTTTATTTTGACTCGTAAAAAAACAAATAAATCTCAGATCTTGATCATCTTATCAGGGATTGTTAAGAAATTAATAAATTGTGTACCAACTTAAAAAAAAATCCAAAAGATAAAATTTAAAGAAAATAATGAAATACATGTATACCACAATATTCAATGTACATTTAGAAAAGTCATACTAAGACAAAATATATTATTATAGACGATAAATTTATATTTTATACAGCGTGTAAACGAACTACTGTACAGGCTCTCTACCACATAAGAGGCAGCGTTTAAATAAACAATACCTGCATTTGAAATTACCATACCTTTAGTAGATAGCTAACAAATAATTATTAAAAATAATTAATAATAATAGGCCACATGTTTGTGGTATCTGGTATACGCGCACATTGCGTATTTCAAGAGAGATTCCACATAGACTGGTAGTTTTTAAACGATTTGGATATCGAATTACACCATCCAGAGAAAAGTGGGTCAGATTGTGAAGAATTATGTCTATGTTGTTATTGTGATTTTTTTTATACGTGACCCAGTTTCATCTAGTAATTCTAGACAGTGTGTGTGTGTGTAGTGCGTGCTAAGTGATTTATACGTCTCGATAGTGCGTGCGAAGTGATTTATGCGCCTCGCAGTAGTAAAAGTAAATAAAAAATACAACAACTTACGCATCTACGAAAAATATCATGAACACAGGTAACCAGAAGTTCTCAAAAAGTAAAAAATGCATGAAAAATTATGAAAAATCCAATATTTTTTTTCCGATTTTATTTTTGCTGCAATTTGTGTCAAAATATTTTGTGTATACGCCCTTAAGAGGATGTACATTAGTTCGATTACACGCTGTATATATATATTTTTTAAATACAATAATTTTTTGATTTAATAACGTACATATAATTGAGTAAAAAAATAAGAACCGTGGTTTGTTGCACATATATTAAAATATGTATTCTGACTAGTTTTGCTTGAATAATTTCTTAATCTTAATTTTTCATTAATCTTTGAAAATTATCTAAAAATCGAAACTGGTCAGAACAAATATTTTTTTTAATTATGTAAAACAAAAGACGGCATTTAATGTTTCACATAATTATTTAAACATGTTTCAACCAAGAGTGTTAAGTGAGAAATGAGTTTTAGAGTTAAACTTTTGATATTATTAAAGCTGACAAAGATGATTAAGAAATGTATGAACTGTGTGTTTATGTGAAAATCAATGAAACCGAAACACTTTAAAGATAGTTGGAGAAGATTAAAATTGACTAAAGAAAGTAACAGTACAAGAACTATTTGATTTGTCACTCATAAAAAAAACATATAAACAACATTTTATAAAAATTAATAGATTGCTTAGAAATGAGTATATTATGTGTTAATAATAATAACATCTACTAAATTTAAAGAAAAGTACAGCAGTTCAAAGTTTACTAAAATGATGAAAATTACAATAATTTTATATGGTTTATTTTAACACTCGCAAAAAATACAAATATTAAAAATAAAATAATCAGATATTATTAAGAAGTGGATAAATCATGTGATAATGTTTAAACAATAAAATAGGACAACTTTGTTAATTAGTTCATGAGTAAAACATCATATATTACTAAAGTTGACAAAGATTGTTAAGAAATGCATAAACTGAGTGTTAATGTTAATTCACTGACTATAGAGGCTTCTACTTCGTTATACATTGTTGAACATAAATAAAACACTGTTTATCACTTTGTTTGTATAACAATTGGTTTATTTGGTGACTATAGTTTCGATACTACACGTATCATTATCAAACCGTTAGTAACAAAAAAACTACAAAGGAACATTATTTATATTTGCAAATTTTCTAATAACAGCGTTAAAGAGGGCAGTGTATTTAAGGTCAAGCTGGTCGTTAATTACGGGAATTTCCCGATTAGCGCGGGCTCTGTGAATCTCCAAAGACTCCAGGAGGTCCATCTTTCTACCCTTCTCGGCAAAGTGAATAACTGAAAGTACATCCTCGCCAAAAGAATGGTTATTTTCAATCAAGTGTTTGGCGAAAGATGACTTATCAATTAATCTATGCCGAAAAGAGCAAAGATGCTCACTGAGTCTGGTCTTAAAATTACGACCAGATTGACCTATATACACTCCCTTACAATCATTACAGGTTAATTTATATATTCCTGATTTGTAAATACTTGGTATCTGAGTCTTATGGTTAAAAATATGATTTTTAATTTTTGTAAATGGTTTCATCGCTATATTTAATTTGTGTTTTGCTAAAATATTTTTAATTTTGTGAGTTATATTTCCAAAGTAAGCAACATATCGTTCCCTTACTTACTTTGGAAATATAACTCACAAAATTAAAAATATTTTAGCAAAACACAAATTAAATATAGCGATGAAACCATTTACAAAAATTAAAAATCATATTTTTAACCATACTGTTACTAACGGTTTGATAATGATACGTGTAGTATCGAAACTATAGTCACCAAATAAACCAATTGTTATACAAACAAAGTGATAAACAGTGTTTTATTTATGTTAATGTTAATATCAATGCAATCGACCTTTATAGAACTTTGCAGAAGTTAAAAGTTGACAAACTAATTTAAAAATACAAGACATAATTGATTTATTTTGTCACTCGTGAAAAAAAACACCGGAATTTGATAAAAATTAACAGGTTGCTTAGAAAACAATAAACTATGTCTTAATTTTTAAATATACAAAAACTGCAAAGTTAAAAGAAAATGATATAAGTTTCAAGTTTAATAAAATAATGAAAATAACAATAATTTTATGATTTACTTTGACACTCGTAAAAAAACATGCTCAACGTATACTTAAACAAAATAATCAGATATTGATAAAAAGTGAATAACTCAAGAGGTAATCTTTACACAATAAAATCGGTCAACTGTAAGCAGTGTTATTAAAATTTAAATTTGAGTAAAAAATTAAAAGTACAATAAGGTGTTTTCCATCGGTAACCAGCAAAATTTCGTATAATTAATAGAGAAATGATTAAATTATGTGTTAATGTTCAAAATAGCATATTACCTCTAAGCGAAATTGCATAACATCAAAGTTGTTAAATAAAATGCATGCATTTTTACTGAAAGTATTATAAAGTAAAGGGTGATTCACCATAAATGTGTCTCCCTCTTACTTGGTTATTCTCCAACCGATTCGAAAATTAAAAAAAAAACATTAGAAATTGTTTTTTTAGTGAGATTGTATACACAATATCCAAATATATAGGGTGTCCAAAATAAAGTAGCTAGTGGGTAGTAGTTGATTTTTTTTTAATGGAACACCGTGAAACTATTTCAAATGTTTTTTTTTTAATTATCAAATCGGTTCAGAAATAACAAAGCTAGAGGATGGGCGTTAAGGGTAAATCACCCTGTACATAGTCTTTGTTTTTCTTTTTGTGATACACTTTTAATAAAATTACGAGATATTGCTAAGAAATTAATGCATTTTGTGCTAATGTTAATAGAAACAAAGTTGATCAACTTTAAATTAATTTACAGAATTTCAAAGTTGTCAACTTATTTCTATTACTTTTATTAAAATACCACATTTTCTTCAGATTTTAATAAAAAAAAATTAAGTTTGTTAAGAAAATGTTAAACTTTGGATCATCTGGATCATGTTGATTCATTACAAGGCATATTGAAGTACATTTAACTATTACAAATGATCGCCAATGAGGTTGATTGCCTACTTGTTTAATAAAAATTAAAATTACTAATTATGATAAGGATAATGATTCCAAAAACAATTGCGTATGCATTTTTTTGTTCGTGTTTTGATTCATGTTGTGGACTAATTAGAACAAGTCGAATGTGTGCCAACCAGTGAGGCCATCTAGACAGGAAACCACTGAAAAAACTACCGAGAAACAATTGATAAGGCTAATAATGATTAGCCACATGGTTTAATCAATTATATGATAAAACAATAATATTAATTCACAAAAAATACGAACAATTGCACAAATGTAATTTAAAAAATTAGACGATTAAAATAAAATACCATTAAATATTGATCCTCACAAATAATAAACTAAAACAAAATAAATCGGGGAGGAAGGTTTAAAAATGTCGGAGGGTTTTAATGGTAAAAATTTTGTTTTTGCTCTTGCAGGACCGCTTTTACATACAAAAATTTAACATTGAGAAAGTTTCGGGCTAAGGGGGGGTGGGGTTGAACACCCATATCCCCCCCACCCTACTGGCTACGGCCTCCTCATGCATGACGTTTAAAAAATCGTTAGTTGAGAATGGTTTATTAAATATTCATTTATTTTATCATTCTTTTAAAAATCATTAATTATTTCTTTCTTGAAACTATCTAACAATTTTTTGATTTCCTAGTAATTGATTAAAAGATCTTATATTATCAATGACACTAAAATGAAAATAATCGACATACGTTTTTTTCTTTCTAAATCCTTCTTTCTTTCTAACAATTAGTCGTAAAAACATAAAAATTATTAATTAGTATTTTATAAATAAAAAATCTTAATAACCCTTTCGGCCCTGACGGTGGCATTTGCCACCACTAAAATTTGGTAAACAAATTTGGTAAACAGCAGTGTACAAAACATTATTTGGTACACATATAAAATAACGATAATATTTGTATATGCAGCAAAAGTAAGTCTTCATTAATAATAATACTACGACAATAAATCACCATTTTTATATTTTATATTTGAAGTTATGCAAACTTAAAGCGTAAGCACATTTATCGAATTTAAAGTAGTTCTGAACTCGAAATATTCATAATTATTATAACGCCTCAATTAGCCAAAATTTCTTTAGGGCTAAATCTAATTGATGATTTTAATTCATTTTTTCATCAATTACGAGACAAAACACAAAAACACAAACATCATAGATTCTAATCGTTTCCATAAAACCACACATCTCATTTTCTTTTACTCAGTGTAACAATTATATAAAAAATATTTAATTATAAAACTCTTTTGAGCCCCCAATTATTTTACTAATCAACTAAAAAAATCTGACCTATATTTTCCTTTTATTCTCCACTTAAACCACTTTTTGATTCTTCCTTTTCATGTGTATTTAAAACCAAAAAATCACCGACCCCAATACATTTATTATACCTTTAACAATCACGATTGTCGTCATCAATGAAGATGTCAATCACGGAGGAGTCCATTCACGGTGGGTCCACTCGAGATTCATAGCCTCAATTGGGCCTCAATTGAGTTTAGTGCAGGAGGGGTCACAATATAAATCGAATCAATAAATTGTGCCCTCATGAATCTCGAGAAAAACGTGTGCGCGCACTCGCTGGAGGGCACTTCACACTTGTTAACCCCCTTTTTTGTCCAATAAACTGTTGTAAATAGAAAGGGGTTAGGGAATGAGAATGGGTTTATAAAGAAATGATGTGGTGATGTTTTAATACGGTTAGATGAGTAGTTTAGAATTTGGAAGATTAAATCATTTTAAATGAACAATCATTTTAGAATTAGGAATCAAGGCTTCACAGAAATTACGAAAGGTTTTTCTTAAATATTTTTTGGGTTTTTTGGTTTTATCGGCAGAAATTAATTCAAAAATAAAATTGATGCGAAGACCTGAGTTGACAATATTAATTGGGTTTTTTGGTTTTAACGGCAGAAATTAATATAAAAATAAATTGAGACGGAGACTTAATCGTAGAATGTGTATGTAATTTATTCTTTTATTAAAACAAAATATGTTCGTGCTTATATAGCGGCAAACATTTCCTAAACAGAGTTTTACTTCATGCGCCACTCGTTTAAAACGCTAACATATTATAAGTTAAAAATATATATCTTAGCCTATATTTCGGCAAAAAATTTGTTGGCTTCGTTAGGGCATAAATTCTAAAATTCAAAAAAAAGAGAAACAAAAAATGTTTGGCAAAACATAGGCACAAAGATATTATTTTTGAATAAAAAATAAATTACATACACATTCTAAGATTAAGTCTCCGTCTCAATTTATTTTTATATTAATTTCTGTCGTTAAAACCAAAAAACCCAATTAATATTGTCAACTTGATGACAAAAAAGGAAAATGTCGTTTTTTTGAAATACTTCTAAAATAAGAAAAACGAGTAATAATAAAATAAAGTAAATAGAAATTATAAATAGTTTTAACTTATCATTAAAGTCAAAGTTTTGAAAAAATAGTAATTTTAGAATAAAGAAGAAACAACTAAATAGAAATAATGTAAGATTTTTACTTAATATAGTTAGAAGTCGACTTGAAAATCATAGAATTATCAGCATTAAAAAAGCATTCATGCACAATCAGCAATAAATAAATCTTGATCACATTTTTCTAGTTTAGTATATTTACTTAAACAGAAATGCGAAAATATATTGATATATTTGTAACATTTAGGTCTGCTTTATACAGGGAGCTTTTCTTATAAATAAACATACCGCATTTACTGAATACACTGTACATTTGCAGATATCCCTAGTATTTGAAAGTCAAAACTTAGGCTTAAACGAGTGTTTTCCACTCCCAGATTAAGCATGAAGTAAAATTTCGAGTTTAGAAAAGCCTGAAAATTTTACTTCATGCGCCACGCGTTAAAAATATATATCTTAACCATACTTTAGTAGTATATTTTAAACTTCACTTATAATTTGTGATTTATACGCGTGGAGCATGAAGTAAAATTTCGAGTTTAGAAAAGCCTAAAAATTTGGTTTGGCCGCGTAGCGCTACGCGCTACGCGACCAAACCAAATTTTCAGTCTTTTCTAAACTCGAAATTTTACTTCATGCTTAATCTGGGAGTGGAAAACACTCGTTTAAACGTTCAATTTGAGCTTTTTTCAAATACGACGAATATTTGAAAATTTACAGATTACACAGTAGATTGGGGTATGTATACTTAGAAGAAAAACTCCCTGTATATAGTGGATCTAAATATTAGAAATATATCAAAATATGTTTCCATTTCTAGCGTTGTAGTTCTAGTAAGTGAAATTTTAAAAACTGTGCCAACTGACGTGGGACGGGGCTCGTATTTTTATGCTTGAATTTACTTTAATAAATGTTTACTTAATGTAAACAAATTTAAACAATTGCTTTTAAAAATTGTTAAGCCACAATTTAATTTAATTTGCGAGAAAATGATTATTATTAGAGCTCTGGTTTTTAAGCAAACAGCTTATGCTGAAAATTAAAAGCATTAAAATAATATAATAAAATGTGTACGAATTATAGAAAGTTGAATCATTTGACACTATTTTTTCGTTGCTTTTTTTCCGTATTTTTTCGGTTTTGTGCTTATTTTGCATTTATATGCTTATTTGGTGCTTATTTCGTCAAATTTTGGATCATGGACAGTTATCTGTGAGATCAAAACACGAGTTAGTAATTCATTTATCTAGTTCCGTGGTTTTCAACCTTTTTGGTGATAGAAAGAGTTAAAGCAATAAATATTTTACGGAGCCCCAAAATAAAATAGGGTTGCCGATTTATTGTAGATTTATTATACTTTATGTCGCCTCATTTTTTTTCTTAATTTTTGTTTACTCTTGTACTTTTCCTCTAAGGCCATAGAAGCAGAAAATGTTGACATTTTTAAGTAAATTCTCAGGGATGTCAACCATTTTGGGAAACAAATAATATCACCATTCTATTCTTTAATACGGCTTTTGTGATAATTTTTTGTCCCAACTCTCTAGGACTATCCGGTTTCTAAAAAAAACCTATACGGGTGCTTTGAAGCACCCTGTATACATGATGTTTAGAATCAAGTGCGCACCATTGCTTACTTTGTTATTATTTCAGTTACAGAGATAATCACATTGGTTAAATTAGGGAAACAATTGAACATCGTATTTTTAAGATATTAAGAAAATAAAGGTTTTTTAAAATGGAACACCCTATTAATTTATCACTGAACAATAAAGAAGATTATTCTTAACCAAAATGTTATAATGCATCGTTACAAAAAAATAATAAACAAGAAAGTTATTCACATATTTTTGTTTGGTCAATACAACCAAGAAGCCCTAAAAACAAAAGAGGATTCTAACAAATGATCAAAACAAAATCTGTCAGTAAAATTTAAAGTGATTTTCGTCGTTTTGTGCATGTTTTTTTTCAGGACTCCTTTATATCTAAACTAACTAACTAACCTAATATTTTTTTGCTCATAATAATGCTTTTTGCATAAAAGAATGCCATTTTGCATAAAATAATGCTTTTTTGGATAAAATAATGCCTTTTTGCATAAAATAATGCTTTTTTGCATAAAATAATGCTTTTTTTGGCTAAAACTGGTGGTTTTTTAAGCGCTTTTTTTAAATTGTTTGTGTTTAGAAATCCGAGCTCTAGTTATTATTGTGAATGTTTTGTTTGAAAATGTTAATCGATTTTTAGTATTATTATTATTATTTTGAAGACTCATCCAGATATTACGAGTTTTTCAAGAACGTATGCTGTGGAGAGTTTTACTATGAATTTTCTGAATGATATTAAATTACATATAAATTATTCTGTTTTTATACCTATATTTTACAAAAATAAAATGAAATTTTATCGTGTTTTTAATTTGATAATTGATTTGGTTTTGTAAAAATTGTATTGGATCATTTTTTGGGAGTCAATGAATCAGGTTAATGTATATAAAACATGAATTAGTCGAATTTTAGCATTCAGTGATTGATGAAAGGAACACTAATGTCTGTAAGTTTTATCAAAATCTGAGTTTGAATTATTTTTTTTATCACGAAAACAGATGAAAATGTTGATTACAATATTTCGACATTGATTATTAAATTTTGATCTATGATTAATTTTCCTATTTTATATTTTGTATGTAATTTTCTATTTTAACAGTGTGTGTTTTGTTCGGCACGCCATTTTGTCTGGTTATCTCGGACAAACACAACAACCATTGTGTTTACACGAGTGTTAATTGTGATAAGAGATAAATGCTATCGCCAAGCCGCAGATGTAATACACAAAACGCTTATCGGCCGAATGTTCAGCACCAATCGCACGAAAATAAACAAACCAACAGAAATGGTGCGGCTTTTACAGAAAGAAGAAAAAAAAACACATCTTTTTCAATAAATTATGCAAAATATCTCTGAAGATAATAAAATACTATTCCTAAAGTTTTTGGGGAATGCGGTAATATTCAAAATAATTATATTTCATAGTTATACCAGATCTTTATTTTAATGCTAATATTTCGCAAAATTTTTCTTAGCTTCTTCAGGGCATTAAAAAGGACCTACTCGGTTCGTCCTCATCAGCACACAGAACATCAGAAATAAAATTGAACAATAAATTGTATAATCAATTAGAACAATTGAGGCGTTGATTTTAAAAACAGCGTATGTCCAAAATTGTAGAAATCGACATTTTAGCGGCATTTGGTAGAGTATTTTGCAAGCTTTCAGATGGTAAAAGTAGTTCACTTAAAACTCACACATGTACAAAGTTACAACGCTTGACATTTTATAAACAGCACTTGCCTGGGACAACTTTAGTTCCAATGAAAATCCAAAACCTAAAAACCCTTATGGGATTTCTACAAAATGCAAAAGATAACCAGTTTTATGAAAAAGTATATCTGGTAATTAGCTGCAGCAATGGATATCTCGGAGCAGTGGGTGTGCGGATTAGGCGCCATTTCAGTTTTTTCATTGTAGGAAATAGTTTATTTAAAAAAAAAATATTTTCAGTAACTAATCATTAATTCGTGTTAGTGTAATTCATAAAATAAACGAGTTTATTGCAACATTGTTCTTGTTTCTATTAAAAACAACATAGGTCCAACTGTTTTTCCTTGTTATTTCTTAATGCAAATAAATTAAGTAAGTACTTAATCACTTAATAATATCAGTTGTCAATGATAATTAATAAAAATAATTTTTAAAATAGAAGTTGTAACGGTTATCAGGGTAAACAGTTTTTCTTTTTTTCGATTTTCTCAAAACTTCATTTTTGGAAAAATGCTGTTTATGAAATTAACGCTTCAATTTATAAATTATTTTAAATTTTCTACAATCTATTCTTCATGTTCTATTAATTCAATAAACAATATATTTTGATACAGACAATTTTATTCATAACTTTCTACGCGGGTCTTTTCTAAACTCGAAATTTTACTTCATACTTAGTCTGGGAGTGGAAATACTCGTTCTAAACTTCATATTGCACGTTTTTATACAAAATCGAAGAATGCCTTACATTTACAGTGTATAATACATTATGTATATTTAAAAGAAAAATTCACAGTATGTAATACAATAAGTCATTCGTAAAAATTGTTAAAAGAAGTGTAGAATTTTTCCTAAAATCAACTTTTAGAGTTAACTTTATACCTGCTCGGCCGTTAATGGGTTAACTATCATATACACTGATACACGTAAATATTTTGTTATTTAAATATCTCGATTATTACTCATTTAAAAAAAAAGTCAGTGTATTTCTAACTTTACAATATTTCAGTGTTTTATACGCGTGGCGCATGAAGTAAAATTTCGAGTTTAGAAAAGCCCCGTGAAAATTTGTCTCGGGTCGCTGCGCGACCCTCGACAAATTTTCTACGCGGGGCTTTTCTAAACTCGAAATTTTACTTCATGCTTAGTCTGGGAGTGGACAACACTCGTTCTTAGAAGTTTCCAATTGAAGGATCACTCTAGATTACTAAGTTTATTACCAGTTTACAAAGGCTACAGCTCGAAGGACTAATCGTGGTCTTCGGAGACCGAAGGACTACAGGAAATCGAAGATTTTTTACAAGAAAACAACGAATATCTGAAGGTTTACAGCATGGATATTATAGAAAACATTCAATTTTGAAAAAAATATCGAAGTTGGGTTGGTTTTCAGTGCATTTTTAACTTCACTTTAAATCAGTGTTTTATACGCGTAGCGCATGAAGTAAAATTTCGAGTTTAGAAAAGCCCCGCGAAAATTTGTCTCGGGTCGCTGCGCGACCCTCGACAAATTTTCTACGCAGGGCTTTTCTAAACTCGAAATTTTACTTCATGCTTAGTCTGGGAGTGGATATACTCGTTCTAAACTTCATATCGCACGTTTTTACACAAAATCGACGAATTCCTTACAGTTACAACGTATGCATTATGTATATTTAAAAGAAACATTTACAGTATGTAATACAATAAGTCATTCGTAGAAATCATTAAAAGAAGTGTAGAATTTTACCTAAAATCAACTTTTGAGTTAACTCTATAATTGCTCAGCCGTTAATAGGTTAACTATCATATATGTACACTGATAATTGAAAAAAGTAACTAGGTTTGTTTCACTCTTCTTTTTATTCTTTCCGACTAGATTCAACTTATCGTCATTCTCAAGGAGAACATTTTTTTACAAGTGATTAATGAGAAACAAATTGAAGATATAATATATAATTATTCTGCACATTGCTGATTTCGCCAAAAACTTTAAGAATAATTCTCGGCGGCAGAAAAGCAACAAAATATCGATAATAAAATACAACTTATATGCGACCTAATCAAAAAATTTGAGACTTAAAGCATAGATTAGAAATACTTAATGATAAAATATGTTTTTACTAATTACCACTAACAATGGACCAACCACAAAAAAATATCAGTCGAACAAATTAAATCCGGTTGAATTAGAACACAATTATTAGCAAATTAAAACGTCACATCCTTTTCTTAAGCTTTCACGAAAATCTACGGACGGAAGCTCCTCAACGACATCCGACCTAGAAATATGAATCTTTCTTTCTAAGAAGAAAAGAAAATGCTAATTCTATTTTTTTGTTTTGCAAAAAAGCTAAGTTTAATTAAATACACAAATAATATCCGACCCACAGAAAGGAAACGAGCATCTTTGAGAGAAAATTAGGGGTTTCTTTTGTAAATGTTGACGTAATTGAAAAATAATTATTGTAAATACTCGTATGGAAATCGATGAAATACAATTAAACAGTAAAACATATTTTAGAAAAGAATACAATCATGATTCCTTTGATGATGAGAGAGATACTGGAAATGTATTTAAGTATACATATCCCTATATAAACAGTGTACATTTTTAAGGATTCATGGTTTTATAAAAGCGTCCGATTTGATGCTTCTAACGAGTGTTTTTAATTATTGAATAAGCATGAAGTTAAATTTCGAGTTTAGAAAAGCCTTAGAATTAGGCGGCAAATCCATATGGTTAGTCTTTTCTAAACTAGAAATTTTACTTCATGCGCTACGCATAGAAACACTGAAATATTATGAAATTCAAATTACGTTAATAAATTTTACAAATGTTTATTTCAGCAACCAAATCTTGCGCTTTCAAAATTCGAGAATAATTGTATTTAATTTTTAATAAAAAATATATTTTTTTTCTTGAGAAAAACTAAGGCTAGGAATTTTCAAGTATTCGAATATTTTTTCAAAACATATTCAAATTATTCAAATATTCAAATTATTCAAATATTCAAATTATTCAAATATTTAAATATTTGAATAGTCCAAATATATATTTGAACACTGGAATAACTTGCATATCGTCGGTTTACCTGTAATACCTTCTAACTCCAAATTTTGGCTATTTTGCATTTATTTACAGAAATAATTGTATTAAATTACAAAAAAAATATAAAACCCTAAAATATTTTGTTTATTATAACTGAAATAACACTGCAGTAATATTGCATAAAAAAATCTAAAAACAGATTTCGAAAATAGTGGCGCACAGTATAACCGTTGCACTGAAATGTAGACAAAAATACTAGTAAATAAAGTTGATTAATTTGCAATGTTTATGACATATATGTGTTCTAAAGACTTCAGTTAATAGGAATAACAGCTTTTTTGAACTCATTGAATTTGAATGAATAAAAAGTGAACTTACTAAATAGTTGATATTTTATTAAATAATGTAAATATTCAAAAACACTTTATGTTTTCTAGAAACTAAATATTTGTTCTTACTTTACAGGTGAATTGTAATAATTTGTATTGCCTCTTAATTGAATAGCATTTATTTAAAGTTTTACATTTTTTTTTTTTCTAAAAGTAAAACTTTAATGGAGCAGCAATTTTAAAAATCTAAAAGTAGAGGTTTGAGACCGGAATCATTTTGAAAGTATATATCTGGTCTAATTGCATATCTAAAGTCTTTCCTTTACTTCTGCGCGTTATCAAGTTATGAATTTTTGAATCAGTAAAAATCTGAGATATGACTGTATCGTAAGAGAGATAAAACGCTTTCTAAAATAAATAATAGTACCGATTTTTTTAATGCGTCTATTGAAATAAAACCAACACCAAATTATACTGAAATAAAGTATTGGTAATATTTGTCAACCAAGTTATAAATTGTTAAGAACATTTACAGTTTTCGCGCTCCGTTCGCGACATGAAAACGTACAACTTTAGGAATAAATTGCAGAACGATGGGTTGATGCAAAATTAAAAGTGAACCAAATTCAGAAATTTATACTTTTTAGAAATCTTTTGGGATTTTTATTTCCGCTCATTTTTATTTTCATTTTGATTACTCCTTCCACCTCTTGGTAGAATCTTACGTTTTTGCCTGTCGTATGTCAGCGACCCGCTACATTAAAAAATGCATAACTTCCAAACGCGCAGATAGAGCGAGATGATTTGTATTTCTACGTGCAAAGCAATATTCTAGTTATCCATTGAGTCCTATTGTAAACATCTACTTTTGCATAAAATAAACTACTACTCCATAAACAAAAATGTAATATTAAAAATAATCTTAAACTTAGTGTATTGATTATGCTTTTATAAAAAAGTTTTATTTAATAATAAACTCACAATGTCAAATCAAAATAGACACTTATTATAAAATATAATTCTATTACTGCTTATTTAACTTGATAGTTTACATGTAGACCACAAAAGTATGCGCTATTTATACGTTTTAAATTCTCTCACAAAATGGTCTTCTTCAAGACATAATAACTTTATAAGTTGAAGGTAAATCTTAGCAAAAAAGGCTATGCATCTAATCTGAAGTACGCAAAAGTAATTAAGAAGCATAATTTCGTTCAAGGTAGACGTTTAATTTTTATACCTTTATTGTATTTTTGGCCACTTTTTGGGGTTACAGTTACATTGTGTGGCGACAGCAGGTTTTTTTGTCTCTCCTGAAAAGTTTTGTTTCTCATACTTAGAAGGATTTACAGATAAGCTGACGGTATTCGAATATTTGAATATTCGAGTAATTAAATATGGTTATAAATGAATATTCGAATTCCTAAATTTGCAAAAATCGAAACATGTATTCGAATATTTTAATATGATTTTGATTGAATATTTAAATACTTAAATTAGATAAATGTAAATAAAGCCTTTTGTTTCAAAATTTGCTTCAATAAACATATCAAACATGTCAAAATTATTCACTGTTCAAAAAAATATGTACAAAAAATATAATTAATATTGTGATGAATTAACAATAACTAAGTATATTTAGGAACTACACATTAAACCTGGCGCATGAAGTAAATATTTCGAGTTTAGAAAAGCTTCAAAATTTGGATTGGTCGCTCCGCTTCGCGTCGCGACTAATCCATATTTTCAGGCTTTTCTAAACTCGAAATATTTACTTCATGCTTAATCAAGGAGTGGAAAACACTTGTTCTAAAACTATTAAAACCTTTAAAGACAACACTGAATTAAAAATGGGAAACATACACAAAGTACAGTTTTTTTTCATACTCTTTATGAGTCTCATTAATTTTCTTGGTTGACATCCATTTTCTATGGTTTGAGATTTATAAAAATTTCGTCAATTTTTATATTTTAATGTTTGAAATATTCATCAATTTCTAATATTTGAATATTCAAATATGTAGATAATTTAGTAATTGAAAAATTCATATTTGAATATTACAATATTCGACTATTTGAATTATTCGTAATCGAATAAAAACTCAATAAAAAGTAAAATAAATAGATAAAAGAATATTTAAATACATTTAAGTAGGTATTAGACCATTTTCTAAAAGGAAATATCATATGTTTTAATAATTCGAGAGAGATATTCGTAATGTTTTAAGAAAGCTCTGTAACTGTTTAACGTTTGATTAAACTATTTTATAAAAGAAAATGACTTGGTTTGAAAAAATAGAATCGTAGTAAATATAATTTTTCAATAATAACAATTATAATCTCCTTATTCTGGAAGAGCAAATAATTCTTTGTAAATTTTGAAACATCATGAGATTTATGATCGAAATCATATTTATGAAAATTAAGGAAGAGACTTTTTCTGATATTGAATAAACCAACTAATTTAATACAAGAAAATAATTTATATTTTATATAATTTATAAGAGAAAATCACTTAATGTTAAATAATAGTTAATCTCATTATTTAATAATAATAAAATTCCCCTTCCCTTTTCTTGGAAGAACAAGTAATTCTTTTAAATTTCAAAAGCAACTATTCATGAAGTGATTAATGATCGAAATTTTATTTAAGGAATAGAATGAAGAGATTTTTTCAGATATTATGCTGTTGAATTTATGAATTTGTGCAAAATAATAAAGGAAGCGATTTTCCGAACGGTGTTAGGTGACGTTAGACAAAAGGAGCACGCTCATCCTCCAGGATGCGGATGTGATATTTCTCGTTAGCATCAACAAGCAAATCGTCAATTTGATGCTAATATTTCCTCTCCGAGCTTTTTTCCCCAAAGCTTTAATAATTTTCGAATTTCTTTTACATTACCGAAAATGATGACCAACACTTCCTCTTATTTTTTTCACAAAAGCTGGTTAATTTGGGATTTATGTCTTTGACCATTACAAATTCATTAGCATTTGTTGAGAGGAAAGGATTTCCTCCTTGATGCGAACTAGCGAGGTGTTTTTGGGAGGATGTGGATTATTAGAAATGTTACCTCTGTAAACAAGCGCCATGGTGTCGATGGCTTTCCTTAGGGTCATGTAATAATCACATTAAGCACTTAATCACTTAAAGAACACACGTAATAATACACTAATGCCTAAAGTTAACACGCTGAAATAACGATTTTTAAAGTCATGATAGGATTAATTAAAACACTTAGTTTTTGTTGGGGTTTTGAAGTTGGATCAATCTCATGCTTGCAGTTTTGAAGGTATGACGCAAATCTTAGCCAAAAAAGTATTTTATCTTAGTTCATTGTCTTTAAAATTTGACACCTTTCAGTACGTAAATGTTGGGCAACATCAAATCTCCAATTCATCTGATAGATCTTGTAGTTACTGAATTTTGCACACTACAAAATCTTTAATTCACTTGATAAGTTTTGATTCAAACACAAAACTCACAAATCTTCAATTTACTCTACAAGTTTTTAATCATACTCAAAACATTAAATCTCCAATTCACTCGGCGATTCACCAAAAACTAGACCCATCTCTGGATCTACAAATGTTGATCCAACTTCTCTTCATTCAATTTTGATCAACACCCAAAACCATCCAGCGAACAAACGTTTTCCACTCAAACACCGAAACAATTCGAGATTTTTTCTTTGCGATTTTTTTTTTGTTAACTAAAAAAATAAACTGCCGGTGATCCGTTCGCGACGTAAGTTTGGCAGGTTGTGGAGTTTTAAAAGTCCCGACTGTTGGTGTTACAAGAATAGAGAGTGTTTGGCATTGTTGGAAGCCAAGCATATCCAAGAGACGGCGTATGTTGTTGCAGAATGTGCAATACCCCTTATCTAACTTTCACTATCGGGCCCATCCTCGACATATGAAATAGATTGGCCGGTTGGCTGGACATTCGTCTGTTCTGTTCTTGCTCGTTCGTTGTTTTTTTTTTTGAGGATTGTTTTCGCGAAATATGGAAATGAATACCGAGCGGTATTGTCCAATCTTGACATGGTGGTGTGCCTTTATAGGACTCTCATTTGCATAATGGTTTATATTTTTTTGTACATGATAATTTTGGAAAGTATCAAAAAGAGTTGTGAAAATTTGTAGGTCCATTAAAATTTGAAAATAAGGTATGAAGAAAAGGTATGATAAATCCTAACGATTAAACATTTTTATTTTTAAAAGAATTTCGATCTATTTAAACTTTGATTTTAAGAAACCTGATTCAAAATGGAATTTCGTGGAGCAATTGCTTATTATTTTCAGAAAAATGATAAATATGCTGATATGATGGTCCATACATTTTAATTTTGGAAAGTCTTCAGTTTGTGATATTATAGAACTTCTTCCTTTTGCTAGAGTTTACCTTACAAAGGAACAATAGCGAAATGTTTGTGATGGATGTGTTTTAGGGGTCAATTAGTCGTGGTTTACTGATTTTTACAACACCTACATTTTATGGAAGGTGTAAAAAAGAAGAACAATAATATGGTAAAAAGTAACTGTTTTTGAATATTCAACTCGTTCTTGGAAACAAAATTAGCACAAGTAATGTTAACCAATTTGAAGAAGGTGAAACATATCTTTGAACCTAGATTAGATTAATATTTTACAATTCAGTGTAAACTGGCTTAATATTTCGTAATACAAACTATTGGCTTGTACAAAAAAAAAAACATCTATGGCTTAGTAGTCTTGCATACATATACTAGGAAATTTTGTTTTAAGTATACAATATCAGGAAATTTTAAAATTTTCATTCATTAATGCTTCCAACGAGTGTTTCAACTCCTTGGTTAAGCATCAAGTAAAATTTCGAGTTTAGAAAAGCCTGAAAATTTGGTTTGGTCGCGTAGCGAAGCGAAGCGACCAAACCAAATTTTCAGGCTTTTCTAAACTCGAAATTTTACTTCATGCGCCAGGCGCATAAAACACTGTTATAACATGCAGTTCAAAATATACTACTTTAGTATTATGCTTTAGCAGTATATTTTAAATTTCCCAATATATCAGTGTTTTATACGTGTGGCTTGGTCGCTTCGCTTCGCTACGCGACCAAACCAAATTATCAGACTTTTCTAAACTCGAAATTTTACATCATGCTTAATCAGGGATTGGAAAAACTTGTTAGAAGCTTCAAACAGAACGCTATTCAAAATCAACGAATGTCTAAAATATTACAGAGTACACCTCGGGATATGTATAACTTAAAAGAAAAACTTCCTGTATCTAGAATGCCAATACCTGTATTAAAAATTTTAACCAAAGCCTCCAATTCCTTCAACTTGTAATCGACGGGGGAATATTCTAAACGTAAATATTTTTTAAACAAAGCGAGAGCTTTAGGAGCCATTCTAAAATGAGTAGACCTCATTTTTTTAACACATTTGGACATAAGCATTGACATATTAGGTATGGGTGTATCAATCTAACAAACCTTGGTACCACAAAAATCTTCAATCCAAACCTTAGATATAACTGAAGATCATACATTATGCAACTTTAAAGAAAATAAGTTTTTATTTCTAATATTTAAGAATAATGAATTCATACAATTAATTGAATAACATTGTTCCTCCTTTGTGAAATATTCCATTTAAAAAAATGAACGAACACAATAATAACAATGGACGTATTCAGCGTAATACACTTTTCGTTCGGTTCTGGTCGAGTGCGCAGGCCGGTTGCGCACGTATTCGGGCCCGGGCTGTAACAACGGTCGTCGGCAACAGCAACAACAACAGTCATCAGACACTCATATGCACGAAGTAGGGAATAATACAACAACATATTAACCCAGATTAGGTAACAGTAACTTTCGGAATACTTGAGCGTGACGATGTGCCTCGTTTATAATTGCGCAAGCTAATAACACACTAATACACAAAACAAATGCGCGCGCGTCCGATAACGCATCTTCCTTTTTTTCATATCTTCGTTTCGCGCGAAATTGCGCAAAATTTGAATAATGGACGGATGCTGCGGGGTTGGCGAAACAATGACTTTATCGGTGCATAAGAGGTTGTATAATCGTCGTTTGTTTTATAAAGATAAAATATTCATGAATATTTAAATTAAAAATCTAGAATGAACTAAATGTTAGACTTTAGCGCTTTGACTGTCATCGGTATTCTCACTACAGTTTGATTTTAATGGAATGATGAGAAAAATGCTTAACTGTCAAAGTTTTAATTACAAAATTGTGGAATATGATTTGCATTGTGACAAAAACAAGACGAACAAGTTGTGACGATGAACGTTAAGTGCTAATTACATTATGGTGAAAGATGGCTTGAATTGTAACGAAAAGAAGACGAACAAGTTTGACGAATAATGTAATTTAATATCTCTTTTGAAGAAACATATCTAACAGTCTAAGAGACAGACAAATCATCTGAAGAAACATCCGAAAATGTGTAGAATGTTTTCGGATGATTCTTCAGAAGATTTGTCTGTGTCTAAGATTGTCAGAGATGTTCCTTCAGAAGATATATTAAAAAACATTCTTCGTTACAACTTGTTTGTCTTAAACTTCTTCTTATTCTTTTCCAAAAAAAAAAAATATAATTTTATTGCCACCACAACCGCAACATTGTTTAATCTACAATGATTAGAATATCTGTCTTACACTTTACCTTCTCTTCAAAACAATTTGTCAATTATGCTGCAGAAAAAAAAAACATTTTCAGCTAGTGAAGAATCAAGCAACAAATGTTTTTTATGGCAACAGAATTGGAAAATTGTTCTGAATAGAAGGCAAAGTAAAATAAGAAACACATCTTCTCACAAAGTGTAAACTCTATTCTTCTTGAGAAGAAGTGTATTTCTTATTCTATTTGCTGGAACTTCCTCTGAAGATATCTGTTCAGATTATTTTCGAGATGTTTCTTCAGCAGTTTAGTCACATTCTAATCCTTGTAGGACTAAATTGCTGAAGAAACATCTCTAAAATAATCTGAACAGAAAGCGTTAGAGGAAGTACCAGCAATTAGAATAAAAAATACACTTCTTAAGAAGAATAGAGTTTACACTTTGTGAGAAGATATCTTTCTTATTTTACTTTGCCTTCTATTCAGAACAATTTTCCAATTGTGTTGCCATAACAACCATTTGTTGCTTGGTTCTTCACTAGCGGAAAATGTGTTTTTTTCTGCAGCATGCAGCATTATTGGCGTATTGTTTTGAAGAGAAGGTAAAGTGTAAGACAGATATTCTAAAAAACATTCCTAAAAGTAAATGACATAAATATCTCCTGAAGAAGTCCGATTAAATGGCATGGCAAAGAATTTTCTTCTGAAGAAGCAATTCCAAAAGTGCATGATAAAAATATCTTCCATGAAATGAAAGAGGAAAAAACGCCTGCTTCTTTCGACTTACGAAAGAGTGTGACAGAAAAATCTTTAGCTGAAAACTCATAAAAAGCAATATTTTAATCAAATCGTCTAGAGAAATTATGGCGACAATAATAACAATAATAACAGACGTTCAGAAGATTTGTCTGTGTCTAAGATTGTCAGAGATGTTCCTTCAGAAGAAATATTAAAAAACATTCTTCGTTACAACTTGTTTGTCTTAAACTTCTTCTTATTCTTTTCAAAAAAAAAAAATATAATTTTATTACCACCACAACCGCAATATTGTTTAATCTACAATGATTAGAATATCTGTCTTACACTTTACCTTCTCTTCAAAACAATTTGCCAATTATGCTGCAGAAAAAAAAACATTTTCAGCTAGTGAAGAATCAAGCAACAAATGTTTTTTTATGGCAACACAATTGGAAAATTGTTCTGAATAGAAGGCAAAGTAAAATAAGAAACACATCTTCTCACAAAGTGTAAACTCTATTCTTCTTGAGAAGAAGTGTATTTCTTATTCTATTTGCTGGAACTTCCTCTGAAGCTATCTGTTCAGATTATTTTCGAGATGTTTCTTCAGCAGTTTAGTCACATTCTAATCATTGTAGGACTAAATTGCTGAATAAACATCTCTAAAATAATCTGAACAGAAAGCGTTAGAGGAAGTTCCAGCAATTAGAATAAGAAATACACTTCTTCTTAAGAAGAATAGAGTTTACACTTTGTGAGAAGATATCTTTCTTATTTTACTTTGCCTTCTATTTAGAACAATTTTCCAATTGTGTTGCCATAACAACCATTTGTTGCTTGGTTCTTCACTAGCGGAAAATGTTTTTTTTTGCAGCATGCAGCATTATTGGCGTATTGTTTTGAAGAGAAGGTAAAGTGTAAGACAGATATTCTAAAAAACATTCCTAAAAGTAAATGACATAAATATCTCCTGATCAAATGGCATGGCAAAGAATTTTCTTCTGAAGAAGCAATTCCAAAAGTGCATGATAAAAATATCTTCCATGAAATGTAAAAGGAAAAAACGCCTGCTTCTTTCGACTTACGAAAGAGTGTGACAGAAAATTCTTTAGCTGAAAAGTCATAAAAAGCAATATTTTAATCAAATCGTCTAAAGAAATTATGGCGATAATAATAACAATAATAACAGACGTTTTTTGAAGAAGGATATACAAAGGTTCATAAACTTTCTTCAAACGGTACTGATTGAATAGAACAAAATTCATTCAGAAATATAAGAGAGGCAAGTATTTTGGAAAAGCCTTAGATAAATTGTAGTAGGATAATGAAAAATTATTTACTCCTTGATTAAGCACAAAGTAAAACTTCGAGTTTAGAAAAGTGAAAATTTGGTTTCGTCGCGTAGCGAAGCGGAGCGACCAAACCAAATTTTCAGGCTTTTCTAAACTCGAAATTTTACTTCATGCGCCAGGCGTATAAAACACAGATTTAAAGTGAAGTTTAGTAGTATATTTTAAACTTCATTATATTTCAGCGTTTTATATGCGTAGCGCATTAAGTAAAATTTCGAGTTTAAAAAAGCTTGAAAATTTGGTTTGGTCGCTCAGCTTCGCTACGCGACCTAACCAAATTTTCAGGCTTTTCTAAACTCGAAGTTTTACTTTGTGCTTAATCAAGGAGTAGAAACATTTGTTAGAAGTTTCAAACTGAACGCTTTCAAAAAACAACGAATGCCTGAACATGTACTCTATACATGTTCAGGCATTCGTTGTTTTTTTAAAGCGTTCATCTGGATTATGTGTACTCAAAAGTAAAATTCTCTGTATATGGTGAAATAAAAGCAAGACAAAGAAATTTGATAGAGAGTCATCTACAAAAGTATAAAACACACAAATCTCCGAAGAAAAATCTCTCAAATTTGTCACTTCTTTACTACAGGAGTGACAAATATTTACGTTCCATGACAAATCTTCTCCAGAAGAATCTCTAAAAGTAAAAGAATCATTTTTTTTTTTAGAAGAAGATGAAAAGGCATCACCAAAATTGAATTAAATCAGACAGATGTTCTAAAAAAACAACTTCAGAAGTAATGTCCCCAAAGGTGGTAGACAAGCATATATCTCTTAAAGTCTAAGATAGGCACATTTTTCTATGAGTCTAACACTAATCGTTTGAAGAAATATCTGAAAAAGTCGAACAGTTGGATTTTTTATAAAATTTTGACTTACCTTCCATGAAATTATTATTATTCGGCGCAGGCGTGGCGGGTTGAGGCGTGTGCGCAGGCGTCGGCGTCACCGTCAGCGGTTTCCTATCGATGCCGGACAAGACCGACGTCGCCGTCCCATAATCCAAGTAAGCGCCTAGGTCCGGCACGCACATCGAATCGTAGATGTTCGTGTGGTTCGACGTCGCCAGAGTCCTCTCCCTTTCGACATCTGCAAACACCCAAAACGGATTACGTCAAACAACGGTGCGGCTAACTAGAGCGAGAAATAAACGCTAACGACGCTCATAAATCACCGCTTAAACGTATTGTGTTATTGTTGTGAATTTCATTAAAAAAATGTAACAAGATTTTAATTAATTGGTTTATTAAAAAGTTATTTTTTTTTTTCTATGAAGACGACCTTGCCCAACTTTTCATGCATCGTTTGTGCATTTGAAATTTGATTAATATTTATGAATTTTTCTAAAGTTTTGACACGTTCGTTAATTTCTTAATGCTTTATGTTGCAGTCACTGATTTTTATTAAATTCAATGTTTTCCTAACGTGTGATTGAACTCCTTGATTAAGCATGAAGTAAATATTTCGAATTTAGAAAAACATGTAAATTTAAATTGGTCGCAAAGCAAAGCGAAGCACCAATCCAAAGTTTCAATTGAAGACTAAAAAAACCACAAACGCCATTACATTGATTCTTGTCTAGGTGTCCACACTATTACTGTGTGTAAACCAGGCTTGTTAAAAAACGATTTTTTTAATATATAAAATTACGAAAAAACTATTCGTGAATATGCAAACAATGTCTTAATTAATAAGACAACTTAAGACTATAAATATCCATTGAAACAACTACTTCCCGTGCAAATACACCTCCGGATATTGAATTATACAATGAAATATTTAAAATCTTATTTAATTTGATTTGTTACAACGCTCTATTAAAGTATATGTAACGTTTAGGTCAAATTTTCTTCAAACCAACTAACAAATACACATTTAAAATGAAAGGAAAATTAACAACAACAAAAAATTTGAAGTAAAAGGACTTGGATTCAAACTAATGTCTTAGGTCATCTATAGACGCGTTTCGAGATTTATCTCTCTTGAGTATAGCTTTGCTTATGACGTTTTAAACAATTTAGAAATAAATTAAAATAAACTTACTTGGAAAAAGTGTTGTGTGTGTTGTGTACCTGTTCATTCCACACACAACACTTTTTCCAAGTAAGTTTATTTTAATTTATTTCTAAATTGTTTAAAACGTCATAAGCAAAGCTATACTGAAGAGAGATAAATCTCGAAACGCGTCTATAGATGGCCTAAGACATTAGTTTTAATCCAAGTCCTTTTACTTCTATTTTTTTTTTTTAATTTTCCTTTCATTTCAAATGTGTATTTGTTAGTTGGTTTAAAGAAAATTTGACCTAAACGTTACATATACTTTAATAGAGCGTTGTAACAAATCAAATTAAATAAGATTTTAAATATTTCATTGTATAATTCAATATCCGGAGGTGTATTTGCACAGGAAGTTGTTGTTTCAATGGATATTTATCGTCTTAAGCTGTCTTATTAATTAAGACATTGTTTGCATATTCACGAATAGTTTTTTCGTAATTTTATATATTATATAAAGTGTGCAAACTATAAGAAGCGTAAGTTTATTTTCTTCAATTCAAATAGTTTTGAATTTGAATTTATCTTGTTTTAACGATTTTTTTTCATTTAATTAAAACAAAATACAAAACCTGTTTTTATTTACAAAACATGTTTGTTTTTTTTCGTTAAAACGTGTTTAAAACGTGTTTAAAACACGTTTAAAACGTAATAAAAACATAACATGGTTAAAACACGTTTTAAATTGTGATAAAATTGTATGTTTAATAATGTAATTTGAAATATCTTCAACAATTTAGCTAAAATTTAAAATAGTAATCAAAAAAATCTTAATAAAGTAGTATAAAATGTAGTTTAGCTTATTTAAGATAATAAAAGAAAAACTTGTTTAACAAATCTAACGTTTAAAACATGTTTTAAACGAATTTATTATTTAAAACGAAACCGATTAAAAGAAGAAGGGTGTATTTAAACATGTTTAAAACACTGTTTTAAAACAAAGTGTTTTGAACATAACAACCCTGGTGTGAACAGGGTTGGTAAATTTACCGACTTTTTCAATTACCAGTAATTCCGTAAATTAATCTATGAAAACCGGTAAATTAAGGAGTGGAAACACTCGTTAGAAGGTTAAAATTGACCGCTGCAAATTTATCAAACGCTGTAGTTTTTTTTTTGTTTGCTTACTGGCATAGGTTTAAACATTCAGCCACTTACTCTTGTTTTAATAAGATTTTAACAAGAGTAACTCTAATTAAACAGGAATAAATAAGGTATAGATACTCTTCACGCCAAGGGGTAGATCGACGCGACTTTAACAACTAACAGGTATACCACGGTTAATAGGTTCATACCACAAAGGAATTACAACACAGGATAACACTTAAACTTTAACCTAAAACTCGAAACTGTATATATTCCCAAACAAATCCATTTGTACATCATTCTTGATAATGGCATTAAGCCGAAACTAGTAGAAAATAAAATACATATAAGTGAAACAAAACCAAGTGAATTAAATTTACAAACCATTATATTTTAAAATGTTTTACCAAGTGATTAATGAGAAAAAAGTGTCCGATATACAGCGTGTAATCGAACTAATGTACATCCTCTTAAGGGCGTATACACAAAATATTTTGACACCAATTGCAGCAAAAATGAAATCGGAAAAAAAATATTGGATATTTCATAATTACAATTGCATTTTTTACTTTTTGAGAACTTCTGGTTACCTGTGTTCATGATATTTTTCGTGGATGCGTAAGTTGTTGTATTTTTTATTTACTTTTACTACTGCGAGGCGCATAAATCACTTCGCAGGCACTAAACTTTAGTCAGCAATGGGTACTTATGAAAACGATAACATAAACATAATTCTTCACAATCTGACCCACTTTTCTCTATATGGTGTAATTCGATATCCAAATCGTATAAAAACTACCAGTCTATGTGGAATCTCTCTTAAAATACGCAATGTGCGCGTAACCAGATACCACAAACATGTGGCCTATTATTATTAAATATTTTTAATAATTATTTGTGAGCTATCTACTAAAGGTATGGTAATTTCAAATGCAGGTATTGTTTATTTAAACGCTGCCCCTTATGTGGTAGAGAGCCTGTACAGTAGTTCGTTTACACGCTGTATTTAACGAGCTATTTGATATATTTATTCCATGATAAAAGATGAAGCCAGTTCAAAATTAAATTTTAATGTTTGTTTTTAAGAGGAAATTAACAATATAGACATAAACAGCCATATTATTTAAACTTTATAAATAATTTGCATTCACTGGATATTCTACGTTTAACTGATGAAGTTCTTAAAAAAAGCTGTAGTTATTAGGATATGTATAGTTACAAGGAAAAATTCCCTGCGTTTCGTGAATAATGCAGCAACTAGTATGGTATATTTAATTAGCAATATTTGGAAATATTTCCTTTGAAAAATAGTGTGCCATACTTTTCTCTTGTATCTCTATGAATAAAATTAATATCATCTATAATCTGTTTAATAACTAGGAGGAGCGTTTTAAATTTCGCGCGCCAAAACCTTCAACTCTGATTGGCCGAGAGCGCGCCCATTTTACACTACGCTAATTACGTCATTATTAGACGCAACAGCTTGCATAACCTTAATTCGAAGCGTTACCGAGTTGCAACTTTGTCTGTTTCGTAATAACCTTTTGTGCGGTGTTTCTTTAGCATAGTTAAAAGTTAGTTTTGTTTATATTGTTGTGATGGATTATGGCCCCAGTACAAGCTCGGTGATAATATCACCTTCACCTCCAAAAAAGCGTAAGAAGTTGGATTTGGGTCATATCTGTCTGAAAAACAGTGCATAATAAATATGTACAAGCAGATGATAACAGATGAACCACATATGAAAATAACTGCTGTTGTATCAGACATTGTTGGTGCAATAGGTGAGAAATCAAATAGAATAAGAATATGCATCAAATAATAAAATGTTTAATTTTTTGCAGTTGTAAATTCCACTGTCTATCGTACCATTAGCGAATATAAGAAATCCGGAGAGATTTGTAGCCCTAAACAGCTTGAAGGACATAATTACAAGTTTTGATGACGTAGTGGAGAGATCCGTGCGTAGTTTCTTCTATAAAAATGAACTGCCAACTTTGAATAAAGTTTTAAAATAATTAACGATCATGCAGGCATGCTGAAGATGAGTCGTCCTACCTTCTGTAGTTTTATGAAACAAATCAATTTTAAGTAAGATAGAGACCAGAGCTGGGCAGGATTCGAATCATTCAGGATTCGAATTCTTTTAGAGCATTCAAAAGAGGCATTCGAATACTTTAGTTCAACTGGATTCGTGATCCGGATTCGTTACATATTTTTAAGTAGAATCGTATTTGAGTCTAACTGTGGGTGATTCGAATCCTTATAAAAGGATTCGAATCCTTGTAAAAGAATTCGAATACTTACAAAAGGATTTGAATCGTCAAAAATAATTCTAATTGATTATGGCTAATAACACGAAAAATGTTTTTTGTGTGTTTTTAAATTTCTGACTCCCTGTTACTCTGGTTAAATATGTATTTGTGTGTTTCTGAACTCCACTTCAAATCAGTGTTTTGTACGCGTGGCGCATGAAGTAAAATTTCGAGTTTAGAAAAGCCCAGAAAATTTGTCTCGGGTCGCTGCGCGACCCTCGACAAATTTTCACGGGGCTTTTCTAAACTCGAAATTTTACTTCATGCTTAGTCTGGGAGTGGAAACGCTCCTTTGAAACTTCAAAGTGAATGCTTTGATAAGAACATTAAGTGATTGAAAATGTTTTTAACGGTAATAATCTAGTTTTCAAAATTTTATTTAATATTGTTTGAAGTAAAACTGACATGGTAGCCAAAATCTTAAATGTTAAATTTTTCCGACATTTCTCTGACTAAAGATTTTTTCCCTGGCCTTTTAATATAACTTTCTTCTGTGGGAACCCCCCATTCTATTTAATAGTATTCATTGTTTTTGCCAATATTTAAGTTAATTTTATAAATTTTTACGTGTTTTGTAATGTGCCTGCTGATTTTGACAAATTTAATAATATCATATGGCTTTTTTGTTAGTGTTTTGGTCAATTTGAATATGTCCATGACTTCTCTGACTTTCCCGGTTTTAATGATATTCAGTGAATTTTTCATTTACGTAAATTTCAGGCATTAGTCGATTTTATAATAGAGTTCAATTTGATGTTTTGAACGAGTGTTTCCACTCCCAGGCTAAGCATGAAGTAAAATTTCGAGTTTAGAAAAGCCCCGTGAAAATTTGTCGAGGGTCGCGCAGCGACCCGAGACAAATTTTCGGGCTTTTCTAAACTCGAAATTTTACTTCATGCGCCACGCGTACAAAACACTGATTTGAAGTGGAGTCAGAAACACACAAATATATATTTAACCAGAGTAACAGGGAGTCAGATATTTAGTCTGTTATCAACGATGTTCAGTGGTAATAATAAATAATTAGGTTTTGAATATTTTTGTTAAAACAACTGGTAACGATATTTATATATTAATGGTTGTAAAAAATAATAAAATTAAATTTATTCTCAAAGGAATTGTATTCGTGATTCGAAAAAACAGGATCGAATCTTCGATTCGAGTCATATTTATCTCTTACGAATCCTTTATTCGAGTATTCGTGATTCGAATCATATTAGGTGATTCGGATTTGTAATTCGAATTATTATATAAATTCCATATTATATTATGAACATATTGGAAATATTTATTTCTTAGATATATTGCGAGATGCCCTATAAGCATTTTAATTGAACTGACGATATCGTACGATGGAAAAGACAATTAAGAAGTACAAAATGGATATTTGATTTGATTTAAAGTGTAATTATGAAATTGTTTAAAATTTCCGCCAAATTTATCTAGTGATATTTCTGGTAACTTTTTATAGTGTAAATTGGGCTTTAGCACTTACTCCTTCTAGTTTTTAAACAGACTATAAATTGTCCATTTATAATACTTTCACAATCTTTTTCTTTAATCTCGCATAAATCCGTCTCATTAACTCACTATTTCTCCAAACCTCTCCTTTATTCAGACTTACTTAACCGTTATTTCTCTGTTTTGTTAAACCATTTAGGTTCCATTTTCCTCTCGTGCTTTGGATAAAAATTCCGCTCCATTTCAACTCGCATTGTTCGCGGACGGACATGAGCCGTTAATTCGCGTCAGGGATTCGAATCGCGGAACAAACAGCGCAATGAATGGGTTTTTAGGAATTGTATCGACGGAAATCTCTCGCGAAATGGGCCAATTACGAAGTCAGAACGGATGAAACGCACAAAATGCGATCTCGGGCGAGCTTTTCAAGAAAACTAGCGATGATCTTATCAGATTGCATGCAGAAGTGGGTTGGATGATTATTGGTTGGATTGGAATGGATTTCCGGTTTTTTGGGGATTTTGGATTTGCTGGAGTGAACAAATGAATGATGGTGCGAAAGAAAACTAGCGAACTTGGTCGCAGAGAGTGAGTTTGAAAAAAAAACATAATGAGGAAGAACGACCTGTTATAATATCATTCATGAAGATTACAAAGAATATTAGTCCTAGTGTGGAACCTTGTACAATGAGTTTTGTGATGTCATATAGGCAAGATTTTGTAATCATTCACTTAAATATAGAGTTGTCGTTCTAATAGGAAAGATGTTATTAGGTTCAGCTCATTGTCTGTGCTTTTGTCTTAGGATTTAAGAATTATGCTTCTGCTCTGGTATCGAATGCACGCGATAAGTCAAAAATCCTGATTACTTATGTTTTTCATAACTTCAGCAATTCGGTTTGAAATCCATGTTGCCTGCTTGTAATGACTTTTCATGTGTTAAAAAATATGGCTTGTTGGCAACAAAGTAAGACACTAAATACAATAAACATCGAAATTGAGGAAAATAATTAACTGTTAAATTAATGAAACACTTGTATCTTTTCTTCACTTATTTATTTGGAGTACCAAATGCACATTTCGATCACGATGTGATCATTATCAATGGTTGACAAATACAAACTTAAAAGCTAAAATGCGCTTAATATATACCTGCGGATTAGGAGGAGTAATTACGTAATGAGCACGGGGGTTATGGAGTTAAGGGAAAACCGACAATTAGGCCGACATCTTAAATCTATTTTAAGTGTAATTGGAACAAATAATATAAAATAGAAAAACAGAAAAATAAGAAAAATACACAAGTTACAATATACATAAAAACATGAGAACATATAACAAGAAAAATACAAAAATTATTACAACGGAACGAGTTTAAGTAATGGGTTGTCTAGTGGGCTCAAATCAAAATTTAGCAGATCAGCGTTAAGTTTTTTCATGTAAAAAGCTTCGTACAGGTTTAAGTGATAATTTGTGGAGAATTTTAATAGTTTGGTGTTGTTGAGGGAGAATTTATGACCTGTTTCAATAGAGTGATGGGCAACTGCAGATTTTGTAGGGTTGTTGTATTTGATATGTGATGTATGTTCTTTGTATCTCGTAATGACATTTCGTTTAGTTTGGCCTACATAAATTTTACTGCAGTTACAACATTTGATGGAGTAGATTCCCTGTTTTTCCAAGTCGTCTACTGCATCAAAGGTGTTATCCAATAGTGACTTTCCATCTACTCCATCAAATGTTGTAACTGCAGTAAAATTTATGTAGGCCAAACTAAACGAAATGTCATTACGAGATACAAAGAACATACATCAAATATCAAATACAACAACCCTACAAAATCTGCAGTTGCCCATCACTCTATTGAAACAGGTCATAAATTCTCCCTCAACAACACCAAACTATTAAAATTCTCCACAAATTATCACTTAAACCTGTACGAAGCTTTTACATGAAAAAACATAACGCTGATCTGCTAAATTTTGATTTGAGCCCACTAGACAACCCATTACTTAAACTCGTTCCGTTGTAATATTTTTTGTATTTTTCTTGTTATATGTTCTTATGTTCTCATGTTTTTATGTATATTGTAACTTGTGTATTTTTCTTATTTTTCTGTTTTTCTATTTTATATTATTTGTTCCAATCACACTTAAAATAGATTTAAGATGTCGGCCTAATTGTCGGTTTTCCCTTAACTCCATAACCCCCGTGCTCATTACGTAATTACTCCTCCTAATCCGCAGGTATATATTAAGCGCATTTTAGCTTTTAAGTTTGTATTTGTCAACCATTGATAATGATCACATCGTGATCGAAATGTGCATTTGGTACTCCAAATAAATAAGTGAAGAAAAGATACAAGTGTTTCATTAATTTAAAACCATCTTCACGCAACTCAACAACAATTAAGTAATTAACTGTTAGGCAATTTGTTGAAAATAACCACAGTGATGTAAATAAAAACGGTAACATTTATTAAATTTATATCAATACTAATATTAGGAATCATATACTGGGTTTTTTATTTAACTAGATAATTACATATACCTTTTAAACATTTGTGAAATTAATCAACATTAGAAAGCACGTAAGTAGTATATTTTGAAGTTCACAATATTTCAGTGTTTTAAACGCGTAGAGCATGAAGTAAAGTTTCGAGTTTAGAAAAGCCTAATTTGGATTGGTCGCTCCGCTTCGCTACGCGACCAATCCAAATTTTTCGGCTTTTCTAAACTCGAAACTTTACTTCAATGCACTAAATTAGTAAAATTGATTGAATACTTTATAAGTTGACGAAATCGTAGACAATTTAGAAAAACTTATAAAAATTACAAATATTAGTTAAAACAGGAATATTTAACTGAAATCTACAAAAGCGATCAAAATCAAGAGTCAGAAAAATAGAAGTTCAGTTGATCATGGCAAAATTATTGAAAACTGAATAAAATAGACAAAAAAATCGAATATATTACAAATATTAATTATTTAAATAATTTACACTGATTACTTTTTTGTATTCATTTTTTAATTTTAAATTGCGAGCAGTTTCGACTCGTCAGCGCGTCATTCTCAAACTAAGGTAAAACTCTGACTAGTTTGAGAATGACTTGCTGATGAGTCGAAACTGTTCACAATTTAAAATAAAAAAGTGAATACAAAAAAGTAATCAGTGTAAAGTATTTAAATATTTACAATGTATCACAAAGTAGCTGCCTCTACCACAAGATTAAGATATTAATGATTTGTCTGTTGGATTTTTGTGAGTTTACTATTTTTTACTATACTTTTGTCGAATTGTATTGACGAAACTTGACTTACCTATGAACGTATCATTACTTCTGTTTAGAAATGAATAAATTGGATTAGATGGAATTGGATTTTATGAAAATCATTATAACTTATATCACTTCCATAAACATTGATCGAAATCTTAAACATTGACGTAAATCAAACACGAAACTTTACAGGATTTCAGATATTAACACAGGGGTTTTTTCTTTTTAAGTACACATATTCCAATTACAGCGTATATGCTGTAAATCTTCAGCTAATCATTGCTTTTTTTCAAAGAGTTCAAATTGAAGCTCTAAAAGAGTGTTTTACACTCCAAGATTAAGCATGAAGTAAAAGTTTGAGTTTATAAAAGCCTGAAAATTTAGTTTGATCGGTCCGCGGAGTGGAGAGACCAAATCCAATTTTCAGGCTTTTCGAAACTCTGATTTAAAGTTGAAAATAAAAGCAGTATGCTAAAGACGTATATTCCGAACTTCACATCAAATCAGTGTATAATACGCGTGGCGCATGAAGTAAAATTTCGAGTTTAGAAAAGCCTAAAAATTTTTAAAAAATTATTATTAAATTATTAAAATTTACTATATTATTCGACTTGTGGAATTTTCATCAGTTTTATTAATTTTTAAAAATTTTATTTTATTTTAATAACTTTAAGAATTGCATTCATTAAATAAATAAATATCTATTTGTTTCGTTATTTTTGACGTTTTTTCATTTTTTTTTTACAAATATCGATATTGAAGTTTCCTGATAAAAATATGATAGTGTAGGTTTTACACGATTGCTTGACAAATGCATTCTTTAAAGAAGCATTTTATTATTTAGAAGTGCACGACAGACAACAAATTCTATGACGAATCCATCAATGAAGGCCGACAAATATTAAGCCAACATGACAAATTTAAAAAAAAACTTCTCAAAAAATAAATAAATTGACAAATCTTCCGAAGACACATTTACAATAATCAGGTTAATAAACCTGTGAAAGATTTATCTTCTTATACTATTTTCTAGAGAAGTATTTCTTAGAGCCTAGAACAAAAACATCCCCGAAAATCCGAAAATATCTTATTCTCAAAAAACAGTTTCGAACTGAAAAATGTTTATTGAAACAACTACTTCTCCAGCCCTGATACCCTGATAGATATTGAATTATACAATGAATATTTAAGGTACACGATAGATTTACTGTTCTATGCATAATTTATAAGCAAAACGCAACATCAGGTCAAATTATTCTCTCACCAAACTAAGTGAACCAACAGGAGATTGAAATAAATAAAAAACATACAGGGAATGAATATTAATTGAAACAATCTTAGGCGATCTTAGAGAAAAAGTCTTAAGCCATCTATAGTTGTTTCAATGAATATTTGGAGACTTGTCTCAATGAGACCAAATTTTCGCAGAAAGTCGATATTAATTTTAATTCGTTTTTTTGTATATTTTGTAAATATTCTGCAAACTATTGGCAAACTGAATTTTTATTATGAAATTTGTTCTTTATAAATACCTGCAACAGCCTAAGGCAGCCACATATTAAAAACAAAAACATCTTTAAAAGTAAATCTTTTCTTTCTTAGGCGTATGTTTGTAAATTCTATACCTACTTAATATTTTTATTTAACTCGTTACTTACCTTTTTGGAGGATTTCTAGATGTTCCCAGAGGATGTCGCCAACAAAAGCCGGCGCCCTCGCCTGGAAGGCGTCTTTGCCCATTGCACAAATGTCTTTGCCCTTCATGTGAAACTGGTGAAGGGGAATCCCCTCTAGGGAGAACTCTTTTATCGCCCATTGCAGCCAGTGGGCCACATGGCTTTCCGTCCAATTTCGTGGATCTGCAAAAAAACAAAAATAACCATTATCATCAAACCATTAAAATGTATTAAAGAAACAAACATATTGAAGAAAATAATGCAAGTTGCGATATCAGCTGATACAAAAGTAAACATCTCAGAATCAGCAGAGACAGGTGAAATAACAAAACATGTTTTCCATAAGAAAAGAAGAATTAATTGTACAAGGATTTTTTCTTATATTCATTGTTTTTAAAGCGTTTCATTTAAAGCGTCTAATGAGTGTTGATTATGAATAATTTAGAAAAGCCTAAAATGTGGTTAGTCACGTAGTGAAGCAGAGCGAACATTCCAAGTTTTCAGGCTTTTATAAACTCGAAATTTTACTTCATGTGCCACGCGTATAGAACAGGTGAAATTCAAGATATGCTCCTTAAGTTTGATCCCAACTATTGCTAGACACATTTAATGTCGAATCTCTTGAATGCCGACGTCATAGACTATGCATCATGTTCTTACACAAGCTTCTGCATGATCGAATTGATAGCCCTGATATTATACAGCTAGTTGGCTTGCATATTCCAACAATAGTAGATATAAAACCACATTCAATATGAAGTATACTAAAACTAATTTAGGATTAAAATCGCCTATTGATGTGATCTGCAATTTGTTTAATCAACATCCACCAACTTGTGAAGCAGTTTTTCAACCATTGACATAGTTATTAGAATTTTGTTAGTTACGAAGTAAAATGTTATTATTTTTAGTTTATAGTTTGAAAACTTTGTTTCCTGTTGGGCAATAAACATTATTTATTTATTTATTTGTAATACAACTACAGAAATTTATTTTACAAATTTCCTAATTATAGTTGTATGCTACTTATATCTAACTATAATCTACACAACAAAAATAAAGTTACAGTACTAAATGTTAAGACAGTATGTCAATAATACGGTTAAAACAAAATTTACCGTTACGTATATTAAAAATGTCAAGTGAAGGATCGACTGATAGTAAATTATTGTAAATATTGCACATACTAAATATTGGTGATTTAACAATTGCATTTGTTTTTGGAATAGGAGTATAGAAAAATCTATTTTGTCTAAGTGTGTAGGGGATATGAAAGTTAATTTGAGCTACAGCCTCGGGGCAATCGATTAAGTAGTTTAACAATTTAAATAAAATAGTAACAAGGTGTGATTTTCGTGTATTCTCCAGGGATTCCAAACCAAATTCACTTAAGAGTGTGTCATAACCTACATTATAATTAGGATAAATACCATATTTCTTTTGATACAGGTATTTAACTAAACGTTTTTGCACAGATTCAATCAAATTCGAGTATTTTATATAATTAGGGTTCCAAACGCAGCAACAGTATTCAAGTCGAGATCGGACATAGGCAAAATATAATGAAAGTATAGCATCCGTACCTTTAAAATGTCTAGAGTTACGAACAATAAATCCCAAGAAGCGATTGGCAGAAGACACTATACTTTCAATATGACTATTAAATGTTAGTTTGTCATCAAATATGATACCAAGGTCTTTAATCTGTCCTACCCTCGACAGTAAAGCCGTATTTATATTGTAGTCATAAGACATTACATGTTTGTTACGTGAAAATAACACTACCTTACATTTACTTGCATTCAAAAGTAATTTGTTAGCTAAACACCATCCGTGAATGGTATTAATATTAGCTTGTAAAGCTATGCAGTCGGTTATAGAGTAGATACTTTTAAACAGTTTCATGTCATCTGCAAATAACAAACATGAAACATCCAACCCTTCAACAATATCATTAATGAAGCAATTATAAAATAAAGGGCCAAGAACCGATCCCTGGGGTACACCAGAAGTAGCATAAAATGTATTAGATCTATAACCTTTGTATTCCACAAATAAGGATCTCTGATATAGATAACTTTTTATAAATGTGCATAATGATGAAGAAAACCCCAAGCTATAAAGTTTTGACAGTAGAACTTTATGATCCAACCTGTCAAAAGCCTTCGAAAAATCAGTAAACACGACATCAACCTGCACTCTACGATCGAGGTTGTTAGATAACAGTTGAGTGTAAGGAATAAGATTACTTAGTGTAGATCGCTTAGGTCTGAAGCCATGTTGGTTATCATATAATACTGAGTTGACGAATGTACTAATTTGACCATGTAAGCAAATTCAAAACATTTTGACAGGTTGGATAATATAGCTATTGGTCGATAATTAACAATTGAACTTCTATCACCAGACTTACATATGGGAACTATACGAGTCTTTTTCCAAATGTCTGGGAAGATAGTATGTTTTAAACATAAGTTAAAAATGTGCACTAAGGGTTCAGATAAAATGAAACGGCAGTCTTTTTAAATAAGGGCTGGAAGATTATCAGGGCCTGCGCTTAGTGTATTTCCTAATTTGTTAAGGGCTTTTTCAACATCTATTTGATTAATAGTGGATATATGAAGGTTATTATTATGTTCCGAGTATTCGTATTTGAGAGATTCATCTGAAGCTGGTGTATATGACCTAGTAAAATGCAAAGCGAAATGATTAACGATATGTTGAGGCGATGTTAAGACGCTATCGTCAAAAGTCATAGTCGGAGGTATAGTAGTTTTATTTTTCATAACATTGATATAGCTCCAGAAATGTTTCGGTGTTGTGCTATTATTATTATTATTATCATCTCACGTTAATATATATTACAAATGTTAATTTAATGTAAGCAAATGTTCCCGTATTCAAGCGCATAGAGTGATTAGCTTTCGGATTTTTATTTAAATAATTATACTTATATATCCCAAAGCAAAATTTCTCTAATTTTGGAAGCGCAAGATTTTATTAGACAAAATACAGATTTGGAAAATTTAAGATCGGATAAAAGTTGAGCAATATGTTTTGAACTTCACTTTAAATCAGTGTTTTATACGCGTGGCGCATCAAGTAAAATTTCGAGTTTAGAAAAGCGTGAAAATTTGGATTGGTCGCTCCGCTTCGCTACGCGACCAATCCAAATGTTCAGGCTTTTCTAATCTCGAAATTTTACTTCATGCTTAATCAAGGAGTGGAAACACTCGTTAGAAGCTTCAAATTGAACTCTTTAATAAAATCAACAAATGCCTGAAATGTTACTGCGTATACAGGGTGAGTCGGGAGGAGCGCACCAAACTCTAGGAGTGTATTATACACGTGAAAATAATGTAAAAAAACTCATTTTTTCTTATCCGATTTTTATTTGTTTTCAAGTTATAGCATATTAACAAATAAACAAGTTATTATACAAAAAATGTTTCTTAATCATAGCGTTCTTTCAACAAATGTTCAAAAATACCGCCATTGACTTCTAAACATTTTCTGCTTCGTCTACGAAGAGCGTTTGTTGCTCTCCCAATTGATTCATTTCTTTCTTCTTTTATATGGGCTGCAGTATTCTCAATTCGTCTAATTAGTGATTCCCGTGTGTCCACTTTTATTTTGTAGACTTCATTTTTCATCCAGCCCCATAAACAAAAATCTAGTGGTGTGAGGTCTGGAGATCTTGCAGGCCAATTAATAGGACCTCCACGACCAACCCAACGCCCTGGAAAACGTTCGTCCAAATGTTGCTTGACTTGACGAGCGACATGTGCAGGAGCTCCATCGTGCTGATAGTACATCTGCATTCTAATATTTATAGGAACATCTTCTAGCAGGCCTTGTAATTCATTTTGTAAAAAATTGAGGTAGTTGCCTCCTGTGAGACGATTCTCCAAAATGAAAGGGCCGATTAAATAACTGTCATCCATACCACACCACACGTTTACAGAAAACCGATGTTGAAAATTGCTTTCGACTGTTGCGTGGGGATTTTCATCAGACCATACATGAGAGTTACGAGTGTTGTTAATGCCATCACGGGTAAATGTAGCTTCATCCGTAAAGAGTATACTCGATACATTACGATGATTATTATTTATCCACCGACAAAATTCCGTACGGTTAGCGTAATCCCCTGGTTGTAGGTGCTGTACTCTCTGAACGTGATAAGGATATAAATAAGCCTTGCTCGTGTAGCGTGTTCATCACTCTTTTTTGTGGAATTGCCAATTGAGTGGCAATTCTCCGTGAGCTAGTAGTTGCATCTTCTACTACTAGATGCAGAATATTTTCTACTTCTACAAAACCTTGTCGAGCAGCGCGCTCATATGTTATGTTAGCACTGGGAAGCTTACCAGTCTCGCACAATTTGTTGAAAACTCTAATAAATATGTTTTTATTAGGATGTCTTTGGTGTGGAAAACGTTCACGATATTCTTTAACAGCAGCTGTAGCATTTCCATTACAGAAACCATATACAAACACCATATTTGCATATTCTAAATTTGAATAAGTATGTGGCACTTTGCAACACTAACAATCACATTAATTCGAACTTAAACGTTCAGTTACTGTTCACCGTACACTGACAGTTCATCAAAACGTCAGAATTATCAAATGTTTATAAGCCTCGAACATGGCATACTTTGATAATGTTAAAATTCAGATAGAAGTGGAAAGCTAGATGAACATTTTTAATTACGCCATAACTTGGAAACAAATAAAAATCGGATAAGAACAAATGAGTTTTTTTACATTATTTTCACGTGTATAATACACTCCTAGAGTTTGGTGCGCTCCTCCCGACTCACCCTGTATATCGGTATATGTATACTAAAAAGAAACATTCCCTGTAGAAGTCTAATAGAAGTAAAATAAATTCTGATTGTGGAGGCTTCTACTTCGTTATACATGTGTTTTATTGTAAAAAGTAAAATAGTTTATAAATAATGTGGACAAAATAAACACTGATTAAAATGTTGGAGTAATAATGAGACAATTTAAATACGAAAGAAAATGTAAATATCTGTCTTTCAAATTTGAACTGAATAATCACCGTTTGATTTTTTTTTTCTTAAATAATATTTAACTTTTTCTAACCTATTATAATAATATGGTTTGAATAATAGAACTTAAAGTTGAAATTTTGAAATAAAATATTAAAAAAATCTGTTCCGAGCTGTCAATTTTTCCTCCTTTGCTTCATTGTAAAGTTTTAAAATTACAGACCTTTAAATTCTTCGTTTTAAAAGAAGAATCAAGAAATTATTTAGAGTAAAAGAGATTTGCAGAATATTTATCGGAATAAATTATATATAACAAACATCTGTATTGTGCACTAAAACATTTACGATTTGTTTATTTTTTACGCTTATATTTTATTTTAAGATCCTTGGCTATCGACCGTCAGTCTTTCAGCTTGAGTTGTAGTTGTCATTGTCTTGTCAGTTAGTTATGATTCATGTGAGATGAGATGAATTGATGAATGGTGGTTTCTGGGTTGTTGAATTTAGGAGAAATATTGGGGTTTCGTGCTAGGCAGAGGTGATTAAGGATGTCATGGATGTGTGGATAAGATGCGAATTTTTGGGACAGTTGGGTAAGTCGTTGTTGAATAGGAATTATTTCTGTTTTTTCATACAGTAGGGTATTGGAGGGGTTGTGAAGTGGGTTATTGGGATGTCGGATTTTTGTGAGAATTCTGGGGGCTGATCGTTCTGTTACTTCGATTTTATTTAATGTTGTGGGACGCGGGTTGAGGTAGAGGATTGAAGCATATTCTAATAAGGGGCGGCAGATCATTTTGTAGATGTGGACTGCTGTTTTTGTCGTAATTTCTTTATTCTGGAAGGTTAGCGATCTGAAATGCCGCGCCCTGTTTTGAATTTTTGTTTTCATGGATTGGGAATGGAGTTTGAAGGATAGTTTGGGGTCGAAAATGATGCCAAGGTATTTACAAGCAGGGGATGGGCTGATGACGGTGATTGGTATGTTTATGCTAAATGGGGAATTGAGCGGTCTGTGGAAGGGTATGAATAGATGGGATTTATTGGGTTTAATGAATATTCTTAATTTAGCAAACCAAAGAGATAGGGAATCTATTAGTCCTTGGGGAGTCGAGAGAGCTTTAGGAAGGGTGTGTTATAAAGGCAGTGTCGTCAGCAAAGAGAAGAAAATATGCAGAGGGATTAAGGTACTGTGGATTAGGGTTGTACATATCATGAACATAGATGTTGTACAGGAGGGGAGATAATGGAGAGCCTTGACGAACACTTTGTTGGGGGATAAAATGCCGTGAGATGGTATTTTGGACGCGGACATTAAGGAGTCGATTGTTTAGGAAAGTATCAATAAGATAAATTAAGTGTAATGGGATATGTACTTTTGTAATCGCAGTCGAACGAATTTATATTTTAATTCACCACTAAATAAAATGATGCGATTATACAACACTGTTCGCAACTCAGCCGATATTTTTGATCACAGTATTGTAACATTTATAAGAGATATTATGCCTCACTTATAATCCTCGTATGTATTGTCTACTTTTGTAAATTTTACAAAACTAGTAAATTTAAATTTTAGTTAAGTGTCATGTGTTGTACATGTAAATGTTCCCTGTAATTGGATGTACTTCTGTTGGGAAATAAAAGAGTTATTATTATTATTATTATTATTAAGGGAGTTGCACTTAAACAGCAAAACTTGATGCCAAACAGAATCAAAGGCCTTTTTTATATCTAAGAATAATATAGCTGATTTTTTGTTTTTAAGGTGTGCTGTTTGGTAGTTGGAAGTTAAGATAGTGGTTGACCTATTTTGGAGGAATCCGGATTGATAGGGAGGCATGTGTTGGGAGATATGAGCTAGGAGTTTATTTTTGAGGATGGATTCAAATATTCAGAACTGGGAGCAGGGTAATTGGTCTACAGCTAGAGACGCTATCGCTATCATGTTTTAATATGCACGTAATTATACCCTGCTTTCATTCCTGGGGGATGGTTTGGGTTTGGTAAATGAAATTGAGGATTTTGATAATATATTTATGGATGTTTTTTGGGAGGGGTTTGAGGATTGATCTAGGAATGTTATAACCAGGCGCGCTGTTTTTACGTCTATGTAGCACACTAAAATACTCTTCCTCTTATATGTCATCATCAAGGAGATAGGGATTATGATTATTTATGAAGGATGCGTACCAGGAGTTTACGGTATTATAATAATAAATTATTTGTTCAACAATAAAACAATTTCCAATGTTTGTAAAACACTATTTAAAAAGTTTTATGCAAACGAAGTAACGTGGACGAAACAGTGACCTGTATATGCACTTTGTGCATTCGTGTCACTGACGATGCCACCATGAAGCATTAGATGGCGTTAGCTATCGAAATCATTAATAGAAGTAAAAAGTGTTTTATTGTTAAATTAAAGTGTATAATGAATTAGAAGCCTCCACAATACATTAATATTCTGCCAATAGAACGGCAGAGTATAGAATTGTACATTTGTTTTTTTCAATCTTGGAAGAGTTCGATTCAAATTATGAAGATCTTTGTACTTTTGGATTTCGGATTCCATCTTGATAATGTACCACAAATTATCAATATGGGGTCCAAAATCCTAAAAATAGACAGGTTTTTAAAATTTGAAGTAAACGTCTCTAAAATGTGTTACTTATTTTATTTTTATTTTATTTTGCTAGTAATAACTTAACAGACGAATGTCCAATAAGAGGGTTGTGATAATATTTACAGGGAATTTTTCTTTTAAGTATCCATATGCAAACGCTGCAAAAAGTTCAATTTAAAGCATTAAATTAATGTTTTCCACTCCCAGACTAAGCATGAAGTAAAATTTCGAGTTTAGAAAAGCCCCGAGTAGAAAATTTTTCGAGGGTCGCGCAGCGACCCGAGAAAAATTTTCACGGGGCTTTTCTAAACTCGAAATTTTACTTCATGCGCCACGCGTTTAAGACACTGAAATAGAATTAAACATTTGTTTCTTCAATCCTGGAGGAGTATTAAAATTATGAAGACCTTTTTATTTTTGGATTTCGGGCTCCTTATTGATAATATACCACAGATTATCAATATAGGGTTCAAAATCCTGAAAATAGAAAGGTCTGTGAAATTTGAATTAAACACCTCTAAAATGTGTTTCTTATTTTATTTTTAATTTATTTTGCTAGTAATAGCTCAACCGACGAATGTCCAATAACAGGGTTAGGAAAATATATACAGGGAATTTTTCTTTTAAGTATACATATGCAAACGCTGCAAAAAAGTTCAATTTGAAGCTTTAAATTAATGTTTTCCACTCCCAGACTAAGCATGAAGTAAAATTTCGAGTTTAGAAAAGCCCCGCGTAGAAAATTTGTCGAGGGTCGCGCAGCGACCCGAGACAAATTTTCACGGCGCTTTTCTAAACTCGAAATTTTACTTCATGCGCCACGCGTATAAAACACTGAAATATTGTGAAATTTATAATATTTTTGTTTAGCAGTGTATTTTTTAATCCTGCTTTAGCAGTTTATTTTTAATACTGATTTAATAGTATATTATTTTAATTTCACCATAATTAAATGTTTCATACGGGGGGCGTATGAAGTAAAATTTCGAGTTTAGAAAAGCCTGAAAATTTGGTTTGGTCGCGTAGCGTTACGCGCTACGCAAGCAAAAGAAAATTTCAGGCTTTTCTAAACTCGAAATTTTACATTACTGCTTAATCTGGAAGTGGAAAACACACGTTTAAGACTTCAAATGGAACTTAAAAAAAAAAACAACGAAAATCTGAAGATTTACAGTATATCCTCAGTAACTGAGATATGTGTACTTAAAACAAAAGCTCGCTGTATATTTATAATATAATACATAATATCGTATGTTTATTTAAAAAAAACCTCTAAAGTGCCATGGAAAATATTGGTTGGCAACTCTGAAATTATATATTAAAATTATTATGTCTGTTTAATATGTCAACTCCTAAAGCTTGTAGCCAACTTAAATCTAAAATAAGATTAAATCATGGCACTCTAGAGGTTTTTTTTTTGAACATACGATATTAAAATCACATACAAAACTTATACGAGTATAGTACAATAATAACATAATATTTTTCTACACTGACCTTTAAAATTCTGCCTTCACTATCCTCATTATAGTAACCGATGTGATTTAAGATTGTGAATTAATGTTATTTTAATCTTTATGGTTTCAACGTTTCCACATTTAACGCGTATATTGCTCCATTCTTATCGATTGTCTCAATATTTGCGGGCGATTTTGAGGTCGATCTCCTCGGGTTCGGGAAAAAAAAAAAGAGAGACCCGCCAGTGAGGCCAAAGTGTGCGCTGTACACACAAGTGGGATCAAAGACGCCGACGGCCGGGACCCGGATTTATTTACACAGGACCAATCCGTTCGGATATATCGTCGAAATGTCCATTGTCTTCTTTTTTTCTTTTCTTCCTACATTGTCTTTACGAAATTTCGAGAAAAGTACCAGAAATGGAATTTGTATGGATCCTAACGTAATTATGTTCCTCGGAAGAACAAACGTGATTGTGTTATTGAAGATTATTCAATTTCAGAGAATTTGAGTGATTTCAAGAAAACCTTAGAGCCTGGGTCTCCAAACTATCTTCTTCGCGGGCCACAAATACAATTCTACATAATAAAGTCGGCCAAGATCCGATTAATTTTATAAAATTATGAAAAATTTAAGGAACAATTGTTACAATATTTCAAAATATGACATTTACAAAAAAATTACAAACAATCGCGGGCCGGATTCATGCAAGTCGCGGGCCGGATTTGGCCCGCGGGCCGTAGTTTGGAGACCACTGCCTTAGAGTATTGTTTGTTTATTAAAAATTATTCAATATGAAGAAATCTAGAAACAGTTATTATTGCATGAAAATTTAAAGGATTTATTGTTTTATTGAACATTATTCACTAGGAAAGTTCAAGGGTTCATTAAAGCTTAATTAATGTAATGATTTTTGGAACATTATTCAATTTAAAATTATCAACAATAATTGAAGATTTCATTGATAGGTACTCAAAGAATTGATTGTATTTTCGTAGATTTCTTGTTAAGTACAGACATTTCGAAACTTTAGGAAAATTTCAAGAATTGATTCTTTATTGAGAAAAACAGTCATCAATTGGAAATAAAAATTATATAAAAAAAACGAAACCATTATCATTAGTTAAAGTTAATCAGAAAATATATAGAACACTATTAAAGAAATAAAAAAAGACTGAATTTCAATAGAACTCAATAAACTTATCCTTTATCTTAACAATACTTTACTAAAATTTATAAATTAACCTGCGCAGATTGTCAAGGAGTAGCCAATCTGGTTGTAACTTTAACAAAAGATTGAGGGAACATTTGCGCTCTTTTCGGCTAAAACAAAGTAACAAGTCATCTTTTGCAATCTTTTAGGTGAAAATCACACTTTTGAAAAAGATGTACTTACTATAATACATCATGCCGAAGAAGGTCGTAAAATGAATTGGCTAGAAGCACTGGAGATACACAAAGCCCTTAATTAACGACCAGGTAGACCTAATGTACACCTCCATTTATACCGCTGTTTTGTAATTTTGTATAAATACCTGTAAAACCTCTAGTTTACTTTACTTTATGTTTAATAATGACAAGCTAAATTTGTCGAAATTGCAGTATTGTGAAATCAACATCTATAACGAAGTAGAAGCCTTCACAATACAGAACCTTTTACTTAACGGTATTAGTAATGGTATCACGAAATCTAAGTAAATACAAAACTCCGCGAAAACTGTTAATTGGTAAATAAATAATAACGCAACTGAATGGTAAATTTAAGTGACACCAAACTTATGCAACCCAATGTACAACTTCATTGTTCCTTTCCCGAATGTAGCGCCCTCTGCCTAATGATATTCTATCTCAATCGATGTTATACGCTATTTTACCGCTCTTTTTCTTTTTTGAATCAACTCAGTCCGCAAAAATTTGCCATAACGCGAAAAACAATAACACCAAAAAAACCTAGGTTGCTATTTAGAAAAATTTAGCATGGCGGCCCTGACAAAAGCAATTCGTGCAAATCAAATGAAACTCATCTCAAAATATGGGTACTTATATATATATAATTTAAATCTACCAAATGTCAAATTTAAATGTCAAACTGTTTCCATATAATCCCATTCAGTGCGATACTTTATACCCACCCTGTACATAAATGATTCAACGATTAAAAATCAAACTGAATTAATATTTTATTTAGAATTATTTAATGGGAAACAATTTACAAACAAATTAAATATTTCTAAATTTGATTATGAAATTTTAAATCAATGAAAATGGAATGAATTTATTGAGTAATATTAAAAAAATTCACGAAAATTCAAGAAAAAAAAACAGAGTTTTATTTATTACGATATTGTGCATTATTCAAAGCCAATAAATGTACAAAATTTGAAATTTTAATAAATGGATACTTTTCTCCACCATTATTTAATTTCATGTTATCTAGAAGACTTTCTAATAATTATTCAATTTTAGAGAATCCATAAGAATTCAAGAAGTAAAAACATAACTGAATTAATATTTTATTTAGAATTATTTAATTTACAAACAAATGAAAGATTTCTAAAATTTATAATTTTTATCATTATTTAGGAAATCTCAATGAATTTAAGATTTCATGAAATTTTAAATGAATGAAGATGGAATAAATTTGTTCAGTAATAATTAAGAAATTCAAGAAAAATCAAGGAAAAAAACAGAGTTTAATTTATTACGTTATTGTGCATTAAAAACGGGAGTAGTAAGACCTATTCACAAAAAAGGTAATTCTAACGACCTCTCCAATTATAGACCAATAAACGTTTTGCCATCTTTTTCAAAAATATTTGAACAAGTAATGACAAAACGCTTATTAACTTTTTTCAATAAATATCATTTACTCAACGACAATCAACACGGCTTCATCAAGAAAAGAAGCATCAACACAGCATTATTTAACTTCACTAAGTTAATTTACAACGCTTTAGATAACGATGATCTTGCTTGTGGAATATTTCTAGACTTATCAAAAGCGTTTGACAGCATTCCACACAATAGATTATTAGACAAGTTGTATTTATATGGTATACGTGGTATAGCCAACCAATGGATACAGTCATATTTAAGTTTCAGACAACATATCGTTAAAATAACACAATCAAACAACATTTATACATCTCTTCCACAAATAATTATCTGCGGCCTTCCGCAAGGAAGCGTGATGGGCCCCTTGCTATTCAATTTATATATAAATGATATTTTTGAATACGAAACTTCACAAAATTATTCCTTGGTAAACTATGCTGACGATACCAACATTGCAGTCAAAGGTGCAGACTTCATTGAACTGAAACGAAATGCAACATATATATTACAGCATGTAGAGAAATGGTTCATGCAAAACAACTTGCTTCTCAATAAAAATAAAACCAAATTCATGTTATTTCAAATACACAACGCACAAAATTTACCTAACACAGTTTGCATCAACTCCAGTAACTACAATATAGTGAGCTCGACAAAGGTTCTAGGCGTTACACTAGATACATCACTGAAGTGGGGGCAGCACATACAAAATCTATGCCAAAAACTTTGTAAAGTCTGCTACATGCTACGAGTGCTGACAAAAAACGTGGACACCAACCTTGCAAAAACTGTTTACCATTCCAATTTTGAATCACAATTACGATACGGAATCATACATTGGGGTGGTAGTACAGACACAAATAGAGTTTTGATATTGCAAAAACGTGCGCTTAGAATTATTTGTAAGCTAGGACCCAAAGACTCTTGTGGACATTGGTTTAAAGCATTAAATTTACTAACTGTTGTCGCTATGCACATTTACGAGTGCTTAACCTTCATGCGCCTTCAATACTCTAACTTCACAAGTAATGAAATAACACAACTATGACACACGTAACAAAGTGAATATGATATATCCACGGGTAAAATTAACGCATACCCAAAAGAGCGTTCACTATTTATGCCTACGACTTCATAACCACCTACCTTGTGAAATAAAAAAAGAAAAAAAAAATCAAACACTACAAAAACAAAATTTGTTCCTATCTATGCAAAGTTGAACCATACTCATTAGAGGAATACTTTAACTTTAAGTCAGAGTGATGTTTCCTTTGACACTATTTTATATATTATACGATGTAATTATTCTTTGTATTTATATAAAATAAAGCAGTATTGTATTGTATTGTATTGTATTCAAAGCCCATAAATGAACAACATTTTAAATTTTGTTAAATAGATACTTTTTTCCAGAATTATTAAATTTAAAGTTATCCAGAAGACTTTCTAATAATTATTCAATTTCAGAGAATCAATAACAATTCAAGAAAACAAAAGGAGCAGGTTAATAAACATAATTATATTCTTCAATTTCAAGAAATCCACAAGAGTTAATTAATTTTTGGAATGTATAAAAGGGATGTATTTAATTACTAATAAAAAATGCATCTATTAAAACAGACAACAATGAGCTGTAGAAGATTTTGTACGATGATAAATGACTTGTATGGAAATGTTCAAAATAAGAGGTTTCTCAGAATTGAGAAAAGGGAAAGAATGGATTAATCAGTTACTTTTATAAATAAAATTTTAATCAACTTGTTTTATTATTTTTCTGAATTCATTACAGTTTGGTAATTTTATTGTTTTTTTTTAAATTTTATTATTTATGCTTTTCTAAATTCTTCAAACTTTCCTAATTTTATTATTTAATTTTTATTTCTATATTTTTTAAAGCTTTTAAAATGTCTTGACAAAAGAAACACGTGTCAGATATTTTGTTTACAAAAGATGGTGACACTTTACGATAGTATTCATTCTATAGTCTTTTATTTTTAGTTTAAAGTGCTATTGATTTACTACGTACGTATTGTTTTAAGCCGATGATAAAAAATGTATCTATCTAATGAGCAAGATTCTCTAAACTCAAAACAGTTTTTACAGAAAAAGAAACTGTCATATTAAAATACTTCTCTCTATTTAGAAAATCAGTAAATTAGCAGTATATTTTAATTTTTAAATATTTCCGGGATTTATGCGCTTGGGGCATGAAGTAAAATTTCGAGCTTAGAAGGCCTGAAAATTTGGATTGGTCGTTCCGCTTTGTTACGTGACCAAGTCTAATTTTTTGGCTTTTTCTAAACTCAAAATTTTACTTCATGATTGATCAAGGAGTAGAAAAAAGTTGAAGCTTTAAATTAATCACTTATATAAAAACAACAAATTTCAAAAACTTTACCGAATGCTGAATTATCGGGATATATATACTTAAAATAAAAATACCCTGTATAACTGCAATAATGCAAACTGACGATTTTTTACATTTTGTTGGAAAACAATTGTAATACTTTAATAATTATCTTTATTTGCGTCAATTTTTATATCAAAGGATTAAAATATTTTGGTTTTATCTAGAAGTATGCATTTTTATGTGGAACTACTTAAAACCGTAGTGAAACAACACGATAAGGTTTTTATCTTGATAAAAAATTACAAGAAAATTTCTCAAACTTTGTTTGTCTTAAGAAATGCTAATTTTTAGTTAATTATTTTATTGTTTAACATAGGTTTATCATCCTTATTTAAGCATGAAGTAAAATTTTAATTTTTCCGGCTTTTCTAAACTCGAAATTTCTCTTCATGCGCCAGGAGTATAAAACACTGATTTAATGTGAAGTTTAAATTTGTTTTTTTATTTGAGTTATGTCATTTTATTAATCAGCTTTGTTTAAATCAGGGGAACCGAAACTGAACCGTAAACCGAAAACCGGAAAAAAAAACGTTATTTTTATCGGAACGAAAACCGGAACTGAACCGAAAAAAATATCGGTTTATTTCGGTTGAAATACGCACGTGAACACTTATTTTATTCACCAACAGTTTCAACTTTTTGCAATTTTTAAATCAAAACTGTTTGTGGAAATATTCGTTACGAGCTCCCTCACGCGATTAAGACCAGTTCTGATTTTTTAATTTTAGTTTTCGTTCGGATTTGAAACAAAATGAATTTTAGTTCCACCTCGTTTTAATAAAAGTAACAGAACTAACAAAATGTAACGAAAATAGTCAGCATAAAATAATAAACTTACTCAAAAATTAATAAACGATGACTGGTTGCAATAGCAATTTAAATATCTCCACTGTATTTTCCATAATATTAACTGTTTTGTTTAAAATCGTTGGAGAAAAAAATAACTTTATTTTGAATCAGAAGATGCGGTTTGTAAATTTGAGTTTTTTAGGTATAATGCCATTTTTGTCTTTTCTGACGTAAACATTGTGATTTTGACGCTAAATGCCGATTTCCTCCACAGTCAGATAGTCAACAATTAGCACGCATGTAGTCAACATAATCGATTAATAATTAATTTTGTCAAATAAAAATCAATATTAAATAGTAGATAACAATCAGTCTGAATCATGTGGTAAACATAATCGATTAATAGTCAATATTGTCAAATGAGAGTCAATCAATAGCATGTAGTCATAGTTCTCTCAAATTGACAACAATCGATTAATAGTCAATGTTGTTAAATGATAACATACGAATAGTATTCAAAAATCAATACGTAGTCAACCTAATCGATTAATAGTTGATTTTTTCAAATGTTGTCGTCAAATGGCAATCAATATACTAAGGACTGTCAATATAATCAACATGTCATCTATCACATTAAATGACACTTAATAATTTGACTATCACGACATTTTGACTTTAATCACTGGTCGTTTGTTTTTCTGCCGCTATAAAATGTTAACTTAAAATTGCTTAATCTGCTTTCGATTGATTGTATTATGATTATAAGTCACTGTGTTGACTGTTTTTTTTACTATGATGTATCGTTTGTTCAATTAAAGAAACTCTAGAGTGCTATGAAAAATATTGTAGATTTTCAACTCTGATTTTATATAATAAATTAATTACATGCTCTTTAATGTATATGTGAGTGAATTGGAAGAGGTGATGAGGAAAGGGCAGGCGGGGGGAGTGGTGATGGGTAAAAGGAAGGTATGGATGCTGGCGTATGCGGATGATGTGGTGTTGGTTGCAAGAGAGTATGAAGGGATGAAAGAGATGTTGAAGAGAGTGGAGAGGTTTATGGATAAAAGGGGAATGAATGTGAATGTAGGGAAAACGAAGTGGGTGAAGTTTAGAAATAAAGGGAGGGAGGGGAAGGTGAAAGAATTGGAGTGGAAGGGGGTAGTTATTGAGAGGGTGAAGAGTTTCAAGTATTTGGGGTTTTGGTTTAAAGGAACGGGAGGGTATGAGGAGCATGTGAGGTGAGTGGATGGGGAACAATGTGACGGTGGCGTGTAAGATATGGGATGCGTGTGTAAGAACGGTGCTAATGTATGGAGTAGAAGTGTGGGGGACGAGAGGTTACGAGGTGATAGAGAGGGAGCAGATGTGGTTCCTGAAGCACATGTTGGGGGTGGAAAGGTCCACGCCGAGCTACATTGTGCTTCAGGAGACCAACAGAGAGAGGCTAGAGTGGGAGGCAATGGTGAGGGTGGTGAGGTACGAGATGAGATTGTGGGAACTGGATGAGGAGAGATTGGTGAAGGATGTATGGGTGACGAGTGTGGGTTGGGGTGAGGGTAGATGGAGGGGGGAGAGGAGGAAAATGTATGAGAGGGTAGGGCTGTCGGAGGCGAAGGTAATGGAATGGCTAGGAAATGGGGTGAAGATGGATGAGTGGGTGAGGGGGAAAGGAAAGGAGGTGGAAGGGCAGGAAAGGCAAGGGTGTATAGACAAAAGTCAGTATAATGATATGTATGGGAGGTGGCAGGTGTATGGGAGGGTGCCGAATTATTTGATAAGGAAGGGATGGGGTAGAGAGGATAGGGTGATTGTGGCAAGGGCGAGGTGTGGATCGGAGGAGAGAGGAAGGAAAGTATGGATGGGGAAAGAATATGGAAGGTGTGTGTTGTGTGGACAGGGGAGGGATACGTGGGGACACTTGGCGGAGGAATGTGAGGGGGTGAAAGAGGAGTGGCTGAGAGCGAAAGGGAATAGAAGGGTAGTGGAGTGGATGAGGGAGGATGGGAGCGGGGTAAGGACGTTGGAAAAGCTGGGGAGGGAGAGGGAAAAGAGAAGGGAGGGTAAGAGGGATACGGGAGGGTAATGAGATAAGCTAATGTAAAGGTAAATGTAATGTAAAGTCTGAAGATATGCCAATAAAGGTCTTTTTTTTTATTACAGCCAACTTAAATTAACAAAAAGATTAAATCATGGCACTCTAGTGGTTTTTTTTTATTGAACATACGAATTAGTAATTATATTTGACTGTATATTGACTATTGCAATATTGACTATGAGTCTCTAAGTATAATTTTGTCATTAAATTGCTCAGTTGACTGTATATTAACATTTCTGACATTTTGATTGTAAGTCAATTGGCTGGCTGACTTTAAGCTATCATAAGATCTTGTCATATTATACCTTTACCTGCTGTATTTTGACTATTGTAACATTATGACTGTAAGTCCCTAGGTTGACTGTATTTCTACTTATTCGGATGTTGTCATTAATTCACTGTATTTTCACTATTGCGGTATTATGACTGTAAGTCACTATATTATGATATAATTTTGTCATTAAATCGACTGTATTTCCACTATTGTGACTTTATGACCGTAAATCACTATATTGACTGAAATTAGTCTATCGTGTCAACTTGACTTAAGACGAGGATAGTCGGCGTTTAGTCCATTGTGTCAACTTGATATGAGCCGCCGCACAGTGCCATTGGCCATAAAAGCTGGTATTAAATCAAAAATAATAGTGCAGAAAATACAGTCGCTTTTATAGCACTAGTGTTGGCACACTAGAGCGCATAGAACTGCACACATTTCGGGACCGACCGCGACCTTCGTGTCCTTTGCCGAGGTCGAGAAGATTCAGTTTGCGGAGACCGCGCATGGCGTTGTAAGTATGACAATTTGTTGAGTGAACTGTGAAGACTTTGTTTTTTTGTTTTAAACCATTCTAAATTTTACATTTTTGTCATGGAGCCGTCAACCACAGATATGTAATATATTTTCATTAATTTTACTTTTGTGAAAAAGTAATAACACTTAAATATAAGCGTTGAGAAGTCATCATTGTAAAATGCTTTGCAAAGTAGTGTTGTTCGTTGAAATAGGTAAACTTTTAGTTGTGTGCTCGAGCCATATCGAGTATTTTTATTTGGATGATTAAAATGTGTAGTCATGGTAGAATTAAGGCACATATTCAAATTTAGCGACTTTGAGATTTTCGTTTTAATTAACAATATGGCGCACAGTGGATTAATTCCAGATAAGCTGGTCACAAGTCGTACACGTTTATTCTGTTTGAAATGTAGTATACACAGATTGTTGGGGTTGCTATAAAGAAACAAAATACGTAAAGTTATTCAAATTAAAAACACTTGGTATTGTTTCACAAACTAAAACTTTTTTACGACTAGTTTCGGTTTGTTAGACTATTTTCAAAGGAAAGTCAAACAAAATACTTTATATTAATTAAATAAGAGTTTTTGTAGCACAATGGTCCTGATGAGGCCTAAGTGCAGTGCAGAAATGCGCACTCTCTAAAGATCCAGAACCAGAAGAGTTTTTTGTGTACCATTTATTTTTCTCAATTTCAATAAATTAAGGGGGTATTACCACTAGGACAGCGTTTTTTTTACGGTTTTTCAGAATTTTTATTTTTGGGAAATTTAATACATGTGATCTTGCGGTTTCTTGCAACTTGTTTATAGATTCATAAACTATAAAAAAATGAATTTTAATTCTTTTCAATCGTCCGGCTAAACCTCTAAATCTGGCCTCAAATAAGGCCGTGTCCGCCGTGTTTTTCCTCATGGCCGGAAAGATTTTTTCGATTCTGTGATTTTAAACGTAAAATAAAGTAGTAGTCATTAATCTGTATTAAATTATCTGGAGTTTGAACCACCGACAATAAAAAATCTCGATAAATAACAAAATGGAGGCCATTCGAAAAAAGTGGTCGCTTTTGCCCCCCTTTTTCTGACTTTAAGGCTCTATGAAAAATATCAAATGTTAATATATTTGAATGACGGTGGTTCAAACTCCAGAGGAAAATGTGGAGAACCGAACACTAAAAGCTCAAGTCAATCCGTTTCATAGTTTGAAAAGAAAGTTTCCGGCCAGCGAAAAAAAAGTGGTTTCGAGAAAAACGCGTTTAAAGTTTTGACACAAGTTTTAACTATTTTTGGAGATTTTTGGCTTTAGTCAGCTATGCCAGCTCCGTACACTAGGCCCTCCTCTTCCTCTAAAAACTGGGTTTGAATGATTTACTCCTGCCAGCGTTGTTGGATGGCCTTATGAGTTGCTGGAGTCAGGCAAAATTCGTCCCACATCTCGCGCTCCGCGTCGGTCCGCACCGGAAAGCCTTGGCTTGCAGGCCGATATGGATTCCCAGTGTCTCTATCGTCTTAAAAACTGCCGAGTATCCGTCGTTGAAAATGCTGGTAGCTATGAAAGACGCGATAGCGACGGTTTTTGCACCACAGTTGAGGTGCTTCGAAGCCAGCTTCCAGACACAAGCATTCAAACTTTCGTTTGAGTTCTGCGTATTTCCACCCAGCCACCTACTCAGCATTGTTTACTTCAACAAGCAAAAATCTAACTAACGAATTCGCCTATTGTAGAACGACTTTCGGACATGAAACTAGATACTATCAAGTATCAATACATGCAAAAAAAATCAATTTTTTAAAACTTCCGAATGGTAATACCCCCTTAATGTTTTTTTTTTGCAATGCGATGTTTTAATTATTCGTGGAAATATTTCTACAGAAATACTTTCAGTTTACACCCTGTGAGAAAGAACGAGAGAACTACTTAACTACTTTTTCTATATACATCCAAAGTTGCATTGGTTTCTATAGACATCCAAAGTTGCATTGGTTTCTATATATATCCAAAGTTGCAAGATTTTCTAAACTGTATTTAGGGCGTTGCTACCTTAAAACCATCCTATTTTACCCTACATATTTTTTCACTATTTGTTCGATAAATCTTAGGTTGAATTTTATACGAATTTCGAAGTTTTAGAATTGTACTCCGCCATTTCGATTTCGATCCCCTAATAACCAACCTAATTTCTTAATAGTATTTTTCCTGTAATCACAAGCTTAATTTGGACCAGTTTCATGAGTTTCAGAATTTCTGCAAAAAAATGTTCATTCTGCCCGACTGTTCGCCGTCAGCGAACATTAGTCGAACATTAGTCCTGTTAATATGAAATGACATTTAGTCATGTATCAAACTTGACACAAATCGGCGTCAACCGAGTGTTGTCAATTTGAGAGAACTATTATTTGAAACATATTATTAGATGGTCATGTTATTGTTTTTCTTTATGACACTTGTGACACAGATTTTGATAGTTGCGAGTTATTTTAAACGAATGAGTGTCTTCCATTCCCAGACAAAGCATGAAGTAAAATTTCGAGTTTAGAAAAGCCCCGCGTAGAAAATTTGTCGAGGGTCGCGCAGCGACCCGAGACAAATTTTCACGGGGCTTTTCTAAACTCGAAATGTTACTTCATGCGCCACGCGTATAAACCACTGATTTAAAGTAAAGTTGAAAATATACACTGCTGAGATGTGATAGACATTTAGTAAGATATAGCGAAAAAATGCAAACAATATTTATTTAGTGAATAAAAATGTAAATGTGATTTTTTTATTTGCAAATTTAAATTCAGCTGTAATTTTGTAAATAGTCAATAACAGACCTATCTTTTAATTAAACAGGGGTCTGATTTTCAGGTTAAATATCTATTGTCTTCAAATAAGCTCTTTTACAAGATGTGATTTTTACACCTATTCAGAATCACCCTGTAAATATTTTGTATTGTTGTTTTAATTTTTAGTGGTTTTGTAAATAGAGAGTAAGTAGTAAGTTAGTTTAACATTTTTGTTAGCGGACACTTTTTTGTGCCCAGCATAAGTTCAATTAATTGTGTTTTTTTTTTGAATGCCTAATTAAAGCCCAATTTAAGTGAACGCGTAAAAGAGTGGTCTTTTCGGGTGCAAATCGATTATCGTCAAGTTGGTATGTATCTTAATTCAATTACCGGAATCCCGGCTACTGTCGGTACCATTAAATGTAAATAGGGTCGAATTAAGATAAGCGCAATCGCCGCGCGTGGAATTATGAGAATTTTTCAATTTCTAGAAAGCCGAGGAGGAGGCATCATCATCATCTTAGTCCGCTATCTTCCGACGATTTATATAATCGGGCGTAATTAAGGAACGGCCGGCGTTGATTGGTCGCACTGATTGTGTTTGAGTTGCTTTCAATTAAGCCTCGTTGTTACCAATTAAGTGGACCGATTACGGGATTTACAACGAGACCCACCTAAATCGAATAAGTATACACATACAAATATATTTTTATTAATTTTTAAAAAAATGTGTTTGATTGTTGAGAAATTCTAACATTTGTTTTCCACTCTTTGTAGGTACCATTCGACTCTTCTTAAAGGAATAAATCAGGGATTCAAATCCTGAATGATTCCTATTCCTATTTACAAAAAATCTTTTAGGTCGAGGTAACTTCGAAAGGCCCAGAGGCCACACGACCCACTGACCCCATAACATAACATAACATATTCAGCTCTAAATGATATTTAAGTGGAGATTCTATTAAAAAATAATTCTTGTTTTCGGTTAGGTATTTCTCTGGATATTTTTTTAATGACGTATTTACGATTTTCCATCATTTATCAATAGAAGTAAGATACTAGTATTGTTTCTGCATTTGATCACAATAAATAAATCTTCAAACTATGTCAAAAATAGCCCATTTATCGTGTTCCTATTGTTTTCACTAATATCGGTAAGAATTGCAGTAATTTTCATGACACTTTCAAAATTCATAATTAAAATAGGCCACTAGCGAGTTTCATAAAATGTATCTACTCCGGATATGTGCAAAATATAGGGTAAAATTAAATGAAGAACTTTTCAGTTTTTATTTTTATGAATTTCATGAGTTTTCTATCTAGTTATGTACATCAATCATTTAGTGAATATTTAGTGAGGATAATATTCTCCCCTCTCCATATTTGTTTATGTTAATCACACAATTCTTGAGGACAAAATCATGATTGAAATTTCTCGAATCATCTATTATTTATATTATTATCAAATGATTTTAAAAGAAAACACTAATATTATATTAGTGAAATTTAACACATTTAACACATGATTTAAAATCATAGTTTAAAATGTTTCACCGCGTGAAAGATGAGAAACTTATTCAAGATTATTATCAAATTTTAAATACAATATTCAAAACGATTTTGTGAAATAGCAGTAAAATCACTTTTCGCACTCCCCAACCTCGACGAATTCGCAATTTCCTAAACGAATCCCACACGAATTCTGAGGCGACACACGGAAGCGATTTGCCGACGCGCCGCTGTTTTCCATTATTTGAATGTTGGCGGGCGCGCAAAAAGGCGGGAAGTAATTTGCGTAAAGGAGGAAATCGAACGGCGGGGAGGAGAGGGGAGACGCGTCACACGAAGAAACGGTTAATAATAAATCTCAAGACACTTAACGATTTCCTCAAAATAATTAGTAATTAATTCGTAAAAAATCACTTCCTTCGGAATATAAAAGTTTTTTAATTTCGTGGTTGTTGTGTGGTTTTTTTGTGGTATAGTTTTCTTGGTGGGACAAGTAATTAAGGTATCGAGTTTGATACAATTTAATTTGACATACTTACATTTTTGAAGTATAAAGCTAAAGTTACTGCTATGCGTCCAGAAAAAGTGTTAATAAGAAGCATTTTCTTGTAATATCTTGAAGTTAGATATATTTGACAATGTCTAATATCAAAAGATTGCAAAAATGCTTCGTTTTCCTTCTGCTTCCCACTAAGCAAAAAACAAACAAATAACGTTATATCAACATTGTAGCAACATTAAATGTTGTTTTAATGTTGTTGAAACATTATTTAAATGGATTTACTCAGTGGGTTTACACAATCACCGATAAAAAATATGAAAAAACTTTAAATATAGACAACTCTTCTACTGAAGAAGTATTTGTTTTAGAAAATCACTCCCACCAGAGCTGGATAGGATTCGAATCATTCAGAATTTAAATCCCTTTAGAGGGTTGAAAACAGGTATTCGAATACATTTTTGAAAAAGGATTCGTGATCCGGATTCGTTACAATTTATTGAAAGGATTCGTATTCGAATTCAAATCTAGGTGATACGAATCATATTAGAAAGATTCGAATCGTCAAAACGGAGTCGAATCCGCACAAAGGATTGGAACCATCGCTATAATTTAGATAATACCCTATTTTAGAACCGTTTTTAGAAGATGTATAATCAATATAAATAAATTATTAATACGCCAAAAAGTTTTAAAGGCATATTAAAGTAACTAGATACCACATACAGGGAATTTTAGGTATACATACCTCGATTTTACTTCATGCTTAATCAAGAAGTGCACGCACTCGCTAGAAGCTTTACATTAAACGCTTTTTAAAAACAATGAATGCCTGAAAAATTACAATATGTATTGTAATTTTTCAGGCATTCATTGTTTTTGAAAAGCGTTTAATTTGAAGATTGTAGCGAGTGTGTGCACTTCTTAATTAAGCATAAAGTAAAATTTTGAGTTTAGAAAAGTCTGAAAATTTGGTTTGGTCGCGCAGCGAAGCGGAGCGACCAAACTAAATAATCGCGTATAAAATACTGATTTCAAGTGAAGTTTAAAATATACTCCTTATAAATAATTTGTCACTTTGTTTATAAAACAAAGTGATGTTTTCCAGTACTTTTTTTTTCAATGTAAAATCTTAAAATGTATTTTGTCTGATAGCGTTTCGACAAAACACATTTTGTCTAGACAATGTGCGAAATGATAGGCGAATGCAATTTTATCCGGCTATTGTCTAAAAACAATTGTGTAAAGATAATTCGCGATTTGTCTAGATGTATTTCCGTATTTCGTGTTTTGTCTATAACAAACATATATAAATTTAATTTACTATAAAATATTTGTATTTAATTTGTTATTTTGATTTGATTTTTTTTTTGAGGATTCTACCCAACTCTGACTGCAACCAACGGGATTCAAACCAGCAGCTTGGTAGACCCGCTTGCTAAAATCAAGCGACCTTACAATACATGCAAATTTCCTTATTATTTTTTGTTTGTTATTCTTTTCAGTCACATAACGAAAAATTACAGAGTATCGTATGTCGAACGTTAAATTAAGTCGAATATGCTCGGACTCGAAAATAAACACATAGAGCGCGCATTCGTGCGCGCACGTTGGCTTTTTCGTCGTCGGCCGGTTTGGCTAAATGCAAAGAGAAAAACGTCGGTCGGGTGTTTATTTGAGTGTTGAGCGTTATTTGTATAATTCAGCGAGCACATGGGAAATGTGAAACAATGGCTTAATGACAAAGCCGTTCGCGGAAAGTGTATAACCCCGACGACCGCGAATTCTAAACACACACATGCGAGTAAATCACTCGCGAAACTCGAAACCCATTGACGTCAAAAGTGTATGTACAACACATATTGAACAAAAAATAAATAAAGATGGTGAAATTGTAAGACGAAACGGTGGTGGAAAAACTATTGAATCATTTGTTTGAACAATTTTGTAAGGTAAAAAAAAACTAAACGCCTACCTAATCTAAGAATTCAAAAATATTCCTATTTAGAATTCACACAAACTAAAAAAACAAAACAGTTTTTTTTCTCAAGGAATGTTGTATACTAAATTGTATCTTCTGTATAATCAACAGACAATTAATGTCTGAGTTTTGACATTTGTTTTGTCGGAATTTAAGTAGTGTTCATCTAACATCGACTTTCTGCAAAAATTTAGTCTCCTTGAGACAAGTCTCCGAATATTCATTAAAACAACTATTAATTTTAATTCGTTTTTATATTTTGTTAATATTCTGCAAACTATTGGCGAACTTAATTTTTCTTTATGATAGTGTTCATTTAATAAAGATACATAGTGGCATAAAACTAACCGCTATTTTTCTATTCATTCGTTCTAATAGAAAACCACGTAGTAAAGGTCTCCGCAATCTTGATTTTTAGTGTTTAGAAACTAAATAATCATTTTGAAAAAAATATGCTAGGTTTTTCTCAACCAATTCATAATATTATATTGGATTTAGTATTTTGAATTCTTTGAGAAAAGTCTGGATTTTAAGTTTATAAGCTAGAATTTTGACCATCCCCTCTAGACAAAAAAAAATCATTAAAATTCATTAAAACAACTATCAATTTTAATTCGTTTTTATATTTTGTTAATATTCTACAAACTATTGGCGAACTAAATTTTTCTTTATGATAGTGTTAATTTAATAAAGATACATAGTGGTATAAAACTAACCGCTATTTTTCTATTCATTCGTTCTAATAGAAAACCACGTAGTAAAGGTCTCCGCAATCTTGATTTTTAGTGTTTAGAAACTAAGTAATCATTTTGAAAAAAAAAATGCTAGGTTTTTCTCAACCAATTCATAATATTATATTGGATTTTGTATTTTGAATTCTTTGAGAAAAGTCTGGATTTTAAGTTAATAAGCTAGAATTTTGACCATCCCCTCTAGACAAAAAAATTTGCCAAACTTGATTTTAATGTAAAGAAATATGATATATTAGTGTTCTATTTTATTTATTTTACTTAGGTTTCCACTCCTTGATTAAGCATAAAGTAACATTTCAAGTTTAGAGACTCTTAACAATTTGAATTTTAAATTTTACTTCTTTTGCCAATCGTATTAAGTACTGATTTAATATAGGGTTGAAAATATACATTTCTTACGTTTAGATTTTATAGCGAATTCGGTTTGATTTTGAGTTCGATAATATAATTGACGAATAACAAAACTTAAAAAAGTTTCTTTCTCGTAAACAAATTTTTTCTCTTTTTAAAATCACGTATATCATATACAGCGAATGTTTTTTTTTTTAATACACATACCGGATGCATAAGCTGTAAATTTTCAAGCATTCGTTCTCTGTGAAAAGTTCAATTTAAAGTTTCTAACGAGTGTTTCCACTCTTAGATTAAGCATGAAGTAAAATTTTGAGTTTAGAAAAGCCTTAAAATTAGGATTGGTCGCGTAGCGAAGCGGGGCGACCAATCCAAATTTTCAGGCTTTTCTAAACTGTAAATTTTACTTCATGCGCCAGGCGTATAAAACACTGAAATACTATGAAATTCAAAACATACTGCTTTAGCTTACCGATTTTGATGTATATTTTTAAACTTCACAATATTTCAGTGTTTTTATGCGTGGCGCATGAAGTAAAATTTCGAGTTTAGAAAAGCCTAAAAATTTGGTTTGGTCGCTCCGCGCTTCGCGCTACGCGACCAAACCAAATTTTCAGGCTTTTCTAAACTCGAAATTTTACTTCATGCTTAATCAAGGAGTGGTAACACTCGTTAGAAGCTTCAAATTGAAGGATTTTCAAAAACAACGAATGTCTGAACACATACAGCGTATACATCGGGATATGTATACTTAAAAGAAAAATGTCCTGTATGTTTTATCTGCAATAATTTTAAAATCAAAGTTGAAGGCACATCACATAAACTATTTCTTATCCACCATAAGAAACAACGTTTCAATACTATATCTTGAACAGGTTTCTCATCTTTCACGTGGTGAAACATATTAAACAATGATTTAAAAAAAACACTTGGTTAAATTTTAGTGAAATTTAACCAAGTGTTTTATTTTTTTAAATCATTTCAATACTAATTGTAGAAATTATAATACAACCAGATTAGCTCGATTTCCACTTTATTTTTAGATACTCTGGACAAATTATGGTATAATTTAGTTTATAATTCTTTGGATAATTGAAATTTAAATTGATTTTAAGTTAGCTAAACTATTAAACAACTAACCATGCGTATATTCTTAGCAAATGTTTCTTACTCTTTGATTTAGCACGAATAGGCTAATTACCGGTAAATTGACCATATTTTACGATTTAATAATCGATTTACCGGAATTACAAGCATTTTTACGATTTAATAATAATCGGTAAATCGATTTACCGGTATTGCAATCTCTAGAAAGTTGGACGATAGCAGCAATAGTGATTCAGATATCAAGATTAGCACAGAAATAATTTAGATCACTTAAATAACAAATTTTTAGGAAAATGTATGAATTTGAGGTTTTGGATAACAAAATGGTACAAACATTTTTTTTAAATAAACTTATTACGTTTATTTAAAAAAAAATGTATATTGTATATTGAATAAGTTTCTCATGTTTCACACAGTAAAACATATATAAAAAAAATCGCTAATGTTTTGATAAAAACAAAACAACTAGTTTCGACGTTGAGTCATTTTCAAAGAATTTTAAAATCAAGAACTAAAAAATCTATATAAATCATGGATATTTATAGAATTCACAAAACCATTAAATTGCACGTCGCCGGGTATTTTTTTCTTAAGTAGCTATACATATGTATACAGAGTAAATTTTCCAAGTTTCGTTGATTTTTAAAAGAGGTTAATTTCATGCTTTAATCAAGTGTTTTCCACTCCCAGACAAAGCATGAAGTAAAGTTTCGAGTTTAGAAAAGCCTGAAAATTTGGTTTGGTCGCGTAGCGCGAAGCGCGGAGCGACCAAACCAAATGTTCAAGTAAAAAACACTGGTTTTAAGTGGTTTAATATTTACGTCTTTAGCATACTACTTCAGTAGCATATTACCAACTAGTTTCGACGTTGAGTCATTTCCGAGGAATTTTAAAATCATGAACTAGAAAATCTTTCAATTATCAACTAAACACAGCCAAATAAAATATAATTTTCTAACATTTTCGTTTTTTATTCCAACTAGTTTTGATAATGAGTCATTTCCAAGAAATGTTAAAATCATGAAATAGTTAATCTATTAATTATCAATTAAACACTAAATAAAATATAATCTCTTGGCATTTAGTAAGAGCTGAAAGATTTGGAAATAATCTTCAGACGTGTTATTAGTTTTCTTGGTTTAAAAAGTTGTATGTGTAAAATGTTACTACGTGTACAAATACTTTTAAAAACTTTAACTTTCTTCTCCAAAATTTGGTTTGAATTCACGCTTCACAACTTGTTGTACCATTTCAGAAGTTTTTATGCTTACTTATTACGCCTACAGTCGCTAAGATTGGAAGAGAGAGCTGACATGTGTGTATTAGGTAAATGTTAGGCGTGTTTACAAATATAAGTAAGAATACGTGGTAATTCATATCAACACTGAATGGAACTGTTACTATGTTTGTAGAATGTAGTTGAATGATAAAATCGAGTAAAGCATTTTATTTAAATTGAATGGCTTATTGTAATAACGTGATATGCCACAAGTAAACAAAAATGAGTTATTGGAGTTTGAAACTTGAAAACAAAAATGTGTGAAATGTATTACTATGAAATTTAAAATTAAAGCATTTTTAATAAGTTTATTAGGTATCTTTCTGACAAATATCCTTAGGAAGGGGATACAAAAATGTAATTGTTTTCCGAAAACCAATTTTATTTTAAAATATTATGGTTTATCATGTTATTGCTTACGAAAATAAGTGTAAATATTTTTACAAGAAAATTGGTAATTCTATATTGTTAATATTTGCCGCCACACAAATCTGCATTAACTGTTAAAAAATATAAAGCACTGATTTTAAATTGAAGTTCAAAATATAGGTCTTTACCATATTGCTTTAAATTGGTTTAAATGTACATAAAACTCACAATATTTTAGTGTTTTATAAGCGTGTCGCATGAAGTAAAATTTCGAGTTTACAAAAGCCCAGAAAAAGCAATATAAAGCACTGGTTTTAAATTGAAGTTCAAAATATACGTCTTTACCATATTGCTTTAAATTGTTTTAAATGTACATAAAACTCACGATATTTTAGTGTTTTATAAGCGTGTCGCATGAAGTAAAATTTCGAGTTTAGAAAAGCCCAGAAAATTTGGCTCGGGTCGCTGCGCGACCCTCGACAAATTTTCACGGGGCTTTTCTAAAGTCGAAATTTTACTTCATGCTCAGTCTGGGAGTGGAAAACACTCGTTTAAAGCTTTAAACTGAACTCTTAAAAAGAAACAACGAATATCTAACGATTAAAAGAAAATAAGCTTAATTTGGAATACGTATATTTTAAAGAAAAACTCCTTGTATTAGTTCTTGTCAGGGCTCGGACGATATATATCATAAGATATTTATTATGATATATATCGATATTTATAAACTACGACATAAATCATGAATATTTATGGAATGCACAAAACCATTAACTTGCGCGTCGCCGGGTATTTTTCTTTTAAGTAGCTATACATATGTATACGGAGTAAATTTTCCGAGATTCCTTGATTTTTAAAAGAGTTCAATTTGAAGCTTTAAACGAGTGTTTTTCACTCCCAGACGAAGCATGAAGTAAAATTTCGAGTTTAGAAAAGCCTGAAAATTTGGTTTGGTCGCGTAGCGCGAAGCGCGGAGCGGCCAAACCAAATTTTCAGGCTTTTCTAAACTCGAAATTTTACTTCATGCGCCACGCGTATAAAACACTGGTTTTAAGTGAAGTTTAATATATACGTCTTTAGAATACTGCTTCAGAAGCATATTGCAAACTTCATAATATTTCAGTGTTTTAGACGCGTGGCGCATGAAGTAAAATTTCGAGTGTATAAATGCCTAAAAATTTTCTTTGATCGCTCCGCTTCGCTACGCGATCAAACCAAATTATCAGGCTTTTCTAAACTCGAAATTTTACTTCATGTTTAGTCTGGGAGAGGAAAACACTCGTTTAAAGCTTCAAATTGAAGCATTTTAAAAAACAACAAACATATGAAGATTTACAGATTATTCATTGAAAATTGAAACATGTATAGTTCAAAGAAAAACCCTGTATTATTAATAAATAATATAAATATTAATATTTATGAAACAAGAATAATTATCAAGAAGTTGATACGAGGGCCATTTTTAAAGTAAGAACCGCTGGCGCCCTCTCTCCGCGCATAGCCTTATCCGTGATCATTTAACCTATTAACGTCTTCTCTAGTCATTTGTCAACGCTGTTAGTCCGTCTCAAGTTGCTAGCGAAAGTAAAAAATATTGGGCAGCAATTTAATATCAGCTATGTCCATTATTAATCCCACTAGTTGCGAAGTTCGCGCTGTGATTCGATTTTTAAATAGAAAAAACATTCGTCCTGCTGAAATCCATAGGCAACTCGTGGAAGGTGTGTTGAATGAAGAGAATGTGCGAAAGTGAGACCGCTTATTTAATAGTGAAGGAATAAACATCCATGATAAGGAACATTCAGGCCGTAATCACCGACGAGCTGAAAGCAACCGTGCTATTTTCGAACAATTTTCAACATGTTTACCGATCTGTTCTTATGACATTGTCAGCAACCACTTGCATTATGCAAAGATTTCTGCTAGGTGGGTTCCAAGAATACTAACGCATGATAATGTCAACTGCATCGTCAATGATTGGCTAAATGGACTGGCGGTCGACGTTTATGATGAGGGGATCGTCACATTTATCTCCCGTTCGGAAAAATGCCTTGAACGGAACGGAGATTACGTCGAAAAATAGCAAAAGGATGTTGGTTAGTGTAGAAATAAACATTTTGGAAAACACGTTGGTTGTATTTAATTTAAACCAAAACGGTTCTTACTTTAAAAATGACCCTCGTACATATCGGATAAATATCAATATATATCTGATATTTGCGTTATATCTGGATGATACCCGAACCCTGGATCTTGTTATCCCCGGCCTCACTCTTTCTTTGAAAGTAAGCAGGGACTTTCAAGGCTTGTGATTTACTCGTCTGGTTCTGATGTTTCGAATTAACAAAAGAAAACTCATTCCTCTAAATAAGAGCATTAATGCTGAAAATTTACATAACTCATTACATCAATTCTATAAATACATAAAAAAAACGCAACACAATAGTCAAAAAGCAGCACAAATTACGCTCAGTATGGTTTAATTGTAGATCATTGGCGGTCATCATCACCGTGACTCCATCGCCCTTGTAACTTTTTTTTCATCACGAATTTCATTTGTTTGTAGCCACATTTTTGTAACGAATAACTGAAAATAAAGAAGAGGGCAGAAAATAAAAAAAGAGGGTCAGAACAAAGCATTTTCGTATTAGAACAGAGTGAAACAGAGATGTTTCAATTTTAAACACAGTGCATATACTCATATGTACTGATGATGATAATGATGATGATACATCGTAAAGTTTGGTCCAGCCATGCGAATACAGAGACAGAGAGAAAAAATATATTACAGCAGCAGTAGAAACAGTGGCGGCTCGTCCGTGTCCATTATTTATGTATGTATACTGTAGCATACATGTATCTGTGTCCATCATATTTGTATGCGTGTGTATTTTTATATGTGTATATCTGTCCATCATTTATGTATGTGTGTATGTTTTTATGATATGTACACGTGGGCGTAATAGAGCGTCCACAATTGGAGCGCACTGGACCGTGCCTCTCGTTCGTATCAAAGTAAAAATCTCTAATTACTCGTACACGAACAATGCCATCCAGTCCAGCAGCGGCGCTCTCTGACATTCTGCCATATTGTGTCGACTTCTAGCTAAAAGCGCTATAAATACAATAAGCGATTCCAATTAAACGCGCGCAAAAATCGCTTTCGCGTAGGTGCCCGCATAAGGGGCGCGAGACGTGACAAACAAGAGGGATGATGAAATCGCACACGTTTCCAGACATGAAACAGCAAAAAAAATAGGGATGAAAATAGATATTACAGTATTAACCCTTAGAATTAATTGTATCTGATCCAATAATAAGAAATTTCTGTTCATTGAATAGTAAGATGCGCACTTTTTCAATTCTTATTAATACCGGTAAATCAGCAACAAAATTCTCTCTAAAATTTGCCAGTAATATGTTGTTTTTTTATCAATATTTCGGTTCATTTTTAAATCAATTTGATAGAAATTTATAGAATTTTTCATCTGTATATACAGGGTGTCTCAGACCACCCGTACCAGCCTTTTATTTCGACAACGCTTGGTCGAATGTGACTGGGACAAAAAATTTTATTACCAAAGTGAACCCAAGGAATCCACTAATGAATTTATTTTTTACCGGAATAATCCGGAAGTACGCGGAACCGGAAGTAACTTTAAAATTTCAAATGGCAACATAGGTCGAGTATGGTATTAATTGATAGGTCTTTTTAAAAGAAACAACTTTTTTTAAAATGTGTTTTTAATATTTTGCATATTTACAAAAATAAACAAAAAAAACTAAATTAAAAACTAGTTATCCATGCAACACTCAATTTCCTCAAGTAGGCTTTGCTTTTTTGTTATGTCAAAATAATTGATGTTCGTGAATATTTGAAGTAACATAAATTATTATTATCAAAGTATTGAATGTGTCAATATGGTTTTTACAAACATTGAAGGTTTTGATATGCTGATGATATTAGGTGAATGCGGCCAAAACTATCGTGCTGCTGAGCGAATTTATGTTGAGCGATACCCTCAACGAGCCAGTCAAAAAATGTTTTTCGGCGCCTTGCAGAATGAGTTAAGAAAGTAAACTACAGCCCAGCCACAACAACGGTCGAAGTATCAGAAAACGTGTACAAGATGAAAGAGCACCAGATATTCTTGCAGCAATTGCTCTGGACCCGAACATCTCGACTAGAAGAATTGAAATCGATGCTGGAATAAGTCGCTCCACTGCTTGGAGAGTTTTAAAAACAAACAAATTCGATCTACACCATATCTCTTTACACCAGAAACTTGAAGAGCGGGATTTTCAAGATAGGTTGAATTTTTGTGAATAGATGTCTCATAAAAATTATAATTTCCATTACAAAATTTTATGGACAGATGAGGCGACATTCAAAAGGAACGAAGTTGTTAATTTACAGAATGCTCACTACTGGAGTAATGAAAACCATCATTGGTTAAGAGAAGTTGACAATCAACACGTGTGGTATTTTAGGAAACCAAATAATTGGTCCGCATTTTCACCTAATATCATCAGCCTATCAAAACCTTCGAGGTTTGTAAAAACCATGTTGATACATTCAATACTTTGATAATAATAATTTATTTTACTTCAAATATTCACGAACATCAATTATTTTGACATAACAAAAGAGCAAAGCATACTTGAGAAAATTGAGTGTTGAATGCATAACTAATTTTCAATTTAGCTTTTTAGTTTATTTTTGTAAATATGCAAAATATTAAAAAAACATTTTAATAAAAGTTGTTTCTTTTAAAAAGACCTATCAATTAATACCATACTCGACCTATGTTGCCATTTGAAATTTTAAAGTTACTTCCGGTTCCGGGTACTTCCGGATTATTCCTGTAAAAAATAAATTCATTAGTGAATTCCTTGGGTGCACTTTGGTAATAAAATATTTTGTCCCAGTCACATTCGACCAAGCGTTGTCGAAATAAAAGGCTGGTACGGGTGGTCTGAGACACCCTGTATATCTCCTCTGTATCGCTGAATAGAGTGCGAGATGCAATAAAACAATTGTTTCAATTTATTGATTGTATGTAAAGTTATTTAAATTAAAAACACTTGGTATTGTTTCATAAATTAAAACTTTATTCCGACTAGTTTCGGTTTGTTAGACCATTTTCAAAAATCGGAATAAAGTTTTAATTTGTGAAACAATACCAAGTGTTTTTAATTTAAATAACTTTACATATTCTAATATGATTCACCAAGTGCCAGATGAGAAATTAATTCAAGAAATTATTGATTGTAAGCAACCCAATACTGTTAATGTATATTGTGTTGCAGTGATGACATGTACCATCGGTGGAAATACAATGTAGGGACACGGAAAATTTGATTAGTGTATGTCAAACTTTAGACTTGTCAGTTAATTGTCATTTGATGTGTCAAAACTGAAAATCCTCTTATTTTCCTCTCATTTACATATTTCTATTGTCACTATATATTTTAATCTTTCTTTTTAAAACCTGACTTAATCGATATAAATTTAGTTATATTTGACATTATCCAATTTACAATTCGTCCCAACATTGATTTTGATTGATTAGATTTGTTTATTTTTTGTAAAAGGAGATTCCGTTTAATAAAGAAACATTCAAACATTCAAACATTTTATATCCACTGATGGTACATGTATTTTATAAATATTATTAAATAAATTTAGCGTAAATATTAAAATTTTAATTATGATTATTTTTCTTAAATAATCGTTCAAGCAATATTCTCTTGAAATGAGAATTTCTAGTGACAAGACAACAGTAGCAACCAATTCACACTTAATGAAGTACAAGAGACGTCAATTATTTTAATATCTAAATGTTTAATTATCTTGTGTCGTAGACGTTCTAAATCCAGTAATCAAGTTTTTGGAATAAAATCCCAAACCACCTCGGTTTTTCAAAATAGAAAAAAAAATTACATCATTAACCTAAATACAGTTTTATGACACAAGGAGTATTTTTTCAAGTAAATATATCACGATTAGTTTATGTAAATTTTCTGACAGTCGGTGTTTTTATAAAAACTTTCAATTTAATACTTCTAACGCCAATACCTCAAAAATTTGGATTTGGACGCTACGCGACCAAATCCAAATTATCAGACTTTTCTAAACTCGAACTTTTACTGCATGCTTAATCAAGGTGTGAAAAACACTTATTAGAAAATTAAAGTTGCCAACATTGAACTTACAAATTCAGAATCAATCTAATCTAAAAACAGTCACATATGACAACATAATTTTACAAATCTGGATATTTCAGACAAACATAACTAGATTAGGCTGGCTACCAGTTACTCAAGTCAAATAGTTGATGGTTACGTAAATAACTAGCGTCCATATTGACCTAAGAAATTGGTACCCTAACCTAACCTGAAAGTAGTTGCGTATAATCTAACTTAACTTCACAATCGGTCAGCTATCCTAACCCTACATCAGATACCAACTATTTGGATCAATTTCCGGATACTGAGTTTTCCTCACCCTGCATCAAGTTGGAAGTTGATTACTTTAATATCTAGTAATTACCACAACCTGAGTAACTAGCAGTTAACATACGAAACTAACTTGAAATCGATTGCACATGGCACAACCTAACTTAAAAAATTCTGGCTTAAGTAGTGATTAGTTAAATTAGTTGGGGATTACTTAATTTGTATTACTCTAGGTTCAACTGATTATCAGCTTCTTAAGTTAGCTTCCTATTTTAGTAAATCGTAATTAATGTAACTTAAAAACAGTTAATCATGACTAACCTGATTTCACAGCATCTCTCCAGGTTACTGCCAGCTAGTTAAATTAATAGCTGAATATTTAGTTTGCTGAATCCAGCCCTAGGTTAGGCTGTTTGTCAGTTAGTTAATTAAGCTGTTCTTTAGGTTACAACTGGCAAGTAACCCATTCTAAATAGCTTAACATATGAAATTGACAACTAACGTAACTTGATATACTATCTCATTCAAGTAATCGGTAAGATTATTTTAGTAAGATATCTAAGTTAGCATCGAAGTGGGTCGCTAAAGATTAGATTTCTAAAAAGTTGGTCGCCATTGTTAAAAGATTGAGAATCCCTGATCTAGTCACATTTTAAACATGAACTTTTAGGAGAACTTCAGTTGTGGGATTCTATTTTTATTTACAACAATGTAAATGTATGCTTTCTTAAACAAAACATTGAATATTTTAAACAAATTTTGAATGTTTTTCAACCTTTTGCTATATGCGAGCTACTTTTGCATACCCGGTTGTTTGGCGATCGACAGGATAATAAAATCAAATAAAAAACAGTATGTAAAGAGATTTTTTCTAATAGGTATACCTTAAAATGTATTGTAAATTGCTCAAATTTTGATAGCGCGAGATTTGGTTAAAATTAATTAAACATTAGCAATATATTTATAACTTCACAATATGGTCAGTGTTTTATACGCGTGGCGCATAAAGTAAAGTTTAGACTTTGGAAAAGCCTGAGTTTGGATTTGGATTTAAACGCTCAGGCTTTTCTAAACTCGAAATTTTACTTCATGCTTAGTCTGGGAGTGGACAACACTCGTTCAAAACTTCAAATTAAACACTGCTCAAAAACGGTCAATGCCTACAACATTTAATCGTGATATGAATACGAACAGTCATTAGATTTTGATGTAATTTGTTTGGGAAATTATAAGAAAATTATAAATTATTAAATCAACGTCAAAAGCTATAATTTTGCTTAAAAATTAATACGCTATAAGATTCCGAAAGTAGGATTAAAATATCTTAACTAGTTTTTTCTGAAAATCGTGTCAAAGTTGAGATGTAGTGAAAACAAAATTAGATTATAAGGTAATCTTGTTTGAAAAAATATAAAACAATCATTAATAATTGAATCAACTTTAAAAGCACTAATATTAACTTTAAAATAAACAAGCTTAAAGAACCTGGGTTGTATTATCTTAACTGGTTTTCTAGAAAATCCTGCCAAAGGTGTGATCAGATTACCTCAAAATCTAATGATTTTTGTTGTTCGGAAAATTATATATAAGAAAAATTACTTATTTCCTTAAAAATAAACACGTCAATTTCACGAAGTCGAAATTGAAATACCTTGACTCTTTTTTTCTGAAAAATCGTGTCAAAGTTAAGGTTTAGTAAAAACATCATAGTATTTTACAGTAATCTTGTTTAGAAAATTTAAATAAATCATGAATTATCAAATCAACTTTAAAAGCACTCATTTTGCTCAGATATAAATACGTTTTAAGATTCTGAAGTTGGAAATAAAATATCTTAACTGGTTTTTCTGAAAGAATTAATAAAGCAAGAACGTAATTGGTTTGTTTACTAATTTTGTAAGGCAGAAATTCTTTTCTCTAAACGCGTTTTTTTTTATTCCCGTATCTCGGCTTTTTGAAATCCTCGTCCTATTGTTCGTGCAACGATTGAGCATTTCGCTCAATGTTGCCTTTTTTTAGAAATAGTAATAGACGAATTGCAGATTAAACAATGATATTTTTCACCAATCATATTGAAAAATAAATTATTTTTCGTAAAATCTCACCGGAGGTTGAAACCGGTAGGCGATCGACCAAAAATGAACCAGCGATCGATGGGTTGAGCACCCCTGGTCTAGTGTTTTATAAAGAAAAATTAATTTACTGTAAGCACTTTATTTTTACAATTATTTTAGTAGGTATAATTTAACGCTCGATAATTTCGTCAGTTACGGAATTTTGCACATGCTTACAAATAAAAAAAAACGTTTTATTAATCCTTGCAAAATCTATAAAAATGTAATAATTCAATATTTTTTAATAATTTTAGATTTTGCAATTCCTTAAACACCTCGCGCTCTAGTGATGAGCTTGAAAAAGACTTTTGTCGAATCACAAATTGTTTGTATTATGTATTTAGTTTTTTTTTGTAATACCCATAATAGCAAATTAAATTTTCTCTTTCCACACACCAAAAAAATTGCGCAATCGCGACGACACGCACTCAAAGCGCTGAAAAAAAGACAGCGAATTAGAAAATCCGACATTCGCAACGACAGAATCGGGCATACGTTCTGTTATATAAAATTAATAACGCGAATTTCACAATTAAAAGGATACGAACGGAAACTGCAGTGTTACACACGGTTGATTTTCAATAGGAACGGAAACTTTCCCCGAGGGCCCGCGCCTCGACGTCCGATCGTTTCCGGCGCGCGCGGGCAGGCATCTCTCTTTCACAATCTGAATCAACCCTTTTGTAACGGTGAAACAATCCGTGGCATGCAACAGGCAGCAAATTACCGAATAGAGGAGATACCGATCGACCATTGTGGTTGGTGACTCCTTTATTTCTAATCCGGTATTCTAATCTACGAGTCGAGTTGTTTACGTAAAGTGGTGCTAATCTGCGCTTATCTTGATTGGATAAGTTTGACTTGACCTGGGCACCCGTCTGTCCGAATAGTTTAGATTGTTTGTTGTAATGTGATTTTTTTTTCGGGTTGAAGGAATAGAAACATAATGGTACGGTTTTTCTGTGGAATTTCAAGGAATTTGAGCCTGTTTTAGATCAGAGCTGTTACGACTACAAGCAAAATATACTTTGGTACTAAGTACAAATACTTTACACTGTGCTAGAGTACAAAGTGTACTCAGTACATAACATTAAGTATTTAAGTATTTCTACGATTGCAAAGTACTGAGTACTTTGAGTGACTAAGAAATATGACAATAATAGATGAAAACACGAATACTACAATCATGGGCGCCCCCTAAAAAAGTTTCTACTTTTTTAGGGGGAGGCAAAATATAATAATAATAATAATATACAATAGCGCAGTCAAATAGGGGATAAGAGGAGGGGGGCTTGAAAATATCAACAATATCGAAACAAATAGATATTTATTTATTTCGTTATTGCAATTCTTAGTTATAAAAATAAAATGAAATTGTTGAAAATTAATAAAACTGATGAAAATTCCACAAAAGTCTTTGCATACAAATTGTGATTAAGCTGTAGGTTTCCGACTAAAACGAATTTCAGATTCCTCATTTTAAGCACAAATACAAGTAGTTCCATAAAAACAGTCAACGTAATCCGGTGTTTGCAATATGCAGTCAAGCCACGCGCAAATGATCGTGTTTGACTGCATAGTGTAGACACCGGATTTCGATGGTTTTTTTGAATTCATCTAATACTTTTAGGCTCTCACATTACTGTTTTTCGATCAAGACAATTCGGGAAAAAGGCTTTAAACTGGAGATAACAAAAGAACGAGTCAGGATTAGGGCTGAAAACTCGGAAATAAAATGTCTTAAAAAAATCAGGTTACCTTATTGATAATTAAATAAAAGTCACTTGGTTTGTTTCACTACTATTTTTTATTCTCTCCGACTAGTTTCGACTTATCGTCATTCTCAAGGAGTACTCCTTGAGAATGACGATAAGTCGAAACTAGTCGGAGAGAATAAAAAATAGTAGTGAAACAAACGAAGTGACTTTTATTTAATTATCAATATTGTAAACATGTTTCATCAAGTGATTAATGAGAACCAAATTGAAGACAGGTTACCTTAGTTTAACTCGCGTTTTATTCATGTACATTTAATTCAATTTAATTATTTCCGAATAGAATGATACATTTATGGATAAGTCAATTTTAATTTAGTATGTTATAGTTATCCAAATATGTAGCAAAATATTGAAAAGTAGTAAATAAACATAATCACAAACATAAATATGTAGAAACAACTAACATTTAACAAAAATTGAGGCAGTTAAAATAAGATAACATAGAGGATGTGTTTGTTTTTAACTTTACACCAAATCAGTGTTTTATACGCGTGACGCATGAAGTAAAATTTCGAGTTTAGAAAAGCCTGAAAATTTGAATTTGCCGGGGCGCGACTCGCTTCGCTCGCGCGCCCCGGCAAATTCAAATTTTCAGGCTTTTCTAAACTCGAAATTTTACTTCATGCTTAGTCTGGGAGTGGAAACACTCGTTAAATGCTTTAAATTGACCGCTTTTAAAAAAAGCAATAAATGTCTGCAATTTTATAGCGGATTAACTTGAACATCAAACGTGAGCCAATTTTAATAAATTTGAATGGTTTTGAAATTTCAAGTGATCACAATTTGAAAACATTTTTAGATATCCATATAAAATTGTGTGTGAATATTAATTAAATATTGCTCTTTCAAACTATGTAATAATCAAAATATACTCTATTAATAATTTTTGAGTTTTTTTTAGTTAATCGTCAATCGGGAGACAATTTTGATAAATTTCAGTAATATATAAATTATAAAAGATCATAACTTGAAAATAATTTTGTTATTTTTTCTAAAATTCTGTGTGAACATTAATCAAATATTGCTCTTTCAAAATATTTCACTTGAACGTCAATCGGGAGTCAACTTTTATAAATTCGAGTAATATTGATATTTCGAGAGATAATAGCTTGGACACTATTTAAGATATCTGTATAAAACTTAATGTGCATATCACTTAATTATTGTTCTTTATAAATATGCAAAAATCAAAATATACCCCATCGACAGTTTTTGAGTTATATTCACTTGAATCTGAAACGGAAGGCAATTTTGATTATTTTGAGTGATATTGTAATTTTAAGAGTTCATAACTGGAATATTATTTAAAATATTTTAATAAAACTTGTGCGTATGACTCAATTATTGGTCTTTCAAAATATGTGAAAATAAAAATATACCCTAATAATAGATTTTAAATTATTTTCACTTGATCGAATCGGCAGTAAATTTTGATTATTTTGAATGATATAGAAATTTCAAGAAGTCATAATTTGGATACTATTTGAGATATCTTGATAAGACTTGGTGAGCATGTCACTCAATTATTGGTCTTTTAAAATATGTAAAAATCAAAATATACCCCATCAACTGTTTTTGAGTTATATTCACTTGATGGTAAAACTGGATACAACTTTTTCTTCTTGGATTTTGGAGGCGTTCACTTCGTGGTACATCTTCAATTTTGATATAAAGAAAACTCTTAACTTTTTTATACCACTTTTATTTTATTTCAGTGACTATTTTCAATTACACGGTAATCATTCTCAAACTAAGTACTTAAAACACGAGTTACACAGGTATATATATTAAATCTAAAGCGCTTCGAAGAGAAGGGTGTACATCAGGTCAACCTGGTCGTTAAGGATGGAAATTCCCGGATTAATGTTTGCTTCGTGTATTTCAACGGCTTCTAGTAAATCCATTTTCTTACCTTTTTCGGTGAGATGGATTACCGAAAGTACATCCTTGCCGAAATTGTGGTTTGTTTCTAACAAATGATTTGCAAAAGTTGAATTCTTATGTTTTAAATTATATGATCTATGATGTTCTTTTAGTCTGGTTTGAAAATTACGACCTGATTGTCCGATGTACACTCCTTTACAATCTGGACATGTTAACCTGTAAATTCCTGACTTGTACATCTTATTTATTGGGGTTTTTGCGTTGAATATTAAATTACAGAGTTTAGTATTTGATCTAAAAACAATGTCAATGTCTCGTTTTTTAAAAATATTTTTAATGTTTGAGCTGAGTGTGCCAAAGAATGTCAGAATTGTGTATGCATTATTTGTGGCTGGGCTAATAGCGTATATGTAATTTTGAATTTGTTTTGATTGGAATTTATTAATTAATTTGTGTATCAGATGTTCCGAATAGCCATTATTAGTAGCAATTTGTTTTATTGTCTGTATTTCATTGTTCCGTCATTCAGGGCTAAGGGGGATTTTGAATGCACGGGTTATCATTGAGTAGAAGCAGAATGCAATAACAAGATTAACTTTCCAGATTTAACATTAACTAAAACGAATAACAAACTTACATTTGATATTTACTGAAAACCCACTTTCATAGATACAATTATCCCGAATTCCTCACGTCATCCATATAAACATAAAATGATAACCCGTGCATTCAAAATTCCCCTTAGCCCTGAATCACGGAACCAAGAAATACAGACAATAAAACAAATTGCTACTAATAATGGCTATTCGGAACATCTGATACACAAATTAATTAATAAATTCCAATCAAAACAAATTCAAAATTACATATACGCTATTCCTTAACGACCAGGTTGACCTGATGTACATCCCTCTCTTCGAAGCGCTTTAGATTTAATATATATACCTGTGTAACTCGTGTTTTAAGTACTTAGTTTGAGAATGATTACCGTGTAATTGAAACTAGTCACTGAAGTAAAATAAAAGTGGTATAAAAAAGTTAAGAGTTTTCTGGATACAATTTTGATTATTTTGAATGATATAGAAATTTCAAGGAATATTATTTAAGATATTTTAATAAAACTTGGCGTGCGTATCACTCAATTATTGGTCTTTCAAAATTGTTAAAATTAAAATATACCCTAATAATAGATTTTAAGTTATTTTCACTTGATCGAGAAACGGGAGTAAATTTTGATTATTTTGAATTATATAGAAATTTCAAGAGTTCATAACTTGAATACTATTTGAGATATCTTTATAAAACTTAGTGTACATATTATACATCATTGGTCTTTGAAAATATATACAAATCAAATTATACCTCGTTGGCACTTTTTGAGTTATATTTACTTGAAGGTGAAATGGGAGACAATTCTGATGATTTTGAGTGATATAGAAATTTCAAGAGTTTATAACTAGAATAGTATTTAAGATATTTTAATAAAACTTGGTGTGCGTATTACTTAATTATTGGTCTTTTAAAATGTGTAAAAATTAAAATATACCCTGATAATAGTTTTTAAGTTATTTTCACTTAATCGCGAAACGGAAGTAAATTTTGATTATTTTGAATAATATAGAAATTCATTCAGTTCAAACTTGGATACTATTTAAAAAATCTTTATAAAACTTGGTGTGCATATCACTTAATTATTGCTCTTTCAAAATATGTGAAAATCGAAATACACCCCAGGAATAGTTTTTGAGTTATTTTCACTTGAACGTGAAAAGTTTTCGTGAATTTTCTAGGATTTCATTAACTTATAAAATGTTCGATCAATTCCATTTAGTTGGTGCATTTTAATAACTATTGGACAATTATACAAATATCTTTAATTAATTAATTAATTTGATTAATAATGCAATATTCATGGAATATAAAGACATTCGTTGTTTTCGTGAAAGCTTTCAATTTGAAGCTTCTAACGAGTCTTTCCAATCCCAGATTAAGCATGAAGTAAAATTTCGAGTTTAGAAAAGCCTGAAAATTTGGATTAGTCGCGTAGCAAAGCGGAGCTACCAATCCAAATTAGGCTTTTCTAAACTAGAAATTTTACTTCATGCGCCAGGCGTATAAACACTGAAATATTGTAAAGTTTAAAATATACTACTTAGGTTTGATCTCGTGTTGATCAATTTTGCAAATGTTTATATGAAATGTGTAAAACTATACTTTAATAAAAAAAATAGTATATGGTTCCTAATATAAATATTTATATAAATATAATGAATGTTGCCGATTTTATTAACTAACTCTGGTTATTTTCAACAAATTGCCTAACAGTTGATAATTTTCCTTAAGTATAAAAATTAAACCTGTTCACAATCTTACCTTTATTAAAGATTTCTCGAAATTGTTTACATTTCTAGGTACCCTACTTACAAAAAAAATGTGTTTAATTTCGACCCCTGTACAAGATTAAGAAACGTACGATAATTATAAAGTGAACAGAGATTGCTGAGAAATTACAAAACATAATAAAAAACTAAATCGTATGATGAAAAGTATACATATCGTAATACATATTTTTGAAAATTGGTTCATTTGAAACTTATGACGATATTTTTCAGTCTCTTTTCTAAACTAGTAGTAAGTTATGCCCTGTATATTAAAATATATGAATTTATTTTAACATTACATTGATCTACCTTACATATAATATGTGAGATTGATTGGCCCCCCTAAGACGAAATTCCAGGGGGAGGGGTTACTGGGTCAGGGCAGCTTTTACATACAAAAATTTACATTTTAAAAATTTCGAAGGGGGTTAACGGACCTCTTAGATGGACGTTTTAAGCGCGAGGCGGAACGTGAGCGGGCGCAAGCGTTTGCGTTTTAACACATAGGTTTATATGAGAGTCCATAGACGGACGGGTGCGAGGCGGAGAAAACGCCAGCACTCGCTGGGACGAATCCTCGTTAAAAGGATTCGAATCACGAATCCGAATCACCCAATATGATTCGAATCACGAATACTCGAATAAAGGATTCGTAAGAGATAAATATGATTCGAATCCTGTTTTTTCGAATCACGAATACAAATCGTTTAGGAATAAATTTGATTTTATTATATTTTTACAACCATTAACATATAAATATCGTTATCAGTTGTTTTACCAAAAATATTCAAAACCTAATTATTTATTATTAACACTGAACACCGTTGATAACAGACTAAATATTTGTGTTACTCTGATTAAACATGTATTTGTGTGTTTTTGAACGACACTTCAAATCAGTGGTTTATACGCGTGGCGCATGAAGTAAAATTTCGAGTTTAGAAAAGCCCCGTGAAAATTTGTCTCGGGTCGCTGCGCGACCCTCGACAAATTTTCTACGCGGGGCTTTTCTAAACTCGAAATTTTACTTCATGCTTAGTCTGGGAGTGGAAGACACTCGTTACTTTAAAATATGTCACAACTGTTAAAGAATATATCGTCGGATACCCGTCTTTAAGGGTGATATGTAAGCAAATTATGGGTCCTAGGAGTTGCCAAATAAGTGAGTTACTTAACTGTTTCCGAGGCACTCTTTGAAAAACCAAAAGATTAAAATTTTACATATAAAATGTACAATAAACTATAAGTGCGATACATCATAAAATTCAGTAAATCCAAAATGGAGCCCATAAGAAAAAAAAAGTTAGCTATGGTCCCTAGGTAAATGTTATAGTTATCTTAAAATAAAATATGTTACTAGATTTATCGTTAAAAAGTGCCTATAATGTCAAAGTTGTAAATGTCTGGATTCAATAGTTTTTGAATAAAAAAATAAAAACGAATCATTAACGAAAGAAGATATTTTAAACTTGTTTTTGGATTATTATTGGGCCCTAAATTACGCAACTTTGCCTCAATTTAACCGACTCTCTATCTCTTTAAATAACCGAGATCCCCATGCATTCTGTTGAAATACGGACACCCTGTATAATAATAATAACAATAATAATATAAAATTTATTGTATTGTTAGTTCCTAAATATTTTACATTGTTCACCATATATTTACGAATATATTAAAAAATAAATACTTATTTCAGTAATTTAATATTAATTATACCATCAAATGTCTAAAAGTCTTGTGTTAAAAATCACAAGAAATCATTAGATGTTTTTTTATTAAACGAATTTCACTATGGCTTTCGACGTCTAAGTCAAAAAATGTTTGAAACAAAAGTTGTAGCCAACGAAAAAACAAACCTCTTTTACCTAAACACTTTTCACCTCAGCTCTTTTGTTTTTGTTCAATAAACCGAGAAAGATTTTTTTGAAAATAAATATACAACTTTATGACAACTTTATGATAATTCAAAAATTTACGAACGAGTGTCTTCCACTCCCAGACTAAGCATGAAGTAAAATTTCGAGTTTAGAAAAGCCCCGCGTAAAAAATTTGTCGAGGGTCGCGCAGCGACCCAAGACAAATTTTCACGGGGCTTTTCTAAACTCGAAATTTTACTTCATGCGCCACGCGTATAAAACATTGATTTAACGAGAAATTTAAAAACATACAAAACAACTATTTCATGTTAATCCTCACGATTAATTCGAATTATTTTTGACGATTCGAATCCTTTTGTAAGTATTCGAATCCTTTTATAAATATTCGAATCCTTTTATGAGGATTCAAATCCTTTTATGAGGATTCGAATCCTTTTATGAGGATTCGAATCCTTTTATGAGGATTCGAATCCTTTCATGAGGATTTGAATCCTTTTATGAGGATTCGAATCTTTTTATGAGGATTCGAATCACCCGCATTTGGATTCGAATACGAATTCTTTTAAAAAAGTGTAACGAATCCGGATCACGAATCCAGTTTAACCAAAGTATTCGAATGCCTCTTTTGAATACTCTAAAAGGATTCGAATCCAAGATTCGAATCCTGAATGATTCGAATCCTGCCCAGCTCTGGATTTAACACATGGTTTCTTATGCGCCTTCTTATACGGGCGGGTGAAGCGCGTTTTAAAGGCGGGCGTTTTTGCAATGTTTTTGTAAAAAATCGGCCAAAGCGAGTTAAATTCGTAATATTTTCCTTACAATTTTTAGTCGTAACGCAAAAATGAATATTTTTGCGTTTAGATAAGAGTCGAAAATTAAAAAATAAATAAACAAAAAATATAAATTATAAATTTGTAGGTAAACTTCCATCTCTAAGATATGAATATAATTTTATTTAATATTTAAAAAATCTTTGATATTTTCTACAAATTGCGAAACATAAAATAACTAACAATTTAAAACCACCCCCAATCTCTTGTAAAAATTAGTGTGATGAGAACAAAATAATTAAAAGAATTAATAATCATTTTTTTGAGAGCGGTCTCTGTGCTCATAAATTTTGTACCGCCAGCAGCTTCTCTTTTCCCCGATTCTCCAATTGGCCAACATACTAGGGAAATGCCCATTTCACAGTCAATTTTTAATATGCAGGTTATTACCCATCAAAGTGTGTGAAATTTTTGACAGAAATTTGTATACCGGTTAAATAAAAGGAAATAAAAGTGATTGTCTATATCCTAGCGCTAAAACGTGATTTTATAAGTATGTTTGATACAGAAAGTTTTATCTTAGAACTTCAGGCACCGCCCAAGGAACAAATCCATTTAAGTAATGTTTCATCAACATTAAAACAACGTTTAATGTTGCTGCACTGTTGATATAACGTTATTTGTTTGTTTTTTGCTCAGTGGGCGGAGTGCATGTGGAATTTAAGTAAGTAATATTTATATTTATAAAAACATTAAATACATAAATACAGTAACGTCTATGAATAATAAAGGATAAATAAATAATAATATGACGCAATTAAATCTATTTCGTCCATTCTTATTACTAAACGTAGCACAACTGAATGATAGGCGGCACCGAAGGCTCGGCGGCGAACTCGCCTAGCACCCGCTTGCAAATCGCATTTAATCCGCTCCGTATAAGAGCTAAAAGCGGAGCGGAAAAAACGATCCGTCCCGCTCCGCTATCGCGCTAAAAACGTTCATCTAAGACCGCCCTAAACCCCCATATCGCCCCCTGGCTACGGCCTTGGACGCAAGTGCACTCCTTGCCCATATTGTGCGGGCGCGCACACTACAATCATATTGGAATATTTGAGACTTACCTTTGGTAATGTTAAGTCGAATTTGTTCTTTTTCCCAAGACGCGAAGGACGCTTTAAGCGCCTCTGTCATGGTCTTGTTCGTCCCCGGCGTTAGTGGTGGCACCTGCGTCGGGATATCTGAAAATAAAATTAAACACATCATTACATTGCTACCAACTCAATCACACAAAGTCTACTTTTACTCCTGCTTCATTTATATCCATCCTCATCTTTCAGCTATAAGCAGCAAAGTTGGTTGACAAATTCTTCGACGAAAGGTCATCAACAATCAATAGTAAGAAAGAATTAACAGCCAATTATTTTTAGATTTCTGGTAGTATACCGATACGTTTTGTCAATGCGACATAGGTTTTTATTTTCTTACTTATTTCTGCAAATACTTCATAAAACAGACAATTTTTAACTATCTGTTAAGGTAGCCACACACGAAACTGCAAGCATGAAAAGCATGCATGTACAAACTTATTGTACATGCATGCTTGGGCGTGTGTGTAAGAATTGTGCGCAAGCATATTAATTGTACAAGGTGAAGGGAATTTGCGCAAGCTTGTACAAAAAGTTTTATCATGCACCTTTATCAAGCTTGCAGTTGCATGTGTGGCTACCTTTAATAATATTAACAACTGAATAATATTCAAAAACGTTTTGTTGGAACTCAAACCAAAGAGGTTAATTTGTGCCCTAAACTCGCAAATTGTCTGTAAAAGTACTAGTTGACACACTAGCTTCCTAATTCGACTTTAATTGAATTTCTCTTATCAACTCTTCTTCACTCTTCTTTACTTTTTAGTTTTCAAAGTTTGGAGTTGATTGATAATTTGGATTGTACATGCTTGCAACCAAGTTTTCGTAAATCTGTAACTTATTTCTCATTGATAACCTTGTGAATATAGATTAATAATTTATTAAAAAAAGTGTTAGTACTCTCAATGCGACAACAGATTGAAAACTAGTCTTCCAAGTATTTTATGTTCAAACATTTTAGTAAGCGATCGGTAGACAGTCTTCTGTATCTTTCAACATCCACTATTTATTTATCTTCTTATATGGATATATTCTCGATTCTCTCTTTTTCAGCGATGTAACTTCTAATTAAGACGAAAACGTCCTGCGTGCAAATCAGTTGGCAACATCTAATCGACGACGGTCGGCTGTCACCCTGGAATTAATTCCTCCTGTTCCGAGCGTTGACGTTTCAATGTAAGAAATTTCTTCGTCACTGGAATATATCTCCGCTATTCTGCATATTCATTGGAGATTATTCACAGGAGATTACATTCAAATCGATATTTTGATCATTCAAATTTTGACAAATAAACTCGTATAGATATATAAAATATGTCGAGACTTTTTCAAGCTTCATCAATAAAACTTAAGAATGTTTAAAAACTGCTTTCTAACTTATAACTCAATAAAGGTTAAAGAAATGGATCGAAATTTGGTAAATTACAAAAAGTTATTGCGGGCTAAAAGTGCAGGCCATTTTTATCACTATAAATAATTCAAATAAAGTAAACAGGCCTAATAAAAAGTTAGATTTTTAAATACTCAAAATTGGTGTTCATTAAGCTTTATAAAAAATATGGACGCTTTGTTGATTCAATATTGTTTACCAATGCAACATATAACACAAGAAATTATTGACCTATGCCCGTTTGCACCCAAGTCAATTAACTTAATCATGGATTAGTACATTTTAAAAACACAACAATTATATTTACAAATTGTTTACACAATTGCATATTGATGCAAGAGACATGTTTAGGATATCCTACAAATTTATAAGATTTTTATGTTCTAGAAATGTGACTTAATCAAAGGTTTAATCAATGATTAGTGGATGATTAAAGCTAATCGGTCTTGGTGTAAATGGTCACTTAAAATGGTCACTTAAAATTAGAAGAAGCGTCCCTTTTGATGAACTAATTTTTTCCTCAAAACTTAAAAATAGAAGATATCTTTATAAAATGTTGATAAAATATACTGTATGTTCACTTAAAATCGGAAGATAAGTCCCTTTTTACGAAATCAATTTTTAACCACAATTTAAGAAGAAAAGACATTTTTTGAAAAATTTGATAAAATATTCTGCATTTTTCTTTTAAATATAATTTTAGGCATTCGTTGTTTTTATAATAAAAAAATCAACTTATAGAGTATTTCCACACCTTGATTAAGCATGAAGTAAAATTTTCAGGCTTTTCTAAACTCAAAATTTTACTTCATGCGCCACGCGTGTAAAACACTTAAATGTTGTGAAATTGAAAATATATTGCTTATTGCATATATGGGATTTTTTCTGTATATTTTGAGTTTGAAACTTTGTCATTGTTTTATACGCGTAGTGCATGAAGTAAAATTTCAGACTTTTCTAAACTCGAAATTTTACTTCATGCCTAATCAAGAAATGGAAGCACTCGCTAGAAGCATGAAACTGTTTTTTTTTGTTAAAAACAACGAATGTCAAAAATGTACAGAGTATACGTCGGATGTGTAAATTTAAAATAAAAATTCTGTGTGTGGTCTTTAGATATTAATATAATTCTTCCAAATATTTGTTTTATGTATTTGCATATAGAAATACTGAATAAGATTTATGATATATATGGATAAATATCAAGATATTTTATTTTATAATAATGTAAATATAATTCTTAATTTTTTTGATAATTTACATATATTGTTTTGGTTCGTTGTCGGCTGCTCACACACATATTACCGAGTATTAATTTGCATTTTAAATATTGTACGAAATAAATGTTGACCAGCCGACGACCTTTTTGGACTTTATCAGATCGGTACTTTCAACTTTTTTATTAATCGTTCACTTTGTGTGTGTTAAAAACGTTATCTTGTGGAAAAATCGGATTCTCATTGTTCTCACATAAAAAATAAAAAATATACTAAAATACAAACCATTGTTATCATATGCATATATGATGCGCATTTATTTATATAGATACAATGGCAGAATTTTCGGACACAAATAAACAGGTTTAAAAAGTACACATGAACATTTATTGAAAAGGTGTGTGCTCAAAGTGAATGTATAAAAGTGGGTAAACCAAACGTGAGTAAACATAAAGTCTAGACTTTCATATTTTGCTTAAATTTGATCTAAACCCAAACACCCAAACACAAAATATGAAGATTTGACGGCACCTTACTTTTAATTTAATAAGATATTTATACATTTTTTTACAATTTTGGTCATTTTCTCATATAGTTACTAAGGTTTTGGTTTACATAAAAACAAACCGTATAAGTTTCCCTCAAACCCTACTAACACATTTTACAAACCATATGTCAAAAAACTACATAAATGTCATTTTCTCAAATATTGAAAAACACAAAAATCTTTTTTATTATCATTTAATATTTGTGTAGTCAGAATCCGATCTCTCGATTTTACCTTTCTGTTTTTCTCTCATTAGGGTTAACACGGCTCGTCCAATATAAAACAAGTGCGCATTATAAACATAAATCATGCGTAATCTGCAGGTTGCAAAGAAATAAATTGATATAAATGAAATAATGCCGAGGGCCGACGACGGCGAGCAGAGGACGATCGTCTTTGGAACCCGTTCGCCTCTATATTTTTTATTTCACCAACGTCTTTTCTTTCTCCTTCCCTTTTTTCCACTCTTTCTTGTTCGCGTTTTCAATTAAACCAGATGCACATGCACACACACACACACACATGCAGTACAATTTTTTTCTCACACCAGGCCATCATCAAGCTTATAAAGAAGTATATAGGCTGTAAATGCTGGGATAAGAATGGATGAAGAAGAAGTAGAGTGAAGGATGTGAGAATGTTTTTTGGTTTCGTTGATGTTTCAAGGATTTTCGTACGGAAAATACATTTGATTATAGTCAAAAATCGTAGAAAACAAGACATATGTAGAGAAAAAAGAATGAAAGAACATAAAACCTTTTATGAACAAATGAAATCCAACTTTTCATATTCTAACCACCTTATCGAAGAAAACCACCACTTCGACGAAAACTTTAAATTTCAAAGTCCTACATAGAGAAGAAAAAGACTGAAAAGTCAATACCACGGAGAGCATCGAAATGAATAAAAGAAAACTGAAAGGACAACGCCAAAGTTAAAAAAAAAACACTCAAAATTTTGACCAAAAACAACGGAGATTGCAAAGAAAAGAATAAGCTGTTCTAGTGTTAAAAAAAATCCAATGATTACGTGTTAATCTCATGACTTCAAACCGAAAATTGAACCGAAAACAAAAAACTAACTTAAATAAAATAAATATCAGTTTATTTCGGTTCAAATACGCGCGTTAAAAAGTTCTAAATATGGTAGAAAATACATTTATGATACAAATAATAACATTAAAAACACTCGGAGCTGAACCAAAAACGTAAAAAGAACAGACGATTGATATATTTTGGTTAATTTAATTACACAGGAACGAAATAAATAACGGTTTAATGGCTTGGTTAATCTTTAATGAAATAAAATTGACAAACTCTAAACTGGGTTACAGAAGCTTAAAATTACAAGTAAGAAATAGAAGTAATTTATGTTTTATTTTGATAATCAATTTAATTGTTTTTCATGTAGATGAAATGAACTAAGATTGTTAAGAAATAAATACAGGGCATTGTTTTTTTAAGTATACATATTTGTATACTTAAAACGTTTTTTTTTTAAAGAGTTCCATTTGAAGTTTTAAACGAGTGTTTTCTACTCCTAGATTAAGCATGAAGTAAAATTTCAAATTTAGAAAAGCTTAAAAAGTTTGGTATAGTCGCATAGCGAAGCGGAGAATATTTACAGAAGTATAAAGTTGAAAAAACTTAAAAATACAAGAAATGTATGATTTGTTTTGACACTTAAAAAAAACGCCCGATAAAAAAAAAACAAACAAATAAACGCCAGATATTAATTAAATTAACAAAGTTTGTTAAGAAGTGAATAAGTTAGATTTTAATGTTTAAATAAATTATATCGAATCGGATTAAAATAACATTTCAGATGTTTATTAAAATAATGAAAAATAACCTCACATTTTAATAAAATTGATAAGGATTTTGAGGAAATTAGTACATTTTATATTTATGTTGAAACTGAGCAAATTTGAAGAATATTTACAGAAGTATAATGTTCAAACAATGAAAAAACAAGAAACATTTGACTTATTTTGACACTCATCACAAATAAAACGTTAGACGCATATCCCAATGCATGCGTTGTAAAATTTCAGCCATTCGTTGTTTTTTCAAAGCATTCAATTTAAAGTATCTGACGAATTTTCGCACTTCTTGATTAGGCATAGAGTAAAATTTTGAGTTTAGAAAAGCCTGAAAATTTGGTTTGGGAAAAGTGAATATCAACAAAATTTTCTTTTTGCAATAAGTTTGTTAATTAGAAAGATATCGAACTGAAATGTACAATGTATTGTAAATAAAATGTTGAAAACAAATAAAATTGACTGATTTATACGAGGTGTTGTTAATTAGAAAGATATCGAACTGAAATGTAAAATGTATTGCAAATAAAATGTTGAAAACAAATAAAATTGACTGATTTTATACAATTATTCAAAATACCACGTTAAAGATACTTTTTTTTATGGCAGCCTAATTGGTTTTATACGCCATTAAATAGAGTAGGAAATTTGAGTTGAAAATCAAATATCACATCTTAAATTAAAATGGCAATTGTCACATATCATAAAATGAAACATTTTATTCTACAAAATAAGAAACCATTTTTATTTTAAACTGATTATTTAAGTTTGAAGTACTAATAAAAAGTTTGTTCCAACAATTTGGTCAATTTAAATAAATATAAATCAATTTTATATTCAAGAATGGGTCGTATTTCTAACGACTCAAAAATTACTCATGTTATTTCAACGTACTTGTAATTTGGGAACATTGATTTAACTTTTAGGTTATATAATTCTTTTCTCTGTGGCCAAATTCTCTTTTTTTGTCAAACTATATCTGTAATGTTCACGGAAATTTGACGTTTCGATAATTTTTAATGATATTATTAACGAACTATTCGATTTTCCCATGTTTTACAGTTTCAGTAGTCAAAAAAATATAGCAGTTCAAAAATATTTTTTCCCTTCTTCAGTTGAGAAATTTAAATTTCGTTTATACAAGTACATAGCGCATTCATTCCTTTTATAACTTGAAAAGTAATAAATAAAAATCTGATTGCAGTAATTTTTAATACTTTTTTTAAACGCAACATGAGTTATCTGTGATTTCCATCATTTTATCAAATGTCATTTCCTATAAGGGGCAGGTGGTGGCCGAGCGGTAACGTCGCCGGGCTGTATCGCTCAGCGAGCCACAAGTTCGGGTTCGATTCCCGTGCACGGGGAGACTTTATTTGAAAAATAATGTCTCGTCGTGACCCTGGGTGTGGTATGAATGTGTGTGATTGTCCGAATGAATAGTTAAATAATACAAATTGTAATAAATTAATTGATACAAAAATAAACATTCATGATGGCTAATGGGCAAGTTCCCAAGGCCAGGCAAAAGCCAAAACCAAAAAAAAAAAAATCCTATAACGTTTTTTGCAATTGAGGGATTTGGTGAAAATAATTCTCATTCCTTGTTTTCATAACTTGCTCAAAGTTTACCCTAATTATGTTTTCTGTTTTCTTTTAAGTATACATATCCCGATACATACGCTGTACATTTTTAGGAATTCGTCGTTTTTATAAAACTATTTAATTTTAAATTTCTAACGAGTGTTTCCAATCCCAGATTAAGCATGAAGTAAAATTTCGAGTTTAGAAAAACCTGAAAATTTGGTTTGGTCGCGTAGCGCGAAGCGCGGAGCGGCCAAACCAAATTTTCAGGCTTTTCTAAACTCGAAATTTTACTTCATGCGCCATGCGTCTAAAACACTGAAATATGTGAAGTTCAAAATACACAGCACGAAAACCGAGCTCAATATCTATTTAATTTACAAAGTTATAGTAAGAATAATATTTGATCGATTTTCACTTTTTTTTTTATCATATCGTTAATACAAATGCTAGGTTGAACTACTAGAAATACTTTTGACTGTAAGTAAAGCTATGCAAACAAGTTTAATCTAGCATTATTTGTTTTAAAGATGTGACAAAAAAAGTGGAAATCAATTAAATGTTATTTTTACTATAATTTTGTTGTTAATTAAACAGAAATGTCCCTAACACTTAGTACATCACATAAACGGGTCCTCAGAAATACGATTGACAGATTTTATACAGGGTGTCCCTATTTTTACTAAGGTTCTCTGTTTTTGACATATGGCACATGATTTTTAGCTCAAATTTCCTAGTCTTGTTGACCTTTAATCTTGAAAGTGAGACATCCTGTATAGCATTTCTCAGTTTTGTCTCTAGAATGTTATTTCAGGTATATTTTAAATTATAGATTGATATCTTTCTAAATAACAAAGTTATTGCAAAATGAAAGTTTTTACGATTTAGACTTTTTCGCCATATTTTGTAAACAAATGACACAAGTTGAAATTTTTTAACGTAGATTTATTTTGCAAAAAAAATCTAAACTTTTGTTAAATTTAATAATCATCTTATCTTTAATAGTTTGCGAAATCACAATGGCGAGGACGAAAAAACAAACGAATGGTATATTGTTAAGAAATTCATACATTTTCTTTTAATGTTGAAATAATCAAAATCAAACAATTTTAAATAAATTTACAGATGCTCAGGGTTCAATAAATTTTATTCAATCTAAGAGGAAATTTTAATAAGTGCACTTATTTTTTCTAATCACAACTTTTGAACAAAATTGAAGAAGCTCAAAGTTGATTAAAATGTTGGTACGTATGTATATTGATTAAAATGTTAAAAACTTAATAAACTTGGTGCACAAAGTTCATTTAAATTAATTCTATTGAAGGGCACATCGTGGTCAAAACATACCTACATTAGAATTTTACTAAAAACAAGTAAAGATACAGGAAATAACTACTATGTACTGAATTTATGATTCAATTTATACTAAGTTATGGATTTTTTTATTATTGAAAAAAGTCTATAGAAACCGGCGCCAAATTAAATAAGGAAGGTTTTATTTTATTTCCCAGTGTCCAATCCACCTCTGTTTGTAGGATAAATTCAGATGTCTACAAACGAGTACAATTTCTATAGGAAATTTAGTGAATCCCATATTAATTCAACCTCTGAACTTTATTTTGTATTTAATAACATTTATCAATATGGCATCATCATCTTTATTGAGACATAACTTATTTATTGTACATAGAAATAAATATAATAAATGTATTTGTAAGTGCGTCATTGTCTGGGCTATCGACCATAATTTATCAATATATTTTCAATAATTTCATTTTATTTTTAATAAATATTTACAATAGTAAAGTATTAGTGAAATTGCACATACTTGGTTGTAGAAGCTAAGTTGAGTTGTTGAGATTTTTTTTACAAAACTATTTCTTAAATTATATAAATAATTCACAATTTAATTTTTATCGACGTATTGGATTATCGTATTTAGTATTGACGGACACACTCTCCGTTTTCTGTGTCCAGTATCGTCTGATTAATATGACCTCCTCGGCTCATCTTGGCATGTGCCTGACACATTGAGTATGCGACACGGCCACCAGTCAACAGCCACTGTCTGCGAACGCTTACGCATGACTTGATTATGCATTTTATTTAAGTCGAATGTGCGCGCTCTCGCTAGCAACTCTTTACCCATTCACAACCGCAAATCTTTCTCTACAGAGATCCCAACCTTATTTATACACTCTCGGTATAAAAAGAACATGCAACTGATGAATAATTAGAAAAGTGAAGAAGAATTTACAACAAAATTCTCATCCTCTGATTAAATAAATAAATAATTGAAGGAAATTAATTTGGAAGAGTTTACATTGTAAGACATGTTTAACAAGGAAATTAATTTGGAAGGTTTACATTGTAAGACATGTTTAACACTTTTATTAAAATTAAAAACACGTGATACAAACGAACATATTTTTAAATGTAATTTAGCTCAAAGTGATGTGTGATTTTCTTTTCATTTGTTTTACATTATAACAAAGTTTCACTCTCAAGAAAATCTGTGCATTAAAAAAAAATCGGATGTTTACTAATCGTCTTTAAAAACCATAAAGCTTGTATTAGACGACACTATTTTCTTGTACAAGAAAATAGTATACTATTTTCTATCATGGTGTACCAAATAGAACATGTCCTATTTCTATTATACAAAACTGTAGCGATAATTTTGTTCATAGCCAAGCGAATTAATTTTTTTTTTGACCATGAAACACATTTCAATTATTACTGCATAATTTCTGCATTTTTTTTTATATCTAAGGTTTAATTGTTTTCGTACTATCAAATCTTGATTACTTAAGAATTTACATACAACTTTTTTTAATAATACGTGAAATTTCAATTAATTGATATACGTATATTATCAGATGCCCGAAGTTCCCACGTTAGAGCTATCAACCAAAAATCTTCTCATCTGATCACTAACTTGATATTTTGGATTTCCAATTTAAGGTTGGATATTGGGATGTAGAGAGGAAATCTATTTGAATAAGATGAAGGGAGGGTTTTTGTACTTGGGATTTCTCGGGATGCATCTCGTTTGAAGCATTTCGAAGTTCCTTTCGTTGAATGCGAAACGTTCTGCAAGAAATCGAGGTCTATCTTTTATGAGTGTTTGCAATTGTTTTATTTTTCATGTTTTGATTTTCACTGGTTTCCAGTTTGCAGAATATCGAACTTATCCAAGTTATATCAGTTTAAAATTATGTTTGGGTACTTGAATTTCGATACTTTACCTGGACATGTAATTTACAAGTAGTTACACCCGACAGCTGTAAAGCGCAAAACTTGCGCTATTTAATCAAGGGGACGGTATTAAAGCCCGATCGGCGCGCGTAAGTGCTCAATTTTCACATCGTTCCAAAAACGGGGTGTCGCTTTCGAAAAAGTCCGCAATCCCGCTTACGACATGTGGCCGGCTCAATAATGGTCAGCCAGCTAATAATACCAATATAATGTGTGCAAAGAGCGAGAGAGGCACTTATAGCTTTACGACCTCCAGCAAACAGCACCTGGCGCACTATTTTCAGATACAACTCAAAATTGATTCCATGCTAATTATCTACTAACGAAAATAATGTTCCTGGAATACGATGCTGGAGCAGAGCTAGCTAGCGCTTTACGGACCGTACTCAATCGATTTTATTGGATTCGAATTTACCGGATTTCAAACTCTAAAAGAAAGAGAGAGAGAGAGAGATAGAGAGAGAGAAAGAGAGACGTTTTATTATTAGGTCTTGTTAACTCTGGCTGAGTCTATGATTACGTTCATGAGAAGTCGGGAGCGAGGAAATTATATCTCATTACCTGTGTATCGCGCATGTTCATCGAAATGTTGGTTTCAATAACACCAAACAAATCAATGTTTATAAGTAATTCTATACTATTCAGGTAGATTTTGAATTTAACAAAGTTGCAGAGAAAATTTACAATCTTACATAAAAAAAAGTAACTCAAATTAGATTTTTTTGCATGATCGAGCAAATCGATCTTTTCAAGCAGCTCGATCAGTTACTTAATATAGGAGTTGGTGGTTACTTATAGTACCTAACTTAAGAACCACTAATCAAGTTAATGGTAAGTTACAAAAGTAAATATCAGGTCATATTTTAGATTGGATACCAGTTATTTAACCTAATGCTAGATTAGATAACATATCCAAATTAAGCGGCCAACCCAAATTTTCAGGCTTTCCTAAACTCAAAATTTTGCCGGAGACCTTCCAGAGCATTCACTTATAAAAAATCCTTTAGTTTTTTTGTAAAGAGTCTCTAGTAGAAATGACTCTTGTAACAATATTATACAAGGAGTTTTCTAAATTCAGCTTCTTTTCTTTAAATCTTTAGATACGTTGTTTCTTAAAATGAGTTCAATTTGAAGCTTCTAAAGAGTGTTTTCCAATCCCAGACTAAGCATGAAGTAAAATTTCGAGTTTAGAAAAGCCACGCGTATAAAACACTGATTTCAAGTGAGGTTCAAATATACATAGATTTCACAATATTTTAGTGTTTTATACGCGTGGCGCATGAAGTAAAATTTCGAGTTTAGAAAATCCCAGAAAATTTGTCACAAATTTTCATGGGGCTTTTCTAAACTCGAAAATTTACTTCACGCTCAGTCTGGGAGTGGAAAACACTCGTTTAAAGCTTCAAATTAAATTCTTTTAAAAACACAAGGAATATTTAAAGATTTAAAGAAAATAAGCTGAATTTGGAATACGTATACTTTAAAGGAAAAAAACTCCCTGTATCTATATTGTTATGTTGACTATTCATTGAAACTGTTATACAATGTGCATACAATATAGAAACAATATTGTGGAGGTGTGATATTAAATGTCTTTCACCATTATCCTACAACAGGCGCGGATTGGCACCTTAAACAGACTCCCAGAAAAATCGGCCCCCATACCCGAGTTTTACCTACTGGATCCGAAATTCTATAACATTTCTTATTTAAATAAAGTTTAGCTTTAAATTGTTGTTATTTTAATATTATTATAAATAGTTCACGTAGATATTTCGAAGAAAAATAACGTTACAATATATTTTTTTGTAAAAATCCTAAATAGAAATTCTATATTGTTACAAGATTAAATTAAAACTTGAAAATTAAGATTAAAACATTATTGTATCAAGATTTTCTCAACATGACACAATTGACCTATGACTAGGCTATACATTGACTTGCGATAATGCTATATATCAACCTGCATTTGGGCCTAAGGCAAGGCCTGTCGTAGGTCAAAATATAGGCTTGTTACGTCAAAATATGGCCATACTTTATATATCTATATTGATCTGAAATAAAGCTATAATTTGACCTGTAATAAAGCTATGATTTGACGTATGACTGAGCAATACTTTAACCTACAATTAGTCAATATTTTGACCTACGATAAGTCAATATATTAAACTGAGACAAGGCTATATTTTGACCTCCGATACTGCAATATTTTAACTTGAAACATAGCTTAATATAAGTCTATGGCAAGGCTATATTCTGACCTGGTAGAAGGCTATATTTTCACTTACGATTAGGCTATACTTTGACCTGCAATAAGGTTATATATCAACCTGTGATAAGACTATATTTGTTTCTTCTAGCTTTATATCTTCTAATGACGTTTTTGTAGTAGTTGAGGTTTTCTTCTATCGCTGCCACTTAATGCCGTAGTTTTGAGAGGAGTTCATTTAACTTCTTAATTTTATCTGGGTTTAGTTTTACTAGTAATGGATTAGTTGAGTTAATTTGTTTACCTCTTTTGTTTATGGTTTAAGAATTGGTAATATCTGAGTTGTAGTGTGGTTCATCATGAACGAATATGATTCGTGTTTTGCTTTTTGTCAACACAATTCTTTTTCAAGAGTTTAATTTAAAATGAAGCGGAGAAGTAGGTTTAATAATGGCAGAAATGTGTGCATCTAATTTCTTTACACAGCCATTTTTTTTTTAAATATATTTTAATAGTCGTTTCTGTCGATTATTGTATCCTTTTTTGATATATTTTTCCGTTAATTGAGCGCGAAAATCGACAAAATTGCATTTACCTACTTTTGTTATAATATTTAATATTACAATACGATGGATTTAGCGGTGTTTGTTTACCAAGTGCTTCACTGGATTGAGCGGTGTTTGAAAAGTAAACGCAAATGGATTTAGTGGGTTTTGAAACTAACAGCGATCTTACACACATTTTTACAGCTGGATTTAATTCAATTTGATGGCTAACATCGTGCTAATATATTCCTCTAACTATATACTAACAGATGGCGATACTAGTTCAATTTTTGTAAAAAAATGGATTTAGGGATTTTTGGAAATAGGCGATTCAGTTGACTATATTTTCTATTGATCAATTTTATGCATGGTATTTATACAGCCATTGTCATAAATTCTTGATGGATATCAGATTTTGATATGATGTTTTGGTTTTGAATTGACCGTTTCAGATGTTTATCATCAAAAGTATAGGACCAAGATTTTCGAAACTCGGTTTTGTCTTTTGCTGTGTGGTAAACACAAATACTAATATGATTTTTTTGTTAAAAAAATATTCCACTGCATTAAAGAATGCCGTCAACTCAATCTCCATTGAATTAATGAATATTAATGTTAGCGCTTATTCATTTATATTTGTGCGAATATTTTTGTTAGGGGGAATTCCACGAATTCTCGACTCGCGCAATAAACGTCGACTTATCTAAACGGCATATGTCTGGCGTAAATTCGATTGCAACAACAAACGAAAAGAAGGTACGTTTATATAAAAGGCACCGTTTTTATACGACTCCCAGGTGAGATTAAGGATAACCCGGCAGATGGCACGTGCCGCCGCGACAGGTGCACCCCGTTCACTCTTTTATTACATTCCTCTCGATGTTTGTACGAAACGAGAGGCCCGAATACGGATCCTTGAGGCACCCCCGACAACTAATTACAAACGGACAACCAACGAAAACAGTTAGAATAGGCACCTGCGGAGGATTAGAAAGATTAATTGAGAGTTTATTCATTATGATGAGAAAAAATGAAAAGTTTAAAAAAATTAGTTAGGGTCAGAAAAAATTAATTACGTGGATTAGAAAGTTGGTAATAAAAGACCCTATTAAATGAAACAAAGTACCTACGTCACTTTCTTGAAGAGTCAAAAGTAAGAGGCGTCTAATAATAGGTATTTAGGTAATTAGTGCGTGTAGTAGAGCTTTTGGCCAGGATTTGCGAGTTTATGGTACGAGCCGAGTGCCTTAATCCTAAACAGTACCCAAAGCCCTTCACACACAAGTTGCATACACTATGTTATCTACGACCCGTATTTTCTACAATATACATAAAATTAATTTATTGGCATACATTTTTTATCATAAAACCAACACATGTAAATAAACAGCATGCCAATTAAACAAAGTTTGTTTTGAATTTCTGAAAACCGTTTAATTTAGACCCAAATTGAGCCGCTGTGATCATGATAATAGAATATGAATAAGACATTATTATAGTATTTACTTATTTATATTTAATTAATATTATTAACTATTATTAATTTCACTGGTAAGTAGGCCAGGCACATCAAGTGGAGAGGTGTCATCGAAGCCAAATCAGAAATTTCAGAAATTTTAATCAGAAACTTGAAGATATATAAGTAATCTATATTTTGAACTTTACTTTAAATCGGTATTTTGTACGCGTGGCGCATAAAGTAAAATTTCAAATTTAGAAACACCTGAAAATTTGGATTTGCCGAGGCCTGACTCGCTTCGCTCGCGCCCGGCAAATCCAAATTTTCAGGCTTTTCTAAACTCGAATTTTTTTTTCATGCTTAATACGAGAGGAGAAACCTATGCTAAAAATAAAATGAAACGCCAATAATTGAACTTTTTAAAATTTTATTAGAAAAAGTTTTTCACACGGGCAAAATTACAAACTTTGCGCCACTTTTGTCTAGAATAGGCTATATCCTATTATTAGAATACTATAATATATTTAATTTCCGACTGTCAAAAATGTTAACTGTCCAGTCAATATTAACGACAATCTATCAAAAAAAAAGTGTTTGGTTTAGTCTGTATAAAACTTATTTGTTGTAAATTGCGTAATGAATCGCACTTTTAATGTTTTATGTAAAAAAAAAATTGTTAACCAACGTAAAGTATGCCAATTTTTATATCAATCGTCATCATCGTGTTGTGTGTGTATATATGTGTGTGACTGTAAAAACTGTCAAAACAGAAAAATAAACACATGCTAAAATGGTTGTAACTGTGTTAAATACGAGGTGACTATAAAAAGTCGATTCCCAAAACTCAATTTTTGGAAACTACAACAATTTCTACGATTTTTAATAATTTTCACAAGTTTTCCTTTTTTTGAGACTCTTTTGACAAAATATTTCAGAACGCCATTGTTTTGTTATATTTTAGACACCTTTTTCATTGTATTTCTGAAATGTCTGACTCGCACAAGCCTAACATTTTAACGCATGTTTTGTATTTTTGTTGCATGCTCGACGACACTTTTGACAATTGACGAGTATCAGAATACTCGGACATAAGTCGACGTTGACAGCCGACATTGAAATTTGTCAATATTGATCGTTGACATAAGTCGACATTTAGTTGATAATGACACATGACATTTAGATTATTATGACGGCTTAGCTGAGGGTGCCAATTGTAGATTTGGCCCCAGGCGCAAGATTACCTTACTGCGGCCCTGGTTGTGATTTACCAAAATAAATAAAAATAAAAGGTGAGTGGTGAATCGGCTGTGAGCCCATATAATGCATGTATATAAAAATAAGTAGTTTTACAAAAAAAAAATGGAGATCTTTTAAGTGGCGAGTGAAGCGAAAAGTTTCTACTAACGTTCAAGTAATTACTAAATAAAGAATAAGAAGAAGTAAGAAATCTAGTTTCAGCAAACATTTAAATAAATCAAACCATAAAAGACGAGTTCTTTTCACCAGAATTAAAATATTCATTTATTTTACTCATTTTTATTTTATTTGAATGAGATTTGATTCTGGGTATATCACATCATAGCCAGTATTCCAAATTGAGACGCGAATCGTTGAATAATTAATGCGGCGGACTTTGTTTATTGTTATTTATTTATAAAGTCGCACTGAGTCGGACGCATGCAAATTCTTGTATTACATATTTTTCTTTTTTCATATACGGAACGTTTGTTTAATTCCAATCGGCGAGCGTATTAATTAAAATTCTCGGGGGGATCGAGAACCGCATTCTTCCTCTACTTTGCGGCCGATACGCAACAAACACACACACAGATATAAACACCCATAAATAGATAAGTATCGTAAAGTATCGTTTTCATGATTGGATTGCTATAACTTGGATTTTATGCGGAAAATATATAGGTTTGGTGGATATTGAGATGGAACGTATTAATTATATGCTTCAGAATAATTATTTGAATAAGTTTTCGTAATATTTTATACAGGGAGTTTTTTTAAGAATACATATTTCAATAACTGTAAATCTACAGATATTTTTGCTAAGAATTAAAATTGAAGCTTTAAACAAGAGTTTTACACTTCCAGATTTAGCATGAAGTTAAATTTCGAGTTTAGAAAAGCCTGAAAATTTAGTTTGGTATCTCCGCAAAGCGGGGCGCCAAAACCAAATTTTTAGGCTTTTCTAAACTCGAAATTTTACTTCATGCGCCACGCGTATAAAATACTGATTTCACAATATTCTAGTTTTATAATTCGGGTCTGTGTTAATTGCCTAGATGAAGTTTCAATAAATGATAAAACACCATAACTTGAAAATAACACCTTTATTAAAAAACGAAAACTATGAAAACTTTTGAAAAAACCGCTTGTAATAAATACAACAAAGCCGAAATAGAAAAACCATCTTCTATTTTAGTTAGAATTCGAATTTTTGAATTGTTGTCTAAATGACGCAGCATTTTAACATTAAAGAAATTGACATATTTACATATTTTTGTAACTGGGAAACTCATCACGTCCGTTTTAAACTATAATTTATTTTGTGTGCTTCATTTTATTGCATATAAGTGTACAATACACTAGTACTATAGTAATTGAAATATTAATATTTGAATTATTCGTATTTCAAATCTAGCCTTAAACATTTTAACTGTGCAGCGTGCAAAAGGGCATTTTTTACTATTATTCTTCATTTAATTCAACGCTTTTTGTGACCCTGAATAAGTAATCAACTTAATTGAATTCATAAGTGCTTCTCATCACCCTCCCAATAAATCCAATGTAATACTTCTAATCCCAATTAAATCCAAACAAATAACCTTTTCATCATCTCCCAAAAAAAATCCAATAAAGTGTCGATTGTCAATTAAACTCAAACAAAAAAATTAAGAGAGCACCCCCAGTGTACACCACACTTCCACACAATGCGACCTCAAATTAACATAAATCAGATCACAAAGGGCCGCCCCTTAAGATGAGACATACGGGCGCACACTCTTCTCGCGTTTTTTTTTTTCTCTCTTCTCTTTTCCAAAGCAGACGGGAAGAATTAAAATAGATTGAGTTTATTACTAATTAAGCACGATTTGGGCGTATCTCGGATAATCGAATTACGTCTGACAGTGCGGAAGACGGACTAATAGGCCTAGTTATCACTCCGGGAAAAGTGAGGGAGCTTAAAACATATGCTCGGGTAATTTAGATGGTTCAAATATTTAAGTTAGAAAAATACTCTCCAATTAAAGCTTAGTAAAAAGAGTTGTAACTTAAATAAGGATATTTTTCAAATTTAACTGCTCGAATATTTATTAAAAAACATTTAAATATTCGAATTATTCAAATACTGAAATTAATCGAATATTGAAATGTTTAAATATTTACAAATAAACGGTACTCCACTATTTTAGCATTTAAAATTTTTTTATTGGCAGAAATAAGTAGGTCAGAGCATGCAGTTTGAGTTACTTATGTATAAAAAATAATATCATTAAGATGGTGTCCATTTTCACGCTGACAAATGTGGAGACGCTCTCTGAAGTTAGCTTCCACTCTCTCTAATAGTTGACGATCGATCTAAGCGATGTTTTGCTTTATCGCTTGTCGCAGTTCGGCTAGTGTACGAGGTTTGGTTTCATACACATGAGACTTTAGATACTCAAACAAGAAAGAAATCTGGAGAGCAAGGGGGCCAGTGCAAATCACCAAATCTTGAGATAATGCGATTAGGGAGCTTTTATCTTACAGCAGCCATTGACACTCGGGCAGTATGAGCCGTAGATCCATCCTGTTAGAACCAAATTTTCAGGGTTTTCTAAACACGAAATTTTACTTCATGCGCCACGTATATAAGAAACCGATTTCATGTGAAGTTCACTTGTTCACAATATTTCAGGGTTTTCAGTGTTTAATACGCGTGGCGTATGAAGTAAATATTCGAGTTTAGAAAAGCCTGAATATTTTCAGACTTTCCTAAACTGCAAATTTTACTTCATGCGCCACGCGTAAAAGACACTGATTTCAAGTGAAGTTCAGTTGTTCACAATATTTCAGTGTTATCAGTGAAAATTTGGTTTGGTCGCTTCGCTTCGCTACGCGACCAAACCAAATTTTCAGGCTTTTCTAAACTCGAAATTTTACTTCATGCTTAGTCTGGGAGTGGAAAAAAAATCGGTAAATCTTCAAATTAAACTTTAAAAGCGAATACGTATGTATAATTAAAATAAAAATACCCTGTATATTTTAGTTTGTTTTGATTTTGCGTTAAATTGTACTGGTTTCGTTAGAACAGTAAATACTATTATTATTATTATCATTATTATTATTATCATTATTATTATTATCATTATTATTATTATTTAATTTAGCACGTCCTTATTATTATTACTATTATTATTATTATTATTGACTGTTTTGTGTTCACTTTGTGGTACATCTTAAATACACTTGTAAATAAAACACTTTTTACTTTGTTTAACCACTATATTTTGGACTTAATTTGTGACTATAGTTTCGACGATCTAGTAGTCATTATCAAACTAAAAACTTTTACTTTGATAATGACTACTAGATAGTCAAAACTATAGCATAAATTAAGTGCAAAATATAGTGGTTAAACAAAGTAAAAGTGTTTTATTTACAATTAGTATTATTATATGTTTCTAAATTTACTGATTTGTTAATCTGCACATTTGGATAAACTGCTCGCTTTACTTTTGATTTCGTAAGCTTATAAGGTTACAATAAATTGGATCTTTAAACTTTTTTTAAGCAATATATTTCATAATTCCAATAATTTTCAATCCTGTCAATTACATAAATTCACAACGTGTTTTTTCTAGCAACCTATATTTATTCGATCCTTTTTCATAATTCCAACAATTTCCAATCCTCGCAATTACATAAATTCACAAAAAAAGTCGGTTAGAGATCCAATCGACGATCGCGAACGCGTCACATACGTGCATATAAAAATGCTTCGGCTCGAAGAAGTAAATTAATAAGCAATAACGGGCAGCTGTTGGAGGTTAGGGCACCTGCCCTACATGTGGTCACCGTATTTATACACACACCCCCGATGTGACACACACATTCACACACAGGGATTTTAACTTTGGAAGGGTTGCCAACTGTATTTTTAGATTATTTTGACTGGGCTTCATCCCACGAATTAAAACCTAATCTCTTCTTAATTGCATTCGAAAGAAGATAAAAATAACACGTACCGTTTCTTTCCTTCGCTTTCAAGTGCTTTATTATATGAGTATAATTGACAGGTGTTCTTGGATTGAAAGAAATTGAAGCCGAAAACTGGTTTCAATAAATAAGTAATAATACTGTTTGGCTGAAATAACTGAGAATAATTCACCAGCTAAACTTAAATTTAAAAAAGGCTGTATTTAATAAAATCTTACATTTGACTAAAGCTACATTTCATTAACTAAACTCTAAGAAAAAACAGCTTTACTTCTTTAGTTAAATCTCACATTTTACTATAATTAATTTAATATAATTTAATTAAATTTAATAACTAAACCTTAAGAAGGCACGGCTTTATTTAGAAAAATCTGAAACTTTTGTGAATTCTAACATTAGTAAAATGTCAGATAATACTAAATAAAACAGTGTTTTCTTAAAGTTTATGGAGTGAAATCTTTCACTAAGCGTAAGCTTATTCTCTCGAATTTAAATAGTTTTGAATCGGCGAATTTACAATAATTAGAACTAGCAACTTTACAACACATACAGGGATTTTTTCTTTTAAGTATACTTTTACATATTCCATATAAACATTTGTAAAATTAATGAACATGTGATCAAAACTAAGTCGAAGTATATTTTAAACTTCACTTTAAATCAGTGTGTTATACGCGTGGCGCATGAAGTAAAATTTCGAGTTTAGAAAAGCCTGATTTGGCTTGGTCGCTCCGCTGCGCTACGCGACCAAGCCAAATTTTCAGGCTTTTCTAAACTCGAAATTTTACTTCATGCTTAGTCTGGGAGTGGAAAACACTAGTTAGAGGTTTTAGATTGAAAGTTTTTAATAAGATCGCGAATGTCTGAAAATTTACATCGAAAAATCGTAACATGTATACCTATCCGAAGTTAGTTAATTTAACAAACATTGAACTAAATTCAAGTATAACAGAACTTCTTCACAAAGGTCTTAAGTATAATCCATATATCGAATCAAATACAGTTATAGAAGCAGCAGGTATTAATTCAGAAATTATTTGCAATAAACTAGATTCAGGAGAAAAGCAATCATTAATGAAAAATAAAATAGCAAAATTAATTTATAAACATAAAAATAACTCAAAACGGACAAAAACCATTCATAAAACCGAACAAAAAATGGTTATGTGTCCATCATAGTACTTTCCCCCGTAAATTGCGTATTAAATCACTTTTAAAATATTTGTAGCATTATTATTTTCAAAATGTCTTCAACTTTTTGATAACTACAACTTTTATTTGAAACATTTTTCAATTGTATCAACACATACACTGAGACAAACCAATGACTAGATAAAAGAACATTATTTATTAATTATCTAAAAAACTAAGAGTGCTATGACAAAAAGTGACAATACAAAAAATCTTTAGTTTTTCATTTCCTACAACTTTTATTTGAAACATTTTTCAATTGTATCGACACATACACTATCACACACCAATAACTAGATAATACACACAACTTTTGAAATATCTCAAAAACTAAGAGTGCTATGACAAAAAGTAAGTAAACAATACATCTTCATTTTGTTATTATCTACAACTTTTATTTGAAAGAATTTTTTGTTTGATGAACATTTATTGAAAAAATCTGAAAAAACTGAAAAACGCTACGAGTAAAGTACCACTTCCGGTTTTCCGATTTTCACCAAAAGCTTTTCAGTTTTTCCGATTGTATCAAAAAGCTTAAGTTTCAAGTTTCATCTCGATATCATTAGCGGTTTTTGCGGTACAGCGCACACAGACTCACACACAGACAGACAGACAGACAGACATTTTTCAAAAATGGTCTTATTCGACTCAGGGGACCTCAAAACGGACATTTCCGCTAAAATTTTTGATTCGAAAATTTTCACGAAAACAATACTTTCCCTTTGTATTACATACGGGGGAAAGTAAAAACCATAATAAATATCAAACAGAAACTTAAAAATGAAAATTTAGTACTTTGCAAAGCCGATAAAGGCAGCACAATTACAATAATGCATAAACACGATTACATCAAAAAAACTGAGGAATTATTTAATAACGACATGTTTAAATCCAAAAAAGAGATCCTACCAATAAATTTCAGTTAGAATTTATGAAAACATTAAAATCTTGCAGCAATATAATTCCAGAATCAGAAATATTTAAATTTAAAATAATGAATCCTAAAGCACCAATTTTGTATGGTTTGCGGAAATTACATAAGGATGGAATTCCCATACGACCTGTAGTGTCCTATTTATATGCACCAACCTATAAGTTGTGTAAACATTTAAATAACATAATTCCATCTTTCATTAATTTCGAATCTCAATACGGAATTTAAAACACAATAGAATTTGAAAATATTTTAAATACAATATCGATACCCCCAAATGCAAAACTAGTCTCATTTGATGTGATAAGTTTGTTCACCTCAATTCCAGTGACAGAACTTAAGTCCATTATAGACAAGAAAATAAATAATACCGACCACCCTCAAGAATTAAAGAACGAATTCAAATCACTGATCAAAATCTGCATCGATCAGAGCTACTTTCAATTTAACAACATCATTTAGACACAGGCAGATGGTTTACCAATGGGATCACCCCTATCTCCTCTTTTATCTGAAATTTTCTTAGCAGATTTGGAAACTTTGTTCAGGAAACAGGAGACAAAATTTATACACTTTTGGGCCAGATATGTCGATGACATTTTTTGCATTTGGACGGGCACCGTTAGACAACTAGATATATTTACAACATTTTTAAATTCAATTCAGCCTAAAATACAATTCACATTTGAGCTGGAAACAAACAATAGCCTAAACTTTTTAGACCTCACTATAACTAAATCAAAGAATAATTTAGTTTATAAAATTTACAGGAAACAAACATTTTCAGATTCAATTATCCCATCCATGTCAAATACAACAAACCAAATTAAACATAGCACTTTCCATTCCTTAATATATAGATTATTTAATATCCCTCTAAACGCCGACAATTTCAAATCTGAATTAAATATTATAAAAATAATAGCAAATAACAACGGATATTCAGAACAGTTAATAGATCATTTATTGAAAAAGAAAAAACAAAGTCAATTACTAAAATATTTTTACGCAACCAATCCAAATTCTAAAAACACCTGGCAAAAAAAATGATTATGTGGCAGACCTTTCTGTAAAATTAAAAAATACTTTGAGAAACAACATATTTGACATCATTCTAACAAACCCCATTAATTTAAGTAAATTATTAGTGAATAATAAGTTCAAAAACGATAGAATAGAACTATCAGGTGTTAATGAATTAAGATGTAACGACTGTGATGCAGTATACAGCGTGTAAACGAACTACTGTACAGGCTCTCTACCACATAAGGGGCAGCGTTTAAATAAACAATACCTGCATTTGAAATTACCATACCTTTAGTAGATAGTTCACAAATAAGTATTAAAAATAATTAATAATAATAGGCCACATGTTTGTGGTATCTGGTATACGCGCACATTGCGTATTTTAAGAGAGATTCCACATAGACTGGTAGTTTTTAAACGATTTGGATATCGAATTACACCATCCATAGAAAAGTGGGTCAGATTGTGAAGAATTATGTCTATGTTGTTATTGTGATTTTTTTTATACGTGACCCAGTTTCATCTAGTAATTCTAGACAGTGTGTGTGTGTGTGTGTAGTGCGTGCTAAGTGATTTATACGTCTCGATAGTGCGTGCGAAGTGATTTATGCGCCTCGCAGTAGTAAAAGTAAATAAAAAATACAACAACTTACGCATCCACGAAAAATATCATGAACACAGGTAACCAGAAGTTCTCAAAAAGTAAAAAATGCATGAAAAATTATGAAAAATCCAATATTTTTTTTCCGATTTTATTTTTGCTGCAATTGGTGTCAAAATATTTTGTGTATACGCCCTTAAGAGGATGTACATTAGTTCGATTACACGCTGTATATAGGACAGACCGGACGATCATTCCAAATCCGTCTCGACGAACATAAAAAAGATGTTCTAAATAAAAAACAATCAACGGGTATGTCCAAACACTGCATCACAGCCGGTCATCTATACAACAGCAATAATTTTAAAATATTGTATACAGGCAATAAGAGTCGTATACTGAATTTCAGAGAAGGCTTGGAGATAAATAAAGCAATCAAATCGGAAAAACATGTGGTCAATGACAATGACGAGCTATGGATCTCCCCAATAATGAACGCCCTTATTACCTGATTTTGTATATAAATATCGTGTAAAAAAGTATTCTCTGTACATTCCTTGATAATGGCTAGAAGCCGAAACTAGTCGGAATAATAAGTAAAACGTTAGTGAAACAAACCAAGTGTTTTTATTTCAAATTTTATTTTAATCATGTTTCACCAAGTGATTAATGAGAACATTGTGAAAGATATATAAAAGAAAAATTCCTTGTATTTAGAACTTTTTTAAAATTTGAACATATAAATGGGCAGATTATAAAGAAGACAGATATTTCTGAGAAAGGAATATTACCTAATGGTTTTTGATACAATTTTATTTACTGTTATGAAACCCAGTCTCTTCTCTCGCCTTTTACTGAATAAAATAGTACCATAACCATCATAAAATACATACAGTATGTAGGGATTGTAAATTTTCCGACTTATTCAATTATCGGTAATTCGGTAAATTTGCAAACCAATAAATCTTATATTATGGGTAAATCACAACATTAAGGCGTAAGTCATTAAATAAATTGAAATTTAATATCGTTCAATGACTTACCTTTAACTTACCTTCCACCGCTTAAAACCGCCTGTATATCTACTAGACAACAAACAGTTTATCTAAATATGTAGAATTGCTTTTATAAAGCAATCGTTAATATTTTGAGAATTTATTTGGAAATGTTTTACATATTTTGAGGATTTTCGTTTTCTCAATGAAATGTCTGAGGGTTTAAAAAACGTGAATTGTGTCGGTGCAATAATTAGTAGGAGCTTTTATTAAGTGATTGCCGGATGTAGTAGCTGTAATATGGCCTTGAGGAGGAGCACAGATGACGGCGAGCCGAGCTGAGGTCTCCTCAATGCTCTAATGGAATTACGAGAGATCCATGAATGAACCAACCGCAGACTGTATTCTAAACGAACACTATCAAACATATCACATACTCAAACACTATTTATATACTCATAAAATATATTGTTATTTGTCAAAAAAATATTATTTATATAATAGTTGTTGAATTTGAATTAAAGGCACTTGGTTTGTTGCACTTTAATCTTTATTTCTTCTAACTAGTTTCGAATATTGTACAGAAAATACATTTTAACAGTTATATACCAGAACTGGGACGAATCTTTGTAAAAACGATTCGAATCACGAATCCGAATCACCTAATACGATTCGAATCACGAATACTCGAATAAAGGATTCGTAAGAGATAAATATGATGTGAATAAGATTCGAATCCTGTTTTTTTAGAGTCACGAATACAAATCCTTTAAGAATAAATTTGATTTGATTATTTTTTGCAACCATTAACATATAAATATCGTTACCAGTTGTTTTAACAAAATAATTCAAAACCTAGTTAACATAAATAAGACACTTAAACTTTGTTTGTATAACTGAGGTTTTTTTATTGTGACTATAGTTTCGACAACTTTAACTTGTCATTATCAGACTACACTTGTAGTCTGATAATGACAAGTTAAAGTTGTCGAAACTATAGTCACAATAAAAAAACCTCAGTTATACAAACAAAGTTTAAGTGTCTTATTTATGTTAATAATGATGTATAACGAAGTAGAAGCCTCAACAGTTAACAGTTCAAAACATAGTTATTTATTATTAACTCTGAACATCGTTGATAACAGACTAAATGTCTGTGTTACTCTGATTAAAGATGTGTTTGTGAGTTTTGGAACGTCAATTCAAATCAGTGTTTTGTACGCGTGGCGCATGAAGTAAAATTTCGAGTTTAGAAAAGCCCCGTGAAAATTTGTCTCGGGTCGCTGCGCGACCCTCGACAAATTTTCTACGCGGGGCTTTTCTAAACTCGAAATTTAACTTCATGCTTAACCTGGGAGTGGAATCACTCGTTCAAAACTTCAAATTGAACTCTATTATAAAATCAACGAATGCCTGAAAATTACGTAAATAAAAAAATCACTGAATATCATTAAAACCGGGAAAGTTAGAGAAAAGTCATGGTATTTTATTTAAATTGACTAAAACAGTAACAAAACTTGTCAAAATCAACAGGCTTCATAAAAATTACAAAACACGTAAACATTTATAAAACTATCTTAAATATTGACAAAAAACAATGAAAACAATTTAATAAATTCGGGGTTTCCCATAGAAGAAAGTTATATTAAAATGTCAGAAAAAAAATCTTGAATCAGGCAAATGTCGGAAAAATTTAACATTTTGTCGGAAAAATTTAACATTATGTTTAAAAACATTTTTAGTCATTTAATGTTCTTATCAAAGCATTCAGTTTGAAGTTTCGAACGAGTGTTTCCAATCCCAGACTAAGCATGAAGTAAAATTTCGAGTTTAGAAAAGCCCCGCGTAGAAAATTTGTCGAGGGTCGCGCAGCGACCCGAGACAAATTTTCACGGGGCTTTTCTAAACTCGAAATTTTACTTCATGCGCCACGCGTACAAAACACTGATTTGACGTGACGACAAAATTTGTCGAGGTTCGCGCAGCGACCCGAGATAAATGTTCACGGGGCTTTTCTAAACTCGAAATTTTACTTCATGCGCCACGCGTATAAAACAGTGATTTAACGAGAAATGTAAAAACACACAAAACAAAGTTTTCATGTTAATCCTCACAATTAATTCGAATTATTTTTGACTATTCAAATCCTTTTGTAAGTATTTGAATCCTTTTGTGAGTATTCGAATCATTTTATAAATATTCGAATCATTTTATAAATATTTATTTATTTATTTATTAACGGAATCTCCATTTTATTACATAAGTACATATACATATTGTAATATATGATAAAAATAACAAAAAACATAAAAATCATATAAAGAATTACATTGAATTATAACCGACTAAGACTGCTGAACAAAAATAACAAAAACCATATAAAGAGTAACATTTTAAAATCATCATCATTTTAAAAATATTCGAATCATTTTATAAATATTCAAATCCTTTTATGAGGATTCGAATCACCCGCATTTGGATTCGAATACGAATCCTCTTAAAAAAAATGTAACGAATCCGGATCACGAATCGAATGCCTCATTTGAATCCTCTAAAAGGATTCGAATCCTGAATGATTCGAATACTGCCCAGTTCTGTTATATACATGGTGTCTTCGCACTCATTTACTACGTTTTTTCCCTGTTTTAGTAACTTATTATATTTTGATTTGACAAAAGAAACAGAGCAGTTAAAGTCATAAAATGTATTAAATCATAAAATTATTTTGAAAAGCAGCTTATGAATTTAGTTACAAAAAACATACAGAAAGTTTTTATTTAGAAGTAAACATTTCCCGATGTACACGCCATCAATTTACAGGCGTTTAAATCAAAGTATCTAACGAGTGTTTTCACTTTTTATTTAAGTAAGCAGTAACATTTCGAGTTTAGAACAGCCTAAAAAGCGATATTTTACTTCTAGATGCGCCAAGCGTATATAAAACACTGAATTAAAGTGAAGTTTAAATTATTATTTATCATTTATTTATTGTGTTATGAGCCTAAGCCTTACACTTGTCATTACATGTTTGAAGCTTAAAAGTAAGTATTAAAATATATAATCAGATAGAAACAATGTATAGTTAGATAAAAATAACAGATTTAAGTGGCACGTAGTATTGAGGTATTGAATACATACAAATCTATAAAAATAGGTAAAAATAAATCAATAATAATAATAAATAAAACAAAGTACAATTAAAAATAGCACACATTAAAAGCTACAGATAAGTCACTTAATAAAATACATAAAAAAGAAAAAAGGTATACATCATATGATTTCGAATTAAAATACACACACAATAATTTAAATCAAGTCCAGTAAGTCAATTAGTAAATATAGGTTGATAAAATTAAAGTGAATCATATAAAATACGTTCATTTTTGTATTCATAACACTCAATTAAAATTAAAAAGCAGGTACTCATTCAAGTCGTAAAAAGCATTTTTAACCAGAATACATTTTACACGGGTTTGAAAACTGTTGAATGGTAAATCCTTAATTTCTCTGGGTAATACATTGTAAAACTTGATACCGTAATACCTTACCCCCGTTTGATATTTGGTTAGCCTGAGTGAGTTTGGGTATATCTTCTCACTTTGTCTGGTACAATAGTTGTTACAACTCGGATGTGCTTTGTACAGATTTAAGTTTCTCTTAATATATGTCAGACATTCATAAATATATAGAGATGGTAGAGTGAGAATATCCAAGTGTACAAAACTAGCTCGACAATCTTCCATAAATGCGAGGTTATCTATGATGCGTACAGCTTTGCGCTGTAAACCGAAAATCCTACGCCAGATTGCAGAGTGACCCCAGACTAGCGAAACGTACGACATGTGTGATTGGAAAAGTGAGAAATATACCGTTCTCAGTATCTCTTTAGATACCTGCTTTGGAAGTGTGCGCAAAGCGAACAAACTCGAACACAGCTTTGATGCTAGGGCATCGCCGTGGTTTTGCCACGACAAGTTGGACAAAATGTTAATTCCTAGAAATGTAACTTCTTCAATTGCATCATTATTTCTTAGAGAGAAAGTCAGTGTGACAGATTTGCTGGTGTTCAGTTTAAGTTTGTTGCTTTCAAACCAACTACTCGCTTTTAACTGTGCCTCCCTGTTTTCTGAATTACACGATTCACAACATTTCGATGTATTAATTATCGTGGTATCATCGACATATAAAATCGATTTACTATTTCCGATAGAGCTCGGTAAATTATTTATGTACATCACAAATAAGAGAGGCCCGAGGACTGATCCTTGTGGTACACCATGTAAGATAGGCACTGCTGTGGACTTTGTACTATTGACCAAGACATGCTGCATTCTATTGGATAAATATGACATAATTAATCTGCAGCTGTTTGGGTGGATGTTATAAAAGTAAAGTTTTCTTAGGAGTATTGAGTGGGAGACACAGTCAAAAGCTTTTGAAAGATCGAGGAAAGATGCTTGACATACGTGCTTATCCTCAAAGCAGTCATTGATTAATTCCACGAAATTACTAATAGCAGTAGTTGTAGAGCGATTCTTGCGGAAGCCGTATTGATTATTGCACAACACTTCATTGTCCTCAAAAAAGTCAGATAATTGCAGTTCTAAGATTTTTTCGATTATTTTGGAAAACACAGGAAGTAGAGATATAGGGCGGTAATTATCTGCATCAGACTTATCTCCTTTTTTATGCAGTGGTATGACTAATGCTAACTTTAAACAATCGGGAAAAACATTATCCCGTATACAGTGATTAATCAATTTTGTAAGCGGAAGTAGAATAGGTGTAAGAACTGCCTTGATGACATCCACACGCAGGCCGTAAGTTATACAGCTTAAGTTTGAAGTCACATCTTTCTTTGCTTTTTTTATTTCAATAGATGTGTATAATTTAAGGACCTGATCAAAACATCCACAGAGAAGAATATCTAAGAATGAAATTTTAAATAGTTTAGATTTCTCGCACAATAGATTTTTTGTTTCAGCATAGTTTTTAAAATAAAATCAACAATATTATCAAATATTTACAGTTTTAATAACATTTAGGCACACTAATTTTACTTTAAATTGCATTTGAATGGAGAAACTGCGAAATTTTTCAACAGTTATTTAAATTCCTAAAAATTAGTACATACGAGGTATAAGAAATTATTAAAATTATTATGTAAACAAATTAATAAGGCCCAGTTAACGAGTAGCACAAATTGTGTGGCTGTTTTCAATGGGTCCCATAATTTAGACCTATTTTTAAAGTTAATTTAAAATTGTTTAAAATACAGTTCATTTTCTTTATTAACACTTTTTACTGAGTATATTTATAATTTATTTTTTTAAATTATATTAACCAGACCAAAAAAAATAATGCTATATAAAATAGCTGCCAAAAACCGTTAAGCATTTTGGTGATCCGCAGTGTAATTTGTGTAAATTAAAATTTTTAAAATTTATTTTAAAAATTTATATAAAAAAATATTGCATCCTCTTTTGGTGACGGAAATTAAGAGAATTGTAAAGCGTGACAATATTTCAATTATTTACCAACAAAATATCAAATATAATCATTTTACATTATTTCAGTGGACTTGTATATCTTTCGGGGAAAGCGGCAGTATTGAAAAAAATATAGGTATAAATTAAACCAGAAACTTTATTTTATTGGTGCCAATATTTCGTTTAATTTTTTGTAGCTTTTTCAGGGCGAAAACTATATTTCTAGGCTTCTTGTATTAAAGAAAGTTTGTCAAAATACCGACACGTAATAACTTGGTAAAAATCATGTCTGTATTTTAACCCATTAAGCGTCAATTATTCAATAAAACAACATTATACATTTCTTGTTAATTAAATTCTTAATTTAGTTAATTTAATACATTGAGAATTGAGAATATGTGAAGAAACATGTAATATTTTGTTGGTAAAATAAGTTTAATGTTACTCATTTTAAAAAAGTATTTTTAAGTGTATTTCTAACTTCACAATATTTCAGTGTTTATTACGCGTGGCGCATGAAGTAAAATTTCGAGTTTAGAAAAGCCTGAAAATTTTGTTTGGCCGTTCCGCTTCGCGGAACGACCAAACCAAATTTTCAGGCTTTTCTAAACTCGAAATTTTACTTCATGGTTACTCTGGGAGTGGAAACACTCGATTAAAACTTCAAATTGAACACTTTTTTAAAATCGATGAACGCCTCAAAATATACAACGTATACATTATGTATATTTAAAAGAAAAATTCCCAGTATGTATATAATTAGTTATTCATAGAAATCATAAAAAGAAGTGCAGAATTTTACCTACCGTTTGACGTTAACTCTATACAGGGAACTTTTCTTTTAAATATACATATGCATACTTTTTCTAATTGTTAAATTAATTCTCCAGTACCAGAATTGATTTAAATGATCAATTTCTCATGGAGATACATTTCTACAGCAAAAATGGTTATAAATAATAACCAACCAGTAAAAAAAACTACAAAAAAGCTATAAAAGAGTGTTTCAACTCCCAGATTAAGCGTGAAGTAAAATTTCGAGTTTAGAAAAGCTTGAAAATTTCTAAACACGAAATGTTACTTCATGCTTAAACAAGGTCAGCAAGCACTCGTTGAAATATTATTGAAAACTTTAATAAATATAAAGATTTGAAAGAAGGAAATCGAACTAAATATTAGTAGCTTTTTTTTCAAAAATTTTGTGTTCAAACATGCATTTTACTTTCATAAAGAGAAAATCTACAAAACTCAGCAAAAAATTGTAAACATTAAAAAAATTAAGAGATTATTTAGCCAACATGAAGATCACTGAATTTAAATTAAAAAAAAATGGATCTATAACATCTTTATAGACAAATTTTTCTAAGAAAATGACAAAAACTTGAAATAAACATAAAATTAGGACAAAATATGTTTAAAAATTGTCCAAAATTAAAAAATAAATCATTCAATATTCGATTGCCTTTTTAAAGATTGTTTAATGAAAAGTTAAATTGTTTAATAAAAAGTTAAATACTTCAACTTGTTTTTTAATATAGACTGTATTTGATTTATTGTGACACAGCACATATGTCCGTTATTAGTACAGATAGAAAAAAAAGTTAAACACAATAGTTTTAGTATTTTTTATGATCTATTCAGTAGCATTGTCAGAAAAACAATTGAAAATCAAATAAACACATGAAAGCTATTAGCTTCATTTTATTTAATGGAACACCCTGTATATTTTGTTTATTTCAAATAGGTAATAACCTTAGCTTTATAATCATACCACATAAGTACCCCTTCATTATACAAATAACGCGACAATTGCAAATAAATGAAATTTATCAGTTGCCATGGATAACAATTGACATAAAACAATTTGTTGTTAACGCTTTAATGTCAAAGTGGTGTAGTAACTTCCCGTCTTGCGGGTTGTTGATTCAAATCTTTAGAGATGGGTGATAATTACTATTCTAATGATGAAAAAATGGATATGCTAAAGGTCTTCGTTAGATGCAACGATAATTCTAGAGGAGCTAGTATCACTTATGGAAACATGTATCCAGAAAGAAGACAACCACATTATTGCACATTTGCAAGACTTGAACAAAATTTACGGAGAAATGGGTGTTTTAATAATAAATTACGAAGGAGAAGACAAGAAAGAGAAGATAATAATGAAGTATTGATATTGGCCTATTTTAGAGCACATCCACGTAATTCAATACGCGAAGCAGTGGCTAACTTAGGAATAAGTATGCATAAAATATTTTCTATTCTGAGAAAACATAAAATGAGACCATATAAAATTAAGTTAGTACAAGGTTTAAGAGATGGTGATTCTGACAGGAGGATAGTATTCTGTAATTGGCTTAGCAACAATCAACATTTATTAAATTTAATTCTTTGGAGTGATGAATCAAATTTCAACAACAACGGAATCTCCAACCAAAAAAACGACCATTACTGGGATACTGAGAATCCACGTCAAATTCGAGAATGCAGATTCCAACAAAGATTTGCAGTTAATGTGTGGCTTGGTGTGTTAGGTGATACCATAATAGGACCATTTTTTTATCAAGGAACGTTGAAGGCGGAGCGATATGCCAACTTTCTTACGATAGAATTTGAAGATTATTTAGATGATATCCCCCTAGAAATACGTCGAGATATGTGGTTCCAACAAGATTGAGCTCCTCCCCATAACGCAAGATATTTTGGAAAGAAAGTTTGGTTTGAAATTGATTGCAAATGGTGGCCCCATAAACTGGCCAGCAAGATCGCCAGATCTGTATATTTTAGATTTTTTTATTTGGGGATTTTTAAAGCAAAAAGTTTATGTTACTCGTCCAGAAAATCTAGACGATCTGAAAAATCGTATTCGTATGGCATGTGGCCAAATATCACCACGGATGTTGCAAAAAGCACGACGAAATTTAATGAAGAGATGTGAAGAATGTATTGCAAACAACGGACGTCACTTTGAACAGACACTTTAAATAGTTATTCATGTCAACTGATAAATTTCATTTATTGGCAATTGTCGTGTTATTTCTGTAATAAAGGGGTACTTATGTGGTATCATTATAAGGCTAATATTAATGCCTATTTGAAATAAACAAAATATACAGGGTGTTCTATTAAAGAAAATGAAACTAATAGCTTTCACGTGTTTATTTGATTTTCAACTGTTTTTCTGACATTACGATTAAATAGATCATAAAAAATACTAAAACTTTTGTCTTTAACTTTTTTTTCTATCTGTACTAATAACGGACATATGTGCTGTGTCACAATAAATCAAACAGACTGTATATCTTCAGCGGAAGTAGAAGACATTTTATCACTTCGAGGGATTAAGTTTTATTTTAGTTATGATAAAAAAATGCCGTTGATTTTAGGTATCTATGTAAATCTAAGACAACATATAAATTCTTCTATTTTATTGCATGCTGTTGGGTTTTTATAAATTAAGTTAAATTAAATTTAATAATGAAATTTTTTTTTTAGATTTTTTACAAAAATTAAGTCAAATTTAAAGATGTTTACTATTTACTAATTTAGTAATTAGTTTTGTAAAATCTTAAATAGTTAATTTCATTGGGATGTGGAAAGGATTATTGATTCATTTTTGTCGAATTTTAGAATCCAGACTAATACGTAATTTTTAATTAAAATGTGTTGTTTGAACTATTTTTATTTTATAAGGAAAAATATATATATACAGGGTGTCCGTATTTAGACAGAATGTATGGGAATCTCAGTTATTTGAAGAGATAGAGTGTCGGTTAATTGGGGCAAAGTTGCGTATATTAAGGCCTTCCAATAATCTGAAAATAATTCTGAAATATCTTCTTTTTTGGATATCGCAGCAAAAAAATTAAGTTTTGAAAAATCATTTGTTTTTAATTAAAAAACGACTGAATCTAGCCATTTAGAACTTTGACCTTATAGAGGCACTTTTTAATGAGGAATCTAGTAGCATATTTTGTTTTAAGATAACTATAACATTTACCCGGGGACCATAGGCAACTTTTGTTTTTCTTATGGGCACCATTTTGGATTTTAATATTTTTTGAAAGAATATTTTTTTCTGAATTCAGTGACACTCATAATTTATGTTAGATTTAATATTTAAAATTATAATATTTTATTTTTTATAAAGAGTGCCTTGAAGACAATGACGTTATATCTAATAATCAAGAAATCTTGACAGAAGTCATTCAATGTTAGCAGTCAAACAGAATTGTCAATGTCAATCTTTGTTAATAATAATAATAATAAGTATCGATTATCACACATAAAATAAGTAAAAGAAGTGTCGTGTTTAAATCTCACAGGAAAGGACGAATTTCGTTTGATGTATGTCTATGTGTTAGAATTAGGTTACAGGGCTACCAAATCCTGACAAATTATGGTAAATTATTATATACTATTTTTGAATTTGGGTCTAATTTTTGGATATAAATTTGTGTCTAATTTTTGGATATACTTTACGAATCTAACGTATACATTTTATGTCAAGGGAAATGCATTTCTTCAATTTTGTATTACTCTATTAAAAAATCTTATATTTTATAGTTATTAGTAACACTAACGCAAACCAATTACCAGTATTTCGTTTATTTACAAATACATTTTCTATCACCACAGTAATGAATCAGCTGGACGCTCGTCCTTAGGGGTGGTATGTAAATAAATTATGGCCCCTAGGAGTTGTCAAATGAGTGAGTAACTCAACAATTTCCAAGGAACTTTTTACAAAAACAAAAGATTAAAATTGTACATATCAAATGTACAATAAACTATAAGTGTGATACATCATTGAATTCAGAAAAAATACTGTTTCAACAAATATGAAAATCCAAAATGGCGCCCATACGAAAATCAAAAGTTGGCTTTGGTCTCCGGGTAAATGTTATAATTTTCGTAAAATAAAATATATTACAAGATTTCTCGATAAAAAAGTGCCTGTATAATGTCAAAGTTGTAAATGTCTAGATTCAATAGTTTTTGAATAAAAAAATAAGTGAACATATTCTAATTGTTGCGCTGTAGTATTTCAGGCATCCATTACTATTTTTACAATCATTCGATTTAATGTTTCAAACGAGTGTTTCCACTCCTTAATTAAGCATGAAGTTAAATTTCGAGTTTAGAAAAGCCTGTAAATTTGGTTTAGTCGCTCCGCGAAGCGAAGCGGAGCGACTAAAACAAATTATCAAGCTTTTCTAAACTCGAAATTTTACTTCATGCGCCACGCGTATAAAACACAAAAATATTATGAAATTTAAAAAAAAACTGCTAAATTTGTATTAAAAATATACTGCTAAAGCAGGATTCAAAATATTTGAATATCTCAAGATTCAGTGCTTACAGCATTACGCGACCAAAGCAAATTTTCAGGCATTTCTAAACTCGAAATTTTACTTCATGCTTTATCAAGTAGTCGAAACGTTCGAAACTTCAAATTAAACTCAACAACGTAAAAGGAACGACTCAAAATGCATACGTGTCGGAATTTGAGAGAAAAATTGAATGTATATTTAAACAAATTTAATAAAAATTAAAATATGTAAAACAAAGTTGATTATACAAAAATATATATATTTATGAAGTGCGACCCTTAAAATATTCTAAGTGTTTATTTTGGCTCTAGAAGCAAATTGGGTTGGCCAGCCCTGGTTTGGTGGTACGCAGTTTGAGGTTGGCGATGATCTAAAACGCTAAAAGAGACCTAGGTCGAATTAAATTTGCAACTTTGGAAGTCTAATAAAGTGTATTGAATTGAATTTAATTTTGGTGATAAAATAATGTACGATTGTTATTATTGCTGTGAAAATGTTTGAATTTATTCCTAATTCTCATGCCAAATATTTTAAAATCCATTTGTAAGAATACCCCATTATTTCTATAACCCATCAATTATACCTCATTCTCGTTTGCCAAGTCTTAGAAAATGCACATAAAATTTTTGATTTAATAATTGTCAAAAATTTACGCCCGGCGTTATTTCTGTTGGTTCCAAGCAGAAACATAAAAACTCAATCAACGTCCGCATTTTCATCCACACTCAAAAGGCGGATTATTAATAACCCCGTAAATCAGCTCCTCCTCGCCTTTTGAAAACCCTCGCGCTTCTTTTATTTCTCAACTTGTCACCTTGTTTCGGAGTCTTGAAAAAAATACACTAGCGCTCTCCGTGCGCGCGCGTTCCCGTAATAAAATAAGCGACGGAAGTAACATTTAACGCGTCAAATTATTCCATTAAAATTATTCCGTCTAATTATGAGAGGCTTTTTATTTTCAGCCTCTTCTCTCTCTCCCAACATGGGATCGTGATCGTTGTAGTAACAGTTTTTAACTGGTTACTAGATGTAGTGTGTCATGATTATTGTGGTATGTCGTCGTGATGAGAATATGGGAAATGTGAGGTTGGATTGTGTTAAAGTCAATTAACCGAAATCTCGAGCGGAGGTCGCGTATTAACGGCCCTAATTGACGCTTGTTTACTAAATACTCTAATTATTTGTTAATTATGAGGTCACGTGAGTTAGCAAAGTGGGTGGCTTGCCTTTTAATCGACCTTTGCACTTTCCGCAAGATCTACGATCTTAAACAATTGTATTGTCGATACGAATAAATCATCCAATTAAAGGAATCAAATGCATTTTACCAAAATTGACGATAAAAATAGTACGAATAATGATTGATTTAAAGATAGAGAAAAGGTTATAGTTTTACATCATTTGCACAATTATTTATCGATTTGTAGCATTCATTCAAGTCCGATGGGGTCCAGGCAAACCAATGAATGCTACAAATCGAAAGAGAAAAGTACATTTTTAAAATGAATATCCATTAAAAATATAAAAGATCTATAGAAACATTTCGAAAACAGGACCCTATTCTTTTAATTTATTAATCTTGGCCAGCCTCAGTAAAACATGGCCCATTGGGGTACGCAAACATGTATCAAACTTAATTTATTTCATAGGAATTTTCAACGAAAATTTTGGAAAATTTATAATTTCTAAAAATAAGACATAATTATGAATGAAATTGCCAATACTTAGTTGTAGAATACTTCAAAACATTAAAACTGGGATTCTTTACGCAATCTACAACAAATTTGTTTTACATAGTGTTTGTATAACAAATTTGTTGTAGATTGCGTAAAGAATCGCAGTTTTAATGTTTTGAAGTATTCTACAACCAAGTATTGGCAATTTCATTCATAATTATGTTTTATTTCTATTTTTAGAAATTATATTTTCAATAATATAAATCAATCAGTTATTTCAGTAAGTGTTTGATTTAGTCTTTGTAAGACAAATTTGTTGTTGATTGCGTAAAGAATGGCACTTTTAATGTTATAAAAATAAAAGTTACATAAAAAATAGACATTTATTTCCTTTAAAAACCAGTTGGAAAGCAGTTTTCGGGGCATAGATTTAGTTGAATTTATAAAATTTGAATTGATTTATGTTTCCTCAAATTTGACCTACAAAATATTAAGGCACTTCAAACATATTATCATAAAGCATCATAAAATGTTTTCCAAATCTTAGTTCCCACAAATGTTGGTCCAAATTTGTGGATTTTTTTTTAAATTACCAAAATGTGTCTTGAACTTATTTATTACTTAACATTTGATGAAACTTGTTTAACCCATTGAGTGCCATTAATACACTAACGCAATATTGTTAATTTTTTGTTAATTATTAAGTTACTAAATAAGTTAATTTGATGCATTGTATTATTAACCCTGACTTGAGAATGTCTAGAGAAAAATATAAATATTTTGTTATTTAAATATTTTTATTTTACTTATTTTAAAAAAAGTATCTTTAAGTATATTTCTAACTTCATAATATTTCGGTGTTCTATACGCGTGGCGCATGAAGTAAAATTTCGAGTTTAGAAAAGCCTGAAAACTAAATTTTCAGGCTTCTCTAAACTCGAAATTTTACTTTATGTTTAATCTGGGAGTGGAAACACTCGTTCGAAACTTCAAATTGAACGCTTTTATAAAATCGACGCATACCTGAAAATGTACAGCGTATTATACATTACGTATATTTAAAAAAATCCTTGTATATAATACAATAAGTTATTCATAGAAATCATAAAAAGAAGTGCAAAATTTTATCTTAAATCAACTTTTGGATTTAACTCTATAATTGCTCGGCCGTTAATGGGTTAAACATTTGCTTAAACTTTTGTATAACAAACTACGGTTTTTAACTTTTTGTTTAATTGTTTGCCAAAATAAGATTTCCTTTAGTCATTTTTGTAAAACAATACAATGAAGAATTCTTTATCCATTACATAAATTTACTTACAATATTGAACAAAATCATGGATATTAAATATGTTAATAAATTTCACAATCGATTTTTTGGATTTTGCTTTTATTTTTAACTTGTCATGGTGTGATAATTTTAAATCAAACAATTAACAGACAGTTTAAGCTATATAAAAAAAATTTCGGAAATAAACGAGATTTTAGTTTTTGTAACAACAAGGGATAGCAGAAGAAGAAGTATAAAAAGTTGTTTTTTTCTAAAATTAAAATCTTAATGGCTACCTCTTTTCTTCTACGAAAAATCCTTTATATTTTAAAAAAGGGTCTCGAAAAAAAAAAACCTTAATATGTTACAAGCACAATATTTGTTATTTCTTTTAATTTAAATCATAACCGCTACCTCTTTTTTTACGAAAAATCGTTCATATTTTCCAATAGTTTCTTAATAAATCTGTTAAAAAATAAGGAAACATTATTGCACTTTTCCTTTACATAAAACTGTTCTAAAATAAAAACAAATCCTTGCAATAAAGGGAGTCACTTAAACTCGTTTTCTTACAGTTTTAAATTAATTTCGTTGTCATATTGTAACTTTTTCCAAAATATAAAGAATTACTCCGAGTTTTTCTATCGAGTCTGTCAAAATCAACGGAAACGCATTTTAATGGAAGTTAGCTATGGTGCGTATATTAATTTGTAAAAGAAATCTATCTCGAAGGCACCATTAGCAGAAATTTGTTGAAAACCAAAGAAGAAAATTTCAACGCTGTCCTGAACTTACTTAGTAAAACAAGAATAATTTCAATTCAAAAATATTTGAATTCGAGAAAATAAGCTTACTCTTCTTATAGTTTGCACACTTTAAATTATATATAAAATTACGAAAAAAATTTTCGTAATTTTAAATATTACTTAATAAAAATTTAATTAAGAATGATGTAATAGCAACGCCAAGATTTGCGTGTTGTAAGAAAAACGCAGGTTGCCAGATTGTAAATTTGAATATTTTCAATAGTAATATATTAAGTGCATTAAAAATGATCGAAAATTTTGCACGAAAAGCCGTTGCCTAGAAACTGCATGAGTCCATTTTGATTGTGATTTGACAAAAAGCTTTTTCAGTCAAATCACAATCAAAATGAACGAATGTAGTTTCTTAAAGGCAACGAGCTTTGAGTACTAAATTTTCAGAGCATTTTTAATGCACGAAATGTATTTAATAGACCATTTCCTGAAAAATACGTATTATTTAAAATATTAATTATCAATCAGTGTCACTTAATGTGTCAACATGAATCGCTTCGGAAGTTTTTCTTCGAAAGATATATCGAAAAATATCGAGAAAAATTCATCCGAAAATACAAGAAAGAGTAAAGAGTTCGTTTGGAGACAATTTATGACATTCTGTGATGAAAGAAAATACGAGTTAGATCAAAAAACTTTAATTTTGAAAGATTGAGAGAAATTGATTGATACCTGACATGTGACGTCACAACAGTGCAATTTTCGCTGTAATTTTTCGTAGAATTTTCACCTACTATGCAATTTTCGCTGAAATTTAATTGTGATTGGGCAATGAAAATGAATTCTCGTAATATGATTGGTAGACATTTTTTGAAAGAAATAGTCATTGAAATTAACATAACAATATTGTGTCAAAAATACAACAATATCAATTTCTTGCCATTTTATTAGATCTAATGAAAATAGATTTGGCAATTTAGAATGAATTCTTTAGTTTTATGGGGTATTTTCATTGATTTAATAGCTTCTTGTGGATTAACGAAAGATCAAAATAAAAAGATATTTTCTTTATTATGCCTCGTTGGAAGTCTAAATTCTATCCCTTTAGGCTTGTCCATTGATTTTGACACACCGGATATATAAAACTCAGAGAAACCCTTCATACTTTTTAGAAAATGTGAAGAGTTTCTAAGAGTTATTTTTTTGATATATTGTAAAACTCTGGAGAAATTCTTTTTTTTAAGATTTAATATCGTAAAACGTGTAGAGAATCAAATTCGCAGTAATTTTTTGTATAAACTCTTTTTTCATATCATGCAAAATTTTCGAGATATTTAACAAACACATATGAAATGTCACATTTTCAACTACACCTCGATTAATATAAACAATAATTTAAAATGTGACAACCATAAGTTGTGCAGTTAATATTATTAATATCGATGAATTTATTTACGTCACACTTCGTCTCAAAAGTGGAAAAAATGTTATTGAGAGAAATGTCAATAGTGTCCAAAAGTGACAAAATGTTAAAATATGAGAGAAAAAGTGATGTTATAACTTTTGAAAATTATTTGTAGGAAAGTATGTTTTGAACAAACGTAATGTCAATAATGATAAGTTATCGAGATTATTTATACAACAGTCAATACACAAAAATGCCATTTCCGTCAGATTTCTTACAACATAACCTATACTTGTTTGTCATATTAACAGATACAAGATCGAATTTGACACAAATTATGTCTTATTGACAATTAAATACCGACTGTTCATTGTCAATTAGAGATTATTTGTGTCACATTTGATCTTGTACCTGTTGACGTGATAAACAAATATGATAATAAGTTACGTTGTAAGATATCTTACGGGTATGGCATTTTCTGTGTATTGACGGTTGTATAAATAATCATAATAATTTAAACAAATACGAGAATGGATTACGTTTTAACACAAATTATGTCTTATTGTCAATTAGAGATTATTTGTGTCACATTTGATCTTGTACCTGTTGACATGATAAACAAATATGATAATAAGTTACGTTGTAAGATATCTTACGGGTATGGCATTTTCTGTGTATTGACGGTTGTATAAATAATCATAATAATTTAAACAAATACGAGAATGGATTACGTTTTAACACAAATTATGTCTTATTGTCAATTAGAGATTATTTGTGTCACATTTGATCTTGTACCTGTTGACATGATAAACAAATACGATAATAAGTTACGTTGTAAGATATCTGACGGATATGGCATTTTCTGTGTATTGACGGTTGTATAAATAATCTTGATAATTCAAACAATTTAACTATCAAAAATAAGATGCGAAAAGAGTTGAATCTGAAAGAGCATTTAATTTACGACAGAAAAAGTAATTTACAAAATTGGTAAATAAAAAACATGGTTAACTTGACAGTACATCGAGTTAACCATGTTTGATATAACAAAATTATCGAGGGTTTTTGATGTCAAAGGTGAAAAAAAAAAATATGTTTTAACGGCATAACCTATGTTGTTTTAAAAAAAAATCCTCAATAAAATGTTTTGGATTTTCTTTAAAATTTTTACTAAATTAAAGTGGTTCATAAAAACAAATCAATACATCATCTTTAACTAGAATAACAGAGAATTTGGTCGCTTATCAACGATTTTCTGTGTAAATATTAAAAATAAATAATTAGGTTTTAATTTTATATAGCAAATAGTTACTATTGATATTTTATCCTTTTATGTAATTATACGATTATGTACAATAAACTATCGTATCAAATTGACCCAACCCATTAAAGGCCGAGTAATTATAGAGTTAATTAACTCTAAAAGTAGATTTTAGGTAAAATTCTACACTTCTTTTTGTGATTTCTATGAATGATTTATTATATTACATACTGAGACATTTTCTTTTAAATATACATAATGTATACGCTATGAATTTTCAGGCATTCGTCGATTTTATAAAAGCGTTCAATTTGAAGTTTCGAACGAGTGTTTCCAGTCCCAGATTAAGCATGAAGTAAAACTTCGAGTTTAGAAAAGCCTGAATATTTGGTTTGCCGCTCCGCGAAGCGGAGCGGCCAAACCAAATTTTCAGGCTTTTCTAAACTCGAAATTTTACTTCATGCGCCACGCGTGTAAAACACTGAAATGTTGTGAAGTTAGAAATACACTTAAAAATACTTTTTTAAAATGAGCATTAGTTAAAATATTTAAATAATAAAATATTTACATTATTTTTCACACATTTTTAAGTCAGGTTAAATCAGAGCTGGGCAGGATTCGAATCATTCAGGATTCAATTCCCGGATTCGAATCCTTTTAGAGGATTCAAAAGAGGTATTCGAATACTTTAGTGAAAACGGATTCGTGATCCGGATTCGTTACATTTTTTTAAAAGGATTCGTATTCGAATCCAGACGTAGATGATTCGAATCCTAATAAAAGGATTCGAACTCTTATAAAAGGATTCGAATCCCTATAAAAGGATTCGAATTCTTATAAAAGGATTCGAATCCTTATAAAAGGAATCGAATCCTTATAAACGGATTCGAATCCTCATACACGGATTCAAATCCTCCTAAATAATTTATATTCAAATATGAATAATTTAGTGATTTAAATATTCATATTAGAATATTTAACTATTTGAATTAATCGAATTCGAATCCCAGCCTTAATAGCGATGATTCGAATTCGATTAATTCAAATAGTTAAATATTCTAATATGAATATTTAAATCACTAAATTATTCATATTTGAATATAAATATTTAAATTTTCGAATAATTCAAATATTTGTGAATGCATATTTGGTTACTTAACCCTAAAAAATATCCAACGTTAATAGTATATTTTTAACTTCACTTGAAATCAGTGTTTTATACGCGTGGCGCATGAAGTAAAATTTCGAGTTTAGAAAAGCCCCGTGAAAATTTGTCTCGGGTCGCTGCGCGACCCTCGACAAATTTTCTACGCGGGGCTTTTCTAAACTCGAAATTTTACTTCATGCTTAGTTTGATAGTGGACAACACTCGTTCTTAGAAGTTTCAAATTGAAGGATCACTCTAGATTAGTAAGTTTATTACCATTTTACAAAGGCTACAGCTCGAAGGACCAACCATGATCTTCGGAGACCGAAGGACTACAGGGAATCGAAGTTTTTTTACAAGAAAACAACGAAAATCTGAAGGTTTACAGCATGGATAGAAAAGAAAACATCTAATTTTGAAAAATATCGAAGTTGGGTTGGTTTTCAGTGCAATTTTAACTTCACTTTAAATCAGTGTTTTATACGCGTGGCCCATGAAGTAAAATTTCGAGTTTAGAAAAGCCCCGTGAAAATTTGTCACGGGTCGCTGTGCGACCCTCGACAAATTTTCTACGCGGGGCTTTTCTAAACTCGAAATTTTACTTCATGCTTAGTCTGGGAGTGGACAACACTCGTTTGAACTTCAAATTTAACTCTTTTAAAAAATCGACGTATGTAATATAAAAAATCATTCATTGAAATCATAGAAAAAGATGCAAAATTTTACCTAAAATTAACTTTTAGAGTTAACTTTATAATTTGCTCTGTTTTCAATGGGTGAATATTCTAATCCTAAAAAACACCGTTTTTATTTAATATTTAAGTTGCATTTAATACAATAACAAACTGTAAATAAATCGACATAAATCTAGAAATATCGAAAATCTCGACATGTAGAAAATCTTGACGGTCCACTCCCAGACTAAGCATGAAGTAAAATTTCGAGTTTAGAAAAGCCCCGCGTAGAAAATTTGTCGAGGGTCGCGCAGCGACCCGAGACAAATTTTCACGGGGCTTTTCTAAACTCGAAATTTTACTTCATGCGCCACGCGTATAAAACACAGATTTAAAATGAAGTTCAATAACACATACATCATCATTAATTAAAATCATTATATAATCAGATATTTAGTCGGTAAATGAACATTTTTGTTAATAGAAACTGATGGAATAAAATATTACTGTATCTTTAATTAATTTCTCACTTAACCCGTGGTGAAACATTTTTGAATATAATACTGGATATTTAATTAAAACACTTGGTTTGTTTCACTAATTTAATTTTTTTTTTTTTATTGTATTTAATTCTAAATTAAAGTTATTTTCGTTAAGTGGAATATCTATAAGCCGGTGAATTAAAGAGTGAAAGGTACTGTTTTTTATTTTGTGGTGAGTATTGGAGCTACTAGGGATAATTACATCAGTAAAGCTGTCTTTTCTGTAAATTTTAAACTCTAGGGCGTTATATATTGTTTTAAAAATGGTCAAATCTAGAAAATTTAGGCTATTGTTGAGTTCCGTTTCTGTGGTAAACTCAATATTATTATTTATGGAATTTAAAAATATTGTGAAAGCGTTTAATTGTCGTGTTGTAAACTGTAAATTAGTGAAACAAACCAAGTGTTTTAATTAAATATTACTGGTGGCAAATAATAGATTCAAATTTATTTTTAAAGGATTTATATCCGTGATTCAAAAATGAGGATTCGAATCTTTGATACGAATCATATTTGTCACTTAGGAATCCTTTATTCGAGTATTCGTGATTCGAATCATATTAGATGATTCGGATTCGTGATTCGAATCTTGTTTTTGAGGATTCATCCCAGCTCTGGGTTAAATAATACAATAAATCAAATTAACTTATTTAATAATTTATTTAAGAAAAAAATTATAATGTTGCATTCTTACATCAATTGAGCATACTTGGTTAACAAAAATTAACAGAAATAACGGTAAAACATCGGCAAATCACTAGTAAATTTTAGAGAGCATTTTTTTACTGATAAATCGGTAGATCGGTTTACTGGTAATTCCTATCATTACTCTTAGATTCTTTAGAAAACAAGTCTACAGAGATTTTTTCTTCCTGATGACTACGGCGTTTACTAATTTTTTAGGAATTCATTGTTTTTATAAAAGCGTTCAATTTAAAACTTCTATCGAGTGATTGCAGTCCTAGGTTGAGCATGAAGTAAAATTTTTAATACTGATTTAAGTTTAAGTTCAAAATATACTGCTTGAGATTGATCATACGTTAATAAATGTTCATTTTGAGTAAAAAAATCTTCTAAAATTCAAGCGCATGGAGCAATTTGCCTTCGGATTGTTTATTTTAATTGAAGGGCTTATTATAACTTAACACAATTAAAAAATGCTGTATTATTCATCGATTTAATTGAGCAGTAATATAAAAAGCTACAGTATACTCATATTCGTATACAAACCGAAGCTTTCAAAACTTGTCAAAGAATCTACTATTAATTCTTAATATCATAGTAATATATTTTTTTTCTAAAATTACGTATCTCAAAGAAAATTGCTCGAATTTCGAAAGGGCAAGATTTGGTTAGGCGAAATAAATATTTGTAACGTTTATTAACGTGAAAATAAATTTAAGCAGTATATTTTGAACTTCACTTTAAATCAGTAAAATTTCGGGTTTTACTAAACTAAAATGTTACTTCATGCGCCAGGCATATAAAACACTGAAATATTGTGAAATTCAAAATACTCTTAAGTAACAGTATATTTTTATTCCTGCTTTGGTAGTTGATTTTTAATATTAATTTAGCAGTATATTTTTAATTTCACGATATTTTAGTGTTTACTACGCGTGGCGCATGAAGTAAAATTTCGAGTTTAGAAAAGCCTGAAAATTTAGTTTGGTCGCTCCGTTTTGCCGAGCGATTTTCAGGCTGTTCTAACCCGAAATTTTACCTCATGCTTAATTAAGGAGTAGTAACACTCCTTAGAAGCTTCAAATTAAACTAATTAAGGATCGAGTGCCTCAAAATGTATTGTCAAGCTAAAAAATTGTATAATTTTATTTTGAGTAGAAAGCTTGATCTTAATTTTAAATTTAAATTATCTGTTGATTTTACATTAAAGAATATTTTTAAAAAAATGTTAAATGTTTATAACATTTATAACTGATGACTACGGCGTTTACTAAATTTTTAGGAATTCATTGTTTTTATAAAAGCGTTCAATTTAAAATTTCTATCGAGTGATTGCAGTCCTAGGTTAAGCATGAAGTAAAATTTTTAATACTGATTTAAGTTTAAGTTCAAAATATACTGCTTGAGATTGATCATACGTTAATAAATGTTCATTTTGAGTAAATAAATCTTCTAAAATTCAAGCGCATGGAGCAATTTGCCTTCGGATTGTTTATTTTAATTGAAGGGCTTATTATAACCTAACACAATTAAAAAATGCTGTATTATTCATCGATTTAATTGAGCAGTAATATAAAAAACTACAGTATACTCATATTCGTATACAAACCGAAGCTTTCAAAACTTGTCAAAGAATCTACTATTAATTCTTAATATCATAGTAATATTTTTTTTTTCTAAAATTACGTATCTCAAAGAAAATTGCTCGAATTTCGAAAGGGCAAGATTTGGTTAGGCGAAATAAATATTTGTAAATTTAAGCAGTATATTTTGAACTTCACTTTAAATCAGTAAAATTTCGGGTTTTACTAAACTCTAAATGTTACTTCATGCGCCAGGCATATAAAACACTGAAATATTGTGAAATTCAAAATACTCTTAAGTAACAGTATATTTTTATTCCTGCTTTGGTAGTTGATTTTTAATATTAATTTAGCAGTATATTTTTAATTTCACGATATTTTAGTGTTTACTACGCGTGGCGCATGAAGTAAAATTTCGAGTTTAGAAAAGCCTGAAAATTTAGTTTGGTCGCTCCGTTTTGCCGAGCGATTTTCAGGCTGTTCTAACCCGAAATTTTACCTCATGCTTAATTAAGGAGTGGTAACACTCCTTAGAAGCTTCAAATTAAACTAATTAAGGATCGAGTGCCTCAAAATGTATTGTCAAGCTAAAAAATTGTATAATTTTATTTTGAGTAGAAAGCTTGATCTTAATTTTAAATTTAAATTATCTGTTGAATTTACATTAAAGAATATTTAAAAAAAAGTTGTTAAATGTTTATAACATTTAACAATTTTTTTTTAAATATTCTTTAATGTAAAATCAACAGATAATTTAAATTTAGAATTAAGATCAAGCTTTCTACTCAAAATATTATTATTATTGGTGTTCACACATTTTTGATAGTTTGGAAGAAAGATCAAGACTTGTTGGCAAAATTCTGTCAACTAGGAATTAGTAAAATCAACAAATCATTTAAATTTTAAATTAGGATCAAGCTTTTTACTCAAAATATCGTTGTTATTGGTGTCCAAAAATCTTTGATTGTTTGAAAAAAAGATCAAGAATTGCTAACAAAATTCCGTCAACTTGGAATTATAAAAATCCACAAATAATTTAAATTTGAAATGAAGAGCTTTCTACTCAAAATATTGTTGGTATTGGTGTATAAAAGATTGTTTTGGAAAAATGATCAAACATAAGTGCTTTCCCTTGCTTATATGTGCGAGCGCTTATGAACGCAAAAACGCAACCTTAATAATTTTTTGGTAATCAATTATTAAATTACTAAATAAGTAAATTTGATACATTGTATCATTTGACCTGACTTGAGAATGTGTCAAGAGAAATGTAAATATTTTGTTTTTTGAATATTTTGGTTATTAGTCATTTTAAAAAAGGATTTTTGGGTGTATTTCCAACTGCACAATAATTCAGTGTTTTATACGTGTGGCGCATGAAGTAACATTTCGAGTTTAGAAAAGCCTGAAAATTTGGTTTTGCCGCTCCGCGCTTCGCGCTCGCGACCAAACCAAATTTTCAGGCTTTTCTAAACTCGAAATTTTACTTCATGCTTAACCTGGTAGTGGAAACATTCGCTCGTAACTTCGACTGAACGTTTTTATAATATTGACGAAAGCATGAAGGTTATTAGTCATTTTAAAAAACGATTTTTGGGTGTATTTCCAACTGCACAATAATTCAGTGTTTTATACGCGTGGCGCATGAAGTAAAATTTCGAGTTCAGAAAAGCCTGAAAATTTGGTTTGGCCGCTCCGCGCTTCGCGCTCGCGACCAATCCAAATTTTCAGGCTTTTCTAAACTCGAAATTTTACTTCATGCTTAATCTGGTAGTGGAAACATTCGCTCGTAACTTCGACTGAACGTTTTTATAATATTGATGAAAGCATGAAAATTTACATTATGTATACATATTTAAAAAAAACATTACAAGAATAATATAAGTTATTCATGGAAATCATAAAAAGAAGTGCTGAATTTTTCCAAAAATCTAGTTTTTGAGTTAACTCAATAATTGCTCGGCCGTTAATGGGTTAATAATAACATCCACAAATCTTTAATTTTCTAACGAACAACCACTAATTTTTATTAAAAAAATGTCCCTAACTTGTAAAGCTTGTATTAGACGACACTATTTTCTTGTAGAAGAAAATAGTATACTATTTTCTATCATGGTGTAATACGCAAAATATGACCAAACGCGAATCTTGTACAGTTATGTATAATGGAAATAGGAGATGTTCTATTTGGTATACCATGATAGAAAATAGTATACTTTTTTCTTGTACAAGAAAATAGTGTCGTCTAATACAAGCTTAATTAATAACATCCTCATAATTTTAGATTATTTGAAATGAAAACCAATTTCAACTTAACTCCAATGTTTTTCTCGTATAATATATTTTGTGAATCTCCAAGCAAAACATCTTTTGTTTCAGAAACTTAGCATTTTCACACGCTCAACGATAACGATCACAAAAGGGGGGAGAGGACGGTAATGAAGATGATGAACATGTGCGTCGCCGGCTCGCCGGACTGAAACGCAATCCCCAACAACCGTACACATTTTCATTTTTCTTTACCTTTTTGTCTGCTGAACGCCTTCATTGTTTTTATTCCCATCCCGACGTAAGGTCCAACGGAATCAATATACATGTGACTAGATTTTATCCTCCACAACTTGTCGCAAAAGTTTAATAACCGATAGAAAAAAAAAAACTTGAATTAACACTGCTGTCACGTCACTGTTTGAAACATCGCGAACAACACCACAGCAACAAGATCTCCTCCTGTTTAGCCATTATCACATTTTTTTAGTTTGGCAGATTGTTTAAAGCGTCCACTGAAAATTTGCGTAATTCAACTCACGCGCACTGTAATTATTAGCCAAAATCCATGCGGTTTTTCCCCTCACAATCCTCTCAAATTATGCATGTATCCTAAGTTTTTGCGTTTTCACTGTCACATATATTTTTGGTTAATTATAATTTAATTTAGCAATTGTCGCGTTCGCGAGCAACAAAGAGGTGAGCAAAACTCGGAGCGCACCTGTGCCTGTCAGAACTTTGAATAGTGTGTACGGCGGTCTTCGTTGAGCGTTCCCCCACCACGAGGACCGTCCGTAGTTATGAATGAATAGCCTCGTACTGGGTACGGTCTTCTCTTGCAGCCTGCGGGCGCGCGTCTCACTTCCTCTCTCGTGAGAACGCCGATTGTGCCGAAAGCGAATTCGGAATGCCCCAAATGGGCTTACTATCATCAGAGTATGTGTGTTGCTGCTGATGTTCCAGACAGAGGATGCGAGATTTATTATCTGCTCCACGCACAATTTCTAGAGTACCCAGAGATTGTGGTGGAACAAAGAGGAGGTTTGCTCTATTAATAAGCGGTTATTCAGGTGTGTTTGTGTGATGAATGTGGTTAATATAAATAAAATTTGAATCAGATGCAAGATTGCACTCAGTGAGATGCTAAAATAAGGATCCTCTAAATTTCACTGGTGAAAATCAGGGCTGTGGAGTCAGCGCCGCAGTAAGGAAAACTTGCGCCAGGGGCCAAAAATCCAATTGGCACCCCGCAGCTTGACAGTCGTAATAATAGTCATGTGCCATTATAAACTGAATGTCAAGGAATGTTAACTGTTACTATTGACAAATGGTATTGGGCATACGTCGACACCGACTTATGTCCAATAAACGTCAACTGTCAAAAGTGTCAGCTATCAAAAATATGTAAACATGCGTAAAAATGTCAGGTTTGTGCGCACGTCACAATCTTGCCAAATACAAGAAAAATTGTCAAAAATGTAAAACAAAACACAATGACTTTAACTTTAACTTCACTTTATACTCAATCTAAGTAATTGTCTCTCTTAAACACCATGTCAAAAGTAACATGATGAGTCAAAACTTGTCTTAAAAAAGAAAAACGCAAAAAATGAAAAAAATGTGGAAACAACAACAACTAAAGCAGAGTATTTCAAGTCACTATTGAGAGTTGATATATTTAACAAAATATTGACCTATTTAAAACTTGTTTGTTTTTTTTATTTTGACAGTTTTTACAGATACACACATACCATAGCACACACTTCAGGATAATGACGATTTATAAAAAAATTGGTATCTTTTTGATGCCGGTTGGTTTTTTTTTGTAGTGTGTAAAATTGTCGTTGATATAACGCGACAGTGTCAGTTGTCAAGATATAGGCAGTCACTATAGTCAAATAGCTATCAATACCTAATGTAACCATAACCAATCCTCAGTTTACGAGCTTTTATAGATCTTCTGTAACAGTTACGATAGTTTTAGAAAGTCGTTGATAATTATAATATCTCATATACAGCCAATAATGACTTTCTGTGACTTTATGAAATATCATTTTCGACATATTGATTTGAATTCTTGACAGTATTGCATATAATTATTCTATATTTTTATTATTGACATTAACTGAAATATCATAAATCTATGTTAATAATTAACTTCTCTGACTGAAATGCAATGTCATTTTCGACATAAAAATTGGCATTATTTGACAGTATTGTATTAATTATGATTTGTTTCGGTTATTGTGATATCTAATTTTGATACGTTACATTTTTAGTGATGAGTAATCTTATATTATTATACAATATACAATTATGATACATTTCCGACATTTTGTTAGTAATTAGAAATAAAATATAATAAAGTGTTGTAATAATGGAAAATAGTCTATTTTTGGCAAACGTGGCGAAAAGTTTGTAATTATGCCTGTGTAAGTAACGTTTCCTTATAATCTTAATAAATAAATGTCACGAATAATTGACATTATATTTTTTTACGTAGGTTTCCACTCCCAGGCTAAGCATGAAGAAAAATTTCGAGTTTAGAAAAGCCTGAAAAATTGGATTTGCCGGGGCGCGCGAGCGACGCGAGTCGCGCCAGGCAATCCAAATTTTCAGGCTTTTCTAAACTCGATATTTTTCTTCATGTGCCACGCGTATAAAACACCGATTTATAGTGAAGTTTAAAATAGGGCTCGAAATTCGAATATTTGTGGATATTCAAATATTAAACACTCAAATTAGTCAAATATTTAAACAAATAAATTATTTGAATTTATAAATAGTTTAGTTTTAGAAAATATATTAGACATTTTCTAACACTAGTTTGTTGAAATATTTAAATATTCAAATAGCTAAATTAATCAAATATGTGAAAAAAGTGAGTGATTTGAATAATATGGTATTTGAATATTCGCGAATATTGAAATTCCCAGCCTTAGTTTAGAATATAGATTCCTTATATATTTTTAAATTTCTGATTTAACCCCTTACTGCACAGACCCGTGTCTAGCACGGGAAAAGGCTATTGGCAAATGTTCGCATATTTTAATTTATGTGCGAGGAAGGCATGAAAATAATATTAAATGGATACTTAATAGGTTTAGAGTATACTAGGTACATAGTTGGTCAAGGTATTCTAAATTACTACGTAATTAAAATGATTTTTGTTTCACCGAAAAATCTCAAATTAAATGAAATTTAAGTAATTTCGGATCTCGAGCTTCGATGGCGCCCCTCTGCTCGATGCGGCTCTTGGCCCCCTCCTTACTGCGGCACTGTATGGAGTCGATTAATAAAATACCTGACTCCTGCTTCGACTTCTCGATTTTCAAAAATTTGACAAGAACTTCTGCTCTGACTTTGACTCCGGGCAAATAAGTAAAAATGCAAATGTTTTTATTACAAATAAATGTTTGAATGATAATACAAATCAATAAGTCAAATAAAAAAAACATCGAAAAATGTAAACACTTTTACGTTTTATTTTGACGTAATTTTCGTTTTATTTTAGGTGAAATACATGAAAATGTCAGTTTATTTATTTATTTTTTTTATTTGCGTTTTAATGTTAACTTTTACAATAAATAATTCAAAAAATAAATATAATAAATAACATGAACTTTTTTATTCCTGTAGAAAATAATATTTCACTAACATTTCTCATATACAAAATTAGAAGAAACCAGTGATTCCCAACAGGAGCAGTACCAATATTCTTAGCTTTTATTTCACACCTATAACTCCACTTATCTTTTTAGACTTCAATATAAATCAGTGTTTCATACGCCTGGCGCATGAAGTAAACTCAAAATTTTACTTCACGCTTAATCAAGAAGTGGAAGGCACTCTTCAAAATGATTATAAGGACTTCAATAAAATAATATTGATTCCGTTTTATTGATTCTCAATACGGCAACAGATTTAATAATTTTCATTTATAACGCTTAACTGTGTGCTTTAAACAAAATTCAAATGTCATTAAAACTGTATTTTTTATCAATTATTTTCTAAGAAAAGTTTCATAATTTTTGCACAATCTGTGTTTAAAACGCTCTCTTGTCTGAAGCTTTAAATAAAGTAATTCTATTTTTAAAGTATTTGATTTATGATTTAATTAGTTTTAGTTTGAAGTACAACACGTTTATTAAACTTAAATATTATTAAGCGCATAAAGTTGAATTTTCGTAAGTTTTGTAATATTCCAATGATTTTAAAAGTTGATTAATTTATTTAAACATTTGTTTTATTATTTGAAAAAAGTTGGTTACATTATTTTTAACATACAATACAATATTTGTGTTTTTTTATAGATATTTAGAAAATTTTCAGCTATACTGATGAGAGATAAATCTCGAAACGCGTCTATGGATGGCCTGAATAATTTGACCCAAATTGTTACATTTGCAGTAGGTTACTGTATATAACAGCAAACACTTGTTGTATAAATCAATGTCCGTCGGGGCATTAGCTCGGGAAGTAGTTGTTTCAATGAGTGTTTGATATAGTCTTTGTAAGATTAACTTGTTATAGACTGCGAAAAGAATCGCACTTGCAATGTTTAAAGTATTCTGCAACCAAGAATTGGCAATTTCATTTATATTTATATTTAGAAAATTATTTTTCTTTTTTCAGAAAATCGATTTTTTTCCATTTGAAAAAATCCGGGAGTTTTGCTAGTTTATTAGTAATTAATTTATTATTAGGTTAAGCATTAACTGTACTTGTAAAAAGTCTTTGCATATACGATAAGCAAATATTTTTCAAATAGTTACCCTTTTCTGTAATTGTAATTGAAATTTTAAAAATTCAAAACGGGTATGTATTATTATAAAATTGATTTTTATTTATTTAAGTAGATTCCAGATCTTTGCAGATTAATAAAATAATAGAAATATATCGTTTGTTTTTTTCTCTCTAATTTTGTTAGGTTGAATTATTAGTTAAGTTGAAATTATATCGTTTATTTTTTTTCTCTCTGTAATTTGTGCACAAAATTAGTAGTTCAGTTGAAATTTTGTTGAGTATCGTCCCATTTATGAAAATATTTATTTGGGAACTTTATGAAAATTAAATACGTTTTTGAATAACTTTGAAATCTTAGATTTTGATGAAAAAATAATTATTTCGATTACTTAAAATAATTAGTCGAAATATTTAGTCGATTTTAATGTACACAGGGAAATTTTCTTTTAAGTATACATATGCCGGTGTATACTTTGTAAATGTTCAGAAATTAGTTGATTTCATAAAAGTGTTTAATGTAAACTATTAAAAGAGTGTTTTCCATTCCCAGATTAAGCATGAAGTAAAATTTCGAGTTTGGAAAAGCCTGCAAATTTGGTTTGGTCGCGTAGCGAAGCGATTTATTATAAAGTTCAAAATATACTAGTTTGGCATATTCCTTTAGCAGTATATTTTAAACTTTGCTTGATATTAGTGTTTCATACGCATAGCGCATGAAGTAAAATTTCGAGTTTAGAAAAGCCTAGAAATGTTCGGGCTTTTCTAAATTCGAAATGTTACTTCATCTTAAACAGGGAGTAGAAAACACTCATTTAAAGCTTAATTGAACGCTATTCAAAAACAACGGATGCGTGAAAATTTATAAAATACATTTTGGGACATGTACTATGTATACTTAAAAAACACTCCCTGTATTTTAATGAGCAAAGCGATTCTATTAATTCTACAACTGATCTAAATCCTTAACATTATTCTAACCAATCTTTGATTAAGCATAAAGTAAAGTTTTAGGTTTTTCTAAACTCGAAATTTTACTTTATGCGCCAGGCGTATAAAACTAAATCTGTGTTTTTAAAGTTGCCAAAAGTGACGTAAAATCAAATTTTGAAGTGTCTCAGCAATAATAGTTGCGTCGTGTTTTAAATTTTGCCCAGCACTGGGTAGCACGTTGATTGCCATCTTTATAAATAATAAAAATATTACCTCAGGCCGCTGCTTAAGTTTTTGTTCCAATAATACAAATATTATTAATTATAACAGAATAATAAAGCAAACATTTGAAGAGACAAACGTTTTTAAACGTTCAGGCCATACTAGTTCCACGGCACATGCAGCATGCCACGATTTTTTTAAAGTTGTTTCTGGATGCGGCACAAGGTACATGTCGCGGTACCTAAACGCAAATTTAACCGCGGCACAAGTGGTACAATGCCGCGCGGCGAGTAATGTGTTAAACATACACACACAGCCAGATATACGAAAGTAATTCCAAAAGTGCGATATTTTGACGATAACAATACTCTTTCTTTACGGAAAAGAAAAAAAAAATGAATAGTAAAATCCATAGATATAAAAAAAACACTTCGTTTATTTTTCTTATTTTATTAAATAGTCAAATTTAATGTCTTTGAGTCAATTTTTCTAATGTAATTACAATAAGACAGATACAATTCCAAAAGGGTAAGCCGAGTTCCACAATTAATCCAATTAATATTCTGAGTCATCCTAGAATGAGGTGTAAGCCGAGTGGTCTGGCTCTTTCTCGATTCAGTGCAGGACTGGGCTGTCGTCTCTCTCTGAGTAAGACAGATGTGGAAAGGGTTGATTAATTCTGAATCAATTAATCCTGCCGAGTTATGCATTTAATTGATCTAAAGCTTGTTCAATTCAGAAACACAACAAACGAGGCGGCAGTCAAGTTCTACACTAAATCGAGAAAGCAGACGTCCCAGAACAAGGCGTCAGCCAAGTTCTGCACTAAACTGATGTAATGTGCAATGTTTAGTTTTCAGAACGAGTCTGACAATCTCATCTAAGATAAGATTCCAAACGCGTAAGCCGAGTTCTACAATTAATCCAACTACAAATCTGAGTCATCCTAGAATGAGGTATAAGCCGAGTGGTCTGGCTCTTTCTCGATTCAGTGCAGGACTGGGCTGTCGTCTCCCTCTGAGTAAGACAGGTGTGGAGAGGGTTGATAAATTCTGAATCAATTAATCCTGCCGAGTTCTGCACTTAATTGATCTAAAGCTTGTTCAATTCAGAAACATAACGAGGCGGCAGTCGAGTTCTACACTAAATCGAGAAAGCACACGTCCCAGAACAAGGCGTCAGCCAAGTTCTGCACTAAACTGATTTAAAGCGCAATGTTTAGTTTTCAGAACGAGGCAGACAATCTCATCTGTTTTTTTTTTTCAGAACGCGCCGTAGGTCGAGTTCTGTACTGCAATGATCTAATCCACTATGCTTAATTTCCTGAACGAAGCACAAGCCGAGTTCTTCACTGAATAGATAAATCCTGTTCACATCTAATTGCTTTAAAAAGATGTAATTACAATGAGACAAATAAGATTCCAAAAACGTAAGCCGACTTCTACAATTAAACCAATTAAAATTCTGAGTCCTCCTGGAATGAGATGTAAGCCGAGTGGTCTCTTTCTCGATTTAGTGCAGGACTCGGCTATCGCCTCTCTCTGAGTAAGATGGAGTAAGATGGATTGATTCTGAATCAATTATTCCTGCCGAGTTCTGCACCCAATTGATCTAAAACGTGTTCAATTCAGAAAGATAACGAACAAGGCGCCAATCGAGTTCTACACTAGATCGAGAAAGCATACGTTCCAGAACAAGACGTCAGCCAAGTTCTGCACTAAACTGTTTTAAAGCGCAATGCTTAGTTTTCAGAACAAGGCCCACATTCACTGCAATGATCTAATGCGCAATGCACAAGCCGAGTTCTGCACTGAATAGATAAATCCGGTTCACATCAAATTTCTTCAAAACGAGGCGATAGTCGAGTTCTGTAATAAACCGCCAAATAATACCAGACAAAGCTTCGTAAGCAGAGTTCTCCACTGATTTAAACAAAGGCACCGGACACATAAAAATATATCACTGAACTTGTACTATACACATATATTTTTTTAAATAATATATCAGCTAAAGACAAGTTTTTTTCTCTCTCCGATTTGCTTCTGGTCCAGCAGCATTACACCGGATGCTCGCCGTTTTTTTTTTCGTTTAGCTGTTTGTTTCGCGCGTGAATAAATTACAAATTTAACGAACGAAACAAAAAAAAAACTTGTACAGTCGCGTACACACAGAACGACAAGCCTTGGGTCACCTTTCTAAATTCGAGTGTGATTACGATTCGCTCGGCGGAAATTGCAAAATTTTTTAAGGTTACCTAATAAACATATCAATCCGATAGTAATAAAAAGTAGACTCTCATTCATCTCAAAAGGTGTTTAATAATAAACGGAGCTTGATAGATGTATAAACAGGATACATTGAATTTGCATTTTATATTTTATCAAAACAGGATGACGAATGAACGAATATATGATACAAGTTTGTAGTGTTTCAAAGTTGACAGATTAGGAGTGTGTGTATATCTATCGTATGTTCAATAAAAAAAATCTTTACAGTGCTATGATTTTTTTTTAACTTTATTCACTTAAGCTGCAATGGACAATGTTACAAACAAGGTACAAGTAAGATGTGAACGTCAAACAATTAGTTTTTTTTTTATTTTAAGTTGGCTACACGCCTTAGGAATTGACTGAAAACGTCAAACATAGTAATTATAATATATAATTTCAGAGTTGCCGACTCACAATATTTTCCATGGCACTTTAAAGCTTTTTTTATTGAACTTTCGATATATCTTAAGTCTGATTCTCATTGATAACTTGAAGAAACATGATTAAAAGAAGGGAAATAAAATAAGGCACGTGATTTTTATTAGTTATTATTAAAGCTGGTAATTTTTCTAATTTCAGTATTCAAATTATTAAAAACCATTATCAAATATTCAAATTGTTTGACTATTAAAGTATTTAAATTCTAGTTTACTCTAAATGTATTGACTAGTGACCAGTGGCGTCATTAAAAATTTGGGACGTCCCACATTTAAAACATAAAAAAAATGGTGATGTATGCATCATAGCACTTTTTCTGTTAATGAAAAATATCAACAAAAGTTGCTGAAACTGAATGTATTCTACATTTATTATTATTATTCCAAAACTATTCACAAAAAAGTAATTCTTTCATTATTTCGCTACATCTCGCTAAATATTGATCAATATCACATCTAAGTATTATATATTTTTAACATTACTGTAAATCAGTGTTTTATACGCGTGGCGCATGAAGTAAAATTTCGAGTTTAGAAAAGCCCCGTGAAAATTTGTCTCGGGTCGCTGCGCGACCCTCGACAAATTTTCTACGCGGGGCTTTTCTAAACTCGAAATTTTACATCATGCTTAGTCTGGGAGTGGAAGACACTCGTTGCTTTAAAATATGTCACAAGTGTTAAAATGTGTATCGTAACTGTCACAAAGAAAAAAAATAACATGACGATCTCATTATAGTTCAATTCAAACTCGTGTCAATTGGGCAAGTTTGGTTAAATGTGGGCTTGCGCCGACTTATGTCACCTTTCATTATCGTTTAAATGACGGTTACCGCCGACTTATATCAACTGTGATAACAAAAATGTTAAAAATATAACTAAAAGAGCTTTGACAAAAGTGTATATACATTAAATGAAAATTTTTCGATTATCTATAACTTTTCTTAACACATATTTTTTTAATTTAATTAATATTAAATAAAAATGCAAAAACATGCTAAGAGTAAACTACCACTTCCGGTTTCTGCATTTTTACCAAAAGTTAATCGAATACTACTATTGTAATAAAAAGATTAATTTTATATCATCTTAACAGCTCAATCGGTTTAGACTATATCGTGGCAATAAAATTACAGATGGACAGAACTACAGACATTTTTTAAATATGGTCTTAATCAACTCAAAATGGATATATCCACTTACGTTTATGATTTGAAAATGTTCGCGAAAGCAATACTTTTCCTTTGTTTTGCATATGGGAAAGTAAAAACATGACTAATCTGCAGAACATTTAAAAATGTGCCCCCCCTTGCCCATATATGTGAGCGCCCATGCCTAGTACGCTTTTTGCTACAAATCCGCCCCTGTCTGCAACCCTACCAACAAAATTTCTCACGAGACGCCACTGTTGAAGGCAGTATGATACTCAAAACACAAACTATACTGAAATTGTGAAAAGTAAAAGTATGTACAATCACATTTTCCAAGCTAATGCTTATTTTTTATAAGATTTTTATCTAAATTTGTTTGCGTGTGTATGTGACAAGAACAAGTGTTTTCAGCAGCGCTCGTTAGCGTGTTGGCATCCATCCCTCGTCGAGCGCAAGAACGCCCGAGGGGATGGCCGGTGTTGAATGGATGGAGAACAGGCGGTCGGCGGTAGCCTCGTGCAGGGTGCTACTATCGCATCCGGCGACGTGTTGCGCCTTCTGGGAGAGGGTGGGGGAGGATTGCGGGCGGAGACGCGAGGGGGGCGAGTTCCGATTGTGCGTTTCCGGCCTGGTGCTCGTCGGGGGGTGATGTTACCTACTGGGGTATAAAGAAAAACGGCGCACCCTTCGTCTATTCTCCTCTTTCTTGAGCTAAGTCGTAAAACCGTACGATCACAAACATATTTTAAATTAAGATAAGTCTACAGAGATATAGAAACATTAAAAATGCGATTATTGACGTCATTAAATACTAGTACTAGTTTTTGTCTTACACAGACTAACACTAATGTTTCCAGATCTGTTTTCAAGATTTTCTTCTATGCAATCGTAGAATTTCATCAATTCTTCAATCGGTGATTGAAGAAAAACGTTATTTTTATCGAAAGGAAAACAGTGTTTATTATTATTATTATTCCAACATACAGACATTATCATCTGTTTTCTTTATAAAATAACAATAATTCAACTATCAGATTTGGATAAAAAGTACAGGCACTAGTTTTTCTTGTAATCACTATATTCTAAAATTCCAATAATTTTAATTTCCTGCGTACATTACCTACTCGGCGAAACAAAACTTCTAAATTAGTTAATTATCCAATTAATTTTTTACAAAACCAATTACCTACTAATAATTTAGCAAACTGAAAACACAATCAAACTTGTTTACATAATCGTATAATATTTAAAACATAGAGTCATTCGTAATGATAAATAGCGTTCATTTTGAGGATAATTTAATATTATTTCACAGAATTCATAAAAACTCCAGACGGCGAATTTTCATAAAACTTTATAAATATAATTTAGTAGAGTTTACATTTTGTTTTGGATAGTAAAAATGGACTGAAATTTTCATTTGTTTTGCAAAAATATATATATGATATAAATATATTAACGATTTCTAATAAATTTTAGAATTTAGCACAAACATAATTTCATTTCATTTTCTTTAAATTTTTAAAACGTAGAGTCATTCGTAATAATGCCTGCATTCATTATGACGATAATTTAGTGTCATTTCAGAAAATTTTTAAAAACTCAACACCGCGAGTTTTCATAAAACTTTATAAATAAAATTTAGCAGTTTATATTTTGTCTTCGATACTAAAAATGGACTGAGTTTCATTCATTTTTCATTTTTATTTTTGCAAACGTATAAATATTCACGATATCTAAGAGGTTTTACAATTTAACACAAACAGAATTTTTAATAAAATTCAATAAAATGCAGAAACAAGTTACACATAATGATTACCAACCGCTAAGTTGGTAATTAGTGGTGTATTTAAAAATATTTAATAATAGTCTATTTTAAACTTCACTCAAAACCGGTGTTTTACACGCGTGGCGCTTGAAGTAAAATTTCGCGTTTAGAAAAGCCTAAAAATTTGAAATTTCCGGAGCGCGACTCGCTTCGCTCGCACGCCCCTTCAAATCCAAATTAGGCTTTTCTAAACTCGAAATTTTACTTCATGCTTAATCAAGGAGAGAAAAACACTCGTTAAAGGCAAGTCATTCAATTAAATAGCATTGATTGTCTATATCAGTGATGGGGAAACTACGGCCCGCGGGCCAAGTCCGGCCAGCGGAAAGGTTTAATCCGGCCCGTTTAAGAGTGCCGTCGTGAGATTGTTGAACGCGTTCTTACTTCGTAATGTGACGACCCGCATAAAAACTACCTACCTACTATTAAGCATTATTCTTTGGCCCGCTACGATTGTCTGGTTGTTACAAATGGCCCGTCTTAAAAAAAGTTTCCCCACCACTGGTCTATATAATTTTAAATTATGAAGATTTTTATGACTTTATATTGAGTTTATTAATTTCGACCGATTTTGTTGAAATTAAAAATGTTGACGATTTCAGTTAGTAGCTTTGTTAAATTTATGAATTTTACTTATGTTTCAAATCAATTTTAAAGATTTGGGTGTGGTTATATTTTACGTACACTTGTACATAATTTATTATTTTTTTTTACTTATTACAAACTGTATAATTAGTTTGTTGAGAATTTTTGTTTTTAATTTTTATTCAAGTTAAGCTATTTTATTATACTATTTTTGTTAAAATACTAATATTTTTGTTTTTGTCAATTCGTGATGATTTTGTCTTGTTTCAATTCGATTCATTTATTTTAACAGATTTCACCTTTTTACAACATAATAATAATAATATAAAAAAATAAACTAAATTCTTTGCGAATATAAAATTACATTATTTTTTCTCAAAAATTGTAATTTTTTGTAAATTTACAGTTTACAGTCAATGAGATTATCATAGAAAACAATATGTTGGGTAAACAGTCTTGATTTTAATATATTATTAACGAGAGTTTTAGATTCCCTGATTAAGCATGATGTAAATACTTCGACTTTAGAAAAGCCTGAAAATTTGGTTTGGTCGCGCAGCGAAGCGACCAATCCAAATATTCAGGCTTTTCTAAACTCGAAATATTTACTTTATGCCACAGGGGTACTAAACACCGATTTAGTGTGAAGTACCTAAAACACTCTATTAATTTAACAACAATACAAAATTAACAAAAAAAAGTATTAAGAGATTGATATTTTTCGACTAGATAAGGGACCGAATACTTTTATTCAAAATGAAAAAATACTCTTTTCTTTCTTGGTCATTATTTATAGATTAACTTTTTTATTTATTTTTATTTATTTTATTTATTTACGTTTCAACTTTTACAATAATACATAAATGAAACATATCAATAACAAAAATACAAAAATGGGCGCTTATGCTGGCTTAGATACTACAAGATTATTCAAATAAACTAAAAAATTAAATTATACTTGTATGAGTAACAAAATACCTACGAACTATAAACTATAAAGACACATGTTATTCATTAATAGAGTTTAAGTAGTATAAACATTTTTTACGAAACAATGAGATTGATGAATTAAACAAGTCAATATCATTCGGCAATTTGTTAAATAATCTCATAGCTCTGCATATAGTATTGTTAAATCCGTAATTTGACGAATGGAATTTTATTTTAAAAAGATTATTATGTCTACGTAAATGAGGCGGCAATGTACTAAAATTAAGTTGAACTAACAAATTACTGCATATCAAATCACCGTTAATTAAGTTATATAAAATACATAAATCAGCAACAAGTCTGCGTGTGTGTCACAAGGGAATATTTAAAACATTGCGAATGTACAATTTATTATAATTATTCAGTCCACTTCGATAGGCATAGAGTCTCAAGAATTTATTTTGGATTCTCTCCACTCTGGTGACATCACAGCTGACATGAGGGGACCATACAGGTGCAGCATATTCGAGTATAGGACGTACTAACGAAATATATAAGTGGCGCAAAGTATTAGCTGAGAAATTATATGAAAACCGATTAATAAACCCCAACGTTTTACTGGCCTTGCATGTGATTTGAGATATATGTTCCTTAAAAGTCAATTTTTGGTCAAATAAAACACCTAAATCATTTACAACTTTAACAGATGAGAGCGAACTATTGTTAATTGTATATGTGTAATCAAAGATATTTCTTTTCCGGGAGTAACTAATTTTACAACATTTCTTTACGTTAAGATCAAGTTTATTCATAGAACACCACTGTTCTAAATGCATTAAATCATCCTGAATCGCCTTACAATCACTTTCATTTAAAACTTGTTTGAATAATTTTAGGTCATCGGCATAAATAAGAAATGTACAAGCTTTAAAATTGAGCGAAATGTCATTGATGAATAATAAGAATAATAAAGGCCCGCAATGCGAGCCTTGGGGCACACCCGAGGTGACATCAATACACCTAGAAACGTGGTTATCGATTTTAACAAATTGAGTTCTATTGGTAAGGTAACTATTAATCCATTTCGTACTCATATCATCTAGACCCATGTTGGAAAGTTTAGAAACGAGTATACCATGGTGGACACGATCAAATGCCTTGGAGAAGTCGGTGTAGATGCAATCCACTTGACTTCCTTCTTCCAAGGCATCAAGAAGAAACGATTTAAACAGTAATAGGTTTGACATTGTCGAGCGTCCTTTACAGAAACCATGTTGTTCAGGTATTAATACATGTTCAAGAAACCATTTTAATTGATCTGCCACCAACTTGTCCAACATTTTTGCAATACAAGACTGTATAGATATCCCTCTGTAGTTCCTTATGTTATCCCGGTCACCGGATTTAAATAGCGGTGTAATAAAACTCGATTTCCATTGTATAGGAAATATTCCAGATTGTAATGATTTATCAAAAAGTGTCGTGATAGGCTTAGTCAATGTGAAAATGCAATTCTTTAAAAATGAAGCTGGAATTCCATCAGGACCAATACTAAGGTTGTCTTTTAAGTTTTCAATAGCACTAAACACAACATTCGTTGATACTGCTAGCGTAGCAGATTTTACGGAGTTCCGATAATGCAATACAGGAACTACAGTAGAACTATCAACAGTATAAACACTTGAGAATAATTCTGCAAACAAATTAGCAGTGGATTCTGAAGTGTTTGATTTCATCTCATCAAGATACATTAGTTTGGGATACCCATCAGTCTTTCGAGAGGAATTTACGAATGTCCAAAATCTTTTAGGATTAAAAGTTAACTGACCCTCTACCTTTGTGAAATAAGCCTTACGTAATAACTTGCTGAGCACTAAACATTGTGATCTTATACAAGAAAACTTCATTATATTGAAAAAATGTATTCAAGTATAGCAACAGTGTCTAATACAAATGTTCAGGGTTTTTTTAAATTTTACTTCATCCATAATCAAGGAGTGGAAACATTCACTAAAGGTGAGTCATTATTTATTTACTTTTTATGTGTCTATGACTTTTACCCCTAAAACAACGATTTTGTAATGTTTTCCTCAATTTGGCAATTCTGGGGATTGTAAATTTACCGACTTCTTAAATTACCAGAAAAATTGAAAAAGTCAGTAAATTAAAAACCCCCAGAAATTGCAATTTATTTAGCAATAAAAGTTGAAGCAGGCAATTGAACTAGTAAAATCATCCAATGAATCGAAACAGTTGTCAATTTTCAAAAAATATCTCTTACACTAAAATCGAAAATTGAATATTTTGTTAAAGCTTCATCAATTCTTCTATAAATATGTTTTCTTTATGAATTGGGTTATACCGTGCGATCGTTTAAAACATGATTTTGAGTAGGCTTGGAATTTTAAATTAGATTGGCACAACTGACTCTTAACACACAGTTTACAATAATCTCATTTATTCCACCATCTAATTCCACTATTTAATTAGCATTCTGGGCACCTGCACAAAAAAATGCCGCCTACTCTAAATCATCTTTTAAACGATCGCACTGTACTATCAATAAAAATTGTATTGTATTTCAATTAAAAACGTATATATAAAATTACGAAAATGTTTTTCGTGTAAAATTCAAATTAAGACACATTTTAATTATTAAGACAATTTAAGACAATTGAAACAACTACTTTCCGTGCAAATACACCTCCGGATATTGAATTATACAATGAAATATTAAAAATCTTATTTTATTTAATTAGTTACAACGCTCTATCAAAGTATATGTATCATTTAGGTCAAATTCTCTTCAAATATAAATGAAAAATGAAAGAAGAAATAACAAGAAATTAGAAATGAAAGGCCTTGGATTAAAATTGTCTTAGGCCATCTATAGATGTGTTTCGAGATTTATCTCTTTTCAGTATAGCTTTGCTTATGACTTAAAAAAATGGAATAAAATTGAAATAAGCTTACTTGGAAAAAGTGTTGTGTGCAATGAACAGGTACACAGAAATGGATTGAGTGAAAATATTTATTGTCTTAAGTTGTCTTATTAATTAAGACACATTGTTTGCATTTTACACGAAAAACATTTTCGTAATTTTATATATTATGTGTGCAAACTATGAGAAGCATAAACTTATTTTCTCGAATCCAAATATTTTTGAATTGGAATTATTCTCGTTAATAACCTATATTTTATTAGAAACGTTTTACCAAGTGATCAATGGGAAATAAATAATATATGATCCATATCCGTTTTAACAGCCTTTAACAAAATTTATTATTTCTTCCACAAACATTATTTACAAATAATTTATGAATAGCCAACTAAAAAAGCCGCCAATGAAACTATCTAAATATTTTTAATTCCTAAGATGCCTAATTGCCCCGAAAAAGCGCTCTATCCGATTTTAGATCAATCCGAGAGCCCTTTCCGATAAAGGAATAACCAAAAGCTCGGTATTAAGATAATTCTAGGTGATATCTCGATCTAGATCTATGCTAATCCATGGGAACACGCACTCGTCCCGGCCTGCTTGATCCTTATTAGCCGCGGCGAGTTTTATAATTGGGGCAATTAATGTGCTCTTTATCAATTTATTCCATCGATTAATGATTTAAATTAATATTCGAATTATTCCTGTCGTTACATTTTTACGTAGGGAAATTTTAAATATATGATTGTTCGTACGATTTAAACATAAAATGTAAATGAAATCACCTATTTTTTCAAAATGAAAATAAGTCGGGAAAATAAAGTATAGGCCTGTGAACAATTATTATTTTTTATATTCTGTTAAATGTTATTACATTAACCCACAAGATTATTATTTTCTTCGTCAACAAAATCAAAATATATTTTTTCCCTGGCCTCGGATACTAGTCCATATGGCCAGCTTAACATTGTACTCAGATAAGACAGGGATACAGTTCTTCACGTTAAGGAGTCTTATTATAATATTTAAAGTATATGAGCAGACTCTGGCGTTAGCTGTTGACACAGTTGTAGTTAACTCTAATTGGTATTAAAATAAAAGTTTATATTACTTTAAAGGTATTATTTAACTTTAAATAAAAACACTTTATTAGTATCGCGAAGTGTTTTGATTAAATTAAAGAATAAAACATGAATCTCAACGTAATTGCTTCTACAACCAATCGAATAAAACTGACTATTATTTACTAATATTTAGTTTAATTAGGTTATGTGGAGTATTTAACTGGGTTTTTAATTATGAATTTATTTGTATAATTATAATTAAAAGTGATAATAATGTATTATAATTAATGAGAACTAACTTGAAGATTTTACAATTCCATTCTTGATTTATTATCATAAGAGCATATTTTTACATTGCTTATATAAATCTACATAAACACACAAGTAGATGATTTAAAGTACCTGCAATAACCTATCAATATAATAATAATTGTAATCCTTACAAAATATTCATCCACCCTTTTTTCATTTTCGTGTATGGGGCAATAGATAATCCCCTAATTCACGAACGGACAAATAAGCAAGGTAAATCGGAACTTGGAGGGTTCTTTCATTGTTGAGGGATGAATGGGAAAGCGCCCCATTGATCCATCCACCTGTGCAAGCCCACTCAATTTGCAGTAATAAAATTTTTGCGATGTATGAAAGAGAAAAAAAAATCGGAGGGTCGAAAAAAGAGGGTGTAACAGGTATGTGAGGGATGGTCTTTTAACTGTTTTGTGCAAAATTTTTGAGTGATCAAAGAATATATCAAGTTTGCGTAACAGATATATATATATATATATATATATATATATATATATATATATATATATATGTATATATATATATATATATATATATGTATATGTTAAAACGTAGATTTTCGCGGGCGTAACATGTATCACTGTTTCTTCGGGTTTGGTCCCGCGTATTTTCTTGGCTCTGGTCCATTTTATTTTTAATTCGACGTTTCGCAGTCATCATCGTCAGGAATAATAATAATAATTTTTAATAACAATGGAATTTTGATAGTTATTCCTGACGATGATGACTGCGACGTCATCGAAACGTCGAAATAAAAATAAAATGGACCAGAGCCAAGAAAATACGCGGGACCAAACCCGAAGAAACAGTGATATATATATATATATATATATATATATATATATATATATATATATATATATATATATATATATATATATATATCAGAGCTGGGATGAATCCTCAAAAACAGGATTCGAATCACGAATCCGAATCACCTAATATGATTCGAATCACGAATACTCGAATAAAGGATTCGTAAGTGAAAAATATGATTCGAATCAAAGATTTGAATCCTCATTTTTGAATCACGGATACAAATCCTTTAAAAATAAATTTGAATCTATTATTTGTAACCAGTAGTATTTTATTCCATCAGTTTCTATTAACAAAAATGTTCATTTACCGACTAAATATCTGATTATATAACGATTTTAATTAATGATAATATATGTGTTATTGAACTTCATTTTAAATCTGTTTTATACGCGTGGCGCATGAAGTAAAATTTCGAGTTTAGAAAAGCCCCGTGAAAATTCGTCTCGGGTCGCTGCGCGACCCTCGACAAATTTTCTACGCGGGGCTTTTCTAAACTCGAAATGTTACTTCATGCTTAGTCTGGGAGTGGACAACACTCGTTCTTAGAAGTTTCAAATTAAAGGATCACTCTGGATTACTAAGTTTATTACCATTTTACAAAGGCTACAGCTCGAAGGACCAATCATGGTCTTCGGAGACCGAAAGACTACAGGGAATCGAAGTTTATTCACAAGAAAACAACGAATATCTGAAGGTTTACAGCATGGATAGGAAAGAAAACATCCAATTTTGAAAAAATATCGAAGATGGGTTGGTTTTCAGTGCGTTTTTAACTTCACTTTAAATCAGTGTTTTATACGCGTGGCGCATGAAGTAAAATTTCGAGTTTAGAAAAGCCCCGTGAAAATTTGTCTCGGGTCGCTGCGCGACCCTCGACAAATTTTCTACGCGGGGCTTTTCTAAACTCGAAATTTTACTTCATGCTTAGTCTGGGAGTGGACCGTCAAGATTTTCTACGTCGAGATTTGCGATATTTCTAGATTTATGTCGATTTATTCACAGTTTGTTATTGTAATAAATGCAACTTTAATATTAAATAAAAACGGTTTTTTTTAGGAATAGAATATTCACCCATTGATAGCCGAGCAAATTATAAAGTTAACTCTAAAAATTAATTTTAGGTAAAATTTTGCATCTTTTTCTATGATTTTAATGAATGATTTATAATATTACATACGTCGATTTTTTAAAAGAGTTAAATTTAAAATTCAAACGAGTGTTGTCCACTCCCAGACTAAGCATGAAGTAAAATTCCGAGTTTAGAAAAGCCCCGCGTAGAAAATTTGTCGAGGGTCGCGCAGCGACCCGAGACAAATTTTCACGGGGCTTTTCTAAACTCGAAATTTTACTTCATGCGCCACGCGTATAAAACACTGATTTTAAGTGAAGTTAAAAATATACTATTAACGTTAGATATTTTTCATGGTTAAGTAAGTTAAGTAATTTGTTAAGTTAAGTAATTTGTCTCGGGTCGCTGCGCGACCCTCGACAAATTTTCTACGCGGGGCTTTTCTAAACTCGAAATTTTACTTCATGCTTAGTCTGGGAGTGGACCGTCAAGATTTTCTACATGTCGAGATTTTCGATATTTCTAGATTTATGTCGATTTATTTACAGTTTGTTATTGTAAGAAATGCAACTTTAATATTAAATAAAAACGGTTTTTTTTTGGAATAGAATATTCACCCATTAATAGCCGAGCAAATTATAAAGTTAACTCTAAAAATTAATTTTAGGTAAAATTTTGCATCTTTTTCTATGATTTTAATGAATGATTTATTATATTACATACGTCGATTTTTTAAAAGAGTTAAATTTAAAATTCAAACGAGTGTTGTCCACTCCCAGACTAAGCATGAAGTAAAATTTCGAGTTTAGAAAAGCCCCGCGTAGAAAATTTGTCGAGGGTCGCGCAGCGACCCGAGACAAATTTTCACGGGGCTTTTCTAAACTCGAAATTTTACTTCATGCGCCACGCGTATAAAACACTGATTTCAAGTGAAGTTAAAAATATACTATTAACGTTAGATATTTTTCATGGTTAAGTAACCAAATATGCATTTACAAATATTTGAATTATTCGAAAATTTAAATATTTATATTCAAATATAAATAATTTAGTGATTTAAATATTCATATTAGAATATTTAACTATTTGAATTAATGAATCCGTGTATGAGGATTCGATTACTTTTATAAGGATTCGAATCTTTTTATAAGAATTCGAATCCTTTTATAAGGATTCGAATCATCTACGTCTGGATTCGAAACGAATCCTTTTAAAAAAATGTAACGAATCCGGATCACGAATCCGTTTTCACTAAAGTATTCGAATACCTCTTTTGAATCCTCTAAAAGGATTTGAATCCGGGAATCGAATCCTGAATGATTCGAATCCTGCCCAGCTCCGATATATATATATATATATATATATATATATATATATATATATATATACGAAAATCTTATACTATGTGCATTATTTAATTTTGTGGGCAGCATAAATAAGGTACATTAAACACTTAATGTCAATAAACAAGGGCGTGCTTGATGTGGTTAAACCACGCAAATTCGCGTTTTGATACAAGCCCTATTACACAGTAAAAGAATTTAGTGAATCAGTCACTCAGTGAATCAGTGACTCAATGAATCAGTGAATTTATGAATCAGTGAATCTGTGAATCAGAAAATCAGTGAATCAGGCAGGCAGGTAATTCAAAAATAGTGTCTACAGTGGCCAACACAGACGAGAACACAGAACTTCCTACAAATTTAAATAAAACAGAAACATAATCATTGGTTTAGAAGTATTTATGTACTCTTAATATAATATCAACTATAATATAATATTTATAATAATACTTTATATAATTGTCAATATTTATTTTGATAAATATATTATACAATAAATGTTGTGTTATATATTGTTGAACAAAGTATAGTGTATAACTCGCATATAATGGCTATTAATCACTCGAACGACTTGCTCCACTCGCCTACGGTTTCCGCAAACATCGTTCTTGTGATTAATGGCATATCATTATATGCTGGGCAGGTGGTGGCCTAGCGGTAACGTCGCCGGGCTGTATCGCTCGGCGAGCCACAAATTCGGGTTCGATTCCCGTGCACGGCGAGACTATTTAAAAATAATTTCTCGTCGTGACCCTGGGTGTGGTATGAATGTGAGTGTTTGTCCGTATGAAACAATAGCATACTACAAATTGTAATCCTAACAATTAATACAAATATAAATAAAAGATGTTGGCTAATGAGCAAGTTCCCAAGGCCAGGCAAAAGCCAAAACCCAAAAAAAAAAAATTATATGCTCGTTGTACAATATACTATTAACCACAGGGATTTTTTATGTATAAATACAAATTCCAAAGCAAATTGTTCGGATGTAAAAATAATTTAATAATTTAAACAGTTTAAAATTTAAACATATTAGAAAAAGAGGTTTCTTCTAATATGTATAGATTTGAAACTATTTAAATTATTTATAAAAAAAACAAAAATAAGCAAAATTCATTAATAATTAAGTTGGCAAATCCCTTGTTTATTCTGATTATGTACTGAAATTAAATTGCACACACACTCACATTGGAAAATCCAGTTTTTGTCGGCTCGTTACTGGAACGAAAACCGGACGGAGGATCGATTAATTTAATTTTTTAATAAGCGCTCTTTTTTTCGGTCGTGATTTTTTATAAATTTTTTCCCCTTTGGAGATTTTTATTTCAGACGCGCGGGTTACGGCTTAATTAGACCGCACTGCGATGAGATTGATGAAATTTTACAGTTTCGTAATGGACGGAGATAAAAGCTCCGCCGGATGTTCGTACGCGATCACCAACTCTTTTTTTTTGTTCTGGTTTTCATTCAACTTCTTCTCCGGGCTACCGTAATTTTTCATAATTTTCAATGGCGCCACACAAAAATTACTCCAGAGTAAATTAATAATTAGAGACGAAGAAAACCTATTAATTCATGAAAAAACCGGGGTCCCCAAAACAACATATTCTATGGGCTCAGAAGAAAAGTAGTACAAGTGACATGAGATTAATTGTGTAAATTGGAAATAAAGTTTAACTTTTATAGAAAAATTTGTAAACGTCTAATCAATAACGTTGTATATTATATTGAGAGATACACATATTCAATTGTACCATTTTTTTTCTATCACTAAATATGAATCTCATTTGTAGATATTTAGGCTGAGATTCGAATACGAATATTTGAAATATTCGAATTTTCAAATATGAATATTTCAATCAGCAAATTATTCATTAAATATAATATTCAAAATATTCGAATCTTGAATATTCATAAATTCGAATGTTTAAATATTATAATATTAGAATGTTTGAATAATTGAATATTTAAATATTCAAATATTTGAATCTTTCAATATTTGAATATTAGAATATTAGAATATTTTGATTATTTAAATATTTGAACATTTCTTGCGCTCATAATACTATTGTAAAATGTCAAAATGGTCAAAGTTGTCTAGTGTTATGGTAGTCAAAAAATAGTCGATATTGTTATATATTGAATAATATAGTCAACATGATCAATAGAGTCAATATAATATTAATAATAATAACTTTATTTGCCCAACAGATAACCAATAACAGGACAAAATTATGTACAATATATGTGTATAAGACGTTTAAAAAATTACAGCATTAAATAGTTTCAAATAAGTAAATAAATAGAAAACAAATAAATATACAGTTGAATATTTGACTTTAAAGAGACATATTAACATAATTATGCTTACAAGTTTTTTACAATAAAAGATAAAAGAGTATTCCTATGTTGACGAAAATTCACATTAAAACATTTACAGCTCAAAGTGACGGATATATTTTACTGTACAATCGTAATCAGAGAATATATCACAGCTCGTGTTTGTTAAAATTCTATTTGCATTTTCAACCATGTAATGTAAAGGAGCATTTGATGTTACAACTGATCTAGAAGGTGTGTTATAAAAAGGTGTATGAGAACGAGAATTATGAGTTGGAATGTGGAGATAGACTTTAGAAAGCATGTAAGGAGAATCTATTTTATTATGTAGAATTTTAATTAGAGTTAAGACGCTGCAAATATAGTCAGTACTGCGAAAATAGTCAAGATAATCGATACAGTCAATATAGTCAGTACTGTTAAAATAGTCAATTTAATCGATACAATGAAATGCAAGTATACTTATAGATCGATTAGATCTGTCAATATAAACAGCATTGTCAAAATAGTCAACACAAACGACACAGTCTATATAGTCAGTATTGCCAAAATAGTCAATAAAATGGATACGATGAAATGCAAATTTTCTTATAGTTAGTACTGTCATTATAGTCAAATACGAGTATTTTCTGTTTTTTCATCAAAGATAAACATTTGTCATAGTTACATTATTAATTTAACTGTTTTTATATAGAATAAGATTTTTGACTTTAATGTAGACATTTTTAACATGGATGATCGATCACATTCTATGTTAAAAATGTTATTACATTAAAGCGAAATCTTTAATCACATTTATTGACACGTAATAACGTTATTTGATATTTATATCTTTATTATAGTGAACAAATTTACCATTTATAACACAAATTGCATTTTCTTACACAAATTGATATTTTTAATGTACCTTGTGATTATTAACATGTATTGACATTCCCTGTTTAAAATATAGAATTATGCTAAAATAATTTATGTGAATAAAATGGTCCTTTTTTTATTGGCATAATTTGATATTTGCAATGTGTAAAGCAATTTTGGCCAACTATGATATTTTAGCACAATTTTTTTGTTTATTACTATGAGTGTGCTTAGGTTAGAAGACAAGTTGTGAAGTTAGTTACATTTAATTTCAAATCCGCCAAATTAAACGAAAGAAACGTAATTTTTTTAAAACAACGTGTCTTTTAATTATCATAGCATTAATTTAATGACCTTGATTATTTTGACATCAAGGCATTAACGGCCGTACTAATAGACATAGCTCAATTCTCGGATTAATCTAGGATTGATGAATCCTGGATCCGCGGATGTTTATTGATGTATCCAATAGTTACCGATTCGGGTAGTTTCGACGAATCCTCGATTTAATCGCGGATCTAGTGATATAACCAAATTTCTATTGGCAGCCCCGATAGCGGTTTTAGTTAGTATTGTCAGTGGTTTGTAATAACTTAACTTATATTTGTGTTCTTAATTATTGTTTACGTTTGGTGTACCCCGAAGTTTCAATTTATTTCCGTGATATTTATTATTTTTTGTGAAAATAGAAAAGTGTAATAAACATTATACTGAATAAGAAAAGATATTGCTGGCAATGTTAGTAAAGGAGTACTCTTAATTAGAAAATAAAGAGACGAACAAGGCGACTGATCAAGAAAAGCAGAGGATCTGGGAAACATTAGCGGTGCAGCAGTCCGATTTCCAATCAAACTACAAACGGCCTGAAATAAAATAACATTTGTAAAAATAATGTATTAAGTATAGGGTTTGATAATTAAAACTGAACTTTTTGTCCTCAACAATTTAAGCAAAAATTGCGAGTAAACGAATTTAACCAATATTATAAATGAGGATTTTACCTAAAACACTACTTATAGCGTAGTATCGTAAACAATTATTATGTCAATTGTCAATTGTTTTAATGGTAAAACAAGTGTCTTTCACTCCCAGACTAAGCATGAAGTAAAATTTTGAGTTTAGAAAAGCCTGAAAATTTGGCTCGGGCGCGTAGCGAAGCGGAGCGACCGAGCCAAATTAGGCTTTTCCAAACTCGAAATGTTACTTCATGCGCCACGCGTATTAAACACTGAAACCACAGAAATATTGTTTACAAGTAAACTTCACTTGAAATCAGTGTCTTATACGGGTGGCGCATGAAGTAAAATTTCGAGTTTAGAAAAGCCTAATTTGGCTCGGTCGCTTCGCTTCGCTACGCGCCCGAGCCAAATTTTCAGGCTTTTCTAAACTCGAAATTTTACTTCATGCTTAGCCTGGGAGTGGAAGACACTTGTTTTAGCATTAAAACAATTGATAATTGCCCGAGCCAAATTTTCAGGCTTTTCTAAACCCGAAATTTTACTTGATACTTGACCTAGGGGTGGAGAACACTCGTTTAAAGCTTCAAATTGAATTCTTTAAAAAAACAACAACGAATATCTGAAATTTACAGCATATATTTGGGATACGTATACCAATAAGTTAAAAGAAAAGCACCCTGTATGAATCATTTTTGTAATTTGTTCAAAATAGTATTCATTGTTTTTCTTAAACACTTCTACGAAAATATTAGTCCTTAATAACTACAAAATTGTTAGTCAAAGTTATACATTATTATTGTGCCAAATGTGATATAATTTTGTTTTTCTGTCTCTCTTAAAAGCCACCTATTTTTAGATTTGTATGCAATCAAGTACATTTGTTCTTAAAACTCAAATAAATAACATTAATTGTTTAAGTAATATTTATTTAATTTTATTTAAATAGTTACATATGGTGTAGAAATGAAATATATGTTTCCGGAAAAACTTTTATTTAAACACCGAAACTGAAACAATGTGTTACAATTCCAAAAAGTATAAGAATGATTTAAAATTCTAATAGGTAATTCGAATCACCATTTAAAGGATCATTCGGATAATGATTCGAATAAAATTCAAATGATCATTCGAATCATTAAAAAAGACTGTTATTCCTTACTTCACGTTTTATTCATTCGAATGATCCTTTGAGTCATCATTCAAATCATCATTCGAATTATCATTCGAATCATCATTCAAATGATCAATGGAATGATCATTCAATTTACATTTATAAATACATATTAAAAATATACAAGAAATACATATTAAAAATATACAAGAAATACATATTAAAAATATACAAGAAAAGTGTGCCTAACACTAAAAACAAAAAACAAAATGGCACAAGACACAGGTCAAAATGGTTATTTCTCAATCCCAAACAGTTCATAGTCAAAACAATATGCAACCAGCTCATTCCCATCTTCAAGAAATAATAAATCACTATAACATAAATAAAAAAATCAGAGAGAAAGAACAAAACACACCAATATAATACATCAAACTGACAAATTCAAATACATGAATTATAAAAGAAAAGAAAAATATACCCCATCTTCAAGCGATAATAAATAAATGCAAAATTAAATAAAAAGGAAAAAGACTATAAAATAAATAAAATAATTAATTAAAATGCAATAAATAAATAAATAATCTAAAATAGTAAAATGTACAAATAACAAGTAATAATAAAGATGAAACAAAACTAAAATCCAATATCACAGAAGGTATCACTACAAAGTGTTATTTGCAACAGCAAATTATCACAGATTAAAACATGCAGTGTAAATTACGTAGACTTGAATTGAATTAAGAAACAACAAAGATACATATACTATATAAAATTATTTACGAATAAAAAAAATCAATAAATAATAAAAATAAAATGCATTACATTTATGTAATATGAATGAGATGGGATATATCAATATGGCGTAAATGGGCTTCCAAAACTGCAAATAAAGAAGTGAAGAGCATAAAGTTGGAAGTATTGGACAAATAGTTTGCATGTCTCATCATACGATCGATAGGGTTATACATACCGTAATTTGTAGTATGAAAACGAATTCTAAATATCGATTGTTGTCTGGAATTAATACCTCAAGGTATATTAAAATCCAGCGCTCCCACTAATTCACTGCAATTCACAAACCCATTCACCAGCTTATATAAAAATTAAAGATCTAGAAAGATTCTTCTTTCGCCTAAAGAATGCAAATTGAGTGTTGAAAGCATTCCGATATGGCTGAAGTCTAACAAACCTTTTCCCATGCAAAAAGCCATAAAAGCCATCAACTTCAGAAACCTTCCCTGTATCATCTCAATCTGATGAATGGCACAGTATGTAAAGGGAGACCAGATTACTGATGCATGCTCTACATGTGGCCGTACCAGAGACAAATATATTTTTTTTAGGGTTGAGTCTTTAAACTGTTTACCATATTGATTTATAAAACCCAACACTTTTAAAGACTTATTGCACACACGAGAGATATGTTTTTTAAAATCAAGTTTTGGGGTAAATATAACCCCCAAATCCTTTATTTTTGTTACTTGTGCTAATTGTTGATCATACAAGGAGAAAGCATAGTGTTTAATACTACCGCGTTAATAACTTATCTAAGAGCACTTGTTTAAATTCCACTCCAAATTATTCTGTATACACCACATTGAAATGTTACTTAGATCCCTCTGGAGCAGGTGCTGGTCTGACATAGTAGAAACCTTTTTGGAGAGTTTCAAATCATCAGCAAATAGAAGATCCTTACTATCCTTTATAGTTAAAACAATATCATTTATAAAAAGTAAAAATAATAGAGGCCCACAGTGCGAGCCCTGAGGCACCCCGGAACTTACTGTTATAGTATCTGATACCATCTGACCAATGCGAACACGCTATCTACCTATTAAATAACTCTCTATCCATTTTATAAGAGTACCAAAGAGGCCCATACAACGAAGTTTGTGTAATAGAATGCTGTGCTGCACCCGATCAAATGCTTTGGAGAAATCAGTGTAGATTGAATCAACCTGCAAACCTTCCTCCAAAGCATTCGATATGTATCTTTGATAAATCATCAAATTAGTGCTAGTTGACTTGCCTTTAAGAAAGCCATGTTGCTCTTCAACTATGTATTGTGAACATTTCACATTTAATTGATCAAATACAAGTTTATCTAAAAGTTTTGGTATAGTTGATTGGATGCACACACCACGATAATTTGTTATAGTAGATCTGCATCCGCTTTTAAAAATAGGTACAACATAGCTATTTTTTCAATACATGGGAAAAACTCCTGTTGATAATGAATCCTCAAATAAACTGTGTATTAGACCGCTTAACGTATAAACGCATTGTTTTAAAAAATATGGGGGAATGCCATCAGGACCCGAATTGCAAGATTCGGGAAGAGCACATAAATGACTAAATACATCCTGAAGACTCAGACTAAGCTGATTCAAATCTAAAATTGATTCTACGTTGAAATCAACTGGCATGGAACTGTTACGATCATTATATGATTGGGAAAAATGAGATGCAAATAAATTTGCTCAACCCGCTGTTTTGAATAATGATTTAAATTATCATTCGAATGATAATTCAAATGATCAATCGATTATCAAAATCATTGAAGTACCGGTCATTCGAATATTAATATCATTCTTTGACACCCATCACCAATGTAGACTTGATTTTCGATTACAATTACTTTTTTCACTAACATTTATCTCTAAAATTATAATTAGTTGTACTTTCCTCCTGTCATACCTTTTGTTTTTCTTAATTTTTGACCGCACTCTACAGTCAATTTAAGATTTCTTAATGTAAATAGTGTTTTAAGTCAAGCAAAACTTATTGTAAAGCATGACTTTTTGTCCAAAAATGAATGATAAAAAAGTATTTTATATTTGGGCAGTAATCATGGGACGTATGGCACTCATCAATAAACATACAATTTTTATTACTAAATTAATTAACACCATTTTTTTTTTACTTAAATCATTCATCAATTTAAATCTGTATAACTGTATTCTATTACTATTATTATTATAAATAGGTGTTGATGACCCATATTTTCCAAAACACCAGCTGATCGTAAAGTGAAGCCAGCCAAGTAAAACACGGACTTCTTTTCGGTTCTTCCCTTGAACGTTTGGCTCGGTGAAGTCGGGAGAGGAGACGACACACGTAGAGAGCCAGAGGCGCGCGAAGAGTGATGAACAACTTCCGGCGGAGCGGTCACGTGACCCGCTACTTCTGTCTCTTTCCGACACACGCGTCTTTTTTTCGGCTACCGTGTTCCACGCACGCCCACACATGTGTGTCGATATGTCACTTTGTCTTTTCCACATTTATACCGCTGCCCATTCATATAAGTTCTTTTTATTCGTTTTACTAAATATAAATGGGCGCAACACACACCGTTGTTATTTTTGAAACAACAAAATCCTCAAATTGTTATTTTTACTTTTGGTGATCTATAATTCATGATTCGGAAATAGGTTGATAAAAAATATAAGGAGACCTAAAGACTAAGCACATTAATATAATTTTATTTACAAGGAAATGGATTTTGCTATCAAGAATTTTTAAAACATTACACTTTAAATTAATTTTATCTTCACGTAACTCAATTAATCAACTCACACTTTAAGAGTTTTACGACCATTAGCAAGCTTTAGAATGATTGTCATTTTTTAGAAATATTTAAGATCCTATGAAGAACATAACATATAAAATTACGAAAAGGTTATTCGTAAAAATTAATTAATAAGACAACTTAAGACAATAAATATCCATTGAAACAACTACTTCCCATGCAAATACACCTCCGGATATTGAATTATACAATGAAATATTTAAAATATTATTTGATTTGATCCTATGAAGAAATTAAAAGTTGACAGATTAATTATATGCATTATAATTATTATGTCTGACGTTTTATATGTCAAATCCTGAAGTGTGTAGCCAACTTAAATTTGAAAAAAGATTAAATCATGGCACTCTAGAGGTTTTTTTTTATTGCACATATGATAATTGAAGCAAATGAGAGTTAACTTTACTACACAGGAGGTTTCATGAACTCATCGGGCTGATAACGTAGAGAACAACAATATTCTCAAAGATAAATGGTGAATGCTCGCACCATTTATCTTTGAGAATATTGTTGTTGTTATATTAAAAAAATCTTGTTTTTGTGGTTTTGTGATTGAAATTTAATTAATCTGTCAACTTTTAATTTCTTCATAGGATCAAATCAAATAATATTTTAAATATTTCATTGTATAATTCAATGTAAAGAGCTATAGAATAAATTTGAACTTAATTTAAGAATCTCCCTGTCTAACCAAATCTAGCGCTTTCAAAGTTCGAACATATTTTGTTGGGATATGTTAAGAACAACCTTAAACAGTATATTTAGTAGTATAGTTTGTTAGTAAAGTTATTTTTTTAATAAAATGTAAGTATAGTCAACATATCACCGGTTTACCCTGACGCCACAGAAAACAAAACACACTATTACAAACGCAGGTCTAAATTTTTCATTGATTTTATTATTTTATTTTTTTGATAAACCTATCAATGCGCAGTCAAATTATCTATAAACAGGGAATTTTTCTATTAAGTATACATATGCACACAACGTTAATTTTACGACAATCGTTGTTTTTTAGAAGAGTTCAATTTGAAGCTTTAAACAAGTGTTTTCCACTCCCAGGTTAAGCATGAAGTAACATTTTGAGTATAGAAAAGCCTCAAAATTTGGTTTAGGTGCTTGGAGCGACCAAACCAAATTTTTAGGCTTTTCTAAACTCGCAATTTTACTTCAAACGCTACGTGTATAAAACACTCATTCGGAATGAAGTTCGTAATATACTGCTTAAGCTTGATCAGTATTTTATATGCGTGGCGCATGAAGTAAAATTTCGAGTTTAGAAAAGCCAGAAAATTTGGTTTGGCCGCTTCGCTTCGCTACGCGACCAAACCAAATTTTCTGGCTTTTCTAAACTCGAAATTTTACTTCATGCTTAACCTGGGAGTGAAAAACACTCGGTTAAAGCTTTAAATTTAACACTAAAACAAGCAATATCTAAACATTTGAAGCATAAATGCTGTAATTGGGGAATGTGCACTTACAAGAAAAACTCCTCCTAGAAGGAACGACAAACAAAAACGAACGAAAACCGCTAGAACATAAACCTCAGTTAAATTGGACATTAACACATTGGATTAGTCACAATATATAAGAAAATATGCGTTTTGATTGAGAATTATTTCCTCTTCGTTCTGCGACAAATTGTAAGTGATCAATTTATATGGATCCTCTTTAATTCTAACATTTCAATTATTCTTTCACTAACTTTTAATGCAAACCTTTTGCCTACTATTGGAAATCCGATATGTTTCTTCCTTAAACAGTTTGACCACAGTTTAAATGAGATTTTAAGCATTTTTGTAGAATTGGCGCATATGAAGTATTTTGACAGGCGTCATGAATATCATGATGATGAAACGCAAGCTCAACATCCGACGTGCCAAACGATTGAAGATGTTCTGTTTCAACCAGAATCTATTGATTAAAAACAGATAAAAGTTAATGACGTCAAGGTAGGAAGGTAATGTGTTGACTATAATAGGTTATATACTTGTCAAAAAGTATAAACCATCTACATTTTGTTACGTCAATGGAAAATGTCTATTTCGATCGGCAGTCAAATTTCATCTTTGTATAAGTTTTAACCGAAGTGTCATTAGATTGTTTATCTTATCAGTTTTATATACCTTCAACTATTAAACTTGCTTTCGCTTATATTCATGTCGAAATTCTTTACGCTGAAATAGATCCTTAGCTAAAATATTAAAGTCAAGTAATTTATTTGCATGTTTTTTCTTATTTATAAGTTAAAACGTATTATGTTTAAAAATATGATGACACCAGGGTTGTTAAAAAAAACGTTTTTTTTTTTCATTTTAATTGAAACAAACAGTTTTTTATATAATACGTGTTTTTTTCATTTAAACAGCGTTTAAAACATTAACAATTAAAAACATGTTTAAAACGTGTTTAAAACACGTTTAAAACGTGTTTAAAACAACATACAGTGCATTTTTCTATTGAGTATACATATCCCGATAATTGCAGAGTTTTTTTTTTTATTTGCGGAAATTCGTTGTTTCAAAGCGGTTAATTTGAGGCCTTTAACGAGTGTTTTCCACTCCCAGACTAAGCATGAAGTAAAATTTCGAGTTTAGAAAAGCCTAAGAATTTGGATTGGCCGCGTAGCGAAGCGGAGCGGCCAATCCAAATTAGGCTTTTCTAAACTCGAAATTTTACTTCATGCGCCACGCTTAAAAACACTGATTTACAGTGAAGTTCAAAAAACACACACATACAACAACGATTATAGGTAGCCTAATATACGTTACGAGTTCTTGGGTTGCCTATTATCACTGTTTTAAACTTTTTTTTTCAGCGCAGAATTTGACTCACGTTTTATTCACATCAACATATTAGATTTTTAAAGCCGAATATTTAAAATTTTACAATATTTCAGTGTTTTATGCAGTGGCGCATGAAGTAAAATTTCGAGTTTAGAAAAGCCTAATTTGGATTGGCCGCTCCGCTTCGCTACGCGGCCAATCTAAATTTTCAGGCTTTTCTAAACTCGAAATATTACTTCATGCTTAGTCTGGGAGTTGAAAATCCTCGTTTAAAGATTCGAATTAAAATCTTTGAAAAAACAACGAATGTCATAAAATGTACAGTGTATGCATATGTATACCTGAAAGAAAAATTCACTGTATTTAAAAATCACATTTATGCACACACAGTTGTGATATTTTATTGTTAGAAAATGTTATGTTTAATAATGTAATTTAAAATATTTTCAACAATTTAGCTAACATTTAAAAACGAAAAACAAAAAATGTTAATGAAGTAGTATAAAATATAATTTACCAAATTTAAGATAATAAAAAAAACGTTTTAAACAAATTTAACGTTTAAAACATGTTTTAAACAAATTTAAAACATGTTTTAAACAAAACCGTTTAAAACACGACGGCTGTTTTTAAACATGTTTATAACACTGTTTTAAAACAAAGTGTTTTAAACACAACCCTGGCTATAACTCGCTTTCATTTATAATACATATTAATTTAAGCTTTGTCTCGTCAATTTCTCTGGATAGAATGAATCATATTCAGAATTATCAAAAAGCTCGCCTTAGCTTTTCAATTTGCACTAAATCAGCGTTTCCCAACTGGGTCGGTACTGACCCCCTAGGGGTCGATGTAGTTTGAGAGAGGGTTGTGTCGAAACAACTTTAATTTGTCATTATCAAACTAATGGTTTTTTATATTTTATTGTTAGAAAATGTTATGTTTAATAATGTAATTTGAAATATTTTCAACAATTTAGCTAACATTTAAAAACGTAAACAAAAAATTTTAATGAAGTAGTATAAAATATAATTTAGCAAATTTAAGATAATAAAAAACGTTTTAAACAAATTTAACGTTTAAAACATGTTTTAAACAAATTTAAAACATGTTTTACACAAAACCGTTTAAAACACGACGGCTGTTTTTAAACATGTTTATAACACTGTTTTAAAACAAAGTGTTTTAAACACAACCCTGGCTAAAACTCGCTTTCATTTATAATACATATTAATTTAAGCTTTGTCTCGTCAATTTCTCTGGATAGAATGAATCATATTCAGAATTATCAAAAAGCTCGCCTTAGCTTTTCAATTTGCACTAAATCAGCGTTTCCCAACTGGGTCGGTACTGACCCTCTAGGGGTCGATGTAGTTTGAGAGAGGGTTGTGTCGAAACAACTTTAATTTGTCATTATCAAAATAATGTTTTTTTTTCTTTTAGTTTCATAATGATAAGTCAAATTGTCGAAATTTAGTAAGTCCCTTAATAAAGTCTCAGTTATACAAACAAAGTCAAAAGTGTTTAATTTATTAGTAGTTAATAGTTTGAACCTAAAAATATAATTTATCTGTGAACATAAAACAGTCTACTTTTTTTGCTTAAGAAAGTCTCAGGCTTACAAGTTAAAATGTGTTTAAATTTTAACACATTTCTTAAACACCCTGTTGACTCGACACATACTGTCACACATCAAGAAAAACTCAAATATGCGACACACCAAATATTTGACGAACAAATAGCCGTTTTAAAGGCATCATCTCCAGACAAACTCTAAAAAAATATATATATATTCGGCTGGTTTTTCAGATGATTTAGACATATCTCCAGAGGACGCGGAGTTTTTCCACTGAGACGTCCGAAATTCACGAAATTCCGAAGGCGTGTTTGCCGCGCAAACAGATTATGGACACAAATCTTTTCGAGTGTTTGTTTAAATATTTGCGCCGAGCACACAAAAGGCATTCTCTCTCCTCTTTCGGACCTTCGGCGACGACGGTTGTTTGCCGATGGCAAACCGAAAGCGTTTCGTAAAAAATATTTGTTATTGTAATATTTCATAATTTGTTTTAAATGGATGTTAAATATTTGTTTGAATTAATTACCTACTTATAAAGAAAAATATTAGAAATAATTAAAGGTTTTTTTTAATAAAGTTTTTAATTTAGGGAGAACGCATCAGAAAGAAAAAAACAATGAAATGTACTCCTTCATTTTAAAATTCAGGAAAGCAAGAATTTTCTTTATGTAAGTTTTGTATATATATACCGGGTGTTGACTTGACGGACGCAACATAGGAAATCGCATGTTAATTTTGAAGTGTTCAAATATTGGCTTCCCCATTTATTTTAGAGACAAATACTATTTCACTTTTTTTGTAGAGGGAAAAATTCTAAATTTATGAATGTTCACACTTCACACTTTACGTTTCTCTAAGTTAAAATAATTAAGAAAAAGTAATGTGATTTTATAAAAATAATGACATACCATGAAATTGATACAACAATTGCGGATATTCTCTGTTTTTTTTTAAGTTCAATTTAAAGCTATAAACAAGTGTTTTCCACTCCCAGACTAAGCATGAAGTAAAATTTCGAGTTTAGAAAAGCCCCGTGAAAATTTGACGAGGGTCGCGCAGCGACCCGAGACAAATTTTCACGGGGCTTTTCTAAACTCGAAATTTTACTTCATGCTTAGTCTGGGAGTGGACAACACTCGTTTAAAGCTTCAAATTGAACTCTTTTAAAAATCAACGAACGTCAGAAAATTTACAGCTAAAATAATTAAGAAAAAGTAATGTGATTTTATAAAAATAATGACATACCATGGAATTGATACAACAATTGCGGATATTCCCTGTTTTTTTTTAAGTTCAATTTAAAACTTTAAACAAGTGTTTTTCACTCCCGAGACAAATTTTCTGGGCTTTTCTAAACTCGAAATGTTACTTCATGCGCCACGCGTATTAAACACTATAATATTGTCAAATTTATGGATATTCGAATTACACTTAAAATCTGTGTTTTATACGCGTGGCGCATGAAGTAAAATTTCGAGTTTAGAAAAGCCCAGAAAATTTGTCTCGGGTCGCTGCGCGACCCGAGACAAATTTTCACGGGGCTTTTCTAAACTCGAAATTTTACTTCATGCTTGGTCTGGGAGTGGAAAACACTCGTTTAAAGCTTCAAATTGAACTCTTTTAAAAATCAACGAACGTCCTAAAATTTACAGCTAAAATAATTAAGAAAAAGTAAGGTGATTTTATAAAAATAATGACATACCATAGAATTGATACAACAATTGCGAATGTCAAAATAGGACAAGATATTGCTGTTACTTAATTATCGACAAAAAACATAACGCAAACATCGTGATAACTGTGGTCTGCATAATACCACTTTATTATGAGAATTTTTTCTTGTATAGTGTAAATCATTTCGAAAAAATTTACTTTAATCAAGTGACTGCGATATCTTTTGCCATTTTGACATCCGCAATTGTTGTTTCAATTCCATGGCATGTCATTATTTTTATAAAATCACATTATATTTTCTTAATGATTTTAACTCAGAGAAACGTAAAGTGATAAACGTTAACGCGAATGAATTCAGAATTGTTCCCTCTACAAAAAAGGTAAATACATTTTGTTATATATATATATATATATATATATATATATAAATTAGAATTAACGACCTGCTTATAAGTACCAAATAAGAAATAACAGCGCATTAGGTCATGATGTAAAAGTTATTATTTTTTTTTTATCAAGTTAGTGTGCAAGGAGGGCAGAAGACGACGACGATCGTTTCGCTCTTTTTATGAGCTCCTCAGGTCGCCACATCCATCATCCCATACACACTCACTTGATATGTAGAAGTTGTATATATACTGACTTCGCTAACCATAAGCCGCTATTGACGTCAGTATTTATAATTGCTACTGCATTGATAAGGGCATTGATCTCATTTTGCATCTACAGTTAGTGTCGGTTTTTAGTTTAAACCATCGACTAGCATCGGAGCGGCGAGAAACCCGAACCAATGCGATGATAATATTCAGAACGCCGAATTAAATTATATAAATTAGAATGATGATGGATGTGGCGGCCTGAGGAGCTCATAAAAAGAGCGAAACGATCGTCGTCGTCTTCTGTCCTCCTTGCACACTCACTTGATATATAAAAAAAAATAACTTTTACATCATGACCTAATGCGCTGTTATTTCTTATTTGGTATATATATATATATATATATATATATATATATATATATATATATATATATATATATATATATATATATTAGCACTGCGAGCCAAGTTGGCCCATGGCTTGTTTGATTATTCCTTTCCATATATTTCTATCTAATGCTTTCCGTTTCCAGTCACCAATGTTCAGTATTTGTATAACCTTGTCAATTTGGTCCTTCCATCTTAGTTTAGGTCAGTTTTATATCATATGGCTTTTCAATTTTCAAGTTGTAAATTTACCGACTTTTTCAATTGCCGAAAATTTTATAAATTTAGGAACCAACACCGATAATATACCGGAAAATCACAATATCGTTATTTTAGGGGTAGAATTCATTAAATACATTAACAATTAATAGCAGTTAATGAATAACTAGGGTTTCCACCCCTTGATTAAGCATGAAGTAAATATTTTGAGTTTGGAAAGCCTGGAAATGTGGGTTTAGGCGCGACAAAACCCTACTTTTTGGAATTTTCTGGTGTTAAAAACAACTTTTATTTGCAGTTTATAGGATAGTTAAATACTACATTTCTTTAACTAAAGTCGCAGAATTTTGTATTTATATTTTAGTTATAAATTCCTAAAAATCACGATAGAATTGAGAATTTTATAATAATTATTTTGTGATTTCATATTTTATATGCAATAAGGTGATGTTAATGTATTATTTTTCTTATAATTCTAGCATATAAATGAATAATAAAATGTGGTCAACACATTAAAATACATGTTTTAGAAAACTTCATATTTTTTTAAATATGTGCTAAAATATACAGAGTCATCATCATCATCATCAGGGTCATCATCAATTTGTTTTTTTTCGAGCTTATATTAAGTACTAGCCTGCGCTTAAATGTTACGCTTATTAAAATTGATATTATACAGGGTGGGGCATTTAACATGTTTTTCGCAAATATTTCGAAAAACAAACCATTTTACGCGGAAATGACCTAAGTAAAGAATAATCGCCCATAATTATGTAATATTAGTTTTGTCACAGGTGGCTCTGTTGGCGCTAAAACAAGGTCAACTCATTTTTTTTTAATGGGAACCCCTATTTTTGATTGCAGTTTCCTATTCCTAATAAAAAAATAATAAGACTTTATTTACCTTATGTTTTTGTCAGCCTGATAAATGGCGCTGTAATCGAAACAGGTGAAACATGAAAGATGTTCTGGTGTCTCAGAATGAAACGCTTGTTTTTAGAGTGTCGGAGCGTGTAAATGACAAGCAGGATTAACATTTTGACGATTAAAAATTGTATAATTTTACTTTATTAAAAATAATATGAATTCGATCAATATTGCATATTTTGTGGATAATTTCTTAACTGAACAAAAATAAAAAATAACTTTTGTGAAAAATCTTCTGCTTGTTTCGAAACCCTTTCTTTGTTTTTTCAGCCAATATATCTCAAATTGAATCTATCCGCAAATCACACGAACATACGGACGCGTTATTATTTTTCGCGATTACAGCGTCGTATATCAGGTTGACAAAAAAAATTGTTAGATAAATTATTCTTATTTTTTTTTGAGAAATCTGAATCTGCAATCAAATGTAGGGGTTCCCGTTAAAAAAAATTAAGTTGACATTGTTTTAGCGACAACAGTGCCACCTGCGAGAAAAGCAATATTACATAATTATGGCCCCCTTCTATACAATTATTTTTCACTATGGTCATTTCTGCGTTAAATGCTTTGTTTTCGAAATATTTGCGAAAAACACGTTAAATGTCCCACCCTGTATAATAGCAATTTTAATAAGCATAACATTTAAGCGCAGGCTAGCGCAAGGTTCTAACTCAATAAAACACTTAATATAAGTTCCAAAGAAAACAAATGGATGACTTTCAGCTGCGACAACTTACGACCTTAGAATATACAGGGTGATTCAGATAACCCGAGTCAGACATTTATTTTTTGATTTAGAGTTTCTTTTAACTGTAAGAAAAAAAAATCATTGTAGTAACTTACCTGAAGAATTCAACGGGACTAGTCACACCTTCCTAAACTTACCGCTAGGAGGCTTAAGACTTGTGAAAGGAAAAAAAGAAATATATTCAAAAAGTTATTTTTTTATTTAATCAAGTAAGTTAAATCTTGAACAAGCAATTGATTTGTATGTAAAATGTGCGTCTAAATCCGCAAACGAACAACAATTATATGGTTGCACTATTTGGAATCCTCATAGCAAATCTGATATAAAAATGGTCGAAAGGGTCCCAGTTAAATTCACTAACTTTATCTTATACAAGTTTGGGATTGTTGACTCCTACAATGACGTGGATACAATTTAATAAATGGGACAACTGATTGTCCCTATTTACTCAGTCAGCTAACAATCAATGTGCCAGCTAGAAATTTGCGTTCCTTCGATCTGTTTCATGTACCATATTGTAGGACGGACTATGGTAAAAATGTTGGTATGGCCAGAATCGCCCATAATTGTAACGCCATCAATCCCGACTTTGGTGCAATTAGCCGGAATGCTTTGAAGAGCATCTTCCGATAGGGTATATAGTCCCAGTATTTTAATGTTGTTTATTATGTATTTGAATTTATATTTTATTTAATTTTTAGTTTTTAAGATATTAATGTACTAGTTTAAATGGACATCAGTTATTAAATAAATAAATGGTGTTTCATTATATTTTTGTCGTTTCCGGTGAAACCGAAAGTAAATCTAAGGCTTCTGGATCACCATTAAACTCAAATTTGTGTTTAGTATAACCATGCCGAATTTCAAACTGATATATCACATAATAAAAAAAAAAACGGTGGGGTTTTGTCGCATCCACCCAAATCCAAATTCCGAAAGTAAATCTAAGGCTTCTGGACCATCATTAAACTAGAATTTGTTTTTACTATAACAATGCCGAATTTCAAACTGATATCTCACATAATAAAAAAACGGTGGGGTTTTGTCGCATTTTGGTCGGTTTTAGACTATTGTGCGGCGCCCAAATCCAAATTTTCAGAGATTTATAAACTCGAAATTTTACTTCATGCGCCATGCGCCATATATTTAATAATAATAATTTTTCATAATGAAAATAACATCATTGTTTTACATAAGTCACAATCAATACACTAGTCCACAACTAGCAATAATGATAACATTTAAATGGTTGTAGATTAGATAACAATTAAAAAAGATATTTTTTTTTTAATTTGGTTTTGGCTTTTGCCTGGCCTTGGGAACTTGCCCAATAGCCAACATCATGTATTTATATATTTGTATTAATTGTTACGATTACAATTTGTAGTATGCTATAATTTCATACGGACAAACACTCACATTCATACCACACCCAGGTTCACGACGAGAAATTATTTTTTTAAATAAAATCTCACCGTGCACGGGAATCGAACCCGAATTGTGGCTCGCCGAGCGATACAGCCCGGCGACGTTACCGCTCGGCCACCACCTGCCCGAAAAAAGATATATAAATAAAATATAATACAGATTTTTGCACAAGAATATGCGGAGGAAAAACTGGCGTTTGTTAGCGTGTCAGCACAGCAGAAATCAAAAAGTTCTAAACTGCGCAATCGTGAATGATCAATGTTATTCGTTATTGACACAACATTGATATGTATTGAATATCTACATTGAATGATACCATTTATACATTATTGATACTATATTGTACAGAAATAGAATATCATTATTGAGTGATCAATTATATTCATTATTGACATAATTTTATACAGAAACTGAATATCTATTAACGAGTTTTTATTATTGATACAATATTGATTTTTTTATACTGAATTTATAAAATATTGTATCTAACGAGTGTCTATAAACTGTCGACATCCCAGTAGGTTCTGACTTCAGAAACCGAATCGTATGATTTAATCTAAGATATGTAATTTGTTTTTTAAAGCAACCGAGATGCCGACAGTTTATAGACACTCGTTGTAATAAATATTAACCCATTGACGACCGAGCAATTATAAAGATAACTCTAAAAGTTGATTTCGGGTAAAATACTGCACTTCTTTTTATGATATCCATGGGTGACTTATTGTATTATATACTGTGAAATGTTTACTTTATGCTTAATCAAGATATATAAAACACAAGTTAATTTCTAAAATTACAATAGAAAAAAGTGCATTTTAAGAATATTTCATGATAAGAAATAAACATGCTTTTAATACACTCACATTGTTTGAAAGTTTATTTGTGTTCAAAACACAAATCAACCGATAAGTACTGTACTGTACTACAATGTAGTATTTAAATAATAGTAAAATAGTAGAATCGCTAATAAACAATTGGAATTTTATACAAAACGCTATCGGTGGAGCAATTACTCGAAAAAACGCACGGCAATAAAACATTGAAATGAGCCTGATTGCTGACAAAATGTTTATACTGGATATGCAAATGCCCGCGCGCATCTAATCTACACATAATGAACCGGATAAATATTCAGTAGCATTGTGGAAGAGTGACTTGCCCTGACCCTATCATCCAACACCGCTGTTTTAAATTAAGTATCGGAACAGTGCGCTTCAATTAAACACACACACGAATAAATAAATAAATGAAATAAATGTATAACAATATATAAATAAACGAATGTGTGTTGCACGAAAATAAGTAAAACTTGAAAAATTGCGCGAATTGTTAAGGAAGTTGTAATTTATACAGGTTTTTATATTTGCTATGGTAATTGTCTGATAAGGAAGCATTAAACTCATTAAAAAGGTAATAATTCCTTAGTTGTTTTTATCACAAAGAAATTAAAAGTAAATATTGCAACTGCAAGAATGTAAACATGCGTATAATTGGTTGGCTATGGATTTCCTATTACAAGCAATCAAAATCATAGCCCCCCCATCCTAACTTGGGCCCTTCTCTGGCGCCCCCTCTACCTTAGGGTTGAGAACAGCATGGACCATATATGATTTCTGACAAAAAATATATACAGGGAGTTTTTCTTTTAAGTATACGTATTCCAAATTTAGCCTATTTTCTGTAAATCTTTAGATATTCCTTGTTTTTTTTTTTAAGCATGAGGTAACATTTTGAGTTTAGAAAAGCCCCGTGAACATTTCTCGGGTCGCGCAGCGACCAGAGACAAATATTCTGGGCTTTTTAAACTCGAAATTTTACTTCATGCGCCACGCGTATTAAACACTAAAATATTGTGAAATGTATGTATATCCGAACTTCACTTGAAATCTTAAAACACAGATTTCAAGTGAAGTTCGGATATACATACATTTCACAATATTTTAGTGTTTAATATGCGTGGCGCATGAAGTAAAATTTCGAGTTTAGAAAAGCCCAGAAAATTTGACGAAAATATATTTTAAAAACGTGCATTTTGATCATAGCCCCCACAAAGGGGAGACTGACATGTCTCTAGCCCGAGAACACCTCGCGAAAGGGGCAAGGTGAACCCGAAGACAAAAATATTTGATAATTGAATATATGTACATAAATTTCACAATATTTTAGTGTTTTATACGCGTGGCGCATAAAGTAAAGTTTCGAGTTTAGAAAAACCCGACAAATTTTCACGGGGATTTTCTAAACTCGAAATTTTACTTCATGCTTAGTCTGGGAGTGGATAACACTCGTTTGAAGCTTCAAATTGAACTCTTTTAAAAAACAACGAATGTTGGAAAATTTACAGCTTATGCATATGTTTACTTAAATGAAAAATTCACTGTATGTGTATATGCCTTGCACAAAAATATATAAATAAACGAATGTGTGTTGCACGAAAATAAGTTAAACTTGAAAAATTGCGCGAATTGTTAAGGAAGTTGTAATTTATACAGGTTTTTATATTTACTATGGTAATTGTCTGATAAGGAAGCATTAAACTCATTAAAAAAGTGATAATTCCTTAGTTGTTTTTATCGCAAAGAAATGAAAATTAAATATTGCAACTGCAAGAATGTAAACATGCGATTAATTGGTTGGCTGTGAATTTCCTATTAGTCAAGCAATCAAAATAGCCCCCCCATCCTAGCTCGGGCCCTTCTCTGGCGGCACGCCCTACTTTAGGGTTGAGAACAGCATGAACCATATATGATTTCTGACAAAAATATATACAGGGAGATTTTTTTATAAGTACACGTATTCCAAATTCAGCCTATTTTCTGTAAATCTTTAGATATTCCTTGTTTTTTTTAAGTTCAATTTAAAGCTTTAAACGAGTGTTTTCCACTCCCAGACTAAGCATGAAGTAAAATTTCGAGTTTAGAAAAGCCCCGTGAATATTTGTCGAGGGTCGCGCAGCGACCCGAGACAAATTTTCTGGGCTTTTCTAAACTCGAAATTTTACTTCATGCGCCACGCGTATTAAACACTAAAATATTGTGAAATTTATGTATATTCAATTATCAAATATTTTTGTCTTCGGGTTCACCTTGCCCCTTTCGCGAGGTGTTCTCGGGCTAGAGCCATGTCAGTCTCCCCTTTGTGGGGGCTATGATCAAAATGCACGTTTTTAAAATATATTTTCGTCAATTTTTCTATAAAATTCTTAGATTTGCCTTGAGTTCATTAGAAATAGCTGGTACATTTTTCAATGTTTCCATGTATTAGAAAAGAATTGCTTTTACATACATACAGTATTTATAATTTGATATAAAATGTATTCCTTATAAAATATCATGTTATTTGTCGGGAAATGTTAGTGAATTAAGGCTTTGATCCCGATGCCCACACCATACTGACATAAAAGTTACGACGCGTTGCGTGAAATTTTTATATGCCCTAAAAGAGTGCCTTGTCTGCGAGTTATAGAGTGACAAAAATTGGATATGGAAAGATGCCTGTAATTCTACAGGCGTTTTATTGTTATTTAAAAAAACAGAAGTAATTCATTATTTTATATCTTCTAGAAATCAATTTGGAAAGAATGATAATCACAAAAACTGTAAAAGTAGTTCATTATTTACGCTTATTTTTTTAAAATTATGTTTACCACGTATCACTAAGCCCATTAGTTTAACATTTTATAAATTTGTATCCAAGTAGATCTTTCTTTAAATGAGCTGATTGAAAAATTTATAATTGTATCAAAACATTTCTTAGGATGTGTAATAGTATATTTTATAAAGAGGTTCGAAAGAAAGATTTTCCAGTGCGAGCCTAGCAATTCTACTGTGAGATGTGCACGGGAAAAGTTTTCTTCCGAGAAATGAACGGAATTTTCATTGTTCCTCTCTGAACATTGAAATAAAGCAATAAACGAAAACTTAAAACAGCTGCCATACGATGATTATTGTTATAAATCCAGACAAGTGCACGAGAAAGTGAGTTAACGTTAAGTGCAAAACAAATATATTTCTAACATGAATAATTTCTTCTTTCCATAATCAATAATTAATAACGGCTACTTTAATTACGGGATATGGAAAATTCGCTCCGATATTTCGCGCCCCATATTTCGCCCCCGCACATTTCACCCTCGTCACATTTTGACCCCGTCACATTTAGTACTCCACATTTTGCCCCCGATACATTTCGAACCGGATACATTTCGCCGCCTACTTTGATCAGAAAAATCACAGTTTAATACCAATATAAGTAAATTTTAACTTAAAATTCATAAAAATACGCAGATAATTAATTAATAAGATTATCAATTACGTTACGCTTTTTATAATCTTCGATTATTTGTTCTATTTTAACAAAAAATGGTTTATTATTATTTTTTTATATACATTTATTGGATATTGGTATTTTAACTATATTTAGATGCCACAAACACATTCACACACATCCATGGAGCCAGGTGGGATCATTTTGTACTTTAAAATGACCCCACACGGCGGGACTCGAACCCGCGACTCCTGAGTTAAGAGGCAGGGCCTCTACCCACTACCCTACCGAGGTCCCCAACGGTTTATTAATTTTAAATATCACGAACCTTAGACATGTGATTCCACATACTTCTATGGTTAATTTGGAGAATAGTTAGCATATAATAAATTGCAGAACGAAAAAGATGAATTTGTTACTTAGTAAATAAATTGCTCAAATAATATAATAGGTGGCAAAATGCAATGAATTTTTATTTAGTTGTACGAAATTAGTTTCAAGGCTCTGCAGGTTAAATTTTGCACCGGGCCCTTTAGTTTCTGCCGGTTTTGCATTGTCCTGCATGCTGCCAATCCCACATACTTTTACAATTTATTTTGTGTTTCGATTTTTTTTTTTGTTTAAAAAAATAATATTTTAAAGCGTTTTACTTATTTTCTGCCCATCCTATATAATAAATTGCATATGTCTCTTTGCACACACTGCCGCTTTCAGGTTAGGTTAGGTTAGTAGAAAGGTTTGCTATAGAAAAAAATCTCTTTGCGCAAATGTGAAGAAAGAAAGTGTGTCCGCGGCAAAATGTGCGAGGGCAAAATGTGGGGAGTGAAATGTGGCTGGGGCGAAATGTATCGGGGGTTAAATGTGCGGGGGCAAAATGTGGGGGGCGAATTTTCTGCGAATCTTAATTACACCTCAATAACGTCTAAAGGTAATAAAATATGAAATAGATAGCTGTTTTCGAACGATTATTGTTGTTAATTTTTGTCTAGAAGTTGCATTCAATGTTGGTAGTATTTTTTTTTATTTTAAAAGTCTAATAACAGTGGCGTGTGTTTTTATTGTGCATGATTTTGAAAGAAAATTCTGATGCGCGATTATGAAAAGTTACGAAATAGCATTTATATTATATATTTTTTAATGAATAATTACAAGAAAGTAAAACCACACACGAAAGTGATGAGCACTGTACGTAATAACCCGCAATTTTACTCAAGCGTTCAGTTGTTGCAGCCATGACCCAGATCACCAAGACAGAAAAATAGGGGGACTTTTAAAACTTCTTTCACAAGAACATAATATATTCAAACAAAATTTGTTAATTTATTAAAAATCTTTATGATTAATAAAAATCTCAAGAACAATGGGATTATAAAAAAAAAATTGTACGATCGACTATTTTTGAGTACTTACAGCGTCTGTTTCCAGAACGGTGTTTACCATGAATGAATAACAAACCGGTAAGTAGAACTTAAGTTTTAATTACCGCTTAGTGAACACTAAATGAAACTTACCATACATAGCGAGTGTTAAAAATAACTTTATTACAATTGAAAGGAGTCCAATTTTAGTAATCAAATTTGACCAACTATCAGTGACATATTCATAATAATTGAGAAGACATGTTTGTTTTTCGTCTTGTCCTATCGTTCAAAAAACGTCATTATCATCTCGAACAATAAGTATGATACCAGTCTCAGACAATAATTGGAGTCGTCGCTCGATACTTAGTATACTATTAAAAGCATGGACAATTTTCGTGCATTCTAAATTATTTCAGTTCATTTTAAGTATTTGTAATTTTATTGAGCGTTGTGCATCTTCGTTTTTTTTACATTAAAACCCAATTGATAATTTCTTAACCCATTATCCTAGGAAATATTGTTTTTAACCTTGTTAGACTATCGTTTGGAAGATGTCAATGTTATTGACATATTCGGTGCCATACTCGAAGAAGTACAGTTGGATAAAACAGGTTCATAATCTATATGTTGTGATTTTTATCAAAACTTGGTGTACACCTAAGAATTTCAGTGGAATTAAAGCTTTCAGAATTATCCGAAATATTTTACTCAAATAGTTAATTCATTAATAAATATTATTATTTTAAATGACGTTTGCAGTGGCTCTGTTGACCTAGAATATCTTCCAAACTAAATCAAATAGAGAGTTGCAGTTTCTTCATTTTCTTGAGCATAGAGGGCGCTATCATTTGCACTATAAAGTTGCTATGCTTGAGTTGGGCGGCTATGACTCAAAATGTAATTCTCTTTCCATTGTGTTTATGATTTGTATACGCAGGTGTAAAATAAATTTCAAATAAACTTACAAAGGTACAGATACAACTTATTTACCTAATCGAATGAGAATTAAACTTTAAGTCGAATGATGTTAAAAAATTATTTATTTATCCAACAGTTTACAATATACTTATTACAGGATGACATGTTAACATAAACATAATTCTAGTGCGCTGTGACTTGAAATTAAATTGTAATTCAAAATAATAATAATGATAATAAGATTATGTACTCAACTAAAAAGACAATAGGAAAAATAATGATTTAATACAAACACACGTACATACAGAGATAATCATGTAACACCGAACATTTTCATAATGAGAATTTTTCGTTTAAGTATACATTAGCATACGTTGTATATTTGCCGACGATCGGTTTATTAAATGAATGTAATTTGAAGCTTTAAACGAGTGTTTTCCACTCCCAGGCTAAGCGTGAAGTAAAATTTCGAGTTTAGAAAAGCCTGAAAATTTGGTTTGGTCGCGAGCGCGAAGCGCGGAGCGGCCAAACCAAATTTTCAGGCTTTTCTAAACTCGAAATTTTACTTCATGCGCCACCGGTACAAAACGCTGATGCAATGTAAAGTTTTGCGGTGTGTTTTAAACTTCGCAATGTCAGTATTTTATACCGGTGACGCATGAAGTAAAATTTCGAGTTTAGAAAAGCCTGAAAATTTGGTTTGGCCGCTCCGCGCTTCGCGCTACGCGACCATTCCAAATTTTCAGGCTTTTCTAAACTCGAAATGTTACTTCATGCTTAGTCTTGGAGTAGAACACACTCATTCTAAGTTTAAAATTAAACTCTTTTACAAAAACGTGTATCTAAAGATTTACGGCATATACGCTGTAATTGGGACATGAATACTTGAAAGAAAAATTCCCTGTATGTTGAGGCATTAATTGCGAGTGATTGGCTACAATTTGTAATGGTCATATAGGCAACCCAATTTACACATTATTTTAAAATGATTGGTGCCAAATTGTATTGGATGAAAATGTTCGGTGTTACATGAAACTCTCTGTATATAAAGCTATTCAATCGAGTTTAAATATTTATTCATGAATTCTACATGAATATAGTCAAATTTTATATAGATTCATTTAGACAAATCAAGTTACACTAAATTATACATTTATAATTTTAACTGTCATTATTCCAGAGCCGCCTAGCACAAGCGAAGCTAATTTATAGAGAAAAGCATAGCGTCATCTATGCTCCAGATAACAATGAAGACGGCAATTCTCTATCTTATTTAGTTTTGGAGATATTTTAGGTGTATAAAACCATTGCAAATGTAATTTTTGTTTCAGTATTTTTTTATCAACAAAATGCAGTAATTGTTAGAAGTTTAAAAACCAAATAATATACAGGGTCTTCAATTTTAAATAAGCAATTGCACTCGTTATTGTCTTTATGACGCACCCTGTATATCTTAAAACATTTTTAGGTTATACAGCTCTTGATGCTATGCAATTTTAATGCAGACATTTTTTCTATCTATAATGAGAGCTGAAATATGAACGCACTAATGTGTCCCAGTATATTTCGCAATTTTTAATTTGAAATCCAGCAGATTTTGCAGATTTTTAACGAGCCATTTCATTCCCAGATTATAGTGCGCGTTATATATATATATATATATATATATATATATATATATATATATATATATATATATATATCCAAATGTTCAGGCTTTTTTATACTCTAAATTTTACTTCATACGCCATCCTTATAAAACACAGATTTTAATTGATGTTAAAAATATATTCCTTATTCTTAATCTCACGTTAATAAATTTCGTCAAACCTCACAATGGATTCGAATTATTCATTACAATTAAAAAAAAAAATTGAGTATTCGTATTATTTTCGAGGATTCGAATCCATTTGTAAGGATGCGAATCCGTTTATATGGATTCGAATCAATATATTCCAAAATATTAGATTCAAGTTAAAATTTGATTTGATATAAACCTATTTATTTTAAAATTAACACACATTCAGCCGTTTCTTTATTTTTTCGAATAGATCTCTATTGTGCAGTAAGTAAAACGGGCTTCCTGTATATTATTTTTTTTAAGAATATTAAAACAAAACTAAGAAATTACAACAAAACTTTCAGTATACGTATCCATACATCGAGATATTAATTTAAGACATTCAGCCTTTTTATAAAAAACGATTTGAAGTTGTTAAATAGTGTTTCCACTCCTTGATTTACCATGAAGTAGAATTTTGAATTTAGAAAAGCCCGAAAATTTGGTTTGATTGCGTAGCGAAGCGGAGCAATCAAACCTAATTTTTAGGCATTTCTAAACTCAAAATTTTACTTCATGCGTCACGCTTATTAAACACTGATTTAGGTGAAGTTCAAAAAAAACTGCTTATACATAATCTCACGGTGATAAATTTTACAAACGTTAATTTCGTCAACCTAAATCTTAAGCTTTCAAAAATGCGAGCCTGGAGCAATTTGCTTTGGGATACTTAAAACAAACATTTCCTTTGTAATAATTTGATGAAATTGTATTCAAAGCCATTCCATTCCCAGATTATAGTGCGCGCTATATATATATATATCTATATATCCAAATGTTCAGGCTTTTTTATACTCGAAATTTTACTTCATACGCCACCCTTATAAAACACAGATTTTAATTGATGTTAAAAATATATTCCTTATGCTTAATCTCACGTTAATAAATTTCGTCAAACCTCACAATGGATTCGAATTATTCATTACAATTAAAAAAAAAAAAAAATTTGAGTATTCGAATTATTTTCGAGGATTCGAATCCATTTGTAAGGATGCGAATCCGTTTATATGGATTCGAATCAATAAATTCCTAAATATTAGATTAAAGTTAAAATTTGATTTGATATATACCTATTTATTTTAAAATTAACACACATTCAGCCGTTTCTTTATTTTTTCGAATAGATCTCTATAGTGCAGTAAGTAAAACGGGCTTCCTGTATATTATTTTCTTTTTTAAGAATATTAAAACAAATCTAAGAAATTACAACAAAACTTTCAGTATACGTATCCATACATCGATATATCAATTTAAGACATTCAGCCTTTTTATAAAAAAACGATTTGAAGTTGTTAAATAGTGTTTCCACTAATTGATTAACCATAAAGTAAAATTTTGAATTTAGAAAAGCCCCAATATTTGGTTTGATTGCGTAGCGAAGCGGAGCAATCAAACCTAATTTTCAGGCATTTCTAAACTCGAAATTTTACTTCACGCTTATTAAACACTGATTTAGGTGAAGTTCAAAATACACTGCTTATACGAGGGTTGCCTTTTATATTTCGGGATTAGAGAACAAAAATAAATATTAATCATTGAAAATCGCTTTATTGTTTTTGAAAATATTCCCCATTAAGATCTATACACTTTTGCATGCGTTTGAACCAACTGTCGAAGCACTTTTGCCACTCTGATTGAGGTATCTCCAAAACGTGCATTCTGAACGCATCAACCGCTTCTTCAGGTGTCGAAAAACGTTGACCTCTCATTTTAATTTTACGGATGGGAATAAAAAGAAGTCATTCGGTGCCAAGTCAGAACTATATGGCGGATGACTCATCAAATCGATGTTTTGCGTGCTCAAAAATGCAGTTGTTTGAGCCGATGTGTGAGAGCTCGCATTGTCGTGGTGAAGAGTGATCCGTTTTCGGCGGTTGGTTTTCCTGATTTCTTGGATGACAACTGGCAAACAAATGGTTGTGTACAACTCAGAATTGACTGTTCTGCGTTGTTCTAGTGGCACGGTTGCGACATGTCCAGTTTTTCCGAAAAAACAGGCGACCATTTGCTTGGAAGTGCTTCGTGCGCGAACAACTTTTGTTGGATTTGGCTCATCTTGAAACACCCATACGGTCGACTGCTGTTTACTTTCGGGCTCATATGCGTAAATCCATGATTCATCACCTGTCACGATGTCATAGACGTGTTTCGAAGCACCGCAATCGTATTTTTTGAGCATTTCTTTGCACCAATCGACACGAGCCTTTTTTGAGCGATTGACAAATTGTGTGGGATCCAAGGCGAACAAATTTTTTTGACAGTCAAATGTTCATGCAATATTGAATGTATGCTGGTCCCACTAATGCCTAAGGTTGTCTCAATCTCACGATAGGTCACATGACGATCTTGCAATATTTGTTTGCGCACAGCGTCAATGGTTTCCGGAACAACAACTGATTTTGGACGACCTTCACGAAATTCGTCTTGGAGTGAACTACGACCTCGGTTAAATTCACCATACCATCGATAAACACTGGTCCTTGATGGAGCTTCATCGCCAAAAATTGAATTAAGTTCATCCATGCACTATTGTTGAGTTAATCCACGTCGAAAGTTGTAAAAAATAATCGCACGAAAATGTTCACGATTTAATTCCATTCTTTGGCCGAGATAAATCTTTTAAGTTAGTGTAAACGACACAAATAACGCTCATATGTCAAAACGTTCTAAGTACGTATAACCTCAAAAATGTCAAACTTTACGATAGAGCTCTCAGTTGCCAGATTGCAACACTAGGGTTGCCCAATCCCGAAATATAGAAGGCAATCCTCGTACATAATCTCACGGTGATAAATTTTACAAACGTTAATTTCGTCAACCCAAATCTTAAGCTTTCAAAAATGCGAGCCTGGAGCAATTTGCTTTGGGATACTTAAAAGAAACATTTTCTTTGTAATAATTTGATGAAATTATATTCAAATTGTACATTTTACTACGTAATTAAAAATCTCTTATCAGCACTAAAATTATCGACCATTGGTTCTTTAAAGAGCATTTTCTTGGGAAATGAAAACATTAGTTGATTCTTTAAAAAAGTACTATTTCAATACTGAAGATGACCGCCATCTTGTGGCTTGTGGCTGACTATGGTCATGTTATCCCCCTCAAACTGTAAAATTTAACTGTCAGCGTTTTTCAAAAACCCGTTGCCAATTGCCTCAAAATAGCTGTATTTAGTTTTCAGATAACCACTCTGTATAAAAGCAATTGTAGTTTTATGTAGAATAAAAGTTAACATTTTTGTTCAACGACCCAGCTCCGCAGGCCTTAAATTCGAGTCGGAGCCATGCATTAAGAGTTATAAATGAGTCTTAATGTAAAACTCATTGTAATATAATATAATAAGTCTATATTGCCCAACAGGAAAATTACATCCCAATTACAAGACAATATGTAAAATAGATTAATTACATGGCCGTATGCGTGTATACATATACAAATAAACAAAAAACGAAAAATACAGATACGTGAAAATATTATGTTAAGTTATTTGCTCTTTCAAATGTGATAATAGAGATTTAATGTTGTCATAAAATATGTCGCAGGAATAAGGTAACGCATTTTAAACACTACACAATAATAAATAATAATAATAATAATAATAATAAATAATAAGATAATAATAATAATAATAATAATAAGTAATAAGATTTGTAACTGGTTACCGTAATTTTTTAACAACAAAAAAAATCAGTTAATTTTAATTCGGTTCAATTATTATTAAGTAATGCAGAACTAAGCCTGCGATAATATGCAATTGAATAAATACCGGAAGGGCATTTAAATGAATCTAAAAAGAATCGCGAAGATCAAGCGAATTCCAGATCGCATTTTACACGGTAATAACAATTACACCTGAGCCCCGTAGGAATCCCTCTCTCTAAGTCATTTCCATTTCCACAAAACGAGCCTTTTTCATCCTCTTTCAGTCCTCGCTTATTATTAATAGTGCGCGAACCCCATAAAGGAATTCCTGTGGCGTGCACGAGGACGCGTTATTAAATAAACCGACTGACAGCCAATTAGCCGCGATGCGGTGGCTGTACTTACCACGTACAAGAACTTGAACTTAAGCTTATTTCGTTGCTCCCTGTGTTTCGCAATTTATATATCGGCATCTCGGGGAAATGTTTATCGCACGCTCAATTAAACATTAGAATCGGCTGGATTTTTCTTCTTTTTTTTTCTTTTAAAACCGAGCGCGCCCATTACTTATCCCCATGAAATATGGTAATAATAAGATAAGTGGCGTCAACTGTATGCTAATTATTGCGGATTATATATTTATGCGGGAATGGAACGCATCCAGCGCAGGAATGTTAACAAACTAACACTCGCGCCCTGGACGAGAAAAAAATCGCTGCATCTATCGGTGAGGAGATTGAGATTGTCTTTGTTGCTACTATGTGCACACACACTCTGCACTCGGCGGATAATAAATTCTGCACGTTCAGCCGGCTATTTATAGGTGCATGTACGTGGAGATTAAGTTGGTGCAACTAAATCAAAATGATTATTGAATTACAATTACTGACGTAGATAACACTGCTTTTATATTTCAATTAATTAAGTAAATTGGTCCATAATTTATATCTGAATGTATCTAAACACGCTTCGCAAAAACTTTATTAAAGAAAATATCATGCTGATGAAATTTAGATGATTATGTTCTAATGAATACATATCCAGTGATATACTATATTACTGTAATATCCTTTTTAGTGATGGACAAGATCGAGTATCTCAAGGATCGATCATGCAATAATCGATCAGTTGAAGTATCGAGCAGATCGATCAGAAGATCGATGTGATCAAAAAGATCGAGCCGCTCGGAAAGATTGAGCCGATCGAAAAGATCAACCCGATCAAAAAGATCGAGCCGATCAAAAAGATCGAGCCGATCAAAGAGATCGAGCCGCTCGGAAAGAACGAACCGATCGAAAAGATCGAGCCGATCAAAAAGATCGAGCGGCTCGATCATTTGCAAGGATTGAGAGGATCGCGCAGTCGATCTTATTTGATCATTACTAAAAAAAATACTTGTTATTTAAATACTCGTTACTTAATGACTAAATGAATTAATATAATACATGTAAATTATGCTTTTAATGCCCGGTATTATAAACGATTAATAAATCATGAGATAACTATTTATGGAGTAAATTTATTTACCTACTAAACTAATAGGCAAATAAAATTGCGTATTATAAAGTAAACCTATCCAATAAATAGCAATTATAGAAATAAATAATTTAATTAGTAGATTATAGACCGAAATTATACATTTTCATTGTGGATATAGCAGGAACCACCAATTTGTTAAATTGAATTGTCAATATTTCAAATGAAATTGTCAATAAAATTAGAAATTTAGTATAATTCCTTATAATTATGGAGAATAACCGTGGAATAGGGGAGAATTATCCAGAACAAGAAAAAGAAAGCTTATTAGAAATTATAAAAGACTTAAACGAGTGTTTTCCACTCCCAGGCTAAGCATGAAGTAAAATTTCGAGTTTAGAAAATGTCGGCAAAATTCTAGTCTGCAATCTATTTATTTATCCTCACTTTTTCGTATTTGTACAATTTTTAATTACAAATTCAATATTAATTGTAATTACACTTATGCCCGGTATTATAAAACGTTTTATTTCCTAAATAAAATTTACTTTAGGAATAAATTAATTTATTCCAAAGATTTCGGTATTATAAACACAAAATAACTTTATTTGGCTAATAAATCTCCCCGGTAAATTATTTGTTTGTTTTTCTACCAAGTAAATTTTATTCTCTAAATAATTTGACAGTTAAAAGTCAAAATTCTACTACTTGTATTTATCAATTTCATTACGGTTATCATGTCTACCATATCATCCGTGTCAGATTTATGTTCGCTCATAATATCTTCCCTGACAGTGAATTATTCGAACCACAAGACATTCTAAGGAGTCAAAGACCTAAAGTTTTTCAAATCAGACATAACCAAGGATTTTTATACTTATGCATACGCTTTTTTTGAATTAGTTCTATTTAAAGTTTTAAACGAGTGTTTTCCACTCCCAGACTAAGCATGAAGTAAAATTTCGAGTTTAAACCAAACCAAATTTTCAGGCTTTTCTAAACTCGAAATTTTACTTCATGCGCCACGCGTACAAGACACTGATTTCAAGTGAAGTTCACTTGTTCACAATATTTCAGTGTTTTCAGTGTTTAATACGCGTGGCGCATGAAGTAAAATTTCGAGTTTAGAAAAGCCTGAAAATTTGGTTTGGTCGCTCCGCGCTTCGCGCTACGCGACCAAACCAAATTTTCAGGCTTTTCTAAACTCGAAATTTTACTTCATGCTTAGTCTGGGAGTGGAAAACATTCGTTTAAAACTTTAAATAGAACTAATTTTAAAAAAAAGCGTATGCATAAGTATAAAATACTTGGTTATGTCTGATTTGAAAAACTTTAGGTCTTCGACTCCTTAGAATGTCTTGTGGTTCGAATTAATCACTGTCAGGGAAGATACTATGAGCGAACTTAAATCTGACACGGATGATATGGTAGACATGATAACCGTAATGAAATTGATAAATACAAGTAGTAGAATTTTGACTTTTAACTGTCAAATTATTTAGAGAATAAAATTTACTTGATAGAAAAACAAACAATTAATTTACTGGGGAGATTTATTAGCCAAATAAAGTTATTTTGTGTTTTTGCGAAATCGTTGGAATAAATGAATTTTTTCCTAAAGTAAATTTTATTTAGGAAATAAAACGTTTTATAATACCGGGCTTAAGTGTAATAACAATTAATATTGCATTTGTAATTAAAAATTGTACAAATACGAAAAAGTAAGGATAAATAAATAAATTGCAGACTAGAATTTTGCCGACATGCCACAATACAATCAGGGCCCGCCAACCCAAATTGCTTCGAGGGCCAAAATTAACACTTAGAGGCCGCATCAAGGGTCGCATCACATATTTTTTTTTTGCAAAATCAAGTTTTTAATACTTCATTTTTCATTCACAAATTTTAAAGACTTATTTTGACATTTTTTACATTTTTAAAAGTTCAGGAATCTAAGATTTCGTTTTGATTGTTTTTTATTTCGTACGGGGAATTTTTCTTTTCCGTATAGATATCCCTGCGCATAAGCTAAAAAATGTTCAAACATGATTCACATATGAAATAAGTAGTATATTTTGAACTTCACTTTAAATTAGTGTTTTGTGCGCGTGGCGCATGAAGTAAAATTTCGAGTTTAGAAAAGTTTGAAAATTTGGATTGATCGCTTCGCTTCGCTAAGCGATCAATCCAAATTTTCAGGCTTTTCTAAACTCGAAATTTTACTTCATGCTTAATCTGAAAGTGGAAAACACTCGTTAAAAGCTTCAAATTGAATTTTTCTAGAAAAACAACGAAGCTGTGTACTAAAAAGAAGTATACAGTGAATTTTTTTTTGAGGTAAACTTATGCATAAGCTGTAAATTTTCCGACATCCGTTGTTTTTAAATAAGTTTAATTTGAAGCTTCCAGACTAAGCATGAAGTAAAATTTCGAGTTTAGATAAGCCCCGTGAAAATTTGTCTCGGGTCGCGCAGCGACCCAAGACAAATTTTCTGGGTTTTTCTAAACTCGAAATTTTACTTCATGCGCCACGCGTATAAAATAGATTTAAAGTGAAGTTTGAATGTGCATACATTTCACAATATTTTAGTGTTTGCGCGACCCCCGAGAAATTTTCACGGGGCTTTTCTAAATTCGAAATTTTACTTCATACTTAGTCTAGGAGTGGAAAATACTCGTTTAAAGCTTCAAATTGAACTTAGAAAAAAGAAATATCTAAGGATTTACAGACAATAGGCTGAATTTGGAATACTTATACTTAATAGAAAAATTCCCTGTACGTTATTTTCTGTTTCTATAAAATAAAATAATGTAGACATACCACAAAATTTTATTTTCTGGGTAAATTATAATTATCAAAATAAAATTCCTAAAATTCCTATCAATATTTTAGAAAACTAAATACAAATTATTTAGTAAAAAGAAAACACCATCACCTTCGACTAAAATTTTGTAAAATTTGAAAAAAAAATCCTAATTATAAAGGGCGATTATTTTTACAATGATTTAATGTCTCCTTAGAAAATTAATAAAAACTCCACAGCACAAGCTTAAAAAAAACATTTGTCGATGGTTATAAGAATTTACATATCATCATGTCTTAGTTAACAAAAACAAAATCGGTAAAATTTATGTTTTTGTGGAGAGGGTTGGGGGGTTAATTAGCATAAACATATTTTTTTTTAAATTTTAGAAAACATTAATGAAATTCACAAACACCTTACTCTTAGACAAGTTACTTCTCGAAGCAAGTTACATTTTTATATTAATCGTAATTAGGAATTAAACCTCTTAAAAGTAACACAATTTCTTCAAGTTTGGTTCAAAATATATGAAAAACTAGTTGAGATAATTAACTTTTCTTTGAAGAATTTTAAAAATCGATGAATTCTGTGTAAATTCACAGAATTATATGTTGTTTTATGCTAAACCATTTCATTATTTCGCATACATGTTTAATCATATTTTGTCTTCATTTTCTATTTACTTAAACTTTTCAACATTTTCGTAGACAAATTTGAAGAGATTTATAATTTTCTACAAAAAATGTTATAGGTCCATACCACCTTATGTAAATTCAGTGATTTTCATAATAGTTTTCAAATTGAAATATTCAGTCATTTTCGTGTTTATTAGATTAACTGTTGATTTTTTAATAAAATAAACAATTAGAACAACATAAGACAATTATAAATGAGGTTGCTTTTAGGGGTAGTTTTTCCGGGGGGTGATATTACAGGCAAAGTAATTTTATAGTTGGTTGTTTCGGTTGTGGTTTTGCAGTAATATTTTTACAAGGGGTGGTTTTTCTAAGAGGTAATTTTTACGAGGGTAGTTTTTTAGGGAGGGTCATGAAATGGTTTTACAGGTGGGGTTTTTTTGAGGGGATCATTTTCTGAAATAGTTTTACTGGGGGTGGTTTTTTGAGGGGATGAATTTTTCTTCTTTCAGGAGATGTTGTTTTTGGAGGTAATTTTCCAAAAGTGTTTTTACAGGGGAAGGGTGATTTTCCAGACAAAAAAAATGTACAGAGGGTTTTTCAGTGCGTAGTTTTCCAAGAGGTATTTTGATTTTTAGGGCCCGTGGTTTTCATTTTTCAATTTCAATTTCACTTTGATCAGATTGTAATTATAGTAAAATACAACTAAGTGTTTTGCAAATAATAAAAAAAATCACTTTATTAACGGAATCTCTATTTCCAAAATACATTTATAAATACATATTGAAAATATACAAGAAATACATATTAAAAATATACAAGAAAAGTGTGCCTAACACTTAAAACAAAAAACAAACATTTACTTTAAAAGTTTACGAATAACCTATTCAATCAAATTAAATAGTGTGATCGTTCAATGATACCTCCTAGGCTGATCTATCCGCTCGAAAATAGCTCAAAATAGCTCTATAGCATGCAGCTAGAGTACCTCAAACCGTATAACTTGATCAATTGTCTCGAGCCGATCGATTTGACCAATCTGCTCGAGCCGATTGATCAATTGACTAGCTCGACAAGTTCGAAAAGATCGAGCTGCCTAAAATGATCGAGCCGTCCGAAAAGATCGAGTAGATCGAAAAGATCGGGGCGATCAAGAAGATCGACCGATCAAAAAGATCGAGCCGATCAGAAAGGTCGAGCCGATCAAAAAGATCGAGCCAATCAAAAAGATCGAGTTGATCAAAAAGATCAAGCGGCACGAAAAGATCGAGCGGCTCGATGGCTTGCAAGTATCGATCAATCGATCTTTTTTTGATCGATCTGATCGATCTTGCCTATCACTAATTCTTTTCGCTATTTTTAACATCCTTTTAGCATCTGTTAAGAGTTATAGGCTTTTTTTAGGAAGCATTGTTCTGCACAAAATTCCCGGCATCAAATTTGCGCCAAACTGTCAATCATTTTGAACCTGATATTTTACCAAATGGCATGATTAAAATAAAATTTAAAAAAATGGTAGTGTCCATCACAGCACTTTCCCGGTTATTTAAACAATTGATAATTGATAAACTAAGTTTATTTCCTTTTTTTGTGGTAGAGGCGGTTACTTTGTGATACACTTCAACCCTTTCAGTCCTGACGGTGGCTTTTGCCACCACTAAAATTTGGTAAAAATACTGGGAATTTTTCTTTTAAATATGCATACAAGTATGCATGAGCTAGAACTTTTTCGATAATCGTTTGGTTTTTAAAATAATTTAATTTGAAGTCTTAAACGAGTGCTTTCCATTCCTAGATTAAGCATGAAGTAAAATTTCGAGTTTAGAAAAGCCTAATAATTTGGTTTGGTCGCGTAGCGCTACGCGACCAAACCAAATTTTCAGGCTTTTCTAAACTCCAAATTTTACTTCATGCGCCACGCGTATAAAACATTGATTTTAGGTGAAGTTCATAATATTCTACTAAAGCAGTGTGTTAAAAACGTGTACTCTGAACATCACATCACATCAGTGTTCAGTATGCGTGGCGCATAAAGTAAAATTTCGAGTTTAGAGAAGCGTGAAAATTTGGTTTGGTAGCTCCGCTTCGCTACGGGACTAAACCAAATTTGCAGGCTTTTCTAAACTCGAAATTTTACTTCATGCTTAATCTGGGAGTGGAAAACACTGTTTGAAAGTTCAATTTGAAATATTTGTAAAAACAACGAATATCAGAACATTTACAGCCTATACAGTATATTAAGATATGTATAAATAAAAGAAAAACTCTTTGTATATCTGAGATAGTAATAAATAATATGCAGTATGCAAAACATTGTTTTGGGCACCAGAAAAATTCCAGGGCTAAAAGGGGGAACTATTTAATTAAATAACACTTATTAGTTTTTTGTATTCCCTTATTGTTAAACAAAAAAATCAATGCAGAAAAGTTATTAGTGTTGTTTAATTGAATTTATTTCAATCTCACCCGTGGCGTAGCGTGGGTTTCAGCCGCCCGAGGCGTAGGCCAATTTCGCCGCCCCCTTATTTAGGTATTTAAATCCAAACGGCTCTAAAATTAAGTCATCCAATAGATTTTTTCGGCAAGAATACATTTGTTATTGTGTATATAGGGTATAAATAAAGAAATCATGCATGCATGTTTCATAATACACGTCAAGAATATTTTTCCCTGTCTTTTTAATATAAATTTATTTTGTGGAATAACCCTCATTCTGATAAATATTAAATATTTCTCAATTGCTGTCAATATCAATTGAATTTTTCAAGTTTTATATAAAATAAAATTATTGTTTAAAGTTTGTAATTTTTGACATATTGGTATTTACATTTTATTTAATTTTGATGTTTTATTTGGATTCTAATAAATTTCATCAGTTTCTTTACGGAAAAAAAAAAAACAAAAATCGAAAGATATACAGGGCTATTCACAATAAAGGAACAGATATCAAACATTTATTTTTTCCAAACTACGAAAGATAGAAACACAATTCCAACGTTGATGAAAAGAGGAAAGTTCAATTTTTTATGCATTTAATATGAGCACCATAATGACAAATGTCAAGACGGTGGCTCATTTCTTGCCACACACGAATCAGCTGGTCTCTACTTATCGAATTTACAGCTTCAACAATTCGTTGTCGCATATTTTCAAGAGAGGTTCCTTTTCGTAAATTGTACGAATACGCTCGACATTTTCATTCGATATCCTGTGCTTTTCTGTTTGTGTCGCCATTTTACTACAGACAATCAACATGACAAGTAACAGCGCCAATGTGGCCGTGGTTGGAACTTCTGCCTGGACTGCTCACATTTTAAACTTTTGTGTGTCCAGGAACGTTGGAATTATGGTTCTACCTTTTGCAGTTTGGAAGAAATACATGTTTGAAATCTGTTCTTTTCTTTTGAAAAGCCCTGTATAAATAATTTTGTTTAGTTGCAAGTGTTGACAGTTATGATATATTTAAAATTGATTTCCCCTAGTGAAAACGCCAATATCAGTTGACATTTAGTCTGTAATGTCACATTGAATTTATATGTTTAATACTTACTACTTTAATACTTAATACAAACAATAAATTAAAAGTAATAAATAACTTAAAACATAAAACCACAATCAATGTACAGGGTGGTGAATTTTGAAGGTGCCGCATATGGAGAACTTTTTTATTTGAAGATATATTGAAAAACAGTTTTCGCGAGTCAGGGTCACTTTTTCGTGTTTTAAACTGTATAAATCTATTAATTAGTTAGAATTACAACTGATGATCTTTCGAAGTAATGAATCATAGAACTGAGAAACTATAAAATTGTTCAACTACATAACTTTGAATTTTTTCTTGAATTAATTTCTCATCTGACATTTGGTGTAACATATTAGAATATGTAAAGTTATTTAAATTAAAAAACACTTGGTATTGTTTCACAAATTAAACATTCCCTTGAAAATGGTCTAACAAACCGAAACAAGTCGGAATAGTTTTAATTTGTGAAACAATACAAAGTGTCTTTTTAATTTAAATAACTTTACATATACATAATTTTGGATGTTTAGAATTGATGGTTATTAAAACTGCTGTGTTTCTTTTAAAGTAATGAACACAACCAGGTAAGTGTAATATTTATGAACTATTGAAGTGATAACTGCAGACCTGATGACCTGTATATCAGAGCTGGGCAGGATTCGAATCATTCAGGATTCGATTCCTGGATTCGAATCCTTCTAGAGGATTCAAAAGAGGTATTCGAATACTTTAGTAAAAACGGATTCCTGATCCGGATTCGTTACATTTTTTTAAAAGGATTCGTATTCGAATCCAGACGTAGATGATTCGAATCCTTATAATAGGATTCGAATCCTTATAAAAGGATTCGAATCCTTATAAAAGGATTCGAATCCTCATACACGGATTCAAATCCTCCCAAATAATTCGAATCATCGCTATTAAGGCTGGGATTCGAATTCGATTAATTCAAATAGTTAAATATTCTAATATAAATATTTAAATCACTAAATTATAATAATAAAATATTTGTAAATGCATATTTGGTTATTTAATCATATAAAATTTCCAACCTTAATAGTATATTTTTAACTTCACTTGAAATCAGTGTTTTATACGCGTGGCGCATGAAGTAAAATTTCGAGTTTGGAAAAGCCCCGTGAAAATTTGTCTCGGGTCGCTGCGCGACCCTCGACAAATTTTCTACGCGGGGCTTTTCTAAACTCGAAATTTTACTTCATGCTTAGTCTGGGAGTGGACAACACTCGTTCTTAGAAGTTTCAAATTGAGTGATCACTCTAGATTACTAAGTTTATTACCATTTTACAAAGGCTACAACTCGAAGGACCAATCATGGTCTTCGGAGACCGAAGGACTACAGGGAATCGAAGTTTTTTTACAAGAATACAACGAATATCTGAAGGTTTACAGCATGGATAGGAAAGAAAACATCCAATTTTGAAAAAAATATCGAAGTTAGGTTGGTTTTCAGTGCATTTTTAACTTCACTTAAAATCAGTGTTTTATACGCGTGGCGCATGAAGTAAAATTGCGAGTTTAGAAAAGCCCCACAAAAATTTGCCTCGGGTCGCTGCGCGACCCTCGACAAATTTTCTACGCGGGGCTTTTCTAAACTCGAAATTTTACTTCATGCTTAGTCTGGGAGTGGACAACACTCGTTTGAACTTTAAATGTAACTTTTTTATAAAATTTACGTATGTAATATAATAAATCATTCATTGAAATCATAGAAAAAGATGCAAAATTTTACCTAAAAAGAACTTTTAGAGTTAACTTTATAATTTGCTCGGCTCTTAATGGGTGAATATTCTATTATTAAGAAAAACCATATTTATTTAATATTAAAGTTGCATTTAATATATTAAAAAACTGTGAATAAATCGACAATAATCTAGAAATATCGAAAATCTCGACATGTAGAAAATCTTGACGGTCCACTCCTAGACTAAGCATGAAGTAAAATTTCGAGTTTAGAAAAGCCCCGCGTAGAAAACTTGTCGAGGGTCGCGCGGCGACCCGAGACAAATTTTTACGGGGCTTCTCTAAACTCGAAATTTTACTTCATGCGCCAGGCGTATAAAACACCAACCCAACTTCGACAATTTTTTCAAAATTGGATGTTTTCTTTCCTATCCATGCTGTAAACCTTCAGATATTCATTGTTTTCTTGTAAAAAAAACTTAAATTATTTTATTACGCCACGCGTATAAAACACTGATTTAAAGTGAAGTTAAGAATGCACTGAAAACCAACCCAATTTCGATATTTTTTCAAAATTGGTTGTTTTCTTTCCTATCCATGCTGTAAACCTTCAGTTATTCGTTGTTTTCTTGTAAAGAAACTTCGATTCCCTGTAGTCCTTCGGTCCCCGAAGACCATGATTGGTCCTTCGAGCTGCATCCTTTGTAAAATGGTACTAAACTTAGTAATCTAGAGTGATCACTTAATTTGAAACTTCTAAGAACGAGTGTTGTCCACTCCCAGACTAAGCATGAAGTAAAATTTCGAGTTTAGAAAAGCCCCGCGTAGAAAATTTGTCGAGGGTCGCGCAGCGACCCGAGACAAATTTTCACGGGGCTTTTCTAAACTCGAAATTTTACTTCATGCGCCACGCGTATAAAACACTGATTTAGAATGAAGTTCAATAATACATATATTATAATTAATTAAAATCATTATTTAATCAGATATTTAGTCGGTAAATGAACATTTTTCTTAATAGAAACTGATGGAATAAAATGTTACTGGTTGCAAATGATAGATTCAAATTTATTTTTAAAGGATTTGTATCCGTGATTCAAAAATGAGGATTAGAATCTTTGATTCGAATCATATTTTTCACTTACGAATCCTATATTCGAGTATTCGTGGTTCGAATCATATTAAGTGATTCGGATTCGTGATTCGAATCCAGTTTTTGAGGTTTCATCCCAGCTCTGCTGTATATGTATTTTCAACAAATTGATAAAATGCCTCATTAAAATTACGTCATGTTACTGTATACGGTTTTCTTATATCTTTTAAAGCTGACGCTACCTTAGTAAGAAAAGCCATCGATGACAAAATGCATCAGTGTTTAAAACAGGCAATCTAAGGATTAAAGAACTTCGTTCAAATAATATAGTAAGAATTTAAAAATCAGGTTGAGTTCGCTATGAAATATAAACATGTACAGTGTACATTTCGAGCTTAGAAAAACCTCAAATATCTAATGCATGCTTAATAAAGCAATGGAAAAAACATGTTAAACACAAAACCCTGCATTCAAATGCCCCTGAAATTATGGAAGAAACTACTTAATTGTTATCATATTCATCATTTTGCGACATTTTTTAACGTTTGAAAACGATTTGTTAAGCTTTTAACTAAGTATGAAATATGTTTTGTCTAGTGCTCCTCAGTAATCAGAATCTCTCTCTCTACGTAAACAGTTCATTGCACGAGTATAATCCAATATCCGTCGAGCAGAGCTGACCAGGACTCGAATCATTCAGGATTCGAATCCTAGATTCGAATCCTTTTAGAGGATTCAAAAGAGGCATTCGAATACTTTAGTTTAACTGGATTCGTGATCCGGATTCGTTACATTTTTTTAAGAAGATTCGTTTTCGAATTCAAATGTGGGTGATTCGACTCCTTATAAAAGGATTCGAATATTTATAAAAGGATTCGAATATTTATAAAACGATTCTAATATTTATAAAAGGATTCGAATATTTATAAAAGGATTCGAATATTTATAAAAGGATTCGAATATTTATAAAAGGATTCGAATACTTACAAAAGGATTTGAATCGTCAAAAATAATTCGAATTAATTGTAAGAATTAACATGAAAAATGTCTTTTGTGTGTTTTTAAATGTTTCGTTAAATCACGGTTTTATACGCGTGGCGCATGAAGTAAAATTTCGAGTTTAGAAAAGCCCAGAAAATTTGTCTCGGGTCGCTGCGCGACCCTCGACAAATTTTCACGGGGCTTTTCTAAACTCGAAATTTTACTTCATGCTTAGTCTGGGAGTGGAAACGCTCGTTTGAAACTTCAAACTGAATGCTTTGATAACATTAAATGACTGAAAATATTTTTTAAAGATAATACTCTAGTTTTCAAAATTTTGTTTAATATTATTTGAAGTAAGACTGACATGGTAGCCACAATCTGAAATGTATAAATTTTTCCGACATTTCCCTAATTCAAGATTTTTTCCTTGGCCTTTTATTATAACCTTCTTCTGTGGGAAACCCCCATTCTGTTAATTTTTGGCAATATTTAAGTTAATTTTATAAACTTTTACGTGTTTTGTAATTTGCCTGCTGATTTTGACAAATTTAATAATATCATATGGCTTTTTGTTAGTGTTTTAGTCAATTTGAATATAAATCCATAACTTTTCTCTGACTTTTCCGGTTTTAATGATATTCAGTGAATTTTTATTTACGTAATTTTCAGGCATTCGTCAATTTTATAATAGAGTTCAATTTGAAGTTTTGAACGGGTGTTTCCACTCCCAGACTAAGCATGAAGTAAAATTTTGAGTTTAGAAAAGCCCTGTGAAAATTTGTCGAGGGTCGCGCAGCGACCTGAGACAAATTTTCGGGCTTTTCTAAACTCGAAATTTTACTTCATGCGCCACGCGCACAAAAGACTGATTTGAATGAAGTTCAGAAACACACAAATACATTTTTGATCAGAGTAACTGGGAATCAGATATTTAGTCTGTTATCAACGATGTTCAGTGTTAATAATAAACAATTACATTTTGAATATTTTTGTTAAAACAACTGTTAACGATATTTATATATTAATGGTTGCAAAAAAATAATAAAATCAATTTTTTTTAAAGGATTTGTATTCGTGTTTCGAAAAAAACAGGATTCGAATCTTTGATTTATCTCTTACGAATCCTTTATTCGAGTATTCGTGATTCGAATGATATTAGGTGATTCGGATTCGTGATTCGAATCCTTTTTACGAGGATTCGTCCCAGCTCTACCGTCGGGCTATTAGTCCGTGTAAGAGAAAAAATAGTAGTCAATGGCGTACAAAATTGCATTCTTAATATTTGCTCAAAACATATTACTACCAAGTAATAGTAATTTCATGTATAATTTATGCTTACAATATTTTTCAAAATATAGATATTAGTGATATCAAGATGATAAAACACTTTTTGATCTGAAAAGAAGAAAAACAGCTATATATATATATATATATATATCAAATTAGATCAAGACGATAAGAAGCTTTCCTTGATCTAAGAAGAATAAAAAACATATGCTGCATATACGTACAAATCGATTTATACTTGATCTAAAAAAAAACATGAAGCTATATTTACTGTTCACTAAGTAGATATCAAATTAAATTTCTTGCTAGTTACATGTGATCCTTGACATTTCGACAAGTAAAACTCTATTACAGTACTCAAAGTAATGGACGCTAATGAAGGTGGTGCTCTTCGCGTAATACCCAGCCCACCGGATGCGGGAGATCTACTCTGAACAGGAAACCTCCCCACTGTTGACAACAAGAAAGAACAAAACCCACAGCGAAGAAGAAGAAAGAATAAATATGCGTTTCACTTCCTCTAATCGGAACTCCGATTTCCCGCTAATTATCACAGCTTAATCGTTAATTAAATCGAAATTTTCGGTAACGGTCGTCCACAGGAGGTGATCAATATTTCTTGTTGAAACCGGACGTGTATGCAAATGTTATTGAAGATGAGAAGAAAGAGTTACGAGAGATGTAAAAAAAAAGAAGAAATATTGGATGAATGAAGTCTTCCTCGATTGGCATCCGTTTTCTTTCTTCTTTTATTAAATCGTACTCTCTCGTTTAAATTATTCTCTCTAATTTGATTCACAAGAAATACGTATGAATTTAAAGTAAACTTTAAACAGAAGTTGAAATTAGTTAAAGCTACTCCTGGTAATGCTTCTTTCTTATCATCTTAGTCATTAGCCTTTCTCATTCTCTCTAATTTGAATTATAAGAAATACGTATGAATTTAAAGTAGACTTTAAAGAGAAATTGACATTAGTTAAAGCCACTCCTGGTAATGTTTCTTTCTTATCATCTTAGTCATTAGCCTTTCTTAACCTTCTTGCTCCCTTCCTTTTTTTAATTGTCCGTACTTGTTAACTAACTTCTTAGCCTTTCTCGCTTTTTAACCATCATACTCTTTTTTTCTTTTTTTTTTCTTTCTTGTCAAGTATTTTTCTGTTTTCTCGCTTATCGAATTAAACTTGGTTTGAAAATTGAACAGGATTGGTGGCTGATGATCACTGAAACCAAGACAAAAAAACTCTCCTCTTGTTTTATGGGATTAATAATCTCTTATCATCATTATCATTCTTATTATTTTTCATTTTAATCTCTCTCGCTTCAAGCTCTGTTTTTTTCTCTTTTCTTCTTTTAATTCCATCTCTTTTCTCGCGTGTTCTTCTACTACTTCTCGTCGAGTTTGTTTCGGGTCAACGGAGCAACAGGTTTTCGCCTATTTATAGAGTTAATCTGAGGAAGCGAAATTATAATTGATGCTTTAACGACGAAATCCATCGCGGCGAGGGACGGACAGGAAGCGGACACGTTGCTTGGTCTCTGTGTTAATCTTGTTTACACGCCAATAAACTTATTGGAGAGGATGGACGTGGGCGTTGGTAATAACGAGTTTTTTTTTCGAAACTCGCGAATCTGGTTACAAACCGTTAGGTCAATTTTGAAGGTAGGAAACAATTAGCAAGTTTTTCAAATCACTAAAAAAGACTGTTATTCCTTACTTCACTTTTTATAACAGTCTTTTTTAGTGCAATAATCACTTCACGTAAACTCAAAAACATACAGTTTTTCAAATCAGTTTAATCTTTTTAATAGCTTAGATGAATCCTCAAAAAAAGGTTTCGAGTCATGAATTTATACCACCTAATATGATTCGAATCACGAATACTCCAATAAAGGATTCGTGAGAAAAATAATATGATTCGAATCAAAGATCCTGTTTTCGAATCACGGATACAAATTCTTTAAAAATCAATTTGAATTTCTTTTTTTTGCTACCATTAATATTTTTAATATCGCTACCAATTTTTATTAACAAAAATGTTTACAACCTAGTTATTTATTATTAACACTAAACATCGATAATAACAGACTGAATATCATTTCACGTTATTCTATTTAAAGTTAGACTTCACGTAAAATAAGTGTTCCCATGAAGTAAAATTTCGAGTTTAGAAAAGCAGGAAAATTTGGATTTGGACGCCACGCACAGTATATGTGCGTAACATTCAAATTATTTTAATACAAAAATTACAAATGCATTGCTACAAATTATTTATGTACATCTGAAAAAGATACCTGATACAGAATTATTTCAGTTTACTTTTAATTCAATCCAATTTTTTATTAATTAAAATTATATCACCAATTATTTCAAAATTGCATCGTTTAATCAAATGTTAATATAATTTTCTCATTGGTGCCTTCATTTGTAAAAGGGTAGCTACTATATCACATATTATTTGTGTAAATATAATATAATATAAGAAAAACATGATAGGTTATTTAGTTTATAATAAAATAAACATAAACATTTGATAAAAACATTCAAATATTTTTTGTCATACATCGTCCTAAATTACTACCTATTAACAATAAATCTTGTTAAATTGTGTGACTTTTTGCGATTACTAAAATATTTTATATTTTTGTTAGTTGTAAAAATTAGGTGAAAACTTCTTATTTTTGTCAATATTTCTTAAAATACTGGTAATATTAAAAACTTCTTCAAATAAAAGTTGCAGGTCCAACAAAAATCTCCAATATATATATATATATATATATATATATATATATATATATATATATATATATATATATATATATATATATTAAACGTTTGTATAACTCTATTAACTACAAACTTACACCGTATTTTTAAAGTTACAAATATGTACATTTGTTCAAACCATCTTATCTGATACTTTTGAATAACTCGAAAAATATTTGTTAACTTCTGATGTGTTTTATACAGAAAGCTTCTCTTTTAAGTATACATATCTTATTTACAGCGTATATGCTGGAAATTTTTAGATATTCAAAACGAAGCTTTAAACGACGGTTTTCCACTCCCAGGTTAAGCATGAAGTAAAATTTCGAGTTTAGAAAAGCCTACAAATTTGGCTCGGGCGCGTAGCGAAGCGAAGCGACCGAGCCAAATTAGGCTTTTCTAAACACGAAATTTTACTTCAAGCGCCACGCGTATAAAACACTAAAATAGTGTAAAATGTATGTATATTTAAGCTTCACTTGAAATCAGTGTTTTATACGCGTGGCGCATGAAGTAAAATTTCGAGTTTAGAAAAGCCCAGAAAATTTGTCTCGGGTCGCTGCGCGACCCTCGCCAAATTTTCACGGGGCTTTTCTAAACTCGAAATTTTACTTCATGCTTAATCTGGGAGTGGAGAACACTCGTTTAAGGCTTCAATTTGACCTCTTTTCAAAAACAACGAATATCTGAAGATTTACAGTGTATATAGTATTTTAAGATATGTATACTTAAAAGAAAAACTTCCTGTATGATACCTTTTATATACAAGTAATAACATTGTGTGAAGTGAGTATAATTCACAAAGGTAATTTGGTTTGGAGCGACCAAACCAAATTTTCAGGCTTTTCTAAACTCGAAATTGTACTTCATTCGCCACGCGTATAAAACACTGATATATTGTGAAATTCAAAGTATTATTATTTAGGAGTATATTTTTATTCCTGGTTTAGCAGTATATTTTTAATACTGATTTAACAGCGAATTTTTAATTTCACAATATTTCAGTGATTTATACGGGTGGCGCATGAAGTAAAATGTCGAGTTTAGAAAAGCACCCGAGACAAATTTTCTGGGCTTTTCTAAACTCGAAATTTTACTTCATGCGCCACGCGTATAAAACACTGATTTCAAGTGAAGCTTAAATATACATACATTTTACACTATTTTAGTGTTTTATACGCGTGGCGCTTGAAGTAAAATTTCGTGTTTAGAAAAGCTTAATTTGGCTCGGTCGCTTCGCTTCGCTTCGCTACGCGCCCGAGCCAAATTTTCAGGCTTTTCTAAACTCGACATTTTACTTCATGCTTAACCTGGGAGTGGAAAACACTCGTTTAAAGCTTTTCTAAACTCGAAATTTTACTTCATGCTTAATCTGGGAGTGGAAACACTAGCTTAAAACTTCAAATTAAACTATTTCAAAAAAACAACGAATGTCAGAAAATTTTAAACATATGCATATGTATACTTAAAATAAACATTTCATGTATAAAAAATGCATGTTTTATAAAAGTCAATTGCTTGTGATTAGTCTAGATGTATACACAGTGATACATATATTATTATGAATAAGAAAAACTCGAAAACATGAGTTGAGTGACAAACATAATGCTAAATTTATTGAAAATAACCTACAAGAAATGTTGTTTTTTTATAGGTTTATTTGTTGATAATACATCCTAAATCTCTAACTGAATTTACTTATTAAATAATTTTGGAAAACTATCTACTACTATATTCGGAGAGAATAAAAAAATAGTAGTGAAACAAACTAAGTGACTTTTATTTAATTATCAATATTTAATTATCAAAACGATCTTTATTTTAGTATAGTGCGTGAATTTGAAAACCTTTTTGAAATCCTATAAAAAAATGTAAATTTAATAGTTTGATTAGTTACTTAAATATGTGAAAAACATTTCATAAATTAAAATATCTGAATAACATTTTTAAAATTGAAGTAAAAACCTTAAAGCCTCATTTTAAAAAACAAATAATTAAAGTATGAACAAAATATTTCATCTAACTATTCTGAACTAGATTATCGAATGTTGATTTTTTTAACTCACAAAAAGAAATTAATCGAATTAAAAAAAAAATATTTTACCGAAAACATGTTTTACTCCACATTTCTAAAAAATATAGTAACAGTAAAAAAAATCTTTTTTTTTGGATAATCATAAGAGAAAAATATCATTGAAATTCTGATGTAAATATCCCTGGTATACGGCCCTTTCGTTAATCCATCCAGTTTGTTTATTAATAAATATTAATCAAATATTAATCTGAATCCTTGGGGATGTTATTTCGCAAATCGATCAATATTAGAAATAAATTTTAAGATATAACATAAATTAAGTAAAATTATAATTTAGATCCTGGAAGCATTACCTTTTAGATAATCAATTAATTTGGATCGTTAACTTGTTTCTCATTGATCACTTGGTAAAACATTTCTATTAATATATAGGTATTTGATTGAAATTCACTTGGTTTGTTTTACTAATAAATTGTTTTATTTTCAACTAGTTTCGGCTTAATGCCATTTTCAAGAATTCTTGAAAATGGCATTAAGCCGAAACTAGTTGAAAATAAAACAATTTATTAGTAAAACAAACCAAGTGAATTTCAATCAAATACCTATATATTAATTTGGATCCTTAAAGAATAAAGAACACTTTTCTTGAACATAAAGAAAAATTGAATTTGCCAATAGTTTATTAGAGAATAAAAAATAGTAGTGAAACACACCAAGTGACTTTTATTAATTTATCAATATTGTAAACATGTTTCATCAACTGATTAATGAGAACCAAATTGAAGATAGTTTACAAAATATTTACAAAATATAAAAACGAATTAAAATTAATATCGACTTTCTGCAAAAGTTTTGTCTTGTTGAGAATTCTTCTCCAAATATTCATTAAAACTACTTCTCGAGTTAATACCCCGACTGATATTGAATTATACAATGAATATTTGAGTATACGACAGATTTACTGTTCTGTTCATAATTTATATGCAAAATGCAGCATCAGGTCAAACTATTTTCTCACTAAACTAAATAAACCAACAGGAAATTGAAATTCATTGAAAAAATTACAGGGAAATTTCTTCTTACATGTATTCATTTTGCTAAATATAAGTCGGATGGTATTTTATTTAATTCTTATTTGGGTCCTTGGAGCACACAATTTCGTAAAACTCATAGTATTCCAACTGAAAATGTATTGGAAATTTGAATCTATTGTACATAAAACTGAAAATTAACTTTTAACATTATTTATTCAATATTAAATTTAAAATTACGAAAAAAATCGTATATGTACATTTAATATTTAATATTCTGCAAACTAAAAGCGTAAGCAAATTTTTTCGAATTCAAAATAGTTTTAAATTTAACACATAATTATCATCTATTGATTTATTGAATAAACTTTAATTGCTATTGGTGTATTACAGTTTTTTTCTTTAATGAACACTGAGTAGTTATTAGTAAAACTTGTTGTACATGTTGTTAAAAGCAAGAGGTTAGGGACAAAAGTTAATTGGACTCGATAAACGTCAAATTAGAGTCGGCCGAGAGACACGCGAACCTGTTCGAGCTTTCATGTTCGATTTCTGCCTGCAAGGTGCTCCACAATCTCACACTTATAAGATAATCATCTCAGAAAAGAAAACGCAATCACAAAAATAGATGAGATTCACTCAAAAAATAATGTGCACAATTAGCATATTTTATAATTAAAATGCACAGTGAGAATTGAGGTCTTTGAATAATATTGAAAACAAGTTATATTTGCACAGAATAGAAATATGTTTAATCACCGAACTCTAACCAACAAGAAAAAAATCAATTCATAAATCTTTTGAATTTTTGAGCTGAACAGAAATACGTTCAATGAGCTAGCTGGACGTCTCTGACCACGTTGGACATTTTTTCAACAATCTAAATACAAAATAAGAAAAATGCTTGTTTTATTCATTATTCAAATATGCACAGTTTAAGTAAAAAAATCTGATGATTAGAGATAATTTATGGTTGTTAATTAAATGTTGTTGATAAGGAAAATGAATTATGCAAATTGTACGTCCAAAGTTAGATAGTAGGTGTGGACAGAATGAATATTAATTAACTATTACAATTCTAATTATGAATTATTTTGTAAATCAATCAAGTGTGTAACGTATAAATCGTAAGATAGGATTGAAATTAAATTCTAATTTGGATCCTTGTGAGGACATCATAAAAATGACCACGAATCGCGAGATACACTATTATTAAAAATCTAGTTTAGATCATTGGGGGAATGCCATTTCTTACAATTGAGCTGAGCATCTTTATCAAAGAGTGTACAAATCATATTTGTTAATTATAAAACGTAAGTTAAAATATTAACCAAATGCTGAATTAAGAGATAATCTTAATTTTATTTGTAGATGACACCTCAGCTTTATCTTCTAATAAAAATATAGAATTATTATTATCTACAACTAACGATATTAAGATTAATATAAATGATTGGTTTACGGCTAATGAATTGTCACTTAATACTTCAAAAACACAAACCATAGTATTTGGTACTAGAAACCTTAATAATAAGAACAAAACAAATAAAGCTAAATTATTGGAATAAACTGTGACTCGCAAAAAATAGGTTCCTTAATATCTTTCATTCGAACCATCATAAATTTCATTCTTACGCATTCTTCAGAGAGACTGTGTGGATGTTTTGATTGGGTCCTCCCATAACTACAGACGCGAGCAAGACATAACCTACTAACTCAATACGTTAGATTAAACAGAATTCGATGCGCTGTCAATTGGTATGATATTAAACTTTACAATTGCCTTCCGGAAAATGTTAGGCAACTTAATTATATTAAGTTTAAACAATATGTTAAAAATATTTTATTAAAAAATAGAATATTCACATTAAATAAATTTATAAATTTAAAATTTGAAAATAAATAATTTAAATATGTATTTACAAGTAACAATAAATGAGAAAAAAAAAGAATTGAACCCTTAAGGAATGCCATTTAGTAAAATTGATCAGTTTTATCAATGTATCCATTTACATCCTTCGTACTATGATACATAAATTGTAAGCTATATTATTAATCAAAATATAATTTAGATCATTTTCCCAAAATAAGTATCGTTTGTTTTTATTAATGATAATTCATAAGCTATAATATTCATCAAATTTTACTATGGATCCTTAAAGAATAACATTTAGTAAAACTTATTATTAATTACAAGATAGAATATTGACTCAATTCTGAATTGTATCGAGAATGCAGTTTCGTAAAATTGGAAGACTCGATCTGTTATATGGAATTGTTGATATTTTAGGACAATTGAAATCACCTAATAAAATGATTTTACTAGTTGCAAAATTAATCTGCAATAATGGATTATTGGTATAAAAAGCATAGTACCTACCCCCTCAAGGTTTCAGTCATGAGTTACTTTTAGAAGAGTTTGATGCAGTTAATTTGGTCGAACGTAGGAATATTCACGGTCAAATCTACTTATTTAAGTTACTACATAATGCAATTGATTGTTCGGAACTTTTGCAAAACATACATTTTTATGTACCTAGACTCTCTACACGTCATTGTACCAGCTTTTATGTTCGAAATGATCAAACTAATGTCTTGGAACTGTCCCCGATGCATCGCATTTGTGTGTATCACAACACATTTGCAACACATTGTGATATTTTTCACTTGGACTTACGTGAATTTAAGAACATCATTTCTGGTAGTTGATATTAACAACAACAAACGGCTGCATAGACTAACTATTGTTATTTCTTTGTTATTTTGTCATTATTTTATTATTATAATTTCTAAATATTTAATTTGTTTTCTTTAAATAGAACATGAACTTATATCACAAGAGCTTTATTTTTGTAATTTTGTTTTGTTTATGTACAGAGAGTTTTATGTAACACCCAACATTATCATAACGAGATTTTTTCTGTTAAGTATACATAAGCATACGTTCTACATTTGCCGATACTCGGTGTATTAAAAGAATTTAATATTCGAAGCTTCAAAGGAGTGTTTTCCACTCGTAGACTAAGCATGAAGTAAAATTTTGAGTTTATAAAAGCCTGAAAATTTGGTTTTCAGGCTTTTCTAAACTCGAAATTTTACTTCATGCTTAGCCTGGGAGTGGAAAACACTCGCTTGAAGCTTCGAATTGAATTCTAGATTAGAGACTAAAGTAGTACATAAGCATACGTTCTACATTTGCCGATGCTCGGTTTATTAAAAGAATTTAATTCGAAGCTTTAAACGAGTGTTTTCCACTCCCAGGCTAAGCATGAAGTAAAATTTTGAGTTTAGAAAAGCCTGAAAAATTGGTTTTCGGGCTTTTCTAAACTCGAAATTTTACTTCATGCGCCACCGGTACAAAACACTGATGCAATGTAAAGTTTAACTGTGTGTTTTAATCTTCGTAATATGTCAGTGTTTTGTATCGGTGGCGCATGAAGTAAAATTTCGAGTTTAGAAAAGCCTGAAAATTTGGTTTGGCCGCTCCGCGCTTCGCGCTACGCGACCAAACCAAATTTTCAGGCTTTTCTAAACTCGAAATTTTACTTCATGCTTAGTCTGGGAATGGAACACTCATTTCAAGTTTCAAATTGAACTCTTAAAAAAAAACAATAAGTATCTAAAGATTTACGGCATATACGCTGTAATTGGGACATACTTGAAAGAAAAACTCCCTGTATGTATAAGTTAAGGCAATAATTGCGATTGATTGGCAACAATTTTTAATGGTCATATAGGCTTCCCAATTTACACATAACTTAAATATTAAAGGTATCAAATTGTATTGGATGAAAATGTTCGGTGTTATATAAAACTCGCTGTATATTATTTTAAGAATTATTACTTGTATAATATTACTCTGTTATTGGGATGTCCTGTTGGTTAATAAATATTGTTATTATTATATATCAAAAAATAGTTTTACATCTGAATTCGGTACATATGGTGGAATATAAACGAGAATTAAATAGAGCCAGACAGATTTAAGTTTACATCTACAAAGCAAATATGTCAATAGGTGGTACTTTCAATTTAATATGATCAGTGAGAATTATCTCAATTTTGTAAGTATTGCGTACAGCAACTAATCCACCACCCGCCCTTAGACCTACCAGTGAGAATTGTACCTCGATCTGTTCTGAGAACTGTATTTGCTTCATAAAATAACTCACTGTTACTTATAGATGAATTTAACCAGATTTCTGTAATAAATAATATGTCATAGTCGCAAGTACTGGTATTGTCATAAAATGTTATAGTTTTCGTATTTAATCCTCTGACGATCTGGTAGTATGCCGTGATATTTGCTGTTGGTACTGAACTTCAAGTAGACTTGGGGGTAGAGATAGTAATAACTCGAGGAATACCCTTGATGTATTTTATAGCCAGGTTAGAATCTCCCTTCTCACGTCAATCCTCAAGTTCAGATTGAACAGCTTTAAGTATTTTACTCTGCATTGGAGTTCTGTCCGGCCCTACGTGCACATCTTTAAGATCGATGGTTTTAGATATTTTTATAAAGTCGACAACCTGTGCTCCCGTGTTGAGCTGAAGTTTGATTGATCTGGGATTCAACCCCGCTTTGCCTACTGTAAATAATGACACAATAAAGAGAGCAACAACTGCAGAGTACAGTTGTTTACGTCTACAATCATTCTTAAAGAATTTAGATCAACTGTCTGATTTAGTTTAGGGTCAGTATTTTTAGTATTTGTAGGTTCGGGTATCTTGAACACCGTAACGTTATTTCTGTCTTCAAATTCATAAATGACATCGGTTATCTGCATATTTTTGTTGTGTAGTGTGGAGAGTTCGGCTTTAAGCGGGGTATTTTCTGCTTGCAATTCAGATACTGAATCTGAAAGATATGTAATAGAATCTGTGCATGTGTCTTATGAAAACAGCACGAAGTGACTTGTGAAAATGTCGTTAATCGCTGCAAGAAAATTTCGGGAAACAGAAGCACCTGATTCCTCGGAAACGTATTCAGATGAAATATTCCATGATAAGCGGCAAGTTGGACACATCTTTTTTCCATCGGTCGATTTTGAGCAGTTTTTTTAAAATTTATTCGGAGGTATAAACTGATTACAACATGTGCAAGTGGGCATTGTACAAGAATTTTAGGATGAAAACAAAAACAAGGACACAGTGCTTCACACCAACGCCACCCTTCGTGGTGACTAACAATAATAGGACATAAACACAGTAGTAAATGGCCACGGTAGGGAGTACATAAGAAAACAAAGGTGAAACAAGTATGCAAATTGATCATAAAATAAGTAAGTATTGTAAATTAATCTCCGATACAGGTAAAATAAATGTATGAGTGAACGTTGACCTCTGAATAATGCACTACGTGGATCAGCCTCTAAAAATATATATATATTTTTTTTGGCTTTTGCCTGGCCTTAGTTACTGGACTATTAGCCATCATCAATTGTTATTTTGTATGCATGTGTTAATTAACTTATTATTAAGTATAACATACAACTATATATTTGGACGTCACAACACATTCACACACATCCATGGAACTAGAGACGAGTATTTTTCGTTAGAAAAATTACTCGCCTCCGCTGGGAATCGAACCCTGATCACCTCCGTGACCGATTGGCGAAACCGGCGGCTCAACCGCTCGGCCACGGCCGAAAAATATTCCACCGGCAGAAAAAACGCGGCAATGGATTTTATACTCGTATCGCTGAGCCACACACAAATTAAAATATTAAATCAATGATTACTCTAGTTGTAAAAAGCGGATTGTAATTAAAGTTAGGTAGATATTTCAACAGTATTTAACTGAAGGTGGACATCAAATTTGATTAAATCTTCGCAGCCAAAACAGCTTAATCAGGGGAAGATTCTGGAGCAGCACACAGAAACAGTGTATGCAATGTATTCAAAAAATTCGTGAATTTCAGTAATTTAATAATTTTCACAATGTATTCGAAACATTCGTGAAGTTCAGTAATTTAATAATTATCGTAAAATTTTAATTAGCCTTTAATTTCTTAAAATGTGGTCAAATTTTCTTAGAGCTTTTAAAAAAATCGTTAGTTGCAGTAATTTGATAATTTTCCAATTTTATAACATTTTTCGAAGGCTTTCGTAAATTATAACGTTTATAATAATTCATCGAGCTAGAAAATAATTATGTTCTCCTTCAACTTTTCAACATGTGATTAATGAAAATGTAATAAATTGGCAAAAATAAGTAAATACACAAATGTTCATGAACATTTATATATTTATTTCTCCATTTATTTATTTATTTAACTAACGAACAAATCCAATTTCAGATTGTATAGATAGAAAAAATGTACTAGTTTTAATCAAAACATTAAATAATAAACTTAAATAATAGTTTGTTGTAATTCTTTAATTTTATCAAAATTTCGTAATTATGACGATTTTTATTAAATCGAGTATTTCGTGAATTTTTAGTGATTAATATAATCATCAATAATTTCAATTTGTGAAATATAGATATTGATAATTTTCGTGCAAAACTATGAATATTCTTATTTGTTCGTCAAAGTTAAGTAACACATAAATAATGCACACACATTTCTTTAGGTTCTAAATTTACCCTAAAAAATAACATCAACCCTATTTATTTAATGTCATAAATTTGACAATAAAGGAAACTGCAAAATAATTATCTGATTGATCGTCTAACGAGGGTGTCCACTCCCAGATTAAGCATGAAGTAAAATTTCGAGTTTAGAAAAGCCTGAAAATTTGGATTTGCTGGGGCGCGCGAGCGAAGCGAGTCGCGCCCCAGCAAATCCAAATTTTCAGGCTTTTCTAAACTCGAAATTTTACTTCATGCGCCACGCGTATAAATCACTAACTTCAATTGAAATCTCCAACTACTAGGTTAGAGTTAAATAAATTTAGTATGACAGTTATCATTTTTTTTAAATTATGGGGTGCTATGCTATGATGGATACATCACCATTTTTGTAACTAATTTAATATTATTTAATGTGTTAATTTAGTATGCCAGTTTAGTTTAAATTATAGGGTACTAGGCTATGATGGATCCATCACCATTTTTTTACCTTTTTTTATATTATTTTAATAAAACACTTAATTTGTTTTGGTTTAAAAATTATATTTATTGTACTACAACAATTATTTCACCACACTGTGGCTTTATCAGGTATATGAATGGTAAAGCCACAGTGTGGTGAAACAATTGTTGTAGTACAATAAATTTAATTTTGAAACCAAAACAAATTAATTGTTTTATTAAAGTGATATTATGGAGTTTCAACAACTAACAGCCTCAACTGCACAGTATTTTTTAATATTATTTAATGTGTCAAACTCGTGCTATAACCAGAACTAAAAATGTGTCAATTCTTTAATCGCATTATTTGCATATTTATCATTATTATTAATTTAAAAATTCCAAGACTTTTCGCTAAAAAGGCCGAATTTTCCTGACATTTCCTGATGTATGAAATCCTCTGACTTTCTCGGTTGGTCGCCACCCTGTGAACATTTGGATCCAAATTTGTAGGCTATTCTAAACTCAAAATATTTACTTCATTAGCCAGACGTATAAAACACTGATTTAAAGTGAAGTTTAATTTAATACAAAGATACGTTCTCGTTGGACACCTCGCCAAAAAAAAAAAAAAAACTTATTAAACTGGCTCCACGAAGCGCGAAAAAGCACAAATAGCTTTATTTAATTAACCGAAACACCGGTAAAAAATTGGTAAACTGCCGGTAAACTATGGAGATTTTTTATAATTCACCGGTAAACCGGTTTACAGGTGGATCGTACAAAAAATCCTATTTTCATTGATTCTTCTTGTTTCTCTGTGTACCAGAAAGAGATAAGATCTCAATCTCCAACAGTTGATTGCAAGTATCTTTGTGTGTATCCTTTTCTCTACATAGACTCCAAACAGATATCTTCTCATCACAACTATCCCTATCATATGATCCATCTCTGTACACATACGTATTATGGTGGTCGTGTTGTTTGGTAGGCGCGAACTCAGGATGTGTCTCATTAAAAGGCACGCGGGTGACGCAACCTGAACTCGACTCGTTTCGTAGTCTATTTGTTATTTTCCGCTTCCGCCTTGGTTGTTGCCCGCTCGCCGCATTTCATGAATGGAACAACTGGAACTGAGGCTGAGGAGGAGAACCGAGAACTCCGGGGACCGTTTCGTCAATCGAGAGGAGACGTTATTTCTGAATGGCTGGATGAATGGAACGAAAACTGCACGCAGCGCGCTGCCGCTGGCCGGCCGGCCGGCGGCGCGGAAATATTACGCATTCGCCTACAAGCGAGCGGAAACTACACAAACAGTTACACCTCGTCGAATTATTTATTATCGGGGCTCAAAAAGTTGCTTACAGGAATCTTGTTCGGCATAGGAATTGCTCCAATAAGAATCTGATTAGAATTTCTTAGGAGATTTTTATCTGTTAGTAAATTATGTTGAATGGAAATGTTTGTTATACAGCTAATCAATTAAATTCAGAAAATTATGACTAAAAACGCATCGCAAAGTCCCTAAATAAAATACTTAGTCAGAATTGTCATGTTTAAAACACTTTGTTTTAAAACAGTGTTTTAAATATGATTAATAGCAGTCGTCGTGTTTTAAACGGATTTGCTTTAAACATGTTTTAAATGGTTAACACGTTTAAAAATATGCCATATAATTTATCCACTACTGTACTTTATTTCTACCATTTTGTATTAATGTTTATTTTTAGTACTAATGTTTATTTTTAGTTAGTATATTTTAAAAAAAAACTGTATTTTTCTCTGTAAATAGAATTTATTCTGCTGAGAAATAAACGATTATTATTATTATTATAATATTATTATTAAAACATGTCAAATTTGTGTAAAACGTTTATATTTTATTATCGTAAATTTGTTGAACTATTGTATACTAAGTATGTTTAATATAAATCGATATCTTGGAATATCGATATTTTGGTGCAAAATAATCGATATTTGTATCGATATTTAATGTTCAAATATATCGCTAATATCGATACAATATGGTCGGTATCGTTACATATGAGTATTAAACGCTATCTATTGTATTAAGAAAGAAAGAAAAAATATTCAAGCTAAAACTTGTAGAAAAGTAAAAGTAAAAATTAAGCAGGGATTTTTTCCTTTTAAGTATACTTGAACATACAGCAAATCGATAGAATTCTGAAAAAAAAAATGATAAGCACTATATTTTAAACTTACTTGAAATCTGTATTTAATACGCGTGGCGCATAAAGTAAAATTTCGAGTTTAGAAAAGCCTGTAAATTTGGATTTGCCGGAGCGCGACTCGCTTCGCTCGCGCGCCCCGGCAAATCCAAATTTTCAGGTTTTTCTAAACTCGAAATTTTACTTCATGCTTAGTCTGGGAGTGAAAGCAGTTTTTAGACCATAATCAAAATACCCAAAACGTATCCAATAGTGATTTTTTTTGAATAATCAAATAAAGCGTGTTGAAAATATCATACTGCATTTTGGACAACTTTAAACTGTTAAATCTCGATTTTTGTGAATGGAACGCCCTGTACATTTGTACATATTCATTCCCTAGCATTTCCTATAGCTATATTCGTTTGTTTTCGAGATATTTTCATTTAAATAAAATAAGTAAAAATAATAAAGGGGTCTCGAAATTCCAACTTCAAACCATTAAATCTCGGTTTTTAATGAAACATCCTGTATTTTTGCACATATTATGAAGCAAAATTCAATTCTATACCTATCTTCTTTTGTTTTCAAGATATTTTCATATAAAAAATGTGTTTATTGATGCATTGATAAAATATTAAGAAAAAAATGGAAGTTAACGAATTTCACAAGATTCATTCACGAAAGATCAGTCTTTGTATCGCCGAAAAATAAAATCAAGTTGCTAGAAACAAAATTACAGCATGCAAATTGTTTATTGTTTATTGAAACGTTGATAAAATGTAAGCCGAAATATGTGCAAGTTGTTTTTTTGTCAATATCACAAGTACGAAAATCATGAAAATTTGAACAAAAACAACTTCAGGTATTCTTCTTATCAATTTTCAAGACTGTTTTGATACTGTATTTCTTATTTAAAACTTACGGAATTCGGTTGGAAATTACGATTCTTGATTTTCCAACACGAAAAAATAAACAATCCTGCCGAAATTTTAAATTACTAGGCGATAATCACCAATAATTTGTGTATTCGTGAAGTTATTTAAAACATAAAAATACCCATTCTTTATTTTCCAATGCGGAAAACAACAAAAATCAGGTATATGAATGGTAAAGCCACAGTGTGGTGAATCAATTGTTTTAGTACAATAAATATAATTTTGAAACCAAAACAAATTAATTGTTTTATTAAAGTGATATTATGGAGTTTCAACAACTAACAGCCTCAAATACACGGTATTTTTTAATATTATTTTATGTGTCAAACTCGTGCTATAACCAGAACTAAAAATGTGTCAATTCTTTAATCGCATTATTTGCATATTTATCGTTATTATTAATTTAAAAATTCCAAGACCTTTCGCTGAAAAGGCCGAATTTCCCTGACTTTTCCGGATGTATTCCAATGCGGAAAACAACAAAAATCTGCTCACATTTGGAATTTCGACCCGCCGCTTGATTATTTTTTTATAATTAAATTTAAAAAATAACATTGATTTTGTTACAATTGTCACAATTAAGTTAAAAATTATTTAATCAACTTTGAACGTCGGTAATTTCATTTTCACCGATCGCATTTTGTTTTTTTTTTCAAACGTCGAAACAAAATGTGTTTATTTAAAAAAAATCTTTAATTTATAAAAGGTCGGCTTTTAGTTGACTTTTTATATTTTAATTTTTTTTAAATTTAAACTATCCTTTTAAATATGATCTGTTTTAAACATGTCTTAGCACGTTTTGAACATTTTTTTAAATGTTAATGGTGTAAATGCCGTTTCGATAAAAAAAACACGTTTTCTAAAAAAAAAATTTTTCTTTCAATTAAAATGAAAAAAAAAACGTTTTTTTAACAAACCTACTTACCGTTGACTGAAATTGGTAAACTTCGAGAATGACTGCTTCCAAACCACACTATTAAACTGAAATTCTCCTGATTTCTTGAAGTGCATGAAATAAACGTTATTGATATACTGATAACTTATCAATGTTGTAGTATCCTCTAAAATTGTCCATACTTGCATCATCTTTTATGTTTTTGCTAACTTTATTATAATTTTCGGTTTAATATACATAAACATTAGAAATGCGCAAATTTTTCAATAATATTAAAAAAATCAAAAGTCGCAACTGCTACTGATAAGGGTATTTCACTCTGACTGTCAGTGTGTTTAAGTTGCAACTGTCACTTAAACCATGATTGCTACTTAAAATCACAGCTACCTAAACTGTAACTGAAACTGTGTGTTTAAGTTTCAACTGTTACGTAAACCATGATTGCTACTTAAAATCACAACTGCTACCTAAACTGTAATTGCTAGTTAAACTGAAATTATAATTTAAAACGTGACTCCCACTTAAAATCATTACTGTTACCCCAAACTGTTAACTTAAACTTTTAGAATATATTAGAAATAAATTCATATATCATACTTTTCTGTAGTTCGAATAGCTTCCAAGCAGAGCTGGGCAGGATTCGAATCATTCAGGATTCGAATCCTGGATTCCTTTTAGAGGATTCAAAAGAGGCATTCGAATACTTAAGTTCAACTGGATCCGTGATCCGGATTCGTTACACTTTTTTAAAAGGATTCGTATTCGAATCCAAATGCGGGTGATTCGAATCCTCATAAAAGGATTCGAATCCTCATAAAAAGATTCGAATCCTCATAAAAGGATTCGAATCCTCGTAAAAGGATTCGAATCCTCATAAAAGGATTAGAATCCTCATAAAAGGATTAGAATATTTATAAAAGGATTCAAATACTTACAAAAGGATTCGAATAGTTACAAAAGGATTCGAATCGTCAAAAATAATTCGAATTAATCGTAAGGATTAACATGAAATTTAGTTTTGTATGTTTTTAAATTTCTCGTTAAATCACTGTTTTATACGCGTGGCACATGAAGTAAAATTTCGAGTTTAGAAAAGCCCCGTGAAAATTTGTCTCGGGTCGCTGCGCGACCCTCTACAAATTTTCTACGCGGGGCTTTTCTAAACTCGAAATTTTACTTCATGCTTAGTCTGGAAGTGGAAGACACTAATTTTCGTCAAATTAGACATTTTTAATTGTATTTTAAATAATTCCCTCAAATATGATATTTTTAATGTTCGACGTATTCAATCGTATTCTGACAATTTTCGCACAAATTAATATTTTTGACGTTAGCAATCATATCATATTTTGACAATTTTCACACGGATTGACATTTATGACGTTTCGAATTATATTTGGACCATTTTCCTATGATTTGACATACCCAATCAAATGTTTACACTTAACATGTCGATTTATAACATTTTTATCATCATCATCATTTCGAGATTTTCGTCGATTCATAAAATTTTCATTAGATTTTGTAATATTTCCTCAATTTATCAAATGTTGATGACATTTTCAATATTTGGGGATTTCTAATTAATTTATGAAAATGTTTATCAGATTTTCAACATACCTTGATTTTTGATATTTTGTCATTTTTATCGATTTTGATGAAATTTTCGATATTTCGAGATTTTCTCCTCAAATTATATAAAATGTTTATATGTAAGATTTTCAATACTTTTATTCAGATTTGTAACGATTTTCAAAAATTATTGACTCATTATTTGAACACACAAATTTGAGATTTTTTTTTTCTTTAAGACATATTTAATCATTTTTGACATTGAATGACATTTTTGATATTTTTTACCTTTTGAGATGACATTTTTGATATTTTTTACCTTTTGAGATGACATTTTTTGACAATAGATTATATTCTTAATATTAGACTACGTTTCTTGACAATAGATGGCATGTTTCACATTAGATCTTACTTTTGATAAACAAAGAAATGTTTACTTTTTTTACCATTTCTGATGTTGACATTAAATGATTTATTTGACATTAGATGACAGTTCTGACAGTTTATATTTTTTTACTTTTTTGACATTAGGCGACAATTTTGACATTTGATATTTTTGATATTACATATTTACTTGTTATACATTAGATGACAATTTTTATATTATTAGATAACTTTTTTGACATTATTACTGATTTTGAGAGAAATTTTAGTTTATGTAAGAACGTTTTTGTCAAACTGTCACGTATTGACATAAAATGATAATTTTGAGGTAAATTGAGTTTATCAAAACGCCGAATTTTTGACGTTTTTGATATTTTTTGTATTTACGAGATGACATTTTGGTCATTTTGATATTTTGGGCGACCCTCGACAAATTTTCTACGCGGGGCTTTTCTAAACTCGAAATTTTACTTCATGCTTAGTCTGGGAGTGGAAGACACTCGTTCGTAAATTTTTGAATTATCATAAAGTTTTCATAAAGTTGTGTATTTATTTTCAAAAAATCTTTCTCGGTTTATTAAACAAAAACAAAAGAGCTGAGGTGAAAGGTGTTTAGGTAAAAGAAGTTTATGTTTTCGTTGGCTACAACTTTTGTTTTAAACATTTTTTGACTTAGACGTCGAAAGCCATAGTGAAATTCGTTTAATAAAAAAACATCTAATGATTTCTGGTTATTTTTAACACAAGACTTTTAGACATTTGATGGTATAATTAATATTAAATTACTGAAATAAGTATTTATTTTTTAATATATTCGTAAATATACGGTAAACAATGTAAAATATTTATTTAATTAAAATATTAGGAAATAACAATACAATAAATTTTATATTATTACTATTATTATTATTATACAGGGTGTCCGTATTCCAACAGAATGTATAGGGATCTCGGTTATTTTAAGAGATAGAGAGTCGGTTAAATTGGGGTAAAGTTGCGTAATTTAGGGCCCAATAATAATACAAAAATAAGTTTGAAATATCTTCTTTCGTTAATGAGATATTGTCAAAAGACGTATTTTTTGAAAATTCGTTTTTATTTTTTTATTCAAAACTTTGACATGATTGGCACGTTTTAACGAAAAATCTAGTAAAATATTTTATTTTAAGATAACTATAACATTTACCTAGGGACCATAGCTAACTTTTGTTTTTCTTATGGGCGTCATTTTGGATTTTTATATTTTTTGGAAGAATATTTTTTACTGAATTCAATGATGTATCACATTTATAGTTTATTGTACATTTTATATGTAAAATTTTAATCTTTTGGTTATTCAAAGAGTGCCTTGGAAACAGTTGAGTAACTCACTTATTTGGCAACTCCTAGGACCCATAATTTGCTTACATATCACTCCTGAAGACGGGCATCCGACGACACATACTTTAACAGTTTAACAGTTAAAGTAAGGAGTGTCTTTAACTCCTGGACTAAGCATGAAGTAAAATTTCGAGTTTAGAAAAGCCCCGCGTAGAAAATTTGTCGAGGGTCGCGCAGCGACCCGAGACAAATTTTCACGGGGCTTTTCTAAATTCGAAATTTTACTTCATGCGCCACGCGTATAAACCACTTATTTGAAGTGTAGTTCAAAAACACACAAATACATCTTTAATTAGAGTAACACAGATATTTAGCCTGTTATCAATGATGTTCAGTGTTAATAATAAATAATTAGGTTTTGAATATTTTTCTTAAAACAACTGATAACGATATTTATATGTTATTGGTTGTAAAAAAATAATAAAATCAAATTTATTCTTGAACGATTTGTATCTGTGATTCGAAAAAACAGGATTCGAATCTTTGATTCGAATCATATTTATCTCTTACGAATCCTTTATTCGAGTATTCGTGATTCGAATCCTTTTAACGAGGATTCGTCCCAGCTCTGCTTCCAAGTTATCCTATGTTTTCTATTTGAAAAATTATTTTTGTTTCGACTGTTTTTCTCATCATTAAGATAACTAATTATTTTTACATTTAGACACGCGTATAGAACACTGATATAATGTGAAATGGTTTTTAACCAATTGACAAGTGAAATATGTTTAGTATGTTAATTGTTTACACGAGAAAAGTGCTATGATGGACACATCACTGTTTTATTACTGAAATTGTTAAAAATTCTAAATGTTTGACACAGAGGAAGATTATTATCTCATATATTTTCTCAATCCATATGTCGAAAATGACATTCTGTTACAGTCAGAGAATCACAATATTAATATAAATCGTTGTAAGAAAGATAACTTTCTCATATATTGTCATAATTACAACGATTTATATTAATATTGTAATTCTGACTGTAACACATATGTATTAGAATTTTAAAAAGTATTGTATTACTGATGATTTTTTTCGGGCCATTGTGAAGTTTTTCGAAATATTTTTACTATTATATTTTTATTGACATTATAATTTTTGTGACAGTAATATACATCAATTTCGACAATTATCATATTTTTTGATATTTTCGACAGTAACATTCATTAGAGTATTGTACTAATAAAAAAAGTTATTAATTATCCCGCGTGATTAACTTATCATCACAAAATCTTACCCAATGTCAAATATTAGTAATTTATTTTAGATAGGTTTTTACTCACAAATTAAGCATGAAGTAAAATTTCGAGTTTAGAAGAGCATGAAAATTTGGATTGGCCGCGTAATGAAGCGGCCAATTATGCTTTTCTAAACTCGAAATTTCACATCATGCGCCACACGTATAAAACACTGAAATATCCAAAGTTTAAAATATACGGCTTTAGCAATTTAATATTTAGCGAACAGTAAATAAAACGTGAGTCAAATTCTGCGCTGATCAAATTGTTTAAAACAGTTATTATAGGCAACCCAATTAAACTAACGTATATTAGGTTGCCTATAATCGTTGTTGTATGTGTGCGTTTTTTGAACTTCGCTGTAAATCTGTTTCTAAGCGTGGCGCATGAAGTAAAATTTCGAGTTTAGAAAAGCCTAATTTGGATTGGCCGCGTAGCGAAGCGGAGCGGCCAATCCAAATTCTTAAGCTTCTCTAAACTCAAAATTTTACTTCATGCTTAGTCTTGGAGTGGAAAACATTCGTTGAAAGCTTCAAATTAACCGTATTGAAACAACAAATTCCCGCAAATTTAAAAAACGCTGTAATCATCGGGATATGTATACTCAAAACAAAAATGCCCTGTATGTTCTGTTTTAAACACGTTTTATGCGTGTTTTAAGCATGTTTTAAACAAGTTTTTAGCATATTTTAATTTGTTAATGTTTTAAACCACATATGGGCAATCCCCGGCCCGCGGGCCGGATCCGGCCCGCTGTAAGATATGATCCGGCCCGCGAGACATTTTGAAAAAACCCAATTAAAAAAATATTACATTAGGTACTTATACTCACGGGAGTGACAGTGAGGCGGCAAACATCAAATTCTTTGATGTTTGCCGCCTCACTCTTTGATAATCGCCGCCACTCGACTTGCTCGATCAAATTCTTTGAGGTTTGCCGCCTCACGGGCGACACATCAAAAGATTTACTGCTTCTCAATTATTCTAAACTAGTTTATTCCAGATTATTCGTTCATTTTGCCTATATAAGCGGGCGGATGGCCCGAACGTTAGTTCAGTTCTATTTGAGTTTCCGAGGTGATGACTTGGACAAGCGATATCCTAGCGAACTGCTCGAGCCGTCAACTTGCTTTGTGACTTTGTGTGCATCTTGAGTGGTTACTAACTATAGTTTGATATTAAGTTTATTGAACGAAAAGTAAACAAAAATGATGTCTGGTGGAAAGAAACGAAAAGTAGATACAGAGGGTCGCCATTTTCAAGAAAAATGGACTGAAGAATTCTTTTTTATCTTGCACAATGGTAAGCCTATTTGCTTGCTGTGTAATGAATCCATTTCAGTAATGAAAGAATTCAATATAAAGAGGCATTACTCAACTAAGAATGCTACGCTGCACTCACTGACAGGACAATTAAGAACAGACAAAATCCAGAAGCTTACCGCAAATTTAGAAAAACAGCAACAAATGTTTCATAAACAGAGAACACAACTTGATAATGTTGTGAAAGCTAGTTTTATAGTTAGCTCAAAATTGGCAAAGGCATTAAAACCATTTGCTGAAGGAGAATTTATCAAGGAGTGTATGTTAGAAGTTTGCGGTATTATGTGTCCTGAAAAGAAAAAAAGAATTTGAAAAAATGTGTTTGTCAAGACGAACTGTTGTTCGACGTATAGAAATGATGGCTAATGATATAAAAACAACATTGACTGACCGTATGGCTGGTTTTAAATCATTTTCCATAGCATTAGACGAGAGCACCGATTTGTCTGACACAGTTCAACTGGCTATATTTATTCGAGGTGTTGATAAGGAGTTCACTGTTACTGAGGAATTGTTTGCTTTACAGCCGCTAAAAGGAACCACTACAGGAGAGGATATTTTTATTGAAGTTCAAAAGGTATTCACAAGTTTTGGCTTGCCATGGTCAAAATTAATTGGAGTATGCACTGATGGTGCACCTTCTATGGTCGGCTTACGTAAAGGTTTCATCGGAATTTTGAACGAAAAAGCAACAGAATTAAATGTACAAAAAGATGATGATGATAGTCCTTCAATGCATTATCCACCAACAGAACTTGTGTTCTAAGTCCATTCGACTCCAGAATGTTATGAATGTGGTAGTAAAAACCATCAACTTTATTCGATCCCGAGGGCTTAACCATCGTCAGTTCAAGGCGTTTTTGGATGAAATATCAGCTGAATATAACGACGTAACATATTATTGTGAAGTCAGATGGCTGAGCAAAGGAAACATGTTGAAACGGTTTTACGAGCTTAGAAATGAGATAGCAGACTTTATGAAAATAAAAGATAAACCACTATCTGAATTAAGTGACCCAAAATGGATATGTGACTTAGCATTTCTGGTCGATCTTACAGGCTATTTGAATGATTTAAATTTGAAACTTCAAAAACAAGGACAGTTAGTACATGATTTGTTCAGCCATTTAAAAGCGTTTCAGATCAAACTACGCTTGTGGGAGTCACAGATGCTGTCTGGTAACAGTTAGCATTTCAACATGCTCTCTGCGTATGAAAATATTATTTATGCTCAATATGCTGAAGAACTCAAGTTACTGTCGGAACAATTTTCGAACAGATTTTGCGACTTCAAAAACATGGAAGACTGTTTCAGTTTATTTGCTACTCCTACAACATATATTGTACAAAATGCTCCAATACACTTACAAATGGAGTTGATCGAGATTCAAGAAAACTCACTCCTAAAATCCAAATTTGAAGACGTAGAGTTGTGCGATTTCTACAAAAAATACCTAGAAGAAGACAATTTTCCGCAGCTTAGAAAACTTGCAAGAAGATTGATTTGTGCGTTTGGCAGTACTTATAAATGCGAACAGTTCTTTTCATTGATGAAAGTTAATAAATCAACACATCGTACAAGACTGACTGACGATAATTTGGAAAATTCTTTACGTCTTTGTGTCAGTGGAATTAATCCAAATATCGATGGATTAGTTTCCCAAATTCAAGCTCAAGTGTCTCATTGATTTCGGTGTATTTAACTTTCGTAGTTTGTAATAATTGCAAATTTAACGATATAATTATAATGTACCATTTTTTTTTTTAATTTCATTTTGTTATTTTAATAAATTGTAGTATAATAACATTGTCGTATTATTTCATGTCTAATATCTATCGCAAAAAATATTATCACTACTTTAAAATGCACTAAGTACTTTTAAACGCGGCCCGCGAACGTATTTGCACGCTAAAGTTTGGCCCTCAACATGTCAAAGGTTGCCCATACCTGTTTTAAACGCTCGTTCAATGAAAAAACTCGTTTTAATAACAAAAAAACTGTTTGCTTTAATTTAAATGAAAAAAACAAAACCTTTTTTAACAACTCTGACAAATTAAATTATATCTTTTTAAGTTTCTGATTTTGTTTATGTCTAGCTTCGATGGCGCTCTTCCACTGGATGCGGTTCATGTTATATGACAATATCTGTCGACTATTTTGGCAATTATTCATGACATGACAAAAACCATAAAAGAAAATTGTAAACAGAAAGTCTTTGTGGATATCATCAAACGAAATGTAAAAATATAATAATAATTTGATTGATTAAACGTCGTCAATTGGTTAAATGTTACAAAATATATATTATTTTCAAAAAAAGGTATCAATTAACATTACGGGTAAAATGTCCAAGAATAGTCAATACTGGGCCAACTGTCAAACTTGATATTATCTGACGGCTTTATTGTGTGTTGACAGAAAATGTCCAAAATGGTCAAAAGACCAGTTCAAGAAATAGACAAAAGACAAACAAACGAAGAAAATAACTCACACAGCATAATCGAATAAGTATTCTTATGTCTAATTATATCACATGTTTAATAAAAAAAAAACTCTAGAGTGCCATGATTTGTTTGTTGTCAATGTAGAATATTTTCCATGGCATTCTAGAGATTTTTTTTAATTTAACATACGATATATATCTGACGTAATTTAAGATTATGGATTATTTAAATACAGGATGTGTATTTACATTTTGTGTTTATATCAAACGATTAATTAGCGTAATAAAAACAAATAAAATATGTCATGGCGGTCCGCCGGATTTTAAATATTTATTTTAGGTTCACCAAGGTTTGAAAGGTTGGTGACTACTGGTTTAGATTAGATATGTACGAGTATTGTTATTATTTTTAACCGTGTCGGGTTGATATTATTGTTTAGTTGCGTTAATAAATATAATAATTTATTTCGTCTAATCTAACTTTGCGCCTTTAAAATTCGAGCACCTGTAGCAGTTTGCTCGAACTGCTCCACGGTACCTACGCCCTTGTCTATTATAAACACTTGTTGGTTCTTTATATACATATTCTTTCTTCTTTATTTTTTTTTCTCTCCCCTTTATTTTTTACTGGCATTATCTATAGTCGAGTTTATCGCGTTCGCTGCGGTCATTAAAATAGTGTAATGTTGGTAATTGCGATGTCCAGAGAGCGTGTCTTTTTGTATTCAGCAGGTGGTTGGTCGTCGAGTGTGGGAACCCCCCGCAGGTGTACCACCCACCCGTTATTTCTGCTTATACGTGTATGTGTGTGTGAAACTGGGGCGCTACTCGACGACTAAATTAACTCGCAAACGTTCACATAAATTTTACCCAAATTAGTCCGAGTTTTTCAACCCCTCTTGTTTCCCACAAGAAAATACACACATATGAGAATTTCTAGTTGATGACAACATTACCTAGATATTAGATAGGGGAGTCGCAAACGCACGAATTGATTAGTTTGAAAAAGTGACTTTCTGTAGATTTAAAGAAACTTTTTAACCATCTTTACATAAAGTTATTATTATACCTTGAACAAGTTTCTCCTCTTTCACATGGTGAAACATATTTAACTATGATTTAAAAAAGAAAACACTTGGTTAAATTTCACTAATATTTTGGTTTTTTATTCGAACTAGTTTCGACTTTAAGTCATTCTCAAGGAGTACCCCTTGGATGAATTTCACTAATATTTTGGTTTTTTATTCCAACTAGTTTCGAATTTGAGTCATTCTCAAAGAGTACTCCTTGAGAATGACTCAAAGTCAAAACTAGTTGGAATAAAACACCAAAATATTAATCAAATTTAACCAAGTGTGTTTTTTTAAAATCATTATTATTATACCACAATATTACAAAATATCGAAAGGGTAACGTTAAAGTAATTGAGAAACATTAAATAAATAATAAGACTTCGATGAATTTTGTTAACAGATTACTTTTGTTGATTTGAAAGAAATACAATCTTAAAGTGATTAAATGTTTGTGTTTTGTGATTGTAATGCCAGTAAATCGAAAAAATACTCTAAACATTTTAACGGTAATTTGCCGTTTATTTACCAATAAATAGTAAAGCAATTTAATCGCTATACAGAGATTGGTATACATATCCCCATGCATCCCTGAATCAAAAAAACCCTTGCCAAATGCATTAGACCAATTGTATAAAACAGTGGTTATAAGCAACCCAATATAGAATGTTTAATTAAAAAAAACCTCTAGAATCCCATAAGTTAATCTTTTCTTAAATTGAGGTTGGCTACACGCTTTAAGAATTGACATAAAACGTTACAGATTATATTTATAATACATAATTTCAGAGTTGCCAACCTACAATATTTTTCATGGCACTCTAGAGGTTTTATTTTATTGAACATACGATACCTTTAATATATACTATGTTGCTTATAATCTTTGTTGTATGTGTTTTGGAACTTAACTGTAGTTTTGTGGAAAAAATAGAAATAATAATGGTGGTCAGTAAAACTTAAAAATTATCATATTATTGAAGGCGCCGGGAAAATCCGTGGCCATCTTCAATTGGTTTTAAATTTTATTATATTTTTTACATTCTTCAGATTTTGTATTTTAATTTAAACTGTGTAGTGAAAAGTAAAAGTTATATTTTTAGAGATTTAACATTTTTTTACAATCTAATAGATAAAAAATCTAGAGAAAGTAAAAAAAGTCCATACCTACTCTAAGCAGTTAGAAGAAGTACATGGTGAGGACATGCAATGTTGTGTCGATTGTGGTTTTCATGTTAACGTTTGCAATTAATTTTGACGAACGAAACACCGCTGGTAATTAGCCTCGTTCCTGTATTTATCGAAATGTCATCGTACTTGTCCAACAATCAACAACCAACTATGCCCTTGATATCAAACACAACATCCGGCCCATCATCATCATCAGCAGCATCGACCAATTCATTCGCTCGCACCGACAATAATAGCACACGAGCGTTTCGCATCTCGTCATTAATTAAGCATAAAATTATATATTTTCTCTCAAATATATAAAATGATGAAATTGATATAAAGTACAGAAAAATGTGTTTCCTCACAATAAATACATCAACGTCTATATGTATGGGTGTACGGAGCTTGGACAAATCCTCGAAAAAATTATTCGAATCACGAATCCAAATCACCTAATATGATTCGAATCATGAATCCGAATCATCTAATATGATTCGATTTACGAATCCGAATCACCTAATATGATTCGAATCACGAATACTCGAATAAAGGATTCGTAAGAGATAAATATGATTCGAATCAAAGATTCGAATCTTGTGTTTTTATATCACGAATAGAAATCCTTTAAAAATAAATTTGATTGTAGTACATTAATTATTAAAATTTTAATATCACTATCAGTTGTTTTACCAAAAATATTTTAACCCTAATTATTTATTATTAACACTGAACATCGTAGATTACAGATTAAATATCTGATTCCGTGTTACAGTTATTACACTTGTAATTGTGTGTTTTTAAACTTCACTTGGAATCAGTGTTGTATACGCGTGGCGCATGAAGTAAAATTTCGAGTTTAGAAAAGCCTGAAAATTTGGATTTGCCGGGGCGCGACTCGCTTCGCTCGCGCGCCCCGGCAAATCCAAATTTTCAGGCTTTTCTAAACTCGAAATTTTACTTCATGCTTAGTCTAGGAGTGGAATCACTTGTTCAAAACTTCAAATTGAACTCTTGTAGCAAATCGACAAATGCCTGAAAATTCACTGAATATCCTTAAAACCGGAGAAAAGTCATAGAATTTTATTCAAATTGACCAAAACACTAAAAGAAGCGTTTTGAATAAATCGTGAAAAGTAACAAAATATACAGAAATTATGAAAAACATAAAAATTATTGAGATTTAACAAGAATCATTAAACAATAAAAATAATATCAATATTAGGAGAGTAAGTCAATTAAATTGAATAATAATTGTGCAATGTTCAATTTTCAAGAATCTTCTTTCTAATTTATTTTATCAATTAGTTTTGTTAGCGTTTACAATATTAATTGTTGTCATTACTTATTTTAAATGTTGACAATTATTAATTAATATTATTATTTAGATAATTTAGACAATAACAAATTCTATAAATATAATGTATAATGGGTAATTATAAATATTGTCAACATTTAAATTGGTAAAATAAACTAAAAATGACAGAAATCTTCTAAATTTAACATTATACAAATAATATTCATTTAAAAAAAACGTTAAAATTGAAAAAATCATTCAAATTATAGTAACCAGCAAAAAATTGTCAATATTGAAAAATTCAAGAATAGTATAAATAAAAAAACTTGTTAAAAATCAAATAGGACCCAAAATCTTTATTTTTAGTAATTTTTTTCTGTTTGTATGTATTATTTTAATAATTAAAAATGTATCTTTCTAATAATACTCTGAAATTAGGTTTTCCTGTTGGGTAATCAATATTTTTATTATTATTCAATTAAAAAGACGTGTACACTAAAAAAATCGTCAACATTAGTAAAAAAAATAACATTTTTATTTGATAATTTTTCTAAATTGACGGAACTTATAGAAGTGATTCTAAACAAATTTGTAAATTATTGAAAACTAGTCAAACAAATCAAAATCAATAATATTTATATGGATTTTCCAAAAGTTAACATTAAGAAAAATTGGACTCGACTTTACTTTACACCTCGTGGAATAACACTATATTGACATATATCACCAATTAAAATCAATAAATTCACTACAGAAATGATAAAAGTTCACTTTTTCAACTATAAATGTTGACTAGAAACTTCTATTAAACCTTACTGATTGCTGTTAACCATTGCAATCTTTACTGGAGACATTGGGGAAGTCGGAAGAAATGTTTGTTAAAGACTTCAATGTAACTTCAACTTAAAGTTAGATTTAACCGGATGACGATTATAACACATTAGCACATTACAATTGGACTCATATGGATTTATAGAATAACTAACATAAATTAATACACTCTTAGAAATTCATTTGGGCTAAACTTTAGTTTGTGTCAACGGCTATATTTCGCCGAAAAAAATGTTTGCTCACGTTGAAGATTCCACATACTTCTAGGTTAGATTAGGTTAGGAGAAAGGTTTGGAATAGAATAAATTGCGTAAATCTCTTTGCGCTCGATGATTATTTTACATACTGCTAGGACTCAATATTTTCAATTTTCAAACTGAATTTTTTTATTTATCTAACATTTCCGGTCGAAATTAATTGCATATTTAGATAGTACTCGTCAAGTACTTTCGAAAAATATCATTTTTATCTATCATACCCGCGGGGTGTATAGTAATTTCTTACCAAAAATTGAATTTGCCAATTGTTTGCAGAATATATAGAAAATATAATTAATTAATTTTAATTCGTTTTCTATTACAAAAATTGGCAAGAAAACATAAACTTTTGATAAAATTATCAATATAAACAAACATTGTTCATTAAGTTTTAATGTGTAATTTTATATCTTTAGTTGTACTATATTATGTATTTTTTAAATGTATGGTGCATTTTTTAACTTCCTGTTATAGAGAGGAAACGGTTAGAAATAGATCAATTTTCTTTTCAACGCGAAGACGGTTTTTCAATATTTCCTCAAATAAAAAATGTTCCATACGTGGCACCTCCAAAATGCACCCACCCTGTACTCCGTTGACTAAATAAATAAATAAATTGGCAAATACGTTTAAAAATCTTCAAAATCAATAAAAAAAAAGGATAATTATATTTATTCTGATTTGTGCATTTTTTTTTTTTGTAAAAATGGAATAAATTCAATCGCATCCAGAAAACATTAAAATTAAAAACCAATATCTCAAAAATTAGAAATTATTAATTTGAAAACATATTTTTATTGCAGTAGGTTACTGTATGTAACAGCAATCACTTGTTGTATAATTCAATGTCCGTCGGGGTATTAGCCCGGGAAGTAGTTGTTTCAATGAGTGTTTGATATGGTCTTTGTAAGACTAACGTGTTGTAGATTGCGAAAAGAATCGCACTTTTAATGTTTGAAGTATTCTGCAACCAAGAATTGGCAATTTCATTTATACTTATATTTTTATTTTATATAAAATCTTTAAAAGCAACAAACGATTTAAAAAATTATAAAAAAATCTTCAACATTTTTAAAATTAACACTAAGCAAATATTAATCAAATAACAATATGAAACTTAATAATTTCTAATTTTCTACAGAATAAATAATACATAAATAATAAATAAAGTTAACGAAAAAAATATGTTTGAGTAACAAATTCAATAATAAATAATACAAAAAGTAATAAAATAGATGGCATAAAAAAAATACTAAAAAATGACTAATCATATGATATTATTAAATTTGTCAAAATCAAAGGCGCTAAATCCTCACAAAAGCATCCCTCTACGACAACGTTGTCATAATCGGGGACTTCAATATAAATAAGATGAAATTAAAACAACTATCTTCCTTTATGTCCAATTCAAACTTTGTCCGAATACACACTGATCCTACGTTTATTATGACTGATAACCAATCCTCTACTCCTTATGTATTCCTATGTACTTCCAATATCCGTCACTTTATACAAAATACCCACTTAATACCCCACATAGGCTCAGATCACCTATCCATTCAATTCTCCCTCACAACAAATCCTCCGATAAATACAAATCCTAGAACCATATATAAATTCCAAGAATGTGACATTGACAAGGTCAACTCGGAATTATCCGAATTTATAGTTAACAGCACCCAATTAAAAGCAGATACAATTTCCAAATTCCTACAAAAAATGCCTGATTCCATCCTAAACCATACTCCTACATTCACCAGAAAGCCCTATAAATACCTCTTGCCAAAATTCATTCTTAGGTTGATAAAATATAAAAGACAATTGTACAGAGACTTACGACTTACAGACGAACCAGACCTACGACGACAGTTCAATAAAATTACCAAAGACATTCACTACCTCATACTAGAATACAAAAAAAACACATGGATTATAGCCTGTGAAAATATAAATAAGTCACATGGCAAAGAATACTGGAACGAAATAAAAAACTCTCAAAATATAGGAAATCCAACTACCTTGAGACCATCAGACATCCCACGACTGCAGAGGCAATATACGACACAAATGTTATTGCGGACCTTTTCTCTGACTTTTTCGAAAACACCTACAAGATAAACAAGGGCGATACTTACGACGATAACTTTTTCAAACAAATGAACGAATGGTATACCACCTTCCAAAATGTCGAAGTATTATACAAGGGTAAAAACACCGCCCCCGGTTATGACAACATATCCCGCCAAGTCCTTAAATCCCTCCCAGATAATATTCACGAATATATCCTAAAGATTTTTAACCATGTTTACAAGACTCAAAACTTCCCCCAGGAATGGAAGAGGGGGATAATAACATTCATACACAAGCATAATAACGATCCTCAATTAATTAGCAGCTATCAACCTATCACCCTGCTTCCTGTACTGGGAAAGACATTTGAGTCAATACTTAAAAACAAACTGCTAAACCTCTTATCCGATCGCATTCCACCCTACTAATTCGGTTTTACCCAACACAAATCCACAACTCTGCCTCTGTCCATACTCACATCCAACTGTCAAACAGCACACCTCGATGGCCAAAAATCCACTATACTTTTGCTAGACATCCAAAAAGCTTTCGATTCCGTATGGCATCGATGTTTGCTGTATAAATGTAACGCCCTTAAAGTTCCCCCACACCTTTTACATTTAATTGATAGTTTCCTAAACAAGAGATCCCTATGTATACGCATCCAAAACTCCTACTCACGTTCCTTTATCCCCGAACAAGGTGTCCCTCAAGGTTCCCCACTATCCCCTCTACTATATAACATTTTGTCCACGACATCTATCACCCCGATCCTACTTATTTTAACCCTTCCGCCTACTTTTTGCAGACGATACTGCATTAATAAGTCATGCTTCAACACTACAGAAGGCACTAGGCACACTTCAAGAGCTGATCGACACACTACAACAATGGTTTTGTAAATGGAGATTAACAATCAACTGTAACAAATCCCAAATATTCATCCCATACCACCGAATTACAAATTATCCATATTCCGTCACTATTAATCACCACCAATTATTTCCACTCCCAATATGCAAATACCTTGGAATATCCTTTGACACCAAGTTTACCTTTAAAGCCCACACCAAATCCCTTAAGCTGAAAATCAAGAATAGGGCTCGGCACTTTAGATCCCACAAGGATGAAGGAATTTCAACCAACACAGCAGTACACATTTATAAAATGATTTGCCGGCCTCTGCTTGATTATGCAGCTATCCTATTCCATGAACCCAATCCTACATCCTTAAAAAATATACAAGTAGGTGAACGATCAGCTCTTAGAATACTAACAAAAATTAGGCATCCAGATAATCCACTCCATAACCCTTCTAATGCCCTCCTATATCAACGTACCCAGTTAATACCAATTGAAGAACGCATCACACATCTAAGTACGAAATTCGCCACGAACCCACACATCGTAGACACCCTAAATCACCTATGCCTTTCCCGCAATCCCAATCAAAATCCTAAATTCAAGCATCCAGCAAATACCATCTATCAGTACATCTCATCTCATCAATAACATAAACTAAAACATCAATGTCAGCAGACTACGGGCTGAAAGACCTCTGGTCGATAGCCCTTCAAAGATCAAGATCAAATTTTAAGATGTATACATTTCATTTCACATTGTAAACAATTATCTTGTACTGATCTTTAATAAAGATTATTATATATCAAAGGCGTTATAAAAATTACAAAACACGTAACAATTAATAAAATCAACTTAAATATCGACAAAAAGAATGAAAAAAAATTAATAAAATTAGGGTTTTCCATAGAAGAAAATTATATTAATAGGTCAAAGAAAAAAATCTCGAACCTAGGAAATGTCAGTTTTACTTTAAATAATATTGAACAAAATTGTTAAAAGTAGATTATTTTCTTTAAATACATTTTCAATCATTTAATGTTTTTATCAATGCATATAATTGGAAGCTTCTAACGATTGTTTCCACTCCCAGCCTAAGCATGAAGTAAAATTTCGAGTTTAGAAAAGCCCCGCGTAGAAAATTTGTCGAGGGTCGCGCAGCGACCCGAGACAAATTTTCACGGGGCTTTTCTAAACTCGAAATTTTACTTCATGCGCCACGCGTATAAAACACTGATTTAACGTGACGATTAAAAACACACAAACAAAATGTTCATGCGAATCGTCACAATTCATTCGAATTATTTTTGATGATTCAAATCCTTTTGTACGTATTCGAAACTTTTTGTAAGTATTCGAATCCTTTTGCATGTATTCGAATCCTTCTTTTATAAATATTCGAGTCCTTTTATAAGGATTCGAAATACTCGCATTTGGATTCAAATACGAATCTTCTTAAGAAAATGTAACGAATCCGGATCACGAATCCAGTTTAACTGAAGTATTCGAATACCTCTTTTGAATCCTTTAAAAAGATTCGAATCCTGAATGATTCGAATCCTGAATGATTCGAATCCTGCCCAGCTTTGTGTGTGTATATATGTATGTATGTGTGTCAGTGACGCAGCCAGGATTTGGTCTTAGTGAAAATATGCTCTTATTTACTTTTAAAAATTGATGAAATGGCGAGAAAAAGGTCAATTTAGCTGAAGTTGTTGAAAGTAATAATAAAGTACGCACGTACGTACGTATTCTATTGAAAATCGTCATAAAAATTAAGTGCTTAATGGGTTTTTAAATATCACAAAGATTTTTAAGAAAATAACAAGAAAACTGTCTTAAAGGTTAGAAAAAATTAATATCGATTAACTGTGAACGAAATTATGGAAGGTCAAAATACTGAACATGCGTAAAAAAATACGCCTTTTATGAGGATTAGAAACAAAAACACCGATTTTATTTAAAATTATTTAAAATAATTGAAAACGGCAAAAATACGTTTTTTTATAAAAATCACTAAACCAAAAAAACGGAAGAACGGATTCTAGTTTAAAGAAACACTAATAGATGGCGCTGTTAACATGATTTTTTACAGTGACTTAATTAAACACAGTGGCGACAACTCCCTGTCATCCGCTATGATGAGGCTATATTAATCAAGACAATAGGTTATAATACAAACATCTGATATTCAATTGTGACAGCGAGTGTTGTCGTCTTTTACTTGAAGCGTCATGAATAGGCAGGAGCTATTCCCTTAATTTTGAAATAGAAACATACGATGGTTATTACCTCAAATTAACGTGTTTAGATTGATTCTATTTACCTTTGCGAATTTTCGAGATACGATTTTGGGGTAAGTGAAATAAAGCACAACCTTTAGACGGAGTTGCTATGACTAACTTTAGACCTCATAGCTGTTTGTCCGCCATTTTGGATCAGAATTACTAACCAATAAAAAAAAAAAAACACCAAAGTTGTCGCCACTGTGTTTAATCAAGACACTGTAGATTTTTTAAATAAATTGAACAGAAATTCTTGTACAATATATCGTGAGAGGTCGTGATTTATGTTGAGAACGGGTTGTTAACTCTGGCGTGCATTAAAGGGTTAGTCGGCGGGTTGCTCGGCAGCCAATAAAGGGGCTGTTTAAGATTTAATTTTAACGGCACGCTGCCGCACTTAATTAGCAAATCCGCGCTCAAAGAATGATTTAATCGGGCACAAGAAACCACCGAGGCGACGTTTAATTACGTCTCTGAAGGGACGGACCTACCCTAAGGGCGCACTAGAGAGAAAAAAAACCCAGAGGAGCAGAACAAATGGTCCTTTAATACAGTCATAGACGAGAGCGATTTGCCCTTTGGCCAACACTTAAAGGGTTGATTGAGTGATGAAGGGTGATTTACAGCGGTGTTAATGACGTTGTATAGTTAAATATTGGTTAACAACAGAGTGGGTGATTCTTAAATTAATCTCTCATATGTCACTTGGTGATACCCTTCACTATCCAGAGGTATTTCTAATAATAAATACCGAAAAATGTAAAGTGTTTTTATTTTTAATACCTTAATACAGGATTCTCTAAACGGCTTTTTTCATGGGCATAGTCTAAAAATCCACTTAAAATTTTAGACAAGATAAATTTTAAATTCAAAACTATTTGAATTCGTCTTAAGTTGTCTTATTAATTAAGACATTGTTTGCATTTTCACGAATAACATTTTTGTAATTTCATATATTAGGTCAAACTTTTAGTTCGTGCGCCAGGCGTATAAAACGCTACAAGATTGTAAAGTTCAAAATATATATCTATACCATACTGCTTTAGTAGTATATTTTGAACTTCACTTAAAATCAGTGTTTTATACGCGTGGAGCATGAAGTAAAATTTCGAGTTTAGAAAAGCCTGAAAATTTGGTTTGGTCGCTCCGCTTCGCGGAGCGACCAAACCAAATTTTCAGGCTTTTCTAAACTCGAAATTTTACTTCATGCTTAGCCTGGGAGTGGAAACCCTCATTAGACGTTTAAACAGATACGAAATAATGTGAAGAGAACAAATTTAATAAATTGATGGAAATTATTGATGATTTACAAATAAAATTATATTAATCACTGAAAACTCACAAAAACACAATTTAATAAAAATCGTCATAATTAAGAAATATTACTAAAATTATGAAAAAACAACAAACGATTATTTACGTTTATTATTTAATGTTTTGATTAAAATTAGTACATTTTTTCTATCCATATAATCTGAAATTGGATTTGTTCGTTAATTGAATAAATAAATAAATGAAGAAATAAAAAAATTAGTGTTTATTAACATTTTTTTATCTAGTTACTTTTGCCAATTTAATTTTTTTTTGTTGAAATTTTACAAAAATTAATAATTTACTGAAATTTACGATTTTTTCGAATACATTTGTTATATACGACAATTTGAATATTTTGTAAATTAAAAAAAAAAAAAGATTCAAACTTGAAGGAAATGTAAAGAAATTTCAGATTTCCTGTAATTTTACGACAATTACCAAATCATTGATTTGTTGTAATTTTACGACAATTATCAAACTATTGAAATTTACGATTTATTTTTAAAAACTTTATTTTTTTATCTATATAATCTGAAATTGGATTTGTTCGTTAATTGAATAAATAAATAAATAAATAAAATTAAAAAAATGTGTTTAATAACATTTGTGAATTTAGTTACTTTTGCCGATTTAATTTTTTTGAAATTTTACAAAAATTATTAATTTACTGAAATTTACGAAATGTTCAAATACATTATAAACATTTTGTAAATTAAGAAAGATTGAAACTTGAAGAAAATTTTAAGAAATTTCAGATTTCCTGTAATTTTACGACAATTACCAAATCATTGAAATTTACGATTTATTGAAACTTTATGTAAATTGAAAGAAGAAAGATTCAAACATCAAGAAATTTTAAAGAAATTACAGATTCATTTTAATTTACTAAAAATGATCAATTTACTGAAATTTACAAATTCTTTCAAAGATAGATTGAAATTTGACAAAAATTTGAAGAAAGTACGGGTTTGTTGAAAGTTTTGTTTAAATTACTGAAATTCACAAAATCTTTCAAAGATAGATTAAAATTTGACAAAAAATTGAAGAAAGTACAGATTAGTTGAAACGTTTGTTCAAATTACTGAAAATTACGATTTGTTGAACACTTTCTGAAAATTATGTAATCGAAATGAAGATTCAAATTTGGAGGAAATTTAAAGAAATTACAAATTCATTGTAATTACATTGTATTTACTATGAATAAATATATAAATTAAAACAAGGATTAAATTTTCAAAAAAAATACTTTCTTTATTTAAATTTTACGAAAATTAACTTTTTTTTGAAAATTGATATAAATGACCATAGTATTAAAATAAATATGGGAAAAACAAGCGAATTAATAAAATTCAGTAACTTTCTAACAATTCAACACACAAAAAGTATATTAGATTTTTTTTAAATGTTTACTTTTTTATACTATCTCGACATTTTGGACATTTCTCAAATTTTGACATCTATACATGCCAATCAATGAATTTTTCTTTTAAGTACTTATACATACCCCCCCCCCCCCCCCCCAATATATAATTTTTCAAGCATTTGTTGATTTTATTATCCAGTCCCAGACTAAGCATGAAGTAAAATTTCGAGTTTAGAAAAGCCCCGCGTAGAAAATTTGTCGACTCTCGACAAATTTTTACGGGGCTTTTCTTTAACTCGAAATTGTTACTTCATGCGCCACGCGTATAAAACATTTACAGTTCAAAATATGCTGCTTATGATTGATTTCGCGTTAATAAATTTTAGAAAAGTATTATCAAATCTTGCAATTTCTAAATTCGTAATTTATAATATATTTTCTGTTCACCTCTTAAATTATCCGCCATTGCAACTACGAGTGTTTTTTGTTCTAATATATAAAATTTAGAGTTTTGATATTTGAACGGCTTCACAGTTTTTTTTTTTTTCTGAACTAAGGAGTTAGTACATTTTACCTGTGGAAAAAAATGCTTAAAACATATATCATGAAAACATAATAATCTCGGAAAATAAACAAAACACGAACGACGACAGGAACACAGGTACTCGCTCGATTTTCGTACATCATCTGAATCTCGAGCAGCTTGTAATAAGTCTTCGGGTTCTTCGTGAGAAACGGTTTTCTTGGCCCCGCCGAGGGATAAGAAATATTTTCGGCCAGGAACAGTCGACCCCTCATAAATTTCTGGAGAAATAAACGATTCATACAAAATTGAAGGTATTGGTTTATAAATGATCGGTTTTTGTTTTAGTTAACATTCTAGAAATAAACCACTATAATTTTAAAATGTGTTCAAAATTTGTATCATATGTTAACAATTACTGAGAGTATTATCTCAACATTAGTAAACATTTGTTAAAAATACGAATTTCTTGTATTTTGCATTATTTTCTACTTCTATAATTAAATAAGAAATTCGAACCGAATATGAGTTGAGTATTCCGGCACAGAATAATCAAAATAATGTACAGGGTGGTGCATTTTGGAGGTGCTGCATTTGAAAAACTTTTTTATTTAAAAAGATATTGCAAATACGTCTTCGCGAGCCAGTCACTTTTTGTGTTTTAATCAATGGTGAAAAGAAAATTGATCTATCTCTAACCGTTTCCGCTCTATAACTGGAAGTTAATAAAATGTCATTTTTATGAAGTTACTGTAACTCATTTGTTTTAAAAGTTACCACCAAACTGTAAACACTTTCTTATGGCTACTTTTTACGTCCATTAAAATGATGTACATGTTTTATTTCAAGGACGTTTCGTTTTTGTTTTCCTAAAGTAAACTCAATTTTATCTTATAGGCGCATATGGAGATATGCACATCATTTTTGATCTGCCACTTGTGTACCTTTGTGGTAAAAATATTTTTTGTTATATACGACAAGCAATGTAGCAGTTTATGTCAATCAAGAGTGCTTATTTATAAAACAAAATATGCCCCATCGATTATAGTCATATTTTTAAACAAATTGCGAGTAACGAAATTGTTTGCCGGTTGTCTTGGCAACTTTGTCAATGATTTTTTTTTTGAAAAAAGTAGGCATCTGGCATATCATTGAAAGCAGATTTAAAAATGCTGTTTAATAATGTGCATATCTCCATATGGGCAGGTGGTGGCCGAGCGGTAACGTCGTCGGGCTGTATCGCTCCGCGAGCCACAAACTCGGGTTCGATTCCCGTGCACGGGGAGACTATATTTAAAAATAATTTCTCGTCGTGACCCTGGGTGTGGTATGAATGTGAGTGTTTGTCCGTATTAAAATAATAGCATACTACAAATTGTAATGTTAACAATTAAAAATACAAATATAAATAAATGATGTTGGCTAATGGGCAAGTTCCCAAGGCCAGGCAAAAGCCAAAAAAACAAAAAAGTATCTCCATATGCGTCCATAAGAAAATGTGATTTTGATATAAGTAAACAAAAACGAAACGTCCGTGAAATAAAACAGGTACGTCATTTTAATGGGAACAAAAAGTTCCCATAAGAAATGTTTTACAGTTTGGTTATAATCTTAAAAACAACTAAGTTCAGCAACTTCATAAAAACGACATTTTATCAACTACTGGGTATAGAGCGGAAACGGTTAGAGATAGATCAATTTTCTTTCCACCATTAAGTTAAACACGAAAAAGTGACTCTGGCTCGCGAAAACGATATTTCAATATCTTTTTAAATAAAAAAGTTTTCCATATGCGGTACCGCCAAAATGCATCACCCTGTACAGCGTTGGTCGAATGATGATATTTTGGACAAAAGTCTATACTCGAGTCAAAAATTGAAATTATTTTCATTTACAAGTAATTGTAAAAAATGACAAAAACTGTAAATTTCACCTTTTATATAAAATTATAATATTTATGTGAGTAATAAGGTTAAAATTATATTACGTTTAAAAAAATATTCTTGCGAGGAAAATATTGTCAAAATTATCATAAACATGCGTATTATTATAAACATTAAATAGATGATCATTTAAAAAATAATGAAGTAATATTGTTGATACTAATATTCTTTTGAATCGAAAAATAGTCAATGCAGCAATGATTTCAGTTTATTGCAGAAAGTTACTTTAGTATTCAATCTATAAGATGCGAATAATCGAATATACACGTAATTGAAAATACTGGATATAGCGTGCGATCGTTTAAATTATGATTTAGAGTAGGCGGCATTTTTTTGTGCGGTTGCCCAGAATGCTAAATAGAATGGTGGAATGCATTTGAGGTTATGGTAAACTATGTGTTAGCAGTCAGTAGTGCAAATCGTATTTAAAACTCAAAACCTACTCTCAATCATGTTTTTAACGATCGCACGATATTCAGTCAAACTTTTTATAAGCTTAATTACATTTGATATTTTATTAATTTTCCTTTGCATTTTATTATAAATCATGCATCAATATTACCCCAAACACTAAAAGTACATACCTTGGTGTTTTTTTTTTAAAGAATATAATAAGATTTATACAGGCACTCACTTCAAGACTAAATTCGTAAATGAAGAGGTGCGTAATTAAACTTTTTTGATAACACGATTTCCAATAAATTCAACTTATTTTCTTTACGAGTATTTGGTATACAATTCTGGAAAACATATTTGATTTTTGGACGTTTGTCCATTGTCAGCTTTACTGTATAATGGCCCAATTCTGTTTTCGTTATTTCATCAAATTATTCAATTTTATTCAGATAAGATAAAACAATTATTTTATACTCCAAATGCTATAAATAATATATCGTTTAACTAAATTGATTTTCAGTATTTTATTTCTAGAACCTGGATTTAGATATGTCTTCATTTCTCTTTCCGATAAATACAATTTAAATAATCTTTAAGAATATTCTTTTGTTTAACGAATGTCGACATAAAATACAAATCTACTTTATTTTTTTAAAATTTATATCAAATTTGAATTTGATTTCAATTGCTTTTTATTACAACAATTTATAGTAACTTAATCGTAGCCTAATATACAAATCTACTTTTACGACAATCATTGTTTTTAAAAAAAATTGAAGCTTTAAACGAGTGTTTTCCACTCCCAGATTAGGCATGAAGTAAAATTTTGATTTTAGAAAAGCTTGAAAATTTGCTTTGGTCGCGTAGCGAAGCGGAGCGACCAAACCAAATTTAATGTGAATTTAAGAATATACGTCTTTAGCATACTATTATAGTATCATATTTTGAACTTCACTTAAAATCAATGTTTTATAGGCGTGGCATATGGAGTAAAATTTCGACTTTAGAAAAGCCTGAAAATATGGTTTGGTGGCTCCGCTTCACGGAGCGACCAAACCAAATTTTCAGGCTTTTCTAAACTCGAAATTTTACTTTATGCTTAATCTGGGAGTGGAAAACACTCGGTTAAAGCTTCACATTTAACTATTCAAAAGAACAACGAATATATGAAGAATTACAGCATATACGGAGTAATTGGCATATGTATACTTAAAAGAAATACTCCCTGAAGCCACACGTTTCTTTGTAACTATTTGAGATATCAATTTGAAATTTGGAGGTGTTATACCAAAAAAAAAAAAAAAATGGAAGCTTAGTGGTTATCCAAAAACTTTAGTCTCACTTCCGGTTTCACTGGTAATGTCATTTTGATATTTTAAATTAAAGAGACTATATTTTTTTGTTGTCGTATTTAGGATGACATTTTAAAAAATGACATTTGATCTCTAATCTAACATAAGTGACTGTCGTTTAATATTTTAATACGATATCTAACCTAGCTATTACTTATTAATAGCGCACGATATAAAATATCTTATATTTTTGACATTTAACATAAAAATTACACTCGATCTCTATCCTAACATTTGTGACTGTCGTCTAACCCAATCACAGGAAATCTATAATAACCTAACCCAAGAAACTATGTAATGCCTACATGTGATATGCCAAATAACACTTCCAAAAGTCTAATATCGGCTAGCGCTGACAAATGTCAAGTATTATTGTAGTACAAATTTCTGAGTCGATTAACGTCAAAAATGGCTTTATGAGTGTCAAAACTGTTGTAATGGTCAAAATTGTTTGAAATGTGGCAAAAATTTGTTTGTTGTTTTTTTGAGATTAAGTTTACTTGATTATTATAAATGCACTTTATAAATTTAATTTATTCTGTCATTTAAATATTCCAAATTTTCAGGCTTTTCTAAACTCTAAATTTTACTTCATGCGCCAGGCGTATAAAACATGGATTTAATATGAAATTTAAAATATACAGCATATATTTTTGTTTATTTTGTTCAAATTGTTTAATTGTATTTAATAATAATTCTTTATTTCGCAAATTTTAAATAAGCTGTAGTTTTGTAAACAATAAAAATCGGATCCATGTTTATGTAATGAAGTGACATTTTTTTACACTTGTTCTAAATCACCCTGTATATCTATACTCCACATCCGTTGTTTTTGACACACCCGATATAACATTTCTTTGATTTTATACAAAGGGTAAAATAAAATAGAATAATTGATTTGGTCTTAGATTATTCTATTTTATTTTACCATTTACCAAGTGTAAAAAAATGCCACTTCATTACATAAACATAGACCTGATTTTTGTGGTACATCTTTATAAAAATAATATTAAAAACGCTTAACTTTGTTTAACCATATTAATTTTAACTTTTGCGGTGACTAGTCATTAAAGTAAGTTAAAATATTCCAACGTTATTTTATTGTAATGATTTATTGGATTTTGCTAACGCGTGTTTTCTACACTTGAATTCAACTTTATTTTAAGTTCGTTATTAAGTTAATAACATAATTTATGGAAAATTGAAACAAGAAGCACCTTTTATTAAATCAGTATTTGTCTAACATCATTTTGCGCGTTCAAGATGAGTGCACGAACTTCTCTTCGGTAGTTAATGGAAACTGTATGTTTTTGACTTTACGTGAAGTGATTATTACACTAAGAAAGGCTATTATTCCTTACTTCACTTTTAAGTGAAGTAAGGAATATCAGTATTTTCTAGTTAATGTAAAAATGGTGAAAACTTGAAAAACACATTTTTGTCATTTCAAAATCACCCTAGTAAAATCATTTACATAATACTGGCTTATGTCTGCATTAACTGTTAAATTTATTGATTTCCAGGGAAGCACGTGCATTCCCTTTCCCCTTCCTCTGCTACGCCCATGTTAACTGTGTACCTTATCGAATAGTTGTTAATTCAATCTCTGAAGGTAATCAAATTTTATGCTCCCATAAAATTCTCGAAAACAAGTGTTACTACCAACAATTTCTTATTTAATTAAAACCACTCTAGATTATTTACACACTCTGCTAATACAGGTAGCGACAACGTATAATTTCCGCCACTGTAAACCCTCCATCTTTACGTTACAGATCGCAGCAGACGGAAAAAAGAGCAAATCCAATTTACCGGATAAAACCTCTATTTTATTTTAACAACCCGCGCGTAGCGCTGTAAATTAGTCGCCAGCGCCATCTCTTATCTCCGATCGCGCGATCGAAGAGCGTGTCGATGAAGATTTATCCTCTTCATTTTTAATCACCGACGTCGGGATTAATTCCTCAGCGAGTAGGGAATGATGGAGCACTTAGGCCATTACTCATTGTGTCCATAATTTCTATTAGAAATAGATTTATTATACGCTACCTTTGGGGGGGAAAAGGGGGGTTCAGTTCTCGTCCGTTTTCATTCTCATTGCTCATTTGCAATTCAAATATAGCGCACCTGCGTTTTAATTTTTCCCATGCTCTTCTGACACTTGACTTCTCTCGGACTACACTTGTGTAGACTATATGTGTACGTATGTATGTATATTAGTCGCCTATGGACTACATAGGTATGTGTGATCGTTAAGGCCTCGCTCGACTTCATAAATAAATTCCTTAAATTATAGTTGGCCGCGGTGAAATTTATTTAACGGCCGCTCTTCACATACTTTTCCGATTTGAGAAAGAAGAGTGAAAACACTGATTTATCTCGATCATCAATTTTAACACCGAGAATTATTTATTATTTACATAAAATTAATGAGAACATTTAATATTTTTGTAATGAATAAAACAGTGACATGATGGTTACATTACACAAACATTTATTAACACTGATTTTGGTAGCATTTATTTGATATTTTATTTAACATACAGAGAATTGTTCTTTTTAGTATACGTATTCCGTTATACAGGAAATTTTTCAAAGCGTCCAAATCCAAACTTAGGCTTTTCTAAACTCGAAATTTCACCACATGCGCGAAGCGTATTAAACACTGGATACACTGAAATATTGTGAAGAAGTGAACTTCACTTGAAATCACTTGGTTTGGACGCTTCGCGTCCAAATCCAAATGCTATTGTCATTAAAACTTTGGGGGTCCTACATTTAAAACATTAAAAAAAACAGGACTGATCTGCTACAAATTCAAAGAGAGGTGTGTAATTTGGGTGGATAAATTAATTATTTATACATACAGAGATTTTTTCTTTTAAGTATACTTATTTCAATGGATGAGCTGAAAAATTTCACGCTTTCATTGCTTTTATAAAAGGGTTCAATTTGAAGTTCAGAACGAGTGTTTCCACTCCCAGATTAAGCATGAAGTAAAATTTCGAGTATAGTAAAGCCTGAAAATTTGGTTTGGTCGCGTAGCGAAGCGGAGCGACCAAACCAAATTTTCAGGCTTTACTAAACTTGAAATTTAACTTCATGCGCCACGCGTATAAAACACTGAAATATTGTGAAATTAAAAATATACTGCTAAAGCAGAGTTAAAAATATACTGCTATACAATAATATTTTCAATTTCATAATGTTTCAGTGTTTTATACACGTGGTGCATGAAGTAAAATTTCGAGTTTAGAAAAGCCTAAAAATTTGGTTTGGTCGCCATGCTTCGCTACGCGACAAAACCAAATTTGCAGGCTTTTCTAAACCCGAAATTTTACTTCATGTTTAATCAAGGAATGGAAGAACTCTTTCGAAACTTCAAATTGAACTCATTAAAACAAAAATAAATGTCTGAAAATGCATTCGCATATGGATATAATACTTAAAAGACAAATTCCTTGTATGATAATATCTGCAGCCCCACCAATAAAAATTCTCACATGTCGCCACTGACTTATTATGACAGTTAGAAATCAATATAAAATGTAAATGTCGAATAATTGAGATATTAATGTTTTTTTTTCAATGTTTAGTAGGAGATCGCCCGATTTTATATGGGGCTAGGGCGTTTCTTGCCACAAAGGACTAAATATCTCTCTTTTTGAGTTTTAGTTTCTGCATACTTTCTTTATAAGTCAAAATTCCAGTAATAATCAAAGCTGTTTATCATTAATTTTGTTTTATATATTAACTTCTCTTTTTAGGTAACTATTTGTAGTTTCTATATAATTTTTATCAAATCAAATCAAAGTTTTTAACCATTCGTTTTGTTTGAAATATTTTTGATTTTAAGCTTCAGTTCTAATCAGTACTAAAAATATGTTTCTATTTGAACTTTAGTTTCTGCATAATTTTTAATCCGCTATAATTCCACTAATGAAACGTTGATTTGCTTATCCTCTCACTAATTATTTTTAAAGTTTTAATTTAATTTCTGCAGAATTTTGTGTTGAATAAAAAAAATGTGGGGGCCCAGTTAAGGGGCCGTTGCTTCATGCATCGCTGGGCACCAGAGCTCGTCGGCTGGACTCTACATATGCTACTGCTCGCTGTCTGTTCATAATGGTTATTGCATGTAAATACAATAACAATGAGACTGACTGACTGGCCTGTCGTTATGTATGTGGAGCCGCGAGTACAGTCAACCGAAAAATTTATATATACCCCTTTGTTTTTATTTCTACAGTGATTTACAATTTAAATACGTCCACATGTGATCTAGAATCTACACGTAGATATATCAGAATCATTAAATTTCATTGTGACTGCTGCACTTATATAAGTTTACACATATTTGGAGGGTTATTTAATTTAATGGTAACTTAGATAAATATGTGTCAAAATATTTGATTTTATGATAACTTACTTAGAAATAAAAACAATGGTCCGTATAACTTGCCCTTCGTTTAAGTTAGTCGTTCCGTGTTTATTTTGATATGTTTTCACTTACTTTCTTCAATTTGGTTGACGAAAGCATTACCGGAGAAATCATACAGCTAATTCAGTACTTTCAGGACAAAAAGGAAGTTTTTAATTTGAACGAATACTGGGAAAACAATGAACACCTATTTATCTTGATTTTCCGATCTCAGCGTCATCTGTTAGCTCAGAAGTTGTACTATACTAATATAAACGATCAGGGAAAAAACGCTGAAAGGTGCCTCAAAAATGCATACAAATATATACGGCAAGAGGGAACAACGATTAAAGTAGCTCGAAATGTTTATATTATTTACAGAAAAGAAGTGTGTCATATTACATGAAAATTAAATACGTCTAGAGAAACAATTGCACCTTCATGTATTATCAAAATGGTGTATTTATGAATAGAAAAATATTTTTTTCTTAAAATCGTATTAAGTGTACATTCAGCTCCCTTCTTTAATTTATTTATTAATTCAAATGGATCACTAAGGCCAAGTTGCACTAAAAACTTTGGACTCGGGTTCAAGCTGAACTTTACTTAAAGATAACATTTCCTATTGTTCTAATGTCACTTTGAACTCGAGTACAGAGTAGAACAAGTTCAATTTGTTTGATGCATCTAGTCCTAAGTCATGATAATAACCCTCAATTATGTTGAGGTTGTTTAAAAAATGTTCTATATTTTCGAAAAAGGAACACATTCAGTACTTACAGAGAGAAAACACATTGTAGGGGAGTAATATGGATGTATCAGCTTACCTGAAAAGATACAGAAATACATTAGATTAATTGTGATGATATATTAAAAACAAATAAATGCTGGCACTTGGTTTGTTTTACAAATCTAGTTCTATTTACTAGACTAGTTTCACTTTTTACAATGTTTTTATCTGTTTTTCTCATTATTAAGTGTAAATGTTGGCTTTGTTATTCAATAAAAACAACACAGTTTTTAGAAATTGCAATTTTTTTCCTATTTTAAAGTCTTATCGGCGTTTTTGACTAATCATTAAAGAAAACTGTTATATTTCTTACTACCTACCCAGTTTTAGATCTTTATTCTTCAACATTACCCCAAGAATCTAAATTAGAATTTACGTACTTTGGTTACACTAATTTAGATCTTTGAGGAATACCAAGCTCAGTGAATAATGATTAATATCACTTAGCTTGGTTTCCCTAAGAATAAAATAATTATAATTATTCTTGGGGAAACCAAGTTCAGTGATATTAATTCGTAATAAAATAAATTGTTAATGACATAACAATAAAAATCATATAATTTTAATATAGGAAAACTATAAAGTACTGTGATTAGAAGAATTGTTTTTTAAATCGAGTAAATTTTCCTTTTTTAGCGAGTTCTTTCATATTGAGTTATAATAAGTGTATTTATATGATAATTATTGGGTGTGTCTGCTATTGAAAAATTTAAAACAGTTGAAAATTGGCGAAAAAAATAGAACGGTTATTAAAACAAAGCTACAGTCATCGTTTTATTTTAGGACGTTAGAAATGCTGCTCTAAAAACAATTGTCTAGGAGTCAGTCTAAATGTTAAAATCTAGAGACCATAGCCTATATTGTCGAGATACTAGAGTTTACCATCTTCAGAATCCAAAGTGGAGCATCTAATCCATAGTCTAGAGTTTAGAGTTTAAAACAACGTGTCTAGATTTCAAAGTTCTATAGATTAGAGTCCATAAACTAATTGCATAGAATCCAAAGCCTAGGTTTAAAGTTTTGACATGTGTCTTTAGTTAAGCATCTAGAATCGAAAGTCTACAGTTTAGAGTCGAAGAAACTAGTATAAAGACTAATGCCTGGGAGATTTCATTTTAGCATGTAGAATCGATAGACTACTTTATAATATAAACTGTGTAAGGTCCAGAATAAAGAGTTTACATTGACAGCCTAATGTCCAAAGTCCAGAGTTTGGAGCAGTACGGAGATTCGAGTCTAGATACTGAAGTTTGCAGACTTAAGTCTAGACTTAGAGAATCCAGTTTAGAATTTAGATCAACTGTTTAAATTTAGAGTTATTTGATATTAGATAGTGGACTCTAGAAAGTAAAAGCAAGTAAAAGAACTTTTTCAATAACAAGGAATGCCTCAAAATTTACAGAGTATGCATCTGGACATGCACACTTAGAAGAAAAAAAATCAGGCATGTTATTTACTTTTACATACGGTGAATTTTTCATTTTAGTTTTCATAAGCATACGCAGAAAATTTTTCGAAATTCGATGATTATTTTTAAAGAATTCAAATTAAAGCTTTAATTCGAGTGTTTTCCACTCCCAGATTAAGCATGAAGGATAATTATGAGTTTAGACAAGCCATATTTTCAGGCTTTTCTAAACTCGAAATTTTACTTCATGCGCCAAGCGTATAAAACGCTGAATTATTGTAAAGTCCAAAATAAATGTCTTTAGGATACTGCTTTAGTAGTATATTTTGAACTACATTTAAAGTCAGTGATTTATACGCATGGCACATGAAGTAAAATTTCGAGTTTAGAGAAGCCTGAAAAATTGAATTGATGTGTCGCTCCGCCTCGACCAATCCGAATTTTCAGGCTTATCTAAACTCGAAATTTTACTTCATGCTCAATCTGGAAGTGGAAAACACTTGGCTGAAGCTTCAATTTGAACTGCATTGAATAATAATGATATCTGAAGATTTACAGCGTATACAGTGTATTGGGATATGCATACTTAAAATAAAATCAGCTGGTATTTTACATTCCTTCTGAAGGTTAATACACTGTAGATACAGTAGATAACTCAAAAGTCATATATAAGTTTATAAACTGGTATGCATCGCAAGTACCCCCAAAGAATGTAAATCAGAATGGTAATAATTCTTATTTAGATCCTTAGGTGATACCAGCGATAGATTCTACGTCAAAAGGTGAGCAGTTAATTGTGTATATTTTTTTCTCTGCAGAAATAAAAATAATTTTCATGTTCCTAGCTTTTTTTGCTTGGCTATTGTTTTTGGACCAAATTCTTCGCAATCACCGGAGCCTAACCGCTGTTGGTTGGGGGAGGGAGGAATCCAACAATGGTCACCTTGTGAGCGCTTTGTTGGTGTCGGAGGTCATAATGTGAGAACATCTCCGACGGTTCGTCGGGGGGCGAGTGAAATGTAAAGTAATGTAACGTAATGGCAGTGTCTGGAGGTGCGGCCGGGCTCGGTGTGCTCTTGGTACTTGGTGCTCGCCGGACCGTAGATCCGCTCCGATCTGGCCCCCCTTTGTGCACTTTCGTACCTTCATATGTGTTGTTTATACATGCCCAACAACAACACACTAAACGAGAGAGAACAACAATAAAAAATGAAGAGAAGAAAAAATAGCCGTAAACTGAAATTAAGCACGATATAATTATTGGTATAATTTAACTGTTTCTTGATTCTATAATCCATTTATCAGAAAGCTTTATTTGCACCAAAAAGATTGAGCTTTATCTTTCAAACAGAATTCATAAATATATTTTCCATTGTTCCAATATCTTTTCAAACTCGATATATACAAGGTATCCGTTTTTCGAGCTGCACTATAGTGATCTTGCTTATTTGAAGAGATAAGGAATCATGGGTGTAAAGTTGCGTATTTTAGTGCGTATTAATAATTTTCTTTCACATTTAAAACAATTTAGATGTAATATAGAAAAATACTGAAAACTTTTAAAAATTGTTTATATCTCCAATATTTTTATTTGTATCAAATTCAGTAAACACTTTCTAAACCAATTAACGGCCGAGCAGTTATAAAGTTAACTCTAAAAGCTGATTTTATGTAAAACTGCACTTCCTTTTAGGATTTCTATAAATGACTTATTATATCATAAACTACAAATTTATCTTTTAAATATGCATAATGTATACGCAATAAGTTTTCAGGCAGTTGTCGTTTTTAAAAAAAGTTAAATTTGAAGTTTTCAGCGAGTAATTCCACTCCCAGATTTAGCATGAAGTAGAGTTTCAAGTTTAGAAAAGCCTGAAATGTTCAGTCTTTTCCAAATTTTAAATTCTGTTCTCTTTACTGGACATAGGACTGAGACATAGGACTGAGCGCCACCACAGAGTGTCCCCTTTGCCCGGAGGACGAAGAAACGGCAGAGCACGTCTTATGTGCCTGCCCATCTGGAGATCGACTTAGGACCTCAGTATTTGGCACGCCAAAGCTAAACCCGTAGGACCTGCAAAAGATCACACCTAACAAGATCCTTGGCTTAACAAGAAGATGGACTTGGAAGGTGAGCTCTAAGGACATACGACTGGCCTTTAATTGTGAGACACAATAGACCCGTACGGTCGCACTGGAGGGCCGCTAAATTTTCTAGTTACATTATTTTAACTCGGTTCTTTAGCAATTGTAAAACTTAACCATAACAATACTACAAATAATCAAGTTTATCTATGTAATATAGCGTAATTTTTTAGTAGAGCAGTGTGTTATTCGGTTATACTTTTCGAAATTACGTAAGAACAATGGGTTCATATCTTTAGAACGAGCGCCGATTAAAAGGAAACAGAGGCAAACGAACACGCGATATCTCTGTTATGAAATAATTGATAGATAGGATAAACGAGCGCAATTTCCATCCGGGCAAAAGTTATTGCAGTCGGCTTAACGGAACGCTAGCGAGCCCGGTCGACTTTAACTGACCAGCCGAGGAGCTTAATGCGCTCCTGGCCAGACTTTAGCGGCCACCTGCGAACGCATATTTCGTTTCCGCCAGTTCCCACGATTGCTAGCAGGAAGCACACATACACAACTTATATATATATATATTGTGTATCTATAGCAGAATGATGAACACTGTCCAAGAGTTTAATGCAGGCGCACACACGTGTGCTGGCGTAATATTCTTATGCGACGTGCGACGCTAACCAGTCCGACGAAGGGTAATGATGCGTTGCGACGTGAAATCGCCCAATTACCAAGAACCATCGTCACGGTGCGTGGTGACCACGAGGAATTATATTCCATAACATGAGATATGTTTTAATTAATTGGGAAAAAGTTTAAAAGTTATAAAGGTACAATTTATTCAGTTCATCGAGTTACAACGCGATAAACGGAAATTTAACTGAATTCATATGCATAATTTATAATAGTCTAATTGCGATTGTAATATCCGTAACCCGTAAAAATGAAAATGTAAAATTTACCGGTAATTTGACGATTATTTACAATTTTTCGTAATATCACATATGAGCGGACATGTTGCGCACGAGCCGCGCAGCGGCGAGTGCAGTATTTCGCGAGTATGTAATTGCCTTACCACTCGAGAAACGTACAATACTTTACCTACGCCCTAACAAAATAAACAATGAGCATGAAAGAACAACTTATTTATTGCAACATTTTTTAATAGTAACATGACAATGATGAAAATAAAATTTCTTGAATAATTTTCTCACTTATCACTTGGTGAAACATTTTTAAATATTTATAATGAAGGTTTAAATTAAATTACACTCCTGATAATGCTGTAAAACGCGAAACTAGTCGAGTAAATAGTAAGTAAAAAATTGTGAAACAAACCAAGTGTAATTTAATTTAAACCTTCATTATCAATATAAAAATAAAATTAATAATAATAATCTTTATTTCAAATACTATTTAGGTACATCGATTTAAAACAGGTATAACAATTACGTATTTGAAATACAATGGCGAAGTTCAGTCTTTGGCTGGGTCGCCCTGACTGTTTTTTAACTTAACCATTGAATTTTACAAATTGATACAATATAATATAAAACGAGCAAAGAATATTGTTTCACAAATTTCCAAGCACAAGCTATCTAGAATAATAAAAATAACTATATGTAATTCGGCAACAATGACACGCAAAGATATCGCTAATAAAAATTTAACTGTTATTATGATGTTTGGCATAATGTTTTCGGAAGGTTAAGATACATTTCGCTTTGCACACCTTTCTGCAAAAGTAGATTTATGTAAAGGGGGAGTTGATTAGATTAGATTATATATTTGTAGAGGTGGCCTCTGGGCCTGTACCACCGCGACCTTTACAGATCTATTGTGGATCCCTGTTATCCTAGACGACGTGCTCGAGCTTCGCATCTTTGATTAGCCCTATTAACACTGACAGTGAGCCTTGGGTGTAGCTCTGTGCGTTTGGTTTAGTGTTGCCCAGCTTTAGGTTTAACCCTTTTTAGGGCCTCACATTGTCACAGGATGTGGAGAGGGTCCTCCTCTTTTTCCTGGCAGAATCTACATATTGTATCCTCTGCCAGACCTATTTTGCTCATGTGTTTGTTGAGCCTACGGGGTCCTGTCAGTAGACGTACTATAGCCGTAACCGTTTTTCTCTCTTGGTTGAGAAGATCGGTCGTGAAAGCCGGCGATTGTTGTTTGAGAAACTGTTTCGCCTGCCCCTGCCCTGGTGTGTTCGTCCACCAAGTTTAAGTTTGCGTCCGTCCATTTTTTCTGTGGATTTTCTGACTGTGGTTTTTGCGATACCGCTGGAGTGCTCAGGGCCATTGAATATGCTTGACGAGCATTGTTTGGCCAGTTCGTCTGCTATATCGTTCCTTTGATGACCCTTGTGTCCTGGGACCCATATCATTGTCACTTTTTTGCGACCGCCCATTTCATTGAAAGCGCTTACATAGTCCCATACTAGCTTGAAATCGACCTGTGTGCTAGCTATTGATCGACTTTTGTTGTCTTGCCTTGCTATTTCTCCAATGCAGAGGTGAACCGCAATCGCCTCTGCCTGGAACATTGTGGTGTCCCTCGCCAGACTGACTGAAATCTTTGTTTCGGGTTTTGTGCTGTATATTCCGGCTCCGACTCCTTAATCTGTCTTTGAGCCGTCAGTATACCAGTTTGATTCCGCGTTGGTAAGTGGGCCTTCCCTCTGCGGGATCATTACTTTGTATTTCCTGTCGAAATTATATTTCTGGCATCGCTTGGCACACAACAGGCTTCAGCTCGTCTTCTAGCCTTTGGTACTTTTTCCCGTGTGATCGGTTTATAGGAGCCCGTCCTTGCGTTAGTCTGTATGTTAAGGCCCTGGCCTCCCCTTGTATGAAGATGTGGAGTAGTGGTAGGTTCAGGATGATTCCTAGGCCTGCTGTCTGGATAGTGCTTAGGGCTCCTATGGCACTGTGGCTAGTCTTTGTGTGCTGTTCAGGAGCCTTATCGCCCCCTGCTGCTCCGTCCTTGTCCACCACACTGCTGCCCCGTAGGTTATCATGGGCCTGATCACCCTTGTATATAACCAGAAGGTCACTTTGGGGTTGAGTCCCCAGTTTTTTCCGCACATTCTTCGACACCTTCCCAATGCTATTCAGGCTTTTTTGGCGGTTTTTGTGATGTGCGTCCTCCACGTCATTTTGTCGTCGAAGATTGCCCTTAGGTGTTTCGCCTCCTTGACGAATTGAAGTGAAGTTTAGTGCCCCCGAGCGTCGGTTTCGAACTATTGCGCGAGATATGATCGCTCGAGAGACTACTTATATGATTGCTCGAGTGATCGGTCGAATGGTAACCGAAATTATTGTTCGAATGGTTGCTCATATGAACACTTGATTAATAATTCAGATAAGAATCTATCGCAATAAAGTAATATCAATAACAACATTAAACAGAATCGATTTAAATATGGAACGAGCATAGAAGTGATCATTCCAGAAATCATTCGAAATTATCTGTTGAGCATTCATTTGAGATGTCTCTTAAGAAATTCGCGATAACTCCAGAACAATCCTTCAAAAGATCTTTTGAGCAAACATTCGAGACATCTCTCGAGCAATCAATCATGAAATCTCTTGAGAAATCTTTCCAGTGATCTCTTCAGCAATCACTTGATCAATTTAAATATGAAATAAACATACGAGTGATCGTTCCAGCAAACATTCGAAATATCTCCCGCGCAATTGTTGGAGAGATCTCTCAAGAAATCATTTGCGATAACTCTCTAGCAATCTGTCGAGAGGTTTCTAGAACAATCTTTTAGAGGTTTCTCGAGAAAACATTCGAGATATCTCACGAGCAATCATTCGATGAATATCTCAAGAAATCTTTCCAGCAATCTCTCGAGTAATCACTCGGCAGATCTAGAGATGTTCGATTGTTTTTATAATCGAACGAATGAACTATTTTTATTTAATTCATCCCATCACTAATACATACCCGTTGTGCCCAATAAGGGCTGTGAGAGTAATTTAAAGCCACTTTAATAAAAACGTAGCCATTAGAAAAGTATTGTAGTCAAGGCACATTTAAAGTCATATCTTGGACCACATCTAAAGTCATATGTTTTAGGTAAACATATGCATAAGCTGTAAATTTTCTGACATTCGTTGTTTTTTAAAAGAGTTCAATTTGAAGCTTTAAACGAGTGTTTTCCACTCCCAGACTAAGCATGAAGTAAAAGTTCGAGTTTAGAAAACACCCGTGAAAAAAAAAATGTCTGGGCTTTTCTAAACTCGAAATTTTTATTCATGCGCCACGCGTATTAAACACAGGTTTCAAGTGAAGTTCGAATATACATAAATTTAACAATATTTTAGTGTTTTATATACGTGGCGCATGAAGTAAAATTTCGAGTTTATAAAAGCCCCGTAAAAATTTGTCTCGTCTCGCTGCGCGACCCTCGACCAATTTTCACGGGGCTTTTCTAAACTCGAAATTTTACTTCATGCTTAGTCTGGGAGTAGAAAACACTCGTTTAAAGCTTCAGAGAGAACTTCAAAAAAAAAAAACAGGAACATCTAAAGATTTACAGAAAATAGGCTGAATTTGAAATACGTATACTTAAAAGAAAAACTCCCTGTATGTTCTGCTTGCTATTCATATTATTCTTTCAATTTTTCATTATAAATTTCTGATTCATTTCGGATATGCCTATTTATATTTTATTTAAAGATAAACTTTGTCTGAACTTTAAAGATGCTAATATTGTATGTAATTCTAATTTTTCGCTCATGTTTCTGTCTCTCTAGAGATAAAACATATTTTATTAAATTCTCAATAGTTTTAAAATTCAACCTTTATAAAAACAGCGACTGATATACAAATTAAACCAAATTTATTCTACATGCACTAAATATTTAAAAAACGTTTTCAATACTTTTTTTCTGGGAACCAATGGTCGCCACTGTTTCGCTTATTAAATTTTAGTTAAAACCTGAATAATTTACTATAATTATACTTTTCTAGTTTTAATTGAAATAATTTTTCACTCAAGAAGTGACAATTAACACGTTAATTTATTCTTTCTATTAATTTTTTCCCCGGTGAGTGTGTGTTGTGGATATTGTTAGATTGTCGTCGTGTGTTTCGCAACATCCTGTTTAATTATTGCGGTGACCGACCAAAAGTCGAAAGGTTTCCATTTGAAACACGTGCACTGAAATAAAAGCTCGCTTCGTTCGTTCTTTTTTCCAGAAGCGTAGGCGCCAATTATTTCCAAAGAAAACGACTCCAAATTAGCGCCTATTAAAAAACGTGAGCGCGCGCGCGCTCGGTCAATTCGCCATCCATTGGATAATTTGAGACGCAAGTTTTAATGACTGAATGGATAATGGGAGGAACAATTTACAGTAAAATTTGTTGATAACATAAAATTTATGATTATTCTTTAAATGTTGTTAATAAGAGATGCAATAAATCTAAATCGTCTAGGTTAAGTGGAAGAGCAATTGGTCTGAATAACTATCGGATCGACTGAACTTTGCCTATGTAATATTGTACATTCTACAAAAATCAAAATACAACGTTTTTGGTAGTCACTGGTTCCAGCACCATTTATGTTCTGATTATGGGACAATATTACATGATACAGTAAAATAATTCTAAAACTTGGGGGATTTTAATGTCATCAATTTAAAACGATTCAGATATTTAGTTTTATTGTAAAAAAATTCTGAAAATAGCTGTTTTTGAGTCATTTATTCGGATTCGTGATTCGAATTATTTTTTGAGGATTCGCCCTAGCTTTGGTATGTATACTTAAAAGACAAATTCCCTTCTTGTAAATCGATTGTTATGTTACAGTATCTGCATTGCAATATAATTTTATATTTTAAATGTTCCACTAAAATAGATATAAAATTATACTAAGATAAAAATGTTGCAGCTGTATTCAAGTATAAGAAAGCCAATTTTTCGATATATCCAAAGCAACATCTGAGCCACTCTTTATTAATTTCTAATTTAGATTTTTAATTTTATAATAATTTTAATGTGGAGACTTGAGGGATACCTTTTTGTAAATGTATCAAATTTGATAAAGGATAGGATATAATATTGATGAAGTTCTAATTTAGATCCTCGGGGAACACCTTTTTGTAAATCGATTATTTTGTCAGATAATCTGCACCGATATACGTTTATATTTTGAATTTTCTACTGAAATAGATATAAAATAATAGCTGTAGCTCTATACAAATTGAATAAAATATACAAATTGAATAAATAAGTTCCTAAAAATCTCTTAAAGTCTAAACAAATTACATTTTTTTTCTTGTACAACATTGACCTTAAGATGTCCTTCGTTTCTTGGGCAAGTTTAAAAGCCAGTTCTTTGTTTACAGAAATTTATTGGCATGATGGAGCTCGCGAGTGATGCCGTCTCATTGGCGGCTGTGTTGGTCATGAGCCCCGCCTAACAGTGACCTTTCACCTACGCGACCGTTTATTGTTGGAGCATCGGAATCGACAGTGACTCACCCGACACGGCTCGAAATGACTTGAACTCTGTTTACCAATGCTTGAAGTGAACAATGGTGGAGAGAATAAACGCTTGTAAAACATGTAAATTGTGTTTTACGATTGTTTTTTAGTACGTACGTACACTCATGAGGTGTGTTAAACAATTGGATGTTTTTAAAAATATTTGAAAAATGTTAGTAAGTTGTTTAAAATGTTTTGTTTTCGATATTAAAAAAAACGGCAGTTGCTATAATGACCTAACACCAACCTAACCTAACCTAAGTTACAAAACCTAACTTGTTTTTTTTTTTAATAATAATAAATCAGATATAGGAGATGATCAAAATATATACCTTAATATTTAGGTGTTTTCACATATCACAACTTTTATAATCTGGGTTGAACAAACCCTTTAAAAGTGTTTTAATCACAATTAATCATGAATATTGCCCAAAATTTGATGCTGTTAATGAACATGTGTTTTGCGTTTCTGAAAATATAATTGCTATGAACAAAAATGTGCTTTAAATTTTCAAAGCAACTAAAAGTCAGTAAGTAAGGTATGATTTACGAGAGGTGTCCCATGGTTTCCTTGATTTGTACTGCTTTCTGCACCAATGCATGTAATACGAAAATAGTTTGATGTCATCAGATTACTTGTGTGAAAAGAGACAGCAAACTTCATAATATGTCTGCTGTCTGTTTTTAGAGGAAACATGAGAAAACGTATGTTCCGGTAAGCAGCTTTAAATTTCTAAGGTTAAACATCACACTTTGACAATGTCTTCGTAAAACTAAATCTGCAAAAACCTAGCCACAATTCATTTTAATTAATGTGCACAATCGTTATAAATCTGAGTTTAAGTGGTATAATTCCAATTTGACAATTTTTCTTTATTTAAGGAGCAATTGTTGATTTTTTAGGTAAAATTAAGAATTCTAAACCTTCTACACACCTGTTATTGTCTAATAACCACTATTCATACATTTCCTTGCACAGAAACCAATTTATATAAAAACAATTAATCACCTTTTAAATAACTGCAGATTTCCTTTTGCACAGAAAAAAAAAAAACAATCACCTTCCAAAGTACAACAGGATGAAATTAATCACATTCCACCTACACGTAAAACACTGATTAAATTTAAAAACTCAGATTAATCACATTTTCCTCTGTATTTTTTTTACGTTCTATATTTTAATAAACACACACACCGACACCTTTAGACAGACTTTGTACTTTTTAATATTTTTTTTTCTATTTTTTTCTTGTGAATGAACAGGAAATTAGGGACCGTACGCCGAACGCGTTTCGCGCACACACAAAATGCCCTTTTCTTATCAAAATCGAAACACTTATCATCTATTTTTTTTTCATATTCTGTACAACAGAGGAAGAGGATGTGGTCCCTTATCTGAACAGCGATGACGTTTCGCTTAATCTACACACGCACACACATACAGAAAAATGAACGACCAGACGCTTGTCATAATATTTATTATGTGATTATTACAATATTTATTCATATTCGTACAAGTAAAAAGCATTAAGAATGCACTTTAATTATCTAGTAGTATACCTCATTGATTTTACAAAAGAGTTTGATTTAATGCTTCTAACGAGTGTTTCCACTCCTTGATTCAGCATGAAGTAAAATTTCGAGTTTAGAAAAGCATGCAAAACAAGTTTATTTACACAATTCATAAAAATGACAGTTAACAAAATAATGTAAATACATACTTTTTATGTTATTGATATATTTTTTTTGTACTGTATTTTTGAAAAAGCAAAAAAATATTCGAATGATTGTTTCCATTTCTTGAGTAAGCATGAAGTAAAATTTCGAGTTTAGAAAAGCCTGAAAATTTGGATTGGTCTCGTAGCGAAGCGGAATGAAGAATGACTTCATATTTTAAATATTCTGGAAATGAAGGGTCTTTTATTCAGTGCAAATTTAATGATTAAAAACATGAAGGATTTTTTAAAATCTTTAATTATTTTTTCATTTAACCAGTGTGAAATGTTTGGAAAAATTAAATGCTCTTTAAAATTATTTGATAATGTGTATAATGATATCAGAAAATCCAATCGTTGAAAATTGATCAAATATCCCAGAAAAGGGGGATGGAGGAAGAACGAAGCACAAATATACAATTATTGGTGGAGTTTTGAATAAGTTTATCATCTTTTCCGTGGTGAAACGTATTTGCCTTAGATCATTTTTTTAAGATAAACGCTTGCTTAATTTAACTTGTCTTTTTTGTTTTTATTCGAGCTTGTATAACTTTAGTAAGAGTGACTTAAAGTCGAAACTAGTTAGAATTGAAACAACAACCAAACGTTTTACATGAAAATTATTGATGGACATTTTTAAAGGTTATGGGAAATTGATTATTTTAAAAATAAATATAGAGAATGCCAGAACTTAGACATAAACTAAGACACAGAACGTACAATTATCCAGAAAGGTTGAGATCTTCTTTAGGTTGGGTTTTATTTGGGTTAAATTTTGATTAATAATGATTAGTGTGTCTGTTAATGAAAAATTATTGTTCCAAATATAAATATAGAGAATCGAAGAACTTGAACATAAACAAAGACATAAAACATTAACTAAACCAGAATTGTTTAGATCTTTTTTAGGTTTGGATTTGATTGTCAAATTTTGATTAATAATGATTAGAGTGTCTGGTGTGGAAAATTGATTGTTCCCAATACAAATATAAAGAATAGAAGATGTTGAACATAAACGAAAACATAAAACGTAAAATAATCCAGAATTGTTAAGATCTTTAGGTTTGGATTTAATTGTTAAATTTTGATTTATAATGATTAGCGTGTCTGGTATGAAAAATTGATTGTCCCAAATATAAATTTAGAGAATGGAAGAACTTGAACAGAAACCAAGTCATAGAACGTAAAATAATCCAGAACGGTTAAGATTTTCCTTAGGTTTAGATATAATTGTTAAATTTTGATTTAAAATGATTATTGTGTCTGGTACCGAAATGATGATGTGTTTATGATTTGTCAAGTTGGAGAATTCCTTCTGTGTGTGTATATAATGGCAGTGCAGATGTATATTATTTGAGTCAATTCCGCGCAAGGTTCGCTCCGAAAATTTATATAAATGCGCATTTAATTGCCCCCAATTCGGACTCGTCCCACTGCCATTACAAAAAGCCCACGCACTCAAATGATCCATTGTTGTTAGCGCCAGAACAAACGTTTCACAAAACAAATATAAGATTACACCATGGGCGTTACCAAGGGAAGGCAAAGAGGGCACTTGCTAACCCACGAACATCAAAAAAATCATTAATTTTAAAAAGATATAAGCAGTCATTTTATATCATCTTACTATCTAATTTTGCAATGACAAAATGCATTTCTTAGGTTTTGACATGTTCACTGTTAAAGATATAGAAGCAAATTTCTCTTGTTTTTACAAAAAAATGCGTCATTCAGACTTTTATAAATATTCATTGAAACAACTATTTGAATAATTGGAGAAGCCAGGATTTCTATTAATTTACCAACAGATAAGACCAACTACAGTTAAACATTGTATTAATAACAATAATCAAATTACAAATAATAGAAATCCTGTTTAGCAAAAAATAGAACAAAAATTTGGAAAAATAAAAAGTAGGGACTAAAGAATAAATTGAAAATTAAAATTATGGCTGAATATGGGTATTGTACTGACAAATAAAAGTAAAAACAACAAAATGAGACAAACTGTGAAATTTGTCTTGCTAGTGTGGCATGAGAGTCTATAAAAACACACTTTCCAAAGCATTTTAGAAAAATTAAAATTTAATTTATCCTTATACTGATGAGAGATAAATCTCGAAACGCGTCTATAGATGGCCTGAATAATTTGACCCAAATTGTTACATTTGCAGTAGGTTACTGTATGTAACAGCAAACACTTGTTGTATAATTCAATGTCCGACGGGGTATTAGCCCGGGAAGTAGTTGTTTCAATGAGTGTTTCATATAGTCTTTGTAAGACTAACTTGTTGTGGATTGCAAAAAGAATCGCACTTTTAATGATTTAATTTATCACAAAATGTATATTCTACAATAAACGAAACAGGTCGTATATATTGTCTGTTTAAAAGTAAAGGTCATTAAGTATATATGAAATTATGAGCAATAACATTTGCAAATTATTTTTCAAGTTTATTGTTTGTATATATTTAGAATATTCTGAATACTGGTATTTGTATTCGATTTAGCAAATATTTGCGGACTTTTTTGGATTGGTTTTCACAAAATGTACTGCAAATCCTCACTGAATATTATTAGTTATGCCGATATTATTGAATATAGTCAGAAGAAGATAAAATAGAAATCGTCGATTTATAAACTCGAAAAATATCAATCTCTGAATATTTTTTGTTTATTCTGTGTTATTATTAAGCCGAATGCAGTGATTTTAAAACTCTACACTAAATCAGTGTGTAATACGCCATGTGCATGAAGTAAATATTTTAAGTAAAGAATAGCCTGAAATTTTTCGTTAAAATATTGAACACTTAAATAAATAAGATGTGAAAGTAGGAAATCAAATTTAATGCATACTTAACCTTACTTATTTAACAAATGTTTACTTAAATTAAAGGAAATTAACTTGTTATTCTAAATTATTAAGCCTCAAATGAATATGATTTGCAAAGAAAATGGTTATTATGAAGAATATTTTGAACATTCCTCAGAAAATATATAGATGTCTAATCGATATAAAATTTAATGAGTTTAAACAAAATTGAATACTTTATACAGAATTCAAATATCTTGACTAGGTTTTTTAAAATCGCCACATCTGGCAACACTTCATCAACATAAGAATAGAAAAAATGTTAGAGAAAATTAGAGTTACATAAAGTTGACAATAATATATGTACCCATACTTTTAAAGTGCAGACAGGTCGAATATTATTGGGAAATTATAAATGAAACACAAAATAAATTGAAAACTTTGTCAATTTTGTATAAAATTGTCCAATGAATGAATTAACAAATAAAAAATAGTATACCTTATGTTAACCTAAATTACTTTATTGACTGTCTGCAATAATTTTAAAATCTAAGGTTTCTTGGTACGTTTTCAAATGTGCACGATTAACAAATGTGGCAAAAATGTGCGTTTATAAATGTGCACCAATAACAAATTTGGTAAAAATGCGAGTTTTTAAATATGCACTATTAACAAATTTAGCAAAATGTGCACCATTAACAAATTTGGTGCGTTTTCAAATGCTCTCCTTTACCGTCATATTAAATCGATCTGAGTTCGCTATGAAATAAACACTTAAGTATTATATGCAGAGAATTTATTTTTCAGTAGGTATATATGCCCAGATGTATACGCTGTTCATTTTATAGCATTCGTTGATTTTAAAAAACGTTCAATTTGAAACTTCTAACGAGTGTTTCTACATGAAGTAAAACTTCGAGTTTAGAAAAGCTAGAACGTTTGGATTTGGACGCTTCGCGTCCAAATCCAAATTCAGGCTTTTCTAAACTCGAAATTTTACTTTATGCGCTAAGAGTGTAAAATACTGAAGTAATGTAAGGTTCGAAATATGCTGATGAAACAGTATAATAAAACAGTACATTTTGAACTTCACAAAAATTTAATTTAATTTAACAGAAAAAATCCAAGGAACTGTACATTAAACCGGTAATTCGTACGCCTGGCGAATGAAGAAAATATTTAGAGTTTATAAAAGTTTAAAAATTTGGATCGGTCCAATCTAATCCAATCTAAATTGCCAGGCTTTTCTAAACTCGAAAAATGTACTTCTTACTTTATCAAGGAGTGGAAAATACTTTCACAAACACCGAATAAAACGTCGCAACAAAGTTTTGTAAACGCCTTAAATTACGAAAATCGAATTTTTACACATACTTTTCATTTTGCAACTATTTTGATGAATTTCTAAGGTGTCAAATTGTTTAGAGTGATCAGCAAAGATACACTGATGAGAGATAAATCTCGAAACGAGTCTATAAATGGCCTAACTTATTTGACCCAAATTGTTACATTTACAGTAGGTTACTGTATGTAGTAGCTCACACTTGGTGTATAATTCAATGTCCGTCGCGGTATTAGCTTGGGAAGTAGTTGTTTTAATGAGTGTTTGGTATAGTCTTTGCTAGACTAACTTGTTGTAGCTTGTGAAAAGAATCGCATTTTTAATGTTTGAAGTATTCTGCAACCAAGAATGGCAATTTCATTAATACTTATATTCATTTAATGTGAAGTTTACACTACACACTTTAATTTTTATAAAATAATTTTTTTTCAAAAAATCACTTAAAGCCACTATTGACAGTTTTTATTTATTAAGTATTGTTTCAAAAAGAAAATTGATAAAATGTAGAAATGCATTTCTGACGTTTCGTTAAAAATGGCATATTTTTTACGTCAGATGTTTTTAACGTGTTTTCGTTGTTGCTTTTTCTTTAAATAACTGCAAGTAGTACATCTATAAAAATATTTAAACGTCAAGTTATATTTAATAGAGTTTTTTAAATTTTTTATTTAGACTATACAATTTTAATTACAATAATTTCGATATTTAAATTCATCATACTTGAATTAAAAATATGTCACTAGAAATAAACATTTTGATGTGTTATTATAGTACTTTCCCCTATGTTAGATACTTGAAATCAAAAGCTTTCACTTACTTTATTTTTCAACAAATGTTTCTTATTTCTGTTAAACTTCGTTCGTAAGCCTCACTTATGTGTTCACTTATCCTCAAAATATTAATCATGACGAAGTCAACGTATAGCAATAGCTTACTTATTCAGAGTAATCACACGTAATTCGTAAAATTCACATTTGTAAAACAATATTAATAAAATAAACAAAAGAGCTATGACATAAATGCTAATTTTTCGATTATCTACAACTTTTCTTAATAAGATTTTTTTATGTGATCAATTAAAGAAAAATTACGAAAAATGCTAAGAGTAAACTACCACGTCCGGTTTCAGCATTTTCACCAAAAGTTGATCGAATACTACTATTGTAATAAAAAGCTTGAGTTTATAGTGTCATCTTAACAGCTCAATCGGAAGGACAGAAGGACAAACACGCATTTTTCAAAAATGGTCTTAATCAACTCGGAGGACCTCAAAATGGATATATCTAATAAAATTTTTGATTTGATAATTTTTGCGAAAACAATACTTTCCCTATATTTTGCATATGGGGGAAAGTAAAAAATCTACAACTAAACTTAAAAAAAATGACAAGTGTCTTTAAATTTCGTCTAAACTAATTTCTCGCTTTCAAAATTCGAGCAGCTTTTGTGTGCTTCATCTGCCCCACTGTACAAGCTGGCTGAAGTAGCAACAAGTCGGTTGTTGGTTGCTAGAGAACCTCGCTGGCCGCATTGTTAATTAAATGCAGATGCAGTTTGAGATAACGGTGACGCGCTCTGTGGAAATGGTAAAAATCCGCCCGCAATTTACGGCGATAAGCAGAAACGACCACAATTAGCATAAGAGCATATAATAACGATTCCCTCCACTTCTTCTCCTTCTCTTCTCTCATTTTCTTTCTTCTCTCCGCTGCGAGGAGAACAAACGGTTCCACTTCAGAGGATAAAACCGCTGTTTACCGCGTGTTTTATTGGCCACTAAACGCGCTCTCCTTATTAATTCCTCCCTATCTTCTTGAACTTCTTACCAAAGGCTGTACGTTAACAAAGAGTAATTATCTCGTGTTGTTAATTGATTGGTTTCCAAGTTATTTTTTTTACGTGATAAAATTAAGATGCTTGGTTTCCTCGACTAATTATACAATAAGATTACACAATGATAAGATTACTTTATTTCTTAAAATTTAAAGACCCACAATATTCAGGATTTATTCATTTCTATAAAATTAAAGATTCAGTTGAAAATAATGTCATTATGTTTTTATTATTCTGAAAATAAAGGGTGTTTTATTCAACTAAAATTTAATGATTCAGAAAATTAAGGATTTCCTTAAATAAGTAATTAGTTTCTCTCATTTCTCCGTGGTGAAACATTTCGAATAACTTTGAACTATTAATTAAAATACTAGGTATTGTTTCACCAATTCGGTGAAGCAATACTATGCGTTTTAATAATTAGTTTATCGTTGTTTTCTTCAAACTTGAAATTACTTTAATTAAAAAATGTATTTAAATTTAAATTTTTAGACATACTTATGCATACGCATTTTTAAAATTAGTTCTATTTAAAGTTTTGACAGAGGTGAGTCACTTATACAATTTCTTATGGCAACCAAGTTAGACACTTTGAATATTGGAAATAAACCGACCTTTGTTACAAGTGTTAGCAAAGCGGTGATAGATATAACAATAGGTACGTCATATGTCAGTAATTTTGTTAAGAATTGGCGAGTGTCAGATGAGGTGAGTTGCTCGGATCACAGACACATAACATTCGATATTACGGGGTTACACCGGGTCACTGAAGTATACCGCAATCCCCGCAGAACAGACTGGGAAGCCTTTAAATCAAAGCTAGACCACAATCTGACGGGTATACTAGGAGCGGTAAGCAATAACTTAGAGCTCGAGATTATGGCAGAGCAAACTGCGGAAGCTATGATCTCGGCATACAACGACAACTGCCCTCTGATTGAGAGACGCATCACCAGGAGAGTTCCGTGGTGGAACAGTGCGCTGGACAAAAAGAGGAAGCAGGTAAGAAAACTCTTCAACGAAGCAAAGCGAACGGGCTCATGGGAGGCTTACAAGAACTCCCTAACCGAATACAACAAAGCACTAAGGAAAGCTCGAAGATCAACCTGGAGGAGACACTGTGAGGACATTGAAATTGTCCCAGACGGTGTCATACTCTACAAGATTCTCTCGAAGAACCCCCAATGTGCGCTTCAAACTCTCGAACTCGATGACGGAGTGTATACAAAAAACGAGAAGGAAACCCTGGGTGAACTTCTACGGGTACACTTCGCCGGAGAGGAAATCTATGATGGACCACTTAATGACTGGGTCAGCCAGGGATCTGATGCAACTGGCAACAGAGCATCTAAGGAAGACTGGCAGGCTGCCAGGAGAGTGGCCACCTATGACAGAGTCAAATGGGCAATAAACTCATTTGAACCTTTTAAATCGCCAGGGCCTGATGGATTCCTACCCATCATGCTACAGAAGGGATCGGAACTACTGTGGCGAAGGCTTTGCGAGATCCTAAGGGCCAGCATGGCCCTACGATATTTGCCAAGAATATGGAGGCTAATCAGGGTGGTTTTCTTACCAAAGACCGGTAGAACAGACTATGCTCGGGCAATCGTACAGGCCTATCAGTCTCATGTAATTTGTACTGAAGACAATGGAAAAAATTATGGACAGGCATATTAGAGAGGGGGTACTGGTGACCTACCCACTATCCCAAGATCAATATGCCTACCTTCCAGGTAGATCAACAGAGACAGCTCTCAGCCGACTAACAAGGAGTGCCGAAGCTGCCCTGGAACACAAAGAAATTTTACTTGCTGCCTTCTTGGATATAGAAGGAGCATTTGACAATACAGCCTTTAACTCTATAACTGCTGCCCTGAGAAAGCGGGGGTTGGAGGAAATTAGCTACAGGTGGATAGACTGCATGCTAAGACAAAGGATGGTCTACACAACGTTCGCTGACCAGACACTAGCATCCAGGGTGGCCGGTGGTTGTCCGCAGGGAGGAGTTCTCTCACCCCTGCTGTGGAACCTGGTCATGGATGGCCTGCTAGTGGATCTCAGCAACGAGGGATACTCTTCCCTAGGATACGCGGATGACCTAGTCATACTCGTTGAGGGAAAATTTAACAACACGATCAGAGAGCGTATGCAACGTGCACTGAACGTGGTGAGCAAATGGTGTGCTAGAGAAGGACTTAAAGTCTCACCCTCGAAGACCACCCTGGTACCATTTACACGCAGGAGGAAACTGGCGGGCCTTGGACCGCTCTTTCTAAATGGTGGCAACCTGAAAATATCGGGTGAGGTGAAGTACCTAGGAGTAATCTTTGACTCCAAACTGACCTGGACCCCTCAAATCTCAAAAATCAGACGCAAATCGGAAATTACCCTTGCGGTAATTAGACGAATGTACGACCGACAATGGGGGCTCAAACCAGGAATGGTATACTGGCTGTACACCAGAGTGGTCAGACCCGCAATCATATATGCTGCTTTGGTATGGTGGCCTAAAGCCACACAGCATACAACCATACAAATACTCAGCAAGGTTCAAAGACTTGCTTGTATTAGCATAACGGGGGCTATGAGAACCACGCCCACTGCAGCCATGGAGACGGTTCTAGACCTCACACCACTTCATATTCTGATAGTGGGGGAGGCAAGACTGGCACTCTATAGGCTGCAATTATCATCGGTCAACGTAAGAGTTGATATCCCACACAGAAGACTCTTGACAGACATAGGGGGACCTCTCCTGCAAATGAGGTCGGATCAGATGGTAGTCAGATATCTTGAAAATTCACTCTTTAAAGTCACTATTCCAGACCGCAATGAATGGAACGGCTTTAGGAAAGATATACACAAACAAAGTGTAATCTGGTACACGGACGGTTCTAAATCAACCACAGGTACTGGATCAGGAATCTATAATGAAAACATGAGGACAGGCTATGCTCAACCATTGGGTAGCCTTGCATCAGTCTTTCAAGCAGAAATATTCGCAATCATAGAATGTGCGAGAACCAACATAGAGAAGGACTGTCGAAACAGGCAAATCTATATCATGTCCGATAGCCAGGCGGCACTGAAGGCTCTCCAGAGTCAAAAGACTTCATCCAAACTGGTAGTGGAATGCTTTAATACCTTGAATGACCTAGCGAGACAGAACAAGGTTACGCTTGCCTGGACGCCGGGTCACTCTGGTATTGCGGGTAATGAAAAAGCTAACGAGCTAGCAAGGCAGGGAGCTACCATTTCATTTATGGGATCCGAACCTGCCTTGGGCATAACAAAAAAGTCGAGTCGCCTTGAAGTCAGGAAGTGGACTCGCAACAAACACAAGGAATACTGGGAAAACAGACCAGGCCTTAACCATAGTAAGGCCCTTATAAAAGGGCCTAACTTAAGCCAAGCTGCAGGACTACTAACATTGAGTAGGGCACAGCTGAAAACAACCATAGGACTGCTCACAGGTCACATGACTGTTAAAGACCATCTAAGGAAAATCGGGCTATACAACGGCGACACCTCTGTAATACGGCACCGGAAACAACTATGCACGTTCTGTGCAGGTGCAATGCGCTGGAGAGCAAAAGACGGCTCATATTTGGGAACAGACAAATGGAACCAAATGATTTCCACGCGCAACCTCTGAAGGACCTGCACAAGCTAGTGCAGGGCATCGAGTTCGGAATAGTTGCGTAAGTGTAATAATATTGGGGCAGTACAATAAGCCACCTAGGCTGCAGTGCATCCGGATGCGAAAGGAAGACGGCCCCCACAGGAAAAAAAAAGTTTTAAACGAGTGTTTTCCACTCCCAGGCTAAGCATGAAGTAAAATTTCGAGTTTAGAAAAGCCTAAAAATTTGGTTTGGTCGCGTAGCGCGAAGCGCGGAGCGGCCAAACCAAATTTTTAGGCTTTTCTAAACTCGAAATTTTACTTCATGCGCCACGCGTACAAGACACTGATTTCAAGTGAAGTTCACTTGTTCACAATATTTCAGTGTTTTCAGTGTTAAATACGCGTGGCGCATGAAGTAAAATTTCGAGTTTAGAAAAGCCTGAAAATTTGGTTTGGTCGCTCCGCGCTACGCGACCAAATCAAATTTTCAGGCTCTTCTAAACTTGAAATTTTACTTCATGCTTAGTCTGGGAGTGGAAAACACTCGTGTAAAACTTTAAATGGAACTAATTTTAAAAAAGCGTATGCATAAGTATAAAAATCCTTGGTTATGTATGATTCGAAAAACTTTAGGTATTCGACTCCTTAGAATGTCTTGTGGTTCGAATTAATCACTGTCAGGGAAGATACTATGAGCGAACTTAAATCTGACACGGATGATATAGTAGTCATGATAACCGTAATGAAATTAATAAATACAAAAAGTAGAATCTAAAGTAATTATAATAATATAATACAATTTTGACTTTTGACAGTTAAAAGTCAAAATTGTATTATATTATTATAATTATTGAGAGAATAAAATGTATTTGGTAAAAAAACAAACAAATAATATACTGGGGAGATTTATTAGCCAAATAAAGTTATTTTGTGTTGATAATACCGAAATCTTTGGAATAAATTAATTTATTCCTCAAGTAAATTTTATTTAGGGTATCAATATCGGAAATTTCAAAGGTCTTCGTTGCCGTTAACCACATTTTTACTCGCTTTTGAAATTTCTAAACCCTCCTGATAATTAAGCGTTAATCCCTTATTATCTGTGTGCAGAATTTCTAAATCGTTTGAAGAAAAGTGGTGATTAGATGTAATAAAGTGTTTAGAAAAACCGGTAGTTTGTTTTTTATTATCTATGTCCTTTTTGTGCTATTTTAACTTAATATCAAAAGACCTGCCGGTTTGTCCTATGTACACTGCATCACAAACATCACGTTTTGATTCATAAATACCACTATTCTTCAATTAACAATTTTCAGTTTTAATTGTATTGTTAACTATTAATTTTCCTAAATTATTTGTGTTTGTCAAAATTACGTTATTATTCTTTCCTTTTAAAATATTTTTGATTTGTAAAGACAGTCGCTTAATGTATTCTAATCTATTCCATGTTATTGTGTCTTAATTTGTCACACTATAAAAGTATTTACGTAATTGTTCGTGCTGTTTCTTTTTTAACATCTTAATAATGAAATCTTCAGTGTAGCCACTGTTAACTGCAATTGTTTTTATTGTGTCTAATTCGTTTTCAAAGTCTATTTTATTTAGAGGGATATTGATAGGTCTGTGTAAAAAGGCGTGGAATGCACTTTATTTAATTTGTCTATGGGTATTTGAACATTCTGGTATAATGACATCGTTGCAAGTTTCTTTCCTATATATTTTGTATGACAGTTTATTGTTTATTGTTTTCGTGATTGTAATGTCAAGAAAATTAAGGCTGTTATTTATTTCTTTTTCAACTGAAAACTGGATGCTTTTATTAATTTTATTAATGAAATTTGTAAATGTTTCCAGTTGTCTGTTTGTCTTGCCCATTGCCCAGAAATAAATGTGTTTGCTTTCTGTTTTTGTTAATTTATTATAATTTTAAAAGTGATCCATATACAGAGAGTTTTATGTAACACCGAACATGTTCTTAACGAGAATATTTCTTTTAAGTATACATATGCATACGTTGTACATTTTCCGACGCTCGGTTTATTACGAGAATTCAATTTGAAGCTTTAAACAAGTGTTTTCCACTCCCAGGCTAAGCATAAAGTAAAATTTCGAGTTTAGAAAAGCCTGAAAATTTGGTTTGGTCGCGTAGCGTGGAGCGGCCAAACCAAATTTTCAGGCTTTTCTAAACTCGAAATTTTACTTCATGCGCCACCGGTATAAAACACTGATTCAATGTAAAGTTTAGCGGTGTGTTTTAAGCTTCGTAATATGTCAGTGTTTTGTACCGGTGGCGCATGAAGTAAAATTTCGAGTTTAGAAAAGCCTGAAAAGCCAAACCAAATTTTTAGGCTTTTCTAAACTCGAAATTTTACTTCATGCTTAGCTTGGGAGTGGAAAACACTCGTTTAAAGTTCTAATTGAATTCTCTTAATAAACCGAGCGTCGGAAAATGTACAACGAAATGTATATGTATACTTAAAAGAAATATTCTCGTTATGAAAATGTTCGGTGTTACAGAAAACTCTCTGTATATATCAGATAATAAAGGGGACAAAAGTGATCCCATAGGTAAGCTGATTGTGTATAGAATGTATTATTAAATTCGTAGTAACATTGATCAAGGCAAATATTAATTAGTGATTTGAGTTCTAATTTTATTGTTATGTTATTTATGTATGTAAATGTAATTTGAAGTTTAAAGGCGAGAAATTGTTAATTTAATATATTCATAAATATGTACAGGGTGTAGCATTTTCGACACATTTTTGTCTATGATATACAAAAACTAGTACTCAAACATGCATCCATGGCTAATTTTTCTAGTTTAATATGTTTATCCAATTAATAATTCATATTCGTGCGTGTTGATCAAGTCAATCGTTGAATGATTGGCCTCTTTTGGGGAGGCGGGTTTCTCCCCTTTTTAATTCGTCGACGCTAGCGTTGCCCCAAATTTGATGGACCGATAAATGCCCGGATACAACCGGAAATTATACACCGGAATAATGGAGAGCTGAATCTGATACGGTGTTTGTGTTTGCAAATAGAATTGGGTAGGCATGACTAGACTACATTGCTAATATTGTTTGTTAACAGAACGTAAAGTTAATCTCGAAATCTAAAAAAATCCAATCATAATTTTAATAATTTAAATTTTGATACCACAATTGTAGTAAAATTAGCTTGCTGTCAAAAATTGACCCATTGACGGCCGAGCAAATATAAAGTTAACTTTAAAAGTTGATTTTAGATAAAATTCTGCACTTATTTTTATGATTTCTATGAATGACTTATTGTATTTTATACTGTGATTTATTTTTTAATATATATAATGTATACGCTGTAAATTTGTAGGCATTCGTCGATTTTTTATAAAAACGTGTAATATGAAGTTTAGCACGAGTGTTTCCACTCCCAGACTAAGCATGAAGTAAAATTTCGGGTTTAGAAAAGCCTGAAAATTTGGTTTGGTGGCGAAGCGCGGCCAAACCAAATATTCAGGCTTTTCTAAACTCGAAATTTTACTTCATGCGCCACGCGTATAAAACACTGAAACATTGCGAGGTTAGAAATACACTGACATTTGTTTTTTTTTAAATGAGTAATAATCAAAATATTCAAATAACAAAATAATAACATTTTTCGTCATACATTTTTAAGTCAAGTCAAATAATATAATATATTAAATTAACTTATTTAGTAATTTAATTAATCAAGAAAAAAATAATAATGTTGCGTGTATGCATCAATGGCGCATAATAGGTTAAATATCGAAACCATTACAATAGATACATGTACCTACAGTACAGGCCAAAAGTTTGGATATATTTAATAGTTTCTTTAGAGTAAATCCCCAGATTATAAAAATAGGTATTAAACAAATAGGCGGTTTTATCCTTGAAATGAAATATTCATAAAGATTAGAATACACTTAATTAAAATCAGTTTAGCAAATATAAATGCCTTTAAGTTTGAAGATGAATTGTAAAAGAGGCATTAATTATGTGTTATAATTACATAAAATATTTTGCTTCAAACTTTTACTAAGATTTCGATATTTTAGATTTATTTTCATCGATAAGGAGAAAGTTCAAATATTATTATTGGAATTATTTCATTTGTTAAAGTAATCTGTAATTAGATGTGATGGTGATTAGGAAGACACTGCAAATAATTAATTCAAACTATGACTACTAACATGATTATTTTGTTTTTGATTATTAATTGTTATAGAATCAGAACAAATCACATTTCTTATGTATATTTATAAAGTGTATCCAGAGTTATATCCTGCAGCGTATGTTGAAACAAAAATCAAATATAATTTAAAAAACTGAAATTTTAATTTAAATATGGTATAAAATTACGTTACTACCCAAAAAAATATACAGGGAGTTTTTCTTTTAAGTATAGATATCTCAATATACTATATGCGTTGTAAATATGCAAATTTTAAGCATTAACCTATGCGACCAAACCAAATTTTCAGGCTTTTCTAAACTCGAAACTTTAAAAGTTGCCCTAACTTAATTTATTCTACTTTTATTATTGTTATTCCAAAACAGTAATTCTTTACAAAAATTCACAAAAAAGTAATTCTTTCATTTTTTCGCTACATCTCGGTAAATATTAATCACCATCACATCTAAGCGTGATATATTTTTAACTTTACTGTAAATAATATATATATATATATATATATATATAGTTTATATATATACTTTATTTACGGATAACCATTTTACAATACAAAATATGAAACAAACTGGTAATAGATCCTACAACAAGTTAGATTACACTAAATATACGCAAAATGACGCACAAAACATATTAAAATATTACAGAAAAGATACATCAATATTGCTTTTACACACTACAAAGTTATTTAAATTAAAAATATAGTTCCTTAATTTTTTAAGAGTGATATTAAAAAAATCGACAGAGACAGCGTTACAATTATAAAGCAAACGCGCTGTTCCGAACTGTTTGGCGTACTCAATTCTTTTTGTGGGTACAGAGAACATATAACAGTTTCTTAAAGTCCCAAAAGGTACGTGTAAATTAATACTATTAAGTAGCACGGGTGAATTAATGTTTCCATTTATAAGTTTGTACACAAAAATAACATCAGAACTATATCGTCTGTGCTCTAAAGTGTGCAAATTGAGTGCTACTAATATGTTGCTGTAGCTATCTTCGAATCCAAATTTGAAACGTAAATAGCTTAAGAATTTACACTAAACTCTTTCGATTTTATTAACATCGATGGCGGTATAAGGACTCCAAAACAAAGAACAATATTCTAGATGGGGTCGTACTAATGCTACATAAAGTTTGATCACTGTAAAGGGGTTTTCAAACTCTATGCAGTTTCTTTTTAAAAAACCTAGCATTTGAAACGCTTTTGACGTATTTACATTAATATGCGCTGAGAAATTCCAATTGCTAGTGAGAATCACACCAAGGTCCTTAATTGAATTAATTTGCGTGAGGCGCCTGTCATTAAGAAAATAACCATTGGATACCGGAGATCTAATTTTAAAGAAACTGATAGCATGGCATTTCTCAATATTCAACTGCATTTTATTGAGGGTACACCAATGATTAAATCAATGCAGATCTTGTTGTAAAAGTTGAGATGAATGACTGTTATCAACGCTACAAAATATTTTCATGTCATCAGCAAAAAGAAGACACTGCGAATGATGAAAGCATGAAATGACATCGTTAATAAAAGTATTAAATAGAAGTGGACCAAGATGTGATCTTTGGGGTACCCCCGATGACACAGAAATGAACAAAGACATATGAGATCCAATACGAACTCTTTGTGTTCTTTTGCAAAGGTACGATTAAATCCATTTAAAAAGAGTGCCATGTATGCCCAATCTGAGAAGTTTGGTTAACAATAGGCCATGATCTACAGTATCAAACGCCTTGGAAAAGTCGGTGTATACAGAATCAATCTGCTTACCCCTCTCCAAGGCGTTCGTAATGTAATTCCCGTATACCAAAAGATTTGTAGCAGTAGAAAGGCCGCGTCTGAATCCATGCTGTTCCTCAACAATTAAGGGATCAATAAGGGGGGATATTTGAGCAGTTACTAATTTTTCAAATATCTTTGGTATATGGGAAAGAATCGATATTGGCCTATAGTTGGTGACGAGGTTTTTCGAACCCGTTTTATGAATGGGTGTTATGAGAGCGTCCTTCCAATGGGTAGGAAATTCGCCACTCTTCAAAGAGTTGTTGAAAATTAACCAAAGTGGTCGACTAAGCGACAAAGAACATTGCTGGTAAGGCATCAGATCCCATGGAGTTATTATTGTTAAGGGAAGATTAAATTAATATATCCATAAAAAAATTTGATTTGAAAATTTTCACGAAAACAATACCTCCCCTTTGGTTTGCATATGGAGAAAGTATAAAGCAAACATTACTTTTTTGTAAATATTTTATGGTATAAAAATTTGTTTTATATTATACAATATTCACAGTAAATGTTTGCATTTTACTTTCTCCATATGCAAAACAAAGGGAAAGTATTGTTTGATATAAATCATCATGGTGTGTATTCATTTAATTATATAATTTGGACTGTGATTGATTATATCAATGCTTTTTGAAAAGATTTACAATGTCAAATTTTAGGAAACCTCAATAGGAAAAAAGTAAATAAACATACATATAAGATGTTTATGTTATAATTCTGATGGTAAAAGTTCTATGAGACTTCAGTTTTGTTAACATTGAAGGTCATTTTAATGTCAAACAACCAAAATTCCAGCAGCTTCCTGTTTCCCCGCCAAAACCATTAAATCCCCTAAACGAAAAAAAAAACATATTCATATTTACTTAATTAAAGCTCACTTAAATTCCCGATAAAATCTTATTCAACCGCAGTAAGTGAGCCACCGGGCGACAAAAGACAAGACGGCGGTGAGCGGAGAAGAGGAAAAGGATACGGCGCGCGGGGGGCGGTCGGAGGGGAATTAACGCACACACACACACATGCACACTGATATTAATAAATTTAATCCGGCGTTTCCCACGATACCATGAATGAATGAATATATACCTGTTTCGAGAGAGGTCAGTATACCTACTCTACTAGAAGGCCCGAGGCGGTCGAATTAAGAGAGCCCGAGCTGCGGTGCTCGCTGGCTGCTTGTCGCTCGCTCGCCCGGCCCAGGCCAGGAAATCTATGTCGTGTGTCGTTTCGACAGGAAACGCCGAGAGACGCGATTTCTTTCTCTCCTTCCTCTCTTATTAGCTTCCACGCTCGAATGGTTTATTCAAATTGGGTTGATTCTAACAATTTTAAGGATTAACCTCTGAGATACGCAAGATTAACTTTTTTATTATAATCAACATCGAAATTGTGCATTCCATCACGGTTGGATAACCCACGGACGCGTTTCGGACTTCCTGGTTCTCATCAGATTGATTTGATTCAGTGCAATCTGCATACTAAGGAAATATTCTATTTGAATATAAAAAGATAGAAAATCTGTTGTCTTGTACTTGAATGTCTATATTTTCTCCGTTATTAATGAGTGAATTTTCTCGAAAAATTTCGCCATGATTATCTGAATTATGCAATATCTAAATGTTGTACAGAAGTCTAAGTTTATTTATCTTCATCCGGTTAAAAATTTAGGGAAAACATATAAGCTGATTATTTTAAAAGTGACCTTAGTCGTTTTCTCAATTTTTATTGTTATTGACTGTAATAACCTTTATAATTTGAGTTTTTCTGTCATAAACAACAATTTGTGTTTAGGTATATTTAAAATATTTATTATATACTTTGAATATACTTTAAATAATGGGGACAAATAGTTTCTGTAGGGAAGAACTAAGTTTATTTATCTTCATGCCAAGAGATTCTAAAAGTAAAGATAATTTATGAAAAAATCATTAGAGCAAAAAAGTGAAAACCCTATCTTTGATTATTACAGAAGAATTTAAAGAAGTATACAAATATTTTAAAAGTATAAACAATCTACCAGATAAATCTTAAAAGAAAAGTATGTTCAAGATATCCAGAGAAAAAACGTTAGCGCTTAGAAAAAAATTTAAAAGCACCGAACATTTTCAAAGAAGAAAAATAAAATAAAAAGAGTCGAAACAATTCTGAAAGTGCTACAGAGTAAAATATTGAATAAAACATACAGAGAGTTTTATGTAACACCAAACATGTTCATTAAATACAATTTGACCTTTAATTTTTAAGTTATGTATAAATTGGGTTGCCTATATGACCATTAAAAATTGTAGCCAATCAATCGCATTTAATGCCTCAACTTGTAAACACAGGGAGATTTTCTTTCAAGTATACATGTCCTAATTACACCGTATATGTCGTAAATCTTTAGATACTCGTTGTTGAAAAAAATCAATTTGAAACTTGAAATGAGTGTGTTCCACTCCCAGACTAAGCATGAAGTAAAATTTCGAGTTTAGGAAAGCCTGAAAATTTGGTTTGGTCGCGTAGCGCGAAGCGCGGAGCGGCCAAACCAAATTTTCAGGCTTTTCTAAACTCGAAATTTTACTTCATGCGCCATCGATACAAAACACTGATATATTACGAAGTTTAAAACACACCGCTAAACATTACATTGTATCAGTGTTTCGTACCGGTGGCGCATGAAGTAAAATTTCGAGTTTAGAAAAGCCTGAAAATTTGGTTTGGCCGCTCCGCGCTTCGCGCTACGCGACCAAACCAAATTGTCAGGCTTTTCTAAACTCGAAATTTTACTTCATGCTTAGCCTGGGAGCGGAGAACACTCGTTTAGAGCTTCAAATTAAATTCTTTTAACAAACCGAGCGTCGGAAAATGTACAACGTATGCTTATGTATACTTAAAAGAAAAATTCTCGTTATGAAAATGTTCGGTGTTACATAAAACTCTCTGTATAAAGAGACCTATGAAAAACTAAGGAAATTTCACAGGCAAAAAGTTGATAAATGCACCTTTTACAAATAATAATAAAATTTTAAGAGACAAATTATAAAAACAACATTTCATACAAAATACAAAAAATATAAAAACGAGTTTGAATTGAACTATAATGATGGGCATGTTATCATTTTTCTTTGTAACAGTTACGACACACATTTTGACAGTTGTGATATATTTTAAACTAACGAGTGTCTTCCACTCCCAGATTAGGCATGAAGTGAAATTTAGTTTGAGACACTCTTTTAGGAAGAAAGACAAAATTCCTGTTAGGCTATGAATCATTTACACATTTGTTAAAATTTCACAAATTATAAGTCAGGACTATACTACTAAATTAATACATTTCTAAAATATAAACAAACGTTAACAGTATTTACAAAAAGTGATTTTATATAAAAACAAGCTTAAAAAATGAAATGTTCTTAAAAATAATATACAATTTTAATGGTTAGAATATTTAATGTATTTTAGCTTTTAATAGCTCTAAGAGTAGTTTCACATTCGTTTTAAAGGCATATTTGAAACATATGTTTTTAAGAAAAATATGAGTAGTTAAATACTTTTCAAAAAGAAAAGAACATGTTGTACGTTTAGAATTTATTCGCAAATATATAATAATTTTTGAAATACATTTCGTTATTATCCAAATAACCTCTTGCATATTTTGATAATAACAAAATGTATTTCAAAAATTTAAAAATTAAACAACCTAAAGAAACTTTGCTCCTCCTTGAAGAGCAAAGAGCAACGAATATTATTATTACTATAAAAATATACCCTTTTCATAATGTTACACAAAGCTTTATCGATTACATGTGAGCAAAATGTAGTCAATTAAAGTTAAAATAAAAAGAGTCAATTAAGCATCATTTTCAGAGATTATCCAGAAATATAAATTGTGACAAACTCTCAAAATTAGGCTACCTAATTCAAAAAAATGATTCGGGAATAAACTCTATACCTGGAAAAAAACAAATTTGATGATTTGGAACACAATTCTAGAATTTACTAACATTTTTTTACAAGTAAATTGACTATTCTTCATTAATATGGGAATACTCACTTTACCGTCTGTCTTTATTCTGGAGTCATTAAAGCATATTCGCAAATATATCGACTCGTACACTACCCATCAACAAATTCACTGCTATTCCACAAGAAATAGCAGCCTACTTTATCCTGAATATCATCGCATATCCAAGGCGAGAAGTGCCACCAACTATTATGGTCCTAAGTTGTTTAACTTATTGCCACTGCACATAAAACACCTGTCTGTGACAAATTTTAAGACAAGGATTAAAGCCTACCTCTTGAAAAAGGCATTATATACCATCGATGATTGCTTGTCCACTAAGTTCCTAGATTTTGTGTAATTGTTTTTCTTTTATCTGTCCATATATATACATATATACATGCTCATGTTGATTGTCTACTTTTATAGATCAAAACATGTTAAAGGTTTGAACTCTGACGTCTGTAAACTAATGTAATAACACAAATTTTATACTAATAATAAAAAAAAATAAATAATAATATTATGTTTTTCAAATTAGTCAAAATTCGTGTTTATTTAACAAAAAGTGTATAGACATTATTAAGGAATAAATAAACTTTATCCTATAGTTGTAGAGAACAAAATGTATTGATTTCAAGCAAAATTACAGAATTTATACATTTTTTTTATAAAGGGTAGAAAATATCAATGCGCATATTACCGGTATTTAAAAAAGTGGGCTTATTTACAATCCCTAACCATCTCCAGCTTTTAAAGTTAGCAACAGAGAGAGGATTGCTAATAACTTGACATTAGAAGAAATCTGGATTAACATTAGAAAAGGACCTTTTTTAATAAAATTATTTATTTGACTACTACCAACACTAGAAATAATATGCACAACCTGCGATTTTTTTAAATTTTATTTAATATTTTTTTGTCTGTGTGAACATCTGTATTTTAAAGATTGTAATGATTTTTCAAGGTACAGTAAATTTGCATTCTCAGTGCAAAAATTAAACTCGATTTACGCAGAATGAAAAATGTTCCTTCAATTCTTGTAATCATCTCGTTTACTCTAAAGACTTTGATGCAATTGAGTGTACAAGAGAGGCCGAGGCGGATGCGAGTAATTGCACCAATTAATACGTTAACCGTAATTATTGCATTACATTGCCTTTGATTTCTATGAACGTTGATTTCGAATTTAAAACGCTCTTATTAATTAAAAACAATAAATCAACACGACGATTGTTAGGCGTATCATTAATTTATACACACATATCCGTTCATAAATAAATCAAATCAATGTTAATTTACAGAAATAAGGTACGAAATTAATTAATTACAAAGCTGGATCAAAATTTTAAATATGCTAATGATGTATAACTTGTCTTGTATTGTAATGTATTTATGTAAAATTTATGTACTACTATCAAATGGCTTTTGGATTGGCTGAATTACTTGAAGATAATTATAACTTTGATTAAAACACTTGCTGACTCGGTGCAGTCAGTGGAGCGGCTACTTAGAAGTCTAACGTCCAAAATCTTACAATTAATTCTGATTATGCACGTTTGCTTTGACTGCGCAAAAATTGTATTTGAAAATTCTTTTCTTTTTATTTATTTATTACTAATACTTTGGGTCCGAAATATACATTTGGTTACAAAATAAAGTGTTGAAGAGAGGTTCTAAGTGTTTTAATCAAAGTTAAGGCAGCCAGCCTTCAGTTTTTACATAAATAAATACATTAAAAGAAAAGAATTGGCAAATACAATTTTTGCTCAGTCAAAGGAAATGTGGATAATTGAAATTAATTGCAAGATTTTCGACGTTAGACCTCTAAGTAGCCGCTCCACCGACTGCACCAAGTTAGCAACATTAAAATAACTGCTGCATCGACTGCGCTAAGTCTGATAGTTTTAAATAGCTCCAACGACAGCGTAAAATGTCAAGGGATTCTAAATTTACCGACATTATCAATTACCGATTAATTACAAACGGTAAATGTCATTATGTACAGGATAATAAATATAACTGAATGGGTTTTATCTCTAAGCTGACCATATTTGGTGTATTAGGGATCTATGTAAATGCAAATTCGAATGCAAGTGAGCCTGAGAATGAGTGAAAATAATATGATGTGTTGATAAACAATTTTATAACAAGCACAACAACGTAGGTAGGTTCACTTAGTAAAACTATCAATAATGCCAAAGATAAGTCTCATAAAATGACGAGTTCTGATGTATATCTGTTAGAAAGTGGGTAGTGCCCCAAGGTATACGTTGGTCAAACTAGATGTAGCTTTCTGTTTTAAACATTAGGTTTGTTTAAAACATGTTTAAAACGTTTTTTTTTTTTATAATCTTAAATTACCTAAACTAGCAGTATGAAATCTGCTATATTAATATATTTTTATTTAAATTTTAAAATTTTAGTTGAACTGTTCAAGATATATCAAATTACATTATTAAACATATCCTTTTATCACAACGGTATGCTCAATTATACAGGGTGATTTAGAACAAGTGTAAAAAAATCTTGTTTATACACATAGATCCGATTTTCAAAACTACTGCTGAAAGTTTGTTTAATAAGGAATTGTTATTAAATACAATTTAAACTAAACACTAAATAAAAATTTGTAATACTTATTTCAATGAGATTAAACCTAAGAAGTATATTTTGAACTTCAATTTAATTAAGTGTCGCTTCGCTCAGCGCCCAAGTCCAAATTTTCAGGCTTTTCTAAACTTGAAGTTTCAAATTAATTGATAGAAACAAGAAATGACTGAAATTTCATTTAAATAATAATCTACTTTTTGTAATTGTATGTAATGTATGTAAAAAGCTAAGTCAAGCCAACTATGGGATTCTTCAAATGAAAAAACAAACAGATATTGATACTCTTTTGTCTATCCCAGGTTTATACATCTTTGAGTGCATTATATTCTGTCAAAAATTTAAACATCTGTTTGATACAACACAAAGGCAAATGTCGAGATACAAAAATAACGTAAATTACCCTACTCACAAACTGACTCTATCGGAAAAGTGCACGTTTTATGCTTGTGTGAAATTTTATAACAAACTACCGATGAATTTAAAAGCAATAATTAATTTTAAGGAATTCAAATCCAACGTATTTGATTTAATTTTAACTATTGAACCATATTCAACTGTAGAATTTTTAAACTATTTTAATGTGTATAATTAGTATAAGCATTTGTATTTTACTATATTTGTATATTAACCCTTTTTTTTATTGACGCCATCAAATATGTTATCTGTTATGTTCATTTCTGTATTGATGTATTTCATGTTTCATATATTGAATAAAGACTATTTATTTATTTATTTATTTATCTACTATGCTATGGCCTACTCCCATATGTCATTCAATATCCTGGCTTGGGGCAGGAGCTCTGATTCAAATAAAGTATTTATAGCCCAAAAGAAAATTATCAGGACTATGTTCAATCTAAACAGAGCAGAATCATGTAAAGATGCCTTCTTAACTTATAAAATATTAACATTTCCAGCAATCTACATCTACAAAATGGTTTGTTACATTAAATCTAATTTAAATCAGTTTGTTACCCATAGCGAAAATTAAGACACTGTGACTTAATACGAATTGATAAACACACTACTACTCTATATAATAAATCATTTATAAACGAAGGTAAAAAAGTTTACAACACATTAGATAACGACATTAAAAATCTTGGTTTTCCACAATTTAAAAAGGTCATAAAAAATATGCTACTAAATAGAGTTGTATACACAATTAATGACTTCAAGTTTTAACCTCGATCGGTGGCAAAAGTGTACCTGTACATACTATACAAAATTTGTTTTGATATTGTTTTGACGCTTCACATCTATCATATACAATGTATTGTATCATTGCATTATGTAGCATACGCGAATAAAGCTATTATTATTATTATTCATTACCGAATAATCAAGTTTTGTTTCATATTATTTAAAATAAAAGTGGTACCTATAATATGTTTTATTATGTATTAAACGAGGGTTCCCAGTCCTTGATTAAGCATGAAGTAAAATTTCGAGTTTAGAAAAGCCCCGTGAAAATTTGTCGAGGGTCGCGCAGCGACCCGAGACAAATTTTCTGGGGTTTTCTAAACTCGAAATTTTACTTCATGCGCCACGCGTATACAACACTGATTTCAAGTGAAGTTCGAATATACATTAATTTCACAACATTTTAGTGTTTTATACGCGTGGCGCATGAAGTAAAATTTCGAGTTTAGAAAAGCCTGAAAATTTGGATTTGGGCGCGGAGCGAAGCGAGCGCCCAAATTCATACGCAAATTCATACGCCTGGCGCATGAAGTAGCGCCAGGCGTATAAAACACTGATTTAATGTGAATTTTAAATTTGTTATTATGTTTAAATTGTTAAATTGCATCGATAATAAAAAAACCCTGAGTTTACCCGATCGAATATCAGAGTGCAAAAAATGTTTCCAAAAAACTTACTTTACCTATGCCAATCATTTAATTGCATAACAGCATAGCTTCAAGCCACATTCAAAACCTTACAAGAACAGTTGTGAAATAAATTTGTTAAAAGAATTACAAATTAATAAATGTAATGAGAAAGGTATTCTATGAAATGATCAAATAGAAGTTAACAATTCCCCTTTAATTAATATTTAACACACATAGCACTTAAAATATTGTATTTGTATAGTTTCAGGTCAATTATTTTCCATAACACCCTAACCCCCGAGACCTAATTGTACTAGTATATAAGCCTTACTAGTAATTTGTACAATCACAGGCTGCAGTGTTTACCAATAAAGTGAAACAGGTAGATTGTACAAACTAGGTTGTTTTATTTCAAACTGTTTGATAAATTTAGATTAGTGACTTAGGATTAAAATTCTAGCCTATTTTAAAGAACATTCGTCCATTGTTAATAAAGTTTCTGATATACCGTGCGATCATTTAAAACATGATTTAGAGTAGGCTTTGAATTTTAAATTAGATTGGCACTATTCACTGCTAACACATATTTTACTATAACCTTAAATTTATTCTATCATGCAATTTGTGTTCTGATCATAATTCATACGATCGCACGGTATTTAAAGTAAAGACAATTTAAACAACATTCATCCTGTGTTAATCATGTTTCTGTCGTATTCGTTAATGAACACATTAAAAGTCTATTTTTTCTTTTATTTTTCCAATCTTTGACTTTCTGCTCCACCGACTGCGTCAACTAATTCAGCTGCAGATTTATAATATATTCTGTTTTTATTTTTGTTGTATGAGTATAACAAAACTCCAATATACATTGCAATAAAATCCAACGAGCTTTAATGAATTAACATTCGTTCATCCATCCATCCGTGTCGGACAATAATTTCGATCTGCAGAAGAGATTCTCTCCTGAGGACCGGTTCTAACACGACAACCAACAACTCCTCTCTTGAAACAAAAAAAAACTTCGCGTAATATCTCGTGATTAATACACATTCGCGAGCGATTAAAACAATATATTACCTTTGGCGTAATTAATATAAAACGGCGGTTCGGAGGAGAAGAAGACGAAGAAGAAGTCCACTGCATCATCACAAGAGATAATTTATGAATCGCCAGATACGGTCCGCTTCGTTTTGAAAAATCTCGAGAAATTATATATTACCGGTGCGCACCTGAACGGAGATATTACACTCGATCCGGCTTGATTATTCTGAAGGAAATGAAGGAACGATTTTATGTGTGCAAAACGGATGGTGGAGAAGAAGAGCAAGTGCGTGAGCTCATTAGGAGGCGCTCTCGGTCGTAAATCTGCCCCCGGGAAGCCGCTTCAATAATGCCAATTTAATAAATGCGACCCGTTGAATTTATTTAGATAGATCGTTCGCTTACGCAAATATCAAAACTGTTGTTATTAATTGATTTTGTTAATATAAACAAAAACTGTTTGAAATATGCATGTGCAATTGCATTCAAATGTATTTATGTTACTTATCTTAAGAATCTTCTGAATTAAAATGAGACGAAAAATATATATATTTGACGCTCGCAAAATAATAAAGAAATAGAAGCTAATAAACAATTTGTAAGCGAATATTAATGTATTTGTTTTTTATGTAAAAAAACAACAGAAACAAAATTAAGTCGATTAAGCTAATGGAGCTAAATGTTGGGACTAAATTATGAAAAATTCGAGACTTTCTCCCGTATTCTCACTTCGTTTTATAAAGTGACAAAGTATTTATAAGAAGTATATTTTAAACTTCACTTTAAATCAGTGTTTTATACACTTGTTCAAATCTTCAAATTAAACAATTAAGCAAACAACCAATATTTAAAGTTTTACAGCATATAATTAAGATATGCATACTTAAAGGGCAATCTTCTTTATGAAAGCAAATAACCAGTCATTTTCAAAAAGCGAAAATTACATGAAAATTTAACTTTTTCAGAATTTATTTCTTTACAATTATTTGCCCTACTGTAGATGGCGCATCAGTGCGGGCAATTACGAGAAAAACAGATTTTTGAAAGTTTATACCTTTAAATTTAGAATTATGATTATTTGTTATTAAGATAAAATATTAAGTTAATTTTTGTTAAGGAGATACTTATTTTAAATTATTATTGTAGAAATGATTTGTTTTTATGTTGTTAATTAAAATGATTATAATACAAAAATCAATTATCCCCTACACATTATATTTTTAGAGAGCTATTCAAAATTTCAAGTTGAATTATTGATTGGTATTTGAATTATTCTTCAAATTCCAATATTATCGCTTTACAATACCATGTTTTCATTTGAGCACATAACTTTACACAAAAATCAAACGGGAACAATAACCTTAGATTCATCTGAGCACATATTTCACATGAAAAACAAACGCAACGCAGCAATATTATTATTTACATTCATTGAAATGTACTCAACATCACATTTTACAGAAATCAAACGCTGCGCAGAAACCTAAACTTCATTAGAGCCAGAGTGGGGCAGTATTTGAGTACTTTTGTATTTTGATAATATACTCGATTACAAATTTACTCAACATTTTCAGTAAATTTGTAATCGAATATCACAAATATCACTTTTGACACAAAGTGTCAAAATTGACTTGATTCGTCTTTTTCTTTTCGTTTATTTGTTATATACGCAAATTGTAATTTCTGACGTAAAATGTCACTTGTGTCATAAGGTGTTAATATTGACTGGATTCATTTTCTACTTTTTTTATTTGTAATAAACCTGAATTGGAGTTTTTGACGTAAAATTACAATATTTATTTAAACTGCATTGATGTAATTTGCCTTTTAGTGATTGTCGTTTTTACAATTTTGACCATGATTGTTTTATTTTTCATGTCAATTAGGTTAGCTACCTTATGATTAGGGTTGAGTACAGTCACCAATGTTAGGTTAGGCCAGATGACTGTCATCTTACTTTAACGAAAGATATTGAATTACCGGTACTTAAAAAACTTGGTAAATTATATAGACATTGTAAATTTACCCATCTCTTTCACCTAAGAAAGAGAATATATTAATTATGATTTTACAAATTTAATCCTACCTAAACAGAAGTTACAGGTATTATACATATTCTGTACTCAAAATCTGTATTCATAATATATATACAGGGTGTCCGTATTTCGTGGAAATGCATGGGATTCTCGGTTATTTAAAGAGATAGAGAGTCGGTTAAATTGGGACAAAGTTGCGTATTTTAGGGCTAAATAATAATCTGAAAACAAATTTGTAATATCATATTTTGTTTTAAAGATATTGCCAAAAAAGTGATTTTTTTCAAATTTCGTATTTGTTTTTTTTATTCAATAACTATTGAATCTAGAGATTTTCAACTTTGACATTGTAGAGGCACATTTTAATAATGAATCTAGTAGCATACTTCATTTTAAGGTAACTTTAAAATGTAGCCAGGAACCATAGCCAACTTTTGTTTTGCTTATGGGCGCCATTTTGGATTTTTATATTTTCAGAGAGAACATTTTTTTCTGAATTCAGTGATGTATTACACTTATTATTTATTTAAGATTTTATATGTTAAATTGTAACCTTTACATTTTCGTAAAGAGTGCCTTAGAAACAATTGAGTGACTTGGACATTTGATAGCTCCTAGGGCCAACAACTTCTTACACATCTCGCTTAAGGACGGATCTCAAGCAGATTCGTTACTGTACTCCTTGAAGAAGTAAAATTGACATATTAACAATAAATATGTGCGGTAAACATGAAGATATCAATCACATCCTGTTCGAATGTTCACTAAATGTATTAAATATTAATGACTTTTTCAAGGAACTCCATCAGTTATATGTAGATTATCCAGTAAATGCAAATTATTTATTGAGTCTAAATAATATGGCTGTGTATGACTGTATTGTTAATTTTCTCTTAAAATCAAATATTAAAATTTAACTTTGAATTGGCTCCATCTTCTAACGTGTAAGAAGTCAAATAGATCATAAAAATTTAAGTGTTGTCCTATGTTGTGATTCCTTTGTGGTATAAACCCATTAACCGTGGTACACCTGTTTGTGTTAAAGTCGCCTCGATATACCCCTTGGCGTGAAGAGTATCCCTTGTATATTCCCATTTATAGTAAGTTTTGATAGAGATACATATTAAATAGGCGTTAGTGGCTGAATGGTTAAACCTATGCCAAAAACAAAACAAAACAAAAAAAACAATAAATATGCGTTAGTGTTGTTCGAAAATATAAAAATACTATTTTTCGATGAAGTAACAAGATCTGAAATAAATTTGATAAAAAAATTTATGTATTACTTTATAAACGTATTTACAATAATATCCAGATATGTGTCAACAACGTAAAAAATATTGAGAGAACATTTTCAAAATTATGTCGTTTAAAATATGTAACTAAATTAAAAAAGTAACAATATACACCAAAAATATCACTAAAAATTATAGTAAGTGTTCGAACAAATCGTCATCCACCTTCAAAGACAATTCTGCTCTTTTCCTTAGATTTTGCGCAGCTCGAAAAATATGTATCCTTCTTAATTGTTGTATGGAAATCATATCGTCTATGTCCTTTAGATTTGTAAACTGTGTTTTTAGAGCTAAGAATTGAAAATTAAATGACAGTGGTCAATATTTTATTTATAAATGGATATGTAGCCATTGTTTCCATGACACTCTTTACAAATAACTAAAAAATATCATTTTACATGTAAAATGTCAATTAAATTATGAGTATAATACATCAATGAATTCAGAAAAAAATAATTTTTCGACAAATATAAAAATCCAAAATGGCACCTATAAGAAAAACAAAAGTTGGCTATGGTTTCCGGGTAAACATTAGAAACATCATAAAATAAAATATCCTACTAGATTCCTCATTTGAAAGTGTCTTTATAATGTCAAAGTTTCAAATCTCTAGATTTAATAGTTTTCAAATACAAAAATTAAAACAACATTTTTAAAAATCAGTATTTTGCCAATATCTCGAAAACAAAACAAGATATTTCAAATTTGATTTCAGATTATTAGTGGGCCCTAAAATTAGCAACTTTGCCCCGATTTAACCGACCCTCTATCTATTTAATTTGTACTCAAATTACATTACTCAAGTACATTTGTATTCATTTATTTTGAGTACATTTGTACTTGATTACAAATTTACTAAAAATTTTGAGTAAAATTGTAAAAAGTACAAATGTATTTGATTACAACTGTACTTGACATTTGTAATGAAATACTTTTGTACTTTTTACTCAAAAAAAAATATTTGAATACTGCCCCACTCTGATTAGAGTGCATTATTTCACATTAAAACTTTAAAGCAACCATTTTGCATATTTTAGAGCAATGTTACCAGTTGGAGCGTGTTTTTTGGATAACTTCGATAAATGAGAGATTTTTTGCAATACATATTTTACACTTCAGGTATGAATAATTGACATTAGTTCAGTATAATATTATATATTACTTAATTATTTATACAGGAATTTTTTGAAATATACCTACATTTCACAATAATTACAGCGTTTAGTAAATTTGCAGGAATTCGTTGTTTTTGTAAAATCAGTCAATTTATAACTTCTAACGAGTGTTTCCACTCCTTGACTGAGCATGAAGTAATATTTCAAGTTTAGAAAAGCCTGAAAATTTGGTTTGGTCACGATTCTTCGCTGTAAATTTCAGACATTTGTTATTTTTATAACAACTTTCAATTTGAAGCTTCTAATGCGTGTTTACAATCCTTGATTAAGCGTAAAGTAAAATTTCGAGTTTAGAAAAGCCTGAACATTCGGTTAGGGTGCGTGATTTAAACGGGTGGCGCATAAAGTAAAATTTCAAGTTTAGAAAAGCCTGAAATTTTACTTCATGCTTAATCAAGGAGTGGAAACACTTGGTTGAAACATCATAAAAGCAATGTCTGAAATTATACAGCGCATGCATCGGTACGCTTGTATTCAAGGAGATTAAATGTAAAATCAGCAATCTCCGCTTTCTTGTGATAATGACAAAGTGTTGATATTGATAAGTAATTAGCATTTGGTTGGATTAGAGATTGTGGGGTTTCGTTGAAAAACTGACAAGATACATACCGGGTGACCTATTTTAAATAATCCACTGAAATATCTCGACAAATATGAATCGTACAAAAAAATGTTTCGAACAAAAGTTTAATATTTTAAAGGGATGACGCGATCCAATGATATTTTCATCACTATTTTTTTAATGCTATAAAAAAAAATGTAATATTTTTCTACGGTGTAAACAATTTTTTTTTTCCCCTCGAAAATATTAAACTTTTGTTCGAAACATTTTTTTTTTGTACGATGCATATTTGTCGAGATATTCCAGTGGATTATTTAAAATGGGTCACCCGGTATGTATCTAGTCAGTTTTTCAACGTCACCTGGTATATCATTTTGAAATTATTAATCAAAGATTAACGTTTAAATGTTCTAAAGCCGCCAAAATATAAAATACTAGCAAAGTATTTCACTTTACTTAAGCAATTATTTACCTCAATATTCTATTAGATAGGAATTTACGTGTATATCTGCCCGGCGCATTCACCACTCTCCCTATTTGTAGCCCACCCCCTTCCCCTAGGGGTGTCTAATTTTTTTAAGGTCATATGTGTGTACCAAAAATACAAAACCATTTTGTCAGATTAGTTTAGATTAAAATTATCTAACAAAAGAGCCAATTTCCTGTAAAATAACGTTAATGCTTTGCATTCAAATGCCATATAGATGTTAATATATTTTCTAATAATTTTAATTCAAATGTTGCAAATGATTTTATATGTGTACTCATTATGTAAACAAAACCTTAATACATGTCATTAAATCGTGCAAAATAAATCTTCTTTACATAACACCAAAGCCAGTTTCCATACATCACGTAACTAAACCCAATCCATTTCCTCCGTCTCATTTATTCCTTCCTTCAAGACATTAACTTACAACCAACGAAACCCATTCTTTATTGTATTTTTTTTTTCTCTCTCGATCTGCCTAAAGCCGTTTTCGTTGGGAAACTAGGTTACGTAACTCATTGAGATTTTGGGCGCCAATTTCGCGCGTCACGTTCACTTCTTTTTTTTTACATATATTCTTCGGGGACCGGTTTTACCTCCTGCTCTTCGATCTTGTCCGAATTATCGGTCCGTTCACTCCGTGAGAAAAAAATTATTCACGTAAACACGAATTAATTAATCGCCGCGGAGCGGAGTGGAGTAATTTAGTGCCGGAATCAGGACGTTTTTCTTCGTCTTCTTCGACGATCTTCTCCTCGCGGTCTTGGGTTTTATTCTAATTAAGCGCGTCTTTCCGATGATTTACACCGACGCTAGCACCTCGTAAATTTCAGAGCGTGAAAGTTTACTTTTGGATTATTGTTGGGTTGGAGATTAGGGAGATTTGTATAAGTGATTAGAGATTGTGGGTTTGTACGATCTTCTAAATCAAAGATCAAAGCTTTGATATTGTCAAAATGTTACCAGAGCACAAATAAATGCTTTATAACTAATAGGTTTAAAAAAAGTAAACACGAAATTGCTAATACTTGGTTGCAGAATACTTTAAACATTAAAAGTCCAATTCTTTACGAAATTTAGAACAAATCAGACTTACAAGGACTAAATTTAATTTATTTGTCGATGTTAAAGACATATTTTGGAGATTACAAACAATCTAAGTACAAACAATAATTAACCTCTTATTCGTTAGATATAGAGGGATTATTTTTTAGGTACACCTACATTTCAAAAAGTAAATTATTGGTGATCAACTTTTTAGACGAAACACATATAAAAGCTGTCAATTTTAAGCTTCTACCGATTGTTTCTAATACTTGATTAAGCATAAAGTAAAATTTCGAGTTTAAAAAGGCCTGAAAATTCGGATTAGTCGCGTAGCTTTTCTAAACTCGAAATTTTACTTCATGCGCCACGCGTATAAAACACTGATTTCAAGTGAATTTAAAAATATACTATTAACGTTGGATATTTTTCATGGTTAAGTAACCAAATATGCATTCACAAATATTTGAATTATTGAACACTGAAATATTGTGAAGTTCTAAATATACTGCTTATATTTGATCTTATGTTAATTAATTTTACTCATGATTATTTTGATTAATTCGACCATACGTAATTTATTTTGGAATATGTAAGTATACACTTAAACGAAAAAATATTTGTGTGTGGACCTGCATGTTTTATCTACGGGGAGTTTTTTTTTAAGTATGCATATCCCAATTATGTGTTGTAAATTTTCAGCTATTCCTTGTTTTTTTTAAGTTTTATTTCAAGGTTTAAACGAGTGATTTCCACATCTAGACTAAGCATGAAGTAAAATTTAGAGTTTAGAAAAGCCCCGTGAAAATTTGTCGAGGGTCGCGCAGCGACCCGAGACAAATTTTCTGGGCTTTTCTAAACTCGAAATTTTACTTCATGCGCCACGCGTATAAAACTCAAATTTCAAGTGAAGTTCGAATATACATAAATTTAACAATACTTTAGTGTTTTATAGGCGTGGCGCATGAAGTAAAATTTCGAGTTTAGAAAAGCCTACAAATTTCGTTTGGTCGCTCCGCGAAGCGGAGCGACCAAACCAAATTTGTAGGCTTTTCTAAACTCGAAATTTTACTTCATGCTTAATCTGGGAGTGGAAACACTCTTTTAAAGCTTCAAATTTAACTCTTTTACAAGAAGTGTATACATATGGACACTTGAAAGAAAATGTCCCTGTATATTTACTTAAAAGAAACATTCCCTCTATAAACCTTAGAGGTGTGACAATAAAATAATACAGGACTGTAAAACTCATTATTTCAATGACTTATTGAAGTTAATTTGTACAGTAAAGTGCCCGCTACTGGTAAAATGCATTCTCTATACATCACTGTTGGTTCCGTATAAAATGTTTTAGAATTTGTTCATTCAATGTTTTCAGTTTATATTATTGTTAATTTTATTCTTCGTTGATTTGACCTTTCGTTGGTGGTTCTATATAAACGTTATAGAAGTGAAAATCTTAAATCAAGCAGCGAGCACAGAAGTTACATACACCACAGCTAATTACATCTCCGTCCAGCAACGTCCAATTATAATTGAAGATAATCAATCTCGGCCAGCGTAATAACATACACTTACATTCATCTGCGGCTATTAAAACAACGGACGGCGCACAACGGCGGGCGGTCCGAGCGAGGAGCCTTGGGGTATACCCCTCTTGGCCAATATCTGATAAGTGATCGATGGCGATAGGCGTTTGGAATACGTTAGAAACATCAAAAAATAAATCTTGTGAGATAGCTGAATTAAATCCGAAATTGAAACAATGTATATTCGGAAACTTGATACGAAAAATGTGATATATTTGAAGTTTAGAAAGCTTGGCTTAGACTAATTCAAATTTTCAGGCTTTTGTAAACTCGAAATATTTACTTTATGCGCCAAGCGCAAACAACACTGATTTAATGTGAAGTTCGCTTACATGTGTTTAGGTTTCAATGTAAACTCAAATAGATTTTACGTTTGATCTAATTCAGTGGTCTCCAAACTACGGCCCGCGGGCCAAATCCGGCCCGCGACTTGCATGAATCCGGCCCGCGATTGATTGTAATTTTTTTTGTAAATGTTATATTTTGAAATATTGTAACAATTGTTCCTTAAATATTTCATAATTTTATAAAATTAATCGGATCTTGGCCGACTTTATTATGTAGAATTGTATTTATGGCCCGCGAAGAAGATAGTTTGGAGACCCAGGATCTAAACTTATATTTTGTAATTGATCTTTACAAACAGTCTGCAAATCATAACGAAAAAATGTTATGTACACTACTCAAAAGAAAAAAGTAGTTACTTTTTAAAAGTGGCGTAAACATAATGCGAGTTTATGAATTTTATTGAAACTTGGTATATGTGAACATTTGTCATTTATTTGTAATCATTTTCACAATATGTATTACAAAAGATCATCAAATGTGCTTATGTCAAATTAAGTTAGATAAATGATGTACACTTACTTTGTGCAGCACTTTATCATGTTTTTGTAAAAGCTTCACTAAATCTTGTCATTTCAGCACAAAACTTTACAGTCCACAATTAAGTTGTCATTGTTATTAACCCTCAAAATACCGAATGTGTAGACCTTTCAGAAAAATAAAAATCTGAAGTTTTCGGAGGTGCCCTAAATCCCAACCTGTCCCACTCTATCCTACCTTATAAAATTGCTTTTTAACATTTTGGGTGAACACATTTAAGATGTACCACAAATGAAAATTTGATCAAATGGTTGAGTTAGTATTTTGTTTCATAAATTTAGTTTTCTGAAGTTATACAAAAATATGTATAAAAAATAATGATGTGTCCATCATAGCGCTTTCCCAATAATTTAGACAATTGATGATCGACATATTAAACGTATTTTACTTGTTAATTGGTTAAAGACCATTTCACATGAAATCAGCGTTTAGTACGCGTGGCGCAAGAAGTAAAATTTCCAATTAAGAAAAGCCTAACTTGGCTCGGTCGCTTCGCTTCGCTACGCGACCGAGCCAAATTTTTAGGCTTTTCTAAACTCGAAATTTTACTTTATGCTTTATCTGTGATTGGAAACACTCATTAGACGATCAATTATAAACTTATTTTGCCGTTTTCATTTTTTGTAAAAAGTATGACTAAAATAAATAGAGTAAATTTTAAGTCAACTTCGCCAAAAGTTGACTAAAACATTAACTCTATTTATTTTAGCCATACTTTTTACAAAATAGAACTGCATAATAAGTCTATAATTGGTTCTTTTATGAGTGTATCCAATCCCAGATTAAGCATGAAGTAAAATTTCGAGTTTAGAAAAGCCTAAAAATTTTGCTCGGTCGCGTAGCGAAGCGGAGCGACCGAGTCAAATTAGGCTTTTCTAAACGCGAAATTTTACTTTATGCGCCACGCGTACAAAACGCTGATTTATTGTGAAATGGTTTAGACCAATTTTTCGAATTTTATACAAGTAAATCTAAAGTTAAGTTGATTTTTTTAATTTTTTATAAATTACATAATCTAATTGAAAATCTTGATTTTTTTTTTAAATTACCATATTTGATTATCCAGTTCAACAAACGATAATATTGTATCATTAATTAAATATTGAACACTTTAATTCATAGACTTACTAATAACGTATCGATAGTCGAATTTATTTAAAACTTTCAGCATTCACTAAAAAATAAACATATTTTAATATTCGACACAAAAAAAATAATTCTTTCACGTCTTAAAGTTATGACACCCCAAAGTAGATTTGCATAAATGAAAATAATAGATTTTCTTTTAGACATTTTTTGTATTTGTATTTGTTTGTTTATTACGGAATCTACAATTAAACCACTAGTAGAAATGTATCTTGTAGCAATATTGTGTCAATATTTATATCTTGTATATACATTGAAACTGTTATTCAAAGTGCATACAATATAGACACAGTATTCAATGCGAATAATGTAACAATAATAATATTCAATCTAGACACAATAATATCGATATTCAGAATAAAAATAATAAATATTTAGGCTGCGTACAATATAGATATAATATTTATTGAAAATATTGGCACATTATTTGTAATAAATATAGACACAATATTGTTTATGTCCTGAATAACATTAATAGTTTGAGCGGTAGAGTGTCGGGAATCATCGAGTATAAACAATAATATAAAAATAAACAATATTGTGTCTATATTTATTACAAATAATGTGCCAATATTTGCAATAAATATTATGTCTATGTTGTACGCAGCTTAAATATTCATTATTTTTATTCTGGATATCGACATTATTGGCGCCAAGTCTAATAAAAGCCTGATTTTCGTTCGCAAGTGTGATTATGTGTGATAGTTTCTTTATTTCTGTGATGAGTACTTATAATATATAAAGTTATAAGTGTGTGCTTGTATATAATTAGTTTTATTAGTTATAATAATAACATAAACGTGTAAAACAGTGATGACGGCCTACCATAACCTCAAAATTAAATCATTTTGCAGATTGCACTTTATGCTGCAATTTAAAATCATCAAAACTCAAATGTGTAATCAATTTATAAATAAAATCAAATGTGTTTTAAGAAGTGCTAATCACTAATTAAAGTTAATCATTATGGTGTATTGGCCGTAACTTAATTTTGCTTAAGTTCTACAAAAACAAGTACAATAAATAGTTATATGTTTCACTTAGATGTATATAAAAATTACATAATAAATCGCTAAAAGAAATAGAGCCTTTTATTTCATTCTTATATTAATAAATTAATCCCCTAAATATTGTATCAACTTGACACAATCTAGAAATTCAACATTGAGTCAAGATTGTATCAAAAATATTGTGTCAAGTTGATACAATATGACACAATATTGTATCAACTTGACACAATCTTGAAAGTCATCCTAGAGTCAAGATTGTGTCGACAATATTGTATCAAGTTGACACAATATTGTATCAACTTGACACAATATTGTATCAACTTGACAAAATGACACAATAACGTGACAATCTTGTATAATTATTTATTTTCAATATTGTGTCAACCTAGTAGTGCACACACTCTAATATTGTTACAAGATTGAAATTCAATATTGTGTCAACATTGCTACAAGATGTAATTTCTACTAGGGATACAACATATAAAAACATAGACAGGTGTACCTGAATAGATTTGTTCACAGATTCCGAAAATGACCTTCAAATTATCGTATCACGTTAGGTTTTTTCACAAATGACGGAAATATAAAAATAAAATAAAAATTATAACAAAATAAATCGCTAATAGAAAAAAAAACTTTTTATTTCATTCCCCTATCTACGCTACTGCAGGTAACAATTACTCTAGATGGAACCATATACCACAGCAGTTCATATAGCTTCCAGTCTCTGTATAAAATTTGGTAACAGCGTTTGGATGCTGCCTCCAGAATCGAGACCGGTGATTGGTGTATATAGTCGTTTGTCTTACTCGTACCCCACATCTTGACCATAGTCTCTCCTTTTCTACTCGATTTCCAGTTCTCCCATAAGCATTGGCTCCCCTTGCAGTTTCAGTTTCCCTAATGTAAAGATTAATATTCATTCCTGTTTTAGCAATGATTCGTTTTTTTTTTTTTTATTTGGAAATTCTGAATGAACGATCTCCATATTCTCGTTTTCCGGCCGGGAGCAGCGTTTGTCGAGAGCGCAAGGCATTAAGGATGCCAATATAAAAGTCGACTTCCTATAGAAAAGCAATTTGCACGGGTGTTCATGTATATGCTCACACACACACAGCCACACATATGTATAAGCATGCATGTATATGTGGACAGTTTCCTGTTAACGGGAATTTTCCTCCCGCTGACGGCATTTTTATCTGTCATCATTAAGATGACATTTAACGCATGTGCACGTGTAAAAAAAGAACTGTGCAAACTGTCTATTTATTATTTATTTAATTTACATCGAATTATTTTTAATGTTGAACACTATTGATGTAATTAAAGCAATAGTATTAGAGTTAATAATATTTTTAAAATTATCCTGTAAATCGGGGCTAATAATTGAATGGCTTATTGTAACGTAATATGCCACAAGTAAACAAAAATAAGTTATTAGAATTTAAAATTTAAAAAAAAAAATGTGTAAAATGTATTAGTATGAAATTTAAAATTAAAGCATTTTTAATAAGTTTATTAGGTACCTTTTTGACAAATATGCTTAGAAAGGTGATACAAAAATGTAGTTGTCTTCTGAAGAGCAATTTAATTTTAAAATATTGTGGTTTAATATGTTATTGCCTACAAAAAGAAGTTTAAATGTTTTTACAAGAAAATATGTAATTCTATATTGGTAATATTTGCCACCACACAAATCTGCATTAACTGTTAAAAATGGAATGCACTGGTTTTAAATTGAAGTTCAAGATATACGTCTTTAGCATACTGTGAAGTAGTAGCATATTGTGAATTTCCCAGTATTTCAGTGTTTTGTACGCGTGGCTTTGAAGTAATATTTCGAGTTTAGAAAAGCCCGGTAAAAATTTGTCTCGGGTCGCTGCGCGATCCTTGACAAATTTTCTACGCGGGGCTTTTCTAAACTCGAAGTTTTACTTCATGCTTTACCTGGGAGCGAAAAACACTCGTTTAAAGCTTTGAATTGAACTCTTAAAAAAAACAAATATCTCAAGATGTACAGTATATACGCTGTAATAGGAAAATGTATTTAAAAAAAAAACTCTATACATTGCTCACATTCAAAAATACTCTAAATTTAGAAGACTCATACAAAACATTAATAAACTACATTAATGTTTAAAAGAGCATTTAAATTCAGTCCGTTTAAAGAATAACAAGTCCACTTTGGAACTCACTTAATACAAAACAACCACACCTGCACAGAAGACAGCATGCTTTCCGTAATTCATTTGTCGGACAAAGGCCGAAAAATGGATTTACTGGAAGCGCTGGAAATTTACAAGTTGAAAGCTAATCTGGAAATTCCCCTCATCAACGACCAGACCCTCTTTGATGCTGTATTATAAAAACAATGTACAATGTATTTTAGGTACTCAGTTTGATAATGACTAGCTTGTAGTTGAAACTATAGTCACTGTAAAAAGTTAATTAAAGTGGTAAAACAAAGTTAAGTGTTTTAATATTATTTTATAAAGATGTACCACAAAGTGAACACCAACCAAATCAAAGATTTGATATTGATAAGTCTCAATTTGTAGAAATTAATTCATAGGTATTACTTATGAATAAAGAGTATATTATTAGTTAATCAATGGTGTTGCTGAGTTTCTCTCTGCAATTGTTCGTGCATCTGCATGGTGAACCTAACTCACAAGGTTTAATTTTTTTTCCTAATTTGCTCCTTCTTTTTTTATATGACTTGTATATCACTTTCGTCTCTTCTTTGTCTCTAAAGAAATGGCGGATTTTTTTCAGGTGTTGTTTCTGTTACTCTGGTTAATGTTATTATATTATTACTGCAACAACATGGTAAGTCATGTTAAAAATTGTATTTTTTTGGTAAAACATGATATGCCACAAAAAAGGAATAAAATACATAGCTTACATGCATCCGAAGGCTTACCATCGTTTGGTAGCACAAAGTCTTAATCAATAATACTCTCGTCAATTGTGCCATGCATTTCATCACTTGAACTCAAACTTTCACACAAAATCTTTCGGAAGGTGTAATAATACCTGTTGCCATTTTGATGTGGCTTATCATGTTTCAAAGTGATATTTATACAAAACCCCTTAAATGTAATAACTTGATTTTAGGTATGGTGACGATATCTGTTAGACGATGATCACAATTCATCTACCGTGGCTTATTATACAGGGTGGGGCACGGGAACCTAATGGTTTTGGAAGGGATCTTGTTATAGAAAGAAGGGACGTGCGCTAGATGGCGTTGCATTCCTTGACTTATAACATTTTACTGTCAGTAGTGTCAGTTACCAGAAAATTCGGCATGATCGGTCCCTATTTTTTGGGGTTACCGTTACTGTAACAAGTGAGCGTTACATTGACAAGGTGAACACATTATTCATAAGTTACAAAGACGGAACATTGATCGTCAGCATTTGTTGTTTCAGCTAGATGGTGCCACGGCACAAACCGCCAGACCAACAATGGCTGATCCTCGATCCCCGTTTCCTAATCATCTCATTTCGAGATTCAGTGACGTGTTATGGCCCTTGACTTATCCACATGTAACTTCTTTCTATAGGGATACCTTAAAGCATATGTTTACGAGGACAAACCCCGTACATTAATAGACTTAAAATAGACGACCCTTCAGGAAATCCCCATCAATAGAGACCTGCTGGAATGAGTAGAGACCAATGTTCTTCGACGTCTTGAACAATGTGTCAACGGAAACGGCCATTACATGATCGATTTTTTTTTTCCGAACGTGAATAATATTGAAATGCTATGTACTTACAAAGATGTTTTTACCAATACATTTCTTCTACAACAAAATCAATTTTTTTTATAATTATTCCAAAATCACTTGGTTCCCTGTATAACTGCATAATCGAATCCAAGAATAAAACAGATTTTTTTGTTTGTGTGGCTTATCATGTTATTACAATAAGCCCTTTAATTTTTGGATTTTTCTGTAACTGCTAATGCTTTTAAGTTGGCATGCGCAAGCTTGCAGTGCAGCGATGAACAAAAATACTGATGTTTAAGTACTCAGAAAAGAGTATTCGAACAAAAATCCTAGTAAAAGCACTCGGTAAATTTCTAAATAAAATTACCCAAAAATTCAGAGTAAAAGAATTAGGAAAAATACTGTTTAAAAGTATTTCAGATAATTTTGAGTAAAATTACTCGAAAAAAAGTATTTTAAAAATGTCAACTACTTGAAAACATTTCTGATAAAAGTGAAATATTCGATTAACAGTATACGGAACAGAATATTTTGAAATACTCCATTTAAAAGTACTCACAGCAAAATTCGGGTAAAAGTACTTGAAAAATATTCTGAGTCAATTAAATCTACATTTTGCTTCCCCCGAAGAATTTGAAGTCAGAACTCTAAAACTCTTATACAGACAAATTTATGGAATTAATTTGACGAAAATTTTGTTCATCGAATATCGTAAAGCTTTTGTATTAGTTTAGTATTTTTAAAACAGTATTGAGGTTTACTTTCCTGTGTAAATTTCCAAAGTTGTACAGTGTGACCCTCGGCTACCTTTCATACGCTCTTTAACTTAAAAAAAAAACTGTGCAGTGTGAAAAAGATTTTAAGAAACAAATTAGTTACTAACATGCTAACTTTACTATTTATCAAGTAGATGTATAAAAAAATACTATACAGGGTGTTTCACCTAAAACGTAATTAACAAGAAACTAAAAATGTTATTAAGGGTTTGTTTGTTTTAATCCATAGATGTTATTCAAGTCTTTAGATTTAGATGGAATTGGTATAATGCATAATTACAATTTCGCTGTCAGAAGCGTAAGAAAATGTGATTTGATAATCAAAACTTTAGAAGGGACTTTTTCTAAAAGAATGGAATATTTTAAGGCATTTTTATCGAATGCATATTTTAAATTGCAGTGGCTATTCTGAAGTTATAACCAACTTTTATATTTTCATGAACTTTTAATACACGTGTTTTAGGTAGTACAAGTTGTCAAAATTAGCATAAATAATTTAAAATACATTGAAAATTATAAAACACTAATATTAACAAGAATATAACTTAATTCTGGTTAACATTTATTCATCTAATTGGTGAAAAAAAGTTACAAAAGACGCTCAAACTGTTTAGCAGATTCGAAAAGATACTTTACTTTAATAAAAAAAATATTTTCTTCTTAATTAGTCTAAGGAGTTTTAGGTGAAACGCACTTTATATATTAGTTAACAATGGAGGCTCCAACTTCTTTTTGTTTGTATAACTGAGACTTTATTAAGTGACTAGTTTCAACACGTCAACTTCTTATTTTTAAACTTAAAGTGTTTTATTTGTGATAAATATTTACTATATTAGTCAATTTTGTAACTAAATAAATTCCATTAATTTAAATAATTTCTGATCATTTTTCACCTAAGCAATTTTGTTAAAATTGTTCGATTCATTTTTGTTTTCAGCGTTACAATTAAAATTGTTAAATTTATAATGAGATAATCTTTGTGATATTATTATCAAAATTGTTAGTAGTTTATTTATTAAGCATTCTTTTACATAATTTCGGTATAATTTAAGCTTTAACAATTTGTTCGTCAAATGTTTGATTTTATTTAAATCTGCAATAAAACAAGGTTTGTTCATTCTCTATAACTTTTATCATGATCTATATTTTAAAATTATAGACGCTAAGTTTACTAAAACACAAATAATATACACAGATTTGTGTTGGTTCAAAATTTGAACAAGGAAATAAAAAACATCAACTCTATTTAATTTATGTCATAAGTTTTAATACAAAATAAATTTCTAATTGATCGTCTAACATGGGATTCCACTCCCAGACTAAGCATGAAGTAAAATTTCGAGTTTAGAAAAGCCTGAAAATTTGGATTTGCAGGGGCGCGCGAGCGAAGCGAGTCGAGCCCCTGCAAATCCAAATTTTCAGGCTTTTCTAAACTCGAAATTTTACTTCATGCGCCACACGTATAAATCACTAACTTCAAGTGAAATCTCCAACCAATTGTTAAGAGTGAATTAAATTTATGATGTCAATTATCCATTGCTTAAATTGTGGGAAAAGTGAACCACTTTCTTTTTAACTAAAATAATTTCAATTTACAATCAAGGTCCTCACACTTTTCTTTATGATAGTGGAAGATCTATTATAAATGAAATATTTTCTATTTCTGCTGTAAATATGCCATATACACGGTGTTTCATCTAAAACTCCCTAGAGTAATTAACAAGAAACTAAAAATATTACTAAAGTTTTGCTTGTTGTAATCAATGGATGTTATTCAAGGCTTTATTTTGAAAATATTGACTATTTTTGACGTGTGTCAATTTTCGTAAGAACTGTCGGCTATAATTGAGTTATATTATTGTTATTATAATTTTTATGTAATTATCAATGTATTTTAATTATTTTTATTGTTAGATAGGCATATTTTGAGAAGATGCACAACTTTAAATGTTTATATTAAAAGTTGAATTTGACTTGACTTGAAAATATAAAAATTGGTTATAACTTAAAAATGGCCAATGCGATTTAAAACATGCAAATGATAAAAATGTCTTAAAATATTAAATTCTTTTGTAAAAAGTCATTTACAAAGTTCTGATCATCCAATGACATTTTCTCACGCCTCTGGCAGCTAAACCGTAATTATGAGTGATACCAATTCTATCTTAATTTAAAGCCTTAATAACATCTATTGATTACAACAAACAAAACTCAAATAACATTTTTAGTTTCTTGTTAATTAATCTGGGGACTTTTACGTGAGACACCCTGTATCTAATCAGAAATTACTCAGAAAGATTTTACAACTGACTAGTTTCTAATTTAAAATATCTATTATTCTTGAAGAAATTGAATTTAAAAATATTATTTTTTTATTAAAATATTGTAAATAAATAAATTTAGTAATTTATCTAATAGGGATTAGGCAATATGGGGACAAAAAGTACAACCGGATAAAAGCTCAAGGTTACTGCCGGTCAAAGCTCGCATCCGGAAAAAAGCTGTTTACGCTATTATCAGATTTGTTTAAGCAGTTTTCGGACATTTTTAGTTGTTTTCAGACCTGTCAATACCCGGACGCGAGTTGTGAAGTGACCTTGAGCTTATATCCTGGATTACATCCTGGCACCGTATCGGCGAATTTATACTTTAGACTTGTTTAAACTGTTTTCAGATTTCTATGCGCGGCTTTCAGATCTGTTTAACCGGTTTTTCAGACTTGTTTAAGCAATTTTCAGATCTGTTTAACCGGTTTTTCATTCAGACTTGTTTAAGCAGTTTTCAGATCTGTTTAAGTTATTTTCAGACCAGCCTACGTCCGGATACGAGCTTTGAAGTGACCTTGAGCTGTCATCCTGAATTACTTCCTGGCACCGTATCGGCCAATTTCTATCACTTTTTTAATTAGCTCACCTTCTTAGAAATGTTCAAGTTTTAGTTGAAAAATGTCGAAATTGAAAGTAACACATTAAAGTAGTAAAAGCTCTTCCTGGACGAGATTATGAATAGATGGCATGTCTGCCTCCAAGGAAACGAAACGAGCCATTTCGTGATCTCGTAGTAACATAACCGTTTATTAAACGATCGTGATTATGATAATAACCGATTACGCTGCTACCTGTTGCGACACAGCGAAATTTCGGGGTGTGCGTATGCTCAAGAAAGAGTGAAAGGCATTATAATGTAATGGAACAGACTGAGATGAATGTTAAAGGATATGGTATACATTAAATTAAAAGAGCAAGAAGGAAATTAGGGAAAGTCATAAGTTTTAATGAGATTAGTACCAACGAACCAATACATTTAAGCAATGTTGATTTATATTACAACAATGTTTTATGCTGTAAAGTAGATCAAACGTTATACAGTTTTTCTTTTTAATATACATATCTCAATTATGTGTCGTAGATTTCAAATATTCGTTGTTTTCTTAAAAAGAGGTCAATTTGAATTTTAAACGAGTGTTTTCCACTCCCAGGTTAAGCATGAAGTAAAATTTCGAGTTTAGAAAGTCCTGAAAATTTGGTTTGGTCGCGTAGCGCAAAGCGCGGAGCGACCAAACCAAATTTTCAGGCTTTTCTAAACTCGAAATTTTACTTCATGCGCCACGCGTATAAGACACTGATTTCAAGCGAAGTTTACTCGTTCAAAATATTTCAGTGCTTTTAGTGTTTAATACGCGTGGCGCATGAAGTAAAATTTCGAGTTTAGAAAAGCCTGAAAATTTGGTTTGGTCGCGTAGCGCTTCGCGCTACGCGACCAAACCAAATTTTCAGGCTTTTCTAAACTCGAAATTTTACTTCATGCTTAGTCTGGGAACGGAAAACACTCATTTTAGGCTTCAGATTGAACTCTTAAAAAAGTGTATGTATATGTATACCTAATCGAAATTTCCCTGTATGTTTAAATATATCAACGCAATGTATACAGAATGAGTATAAGATAAAGCATAAGGAAAGATGCCTATTACATCTATATACAAGATTGAGTGACTTAAAGTATCTTAGAAGTTGGTCTAAGCAATGATTATAAATATATACAGAGAGTGTTTCCCTTAAGTTTTATTAAACATTTTCCATTTGAAGCCTTTAACGAGTGTTTCCAATCCTAGATTAAGCATGAAGTAAAATTTCGAGTTTATGAAAGCCCTAAAATTTGGGTTTGCCGGGGCGCGAACCCCGGAAAATCAAATTTATTCAGGCTTTTCTAAACTCAAAATTACTACATGCTTGATCTGGGAGTGGAAGATACTCGTTAGAAATTTCAAATTGGACGCGTCTATAAAAATAGTTATGTCTCTATTATTAATTGACATATTAAATGTATTTCAGTAATCAATTTTTGCAATGTCGGACAAAGTTCAATGACGTTGAATATCAATATTGATCAATCGCAGTGAGGAAGAAGTAGTCGCTTTTGATATCATACAGAGAGTTTTATGTAACACCGAACATGCTAGAATCTACTCAATGTAAATTTTCCTATGTTCGATGTGTTCTGGGACGCATCAAAGCATTGAGTGCTTTGTGATTGGCTACGATTTCTAATTGTAATATAGTCAACCCAATGTGCACTCTTCCCTTCAAAAATAAATTAAATCTGTCAATCTCAAGCAAGTGATATTTGTTGTTCTGGCATTTAAAACAGACTCAGAAGAAGAACGGATAGTTAAACAATGTATACAAAGGAGGAGAAGATTTTTCTGGTGAACTTGTATCACGGAGGGAACAGTTTTAGAAATTCCCGAGATTTATTTTCTGTTAAATTTCCTGATCGCCCAATCCCATCCATTTCAACCATTTCGGACCTTATAAAACAATTTAATAGAACCGGCTGTTTAGATAAATTTGACGGTCTTCTTACTCTTCGTTTGTGAAATTTATCTAAACAGCCGGTTCTATTAAATTGTTTTATAAGGTCCGAAATGGTTGAAATGGATGGGATTGGGCGATCACGAAATTTAATAGAAAATAAGTCAATATTATCAGAAAAGATGAAATTAAACATTTTGTGTTATGTTAAAGAATGTCCAATAGTATCTTTAAATACTATTGCAAAATCACTTCATATTTCAAAATCCTCCGTGCATAGAGTTCTACGAGAGTTCAAGTTTAGGTCCTACAAATTTCAAAATCACCAGTTGCTGTATGAAGATGACAAAATTAAGCGATCAAATTTTTGTGAAATGTTATTTAATATGATAAATGAAAATAACGACATTTTGCGGAAGATTGTGTTTACTGACGAAGCATCTTTTTGTCTGGATGGATCAGTAAATTCTCAAAATTACAGGTCAGTTATTTCTATTTAATTGTATCCTTTCTAGACCCATTATTCCTTTTCTTTTAGGTATTGGTCTACAAGTAATACCTACCTTCAAAATTTAACTCATACTCAGTACAACAAGAGAATTAATGTATGGATTGGAATTATTGATACGCACTTGATTGGCCCATTTTTTATTAACGGAAATCTAAATTCTAGTAAATTTTTAACACTTCTTCAAAGTGATATTATACCAGGCATACAGAATTTAAATAGTAATAACTCATTTTTTCAAATGGACGGAGCTCCTCCACACTCTACGAATGAGGTAACGCGGTTTTTGAACCAGCATTTTCCTCGTCGGTGGATAGGAAGATATGGTCCCATATCTTGACCTGCACGTTCGCCCGACCTTTCTCCAAATGATTTTTTTCTGTGGGGGTATATGAAAACAAAAATTTATAGTGATATTCCAATTAAAAATGTGGAAGAACTTCAGACTCGAGTACGATTAGTATGTGAAGAAATGAATCCAAATTTTTTAAGAAATGCCGTAGAATCATTTTATCATCGTCTAGCATATTGCTTAGAGCGCGAAGGAGGTCATTTTGAAAATTTATTATAAATATTACTTGTTTCTAATAAACTATATTCTTTAACCTACTGGCTAAGTATTTAATATAAGGTGAATAGTAGAATTATTTATTTGGTTCTTTTAAATTACTCTTTATGCCTTCTTTAAGTATTTTACTGATTAAAAATATAACAGAGGTTGATATGCATTAGGTTGAACTAAAATATCCATAATTCAACATGTGGCACTTAACATAACAATTGACAGATTTAATTAATTTTTGACAGGAAGAGTGTAAATTGGGTTGACTATATTACTATTAGAAATCGTAGCCAATCACATCGCACTCAATGCTGTGATGCGTCCCAGTACACATCGAACATAGGAAAATTAACATTGTGTACATTTTAGCATGTTCGGTGTTACATAAAACTCTCTGTGTGTCAAAACACAGTCCACAGTCGATCAAAGTCCTTAACGTCAAAAGTCCATAATATTCAAAATACAGTTCACAGTCTAAAGACCGAAGCCGAAGATATTGTTGGCAATGTGAATTGATGTGAAAATACTGTCATAGTCTAAAGACAAACGACCAAGTGGCATAAAATCAAAATTGCGAAATTCAACCTAGTGACTACAGGTGAAATGTCACAACAGTCAAAATATAGCCAATAGAAGTTCAAATCTTTAACTGATCAACAAAAACCAAACATTACCAACGAAAGTGAAAATACAGCACATCTCACTCAAACCCTTATATATAATAGATCAGATGAAAAATTCAACGAAAATGAAATTAATTTTTTAAAAAAAGGTTTGAAACATTCGGTTCCCATGTCCCACATTCCTATGGAAGACATCATCAATGACATCGAATCAGCTACATCACAACTGAAGCCAGAAGATGCCTATACATTCCGGATCGCAGCGAAAGAGACGATAGAAAAATTTACAAAGAAGAAACCAGGCCGAACAAACCACAAACAACAGCAAGAAGAAACAGAAATTGTGAAAACATTAAAACAAAAGGACCTATTTTACTTAAAATCTGTCAAAGGTAACAGCGTCGTAATTGTTAAAAAGGCGGAATATTTAAGTGATAAAACAAAATGTTAGATTCAGGTCCATACATAAAACAAACAAAAAACCCAATTAAATTATATATCACTAAAATAAACAACGCATTAAAAACTCCAACATCTTTAATTGATAAAAATCTGGCTTATAGATTAAAAGTTAGAAATCCAATACTACCTAGATTATACTGTTTACCTAAAGTACACAAACTAGGTAATAAATATAGACCCATAGTTTCCAACAAAAATTCACCCACCTACAAAATAGCAAAATGGCTAGTAGAAGAATTTCAAACATTACAAATTAAGAACGATTGCTCCATTAGAAACTCAATTGAATTTTGTAATAAACTCCGAGACGTAAAAATAGGTCCAGACGAAAAAATATTATCTTTCGACGTAGAATCACTGTTTCCTAGTATTCCAATCAAAGAAACATTAAAAATCCTTGAAAACATACTAACGGAAAATCTAATTGCAAGAACTAAAATAGACCAATACATTAAACTCACAGAAATTGTCATGGAATGTAACACTTTTGAATTTAATAATATATATTATAAACAAACTTTTGGCACAGCCATGGGTAACCTCCTGTCATCCTTTTTAGCGAATATTTTTCTAAATCACCTAGAAAATAAAGCCAAACACTCCATTGACAATTTCCCTAAAATTTGGTACCGATACGTAGACGATGTTTTCGCCATCATCAAAAACACCACTAACATTAATAATTTAAAATCAGAATTAAATAACCTTTATCCCAGTATAAAATTTACAGTTGAAATTGAATATAATGGAAAACTCCCCTTTTTAGATATTCTTGTAAGTAGAAACGACAATAAGCTAGATTTTAATATATATAGAAAAGGTACTCCTACGTTTAACTATATCCACTCATCATCTTCGACACCGATTAAATATCAAATTTCAGCATTTAAAAGTATGATAGACAGAGCGATTAAATTACCACTTTCAGAAGAAAACAGGAAAGCAGAATTTAAGTTTATATTGGAAATAGCAGTATTTTTAGATTATAACCCTAATACCATTCAAAATGTATCATTAATTAATAAGAGCATAAAATCTCACAAGATAAAATCAATAACGAGTTTACAGGAGCAAGAAAAACAGCCTATTAAATATGCTAGAGTCATTTACGTACCTAGACTAAATAATCATATAAATAAGTTATTTAAAAAATTCAACCTCACGGCAGCACAATACACAAATTCAAAAAGTGGTATACTTTTAGGAAACACATTTAGTAAAAGAGAATTTATTGAAAAATCTGGAATTTATTCAATAAAATGTGATAACTGTGAGAAAGTGTATATCAGCCAAACAACCCACAATTTAAATATTAGATTCAAAGAACACAGTTATCACATAAAAAACCAGAATCCAGAAAAATCTGCAATTGCACATCATAACTTTACAACAGGTCATAAATTCAGCATCAACAATATGAAACTCCTAAAACAGTCCAATAAGTATCAATTTAACATATTGGAAGCCATAGAAATGCGTAAAAATAAAAATAATTTATTGAACTTCGATTTTAGTCCCTTAAATAACCCGCTTCTAAATTTGTTACCTCCATAAACAACACGCAATAAAATTTGTTAACCCACCCAAAGGTCTTCCCTTAATCTGGGGTTTTTCCCTTTAATCCACTGCAGGTATAAAGAAACCGCGCAACAGTTGTAAGAATTAGCTGTTATTGAAAATGAGTGCTTAGCACTTGAAATGTATATCTAACCATTAGAAAATAATTTAAACACCGCGGAACTGGTACACATTAACCCTCAAGTTATAGTAGACTTCATAAGAAGAGGGACTCAAGTAGGTCAGGGATAGTTACAAAAGATCTTTTAAGTCGAGGTAACTTCGAAAGGCCCAGAGGCCACACGACCCACCGACCCCATACCATACCATACCATTAGAAAATAAAGTGTGAAGAAAGGATACAACAGTGTTAATTATTTATAGCTAATAGAGTTATTTATTGTGAATAATTATAAGAAGGTGCCGCCTGTAATGTCAACCTAGTAACATCTTCTTTGATCTTACCGTCATTGTTTAACCTTCAATCAGCAAGACTTATTAGGAGAAAGCAGAAATTGTACACATGTGAAAACATCGTCATAGTCAAATCACAGTCGGTCTAGTGACCTATAGTAAAATATTACAATAGTCAAAATACAGTCGATAGACTGATTCAAATGTTAGGCGCTGCTCATCATTTAGTATATAATGACACATGACATTTACACTATTATGACTGATAAGAATTATAGTCGTGGTGAAATGTCAATTTTCGCCTTATTTTAGGTATGTTTTTTTGTATGCCTGGAGAACAGGGGCGCCTAATTGTGTTTGGGTCTAGGGTGCGTTTTGCTATAAAACCGCCTCTGCCTGCACTTGAATATAAAAGATATTTTATTATCGTTCACATTTTTTCTTTTAAGTTTTGATGCAAGTAAATTAACTATTTATATTAAAAATTATTGTCTACTAGTACCTTACAATAGTAACTACAAGTTATATTTGAAACATTTTTTTTTCTAAACTTATGACAAACCATAATATCAGGCCGTTACATTACTTTTTGTACACCCTGAGAGCTAATGGATTTAATTTTCTTAAGAAATTGTAAAGGGGGATCACTCGCTAAAAAAACTAACTGAATTTTGAATGTTGGCTCATAACATCTTACAATCACAATATTTATACTACATTGCTGACATTTTAATATAATAAAATCAAAGAATGCTGCTAGACTTATTATAATTTACTTTTTTCGAAAAAAGTTATTTTAAATCTGGATATTCAAAAATGTTTCACCACGGATTAAGTGAGAAATTAATTAAACAAAAAGTATTTTAAGCGAGAACGAAAAAACTATAAAGGATATTGTCTCTCTACATATTGAATGAGCAAGAGTTGTTTAATATATGTATTTACATAACAGAGTGAGAAAGAGAGCTAAAGGATGCTGGCATATATCGATACATCGACTTCCTCCCAACGCCGGATCAATTAAAAATCGATAGCCGAGAATTGGGCAACGTCCGGCTCTGGGCGATTTTTCTCGTGAGAGAAAGAGAAGTCTGTGGTAATGAGATGAGCGCCCCGGGCGCCTCGCGGAGGTTATGAATGGAGCCGGAGCGCGAGCGGTCGCGTGGCTCCTCGTGACGTCAGGAGTTGAGCCCCCCGCCGCTGCTCCACCGACTACTGGCTCTCGAGGCCGGCGCCTGCCCCAGGGGGGCTCGCTCCCGTACTTCGCCACGATTATTATTACAACAGAAATGAAAAAAAAGTATGTGATGAAGGTGCTAATAAAAGTCAGGTATAAAAGTCGAAAAGTCAACAATCGGGTTTTGTGATATTAATGGGATACGTTGTAATTATAGGCTATTAAGTGGAGTTTTATTGCAATGTCTAAAATTCTTAATAATATAATTATATATTTAAGGAAACGTTGGTGAGATTTAATTGAAATCGTAGAAAGATCAATGACCAAAGTCATTGAATATGACTAAATGTGAAAAACTCTTTGATATCATCTTACATGAATATAATATTTTTGTCGCAAAAAGTACCTAACTACAGGGCTGGCCAACCCAAATTGCTCCGAGAGCCAATATCAACACCTAAAATGTTTCAAGGGCCGCACTTCAGTTTTCTTGTTTCATATTATAGTTTCATTTAGAAGGTTAAGGTTTTCTTTGCCATTTAAAAAATTCAGAAATCTAAAGTTCAGCTTCCATTTGTGTTTTTATACTGCGTTTTTTTTTCAGTATAGATACCCCTATGTAAATGCCGTAAAATGAAGGATATAAAAAAATCGAAATACATAATTTTTGTTTGATTTTCACCATGTATCAAACAAAATACCCCCTTCTTATATATATATATATATATATATATATATATATATATATATATGAAAATCCCACTTTTCACTTCTATATCAACATATTTGACTGTTTGTCAATTCAGTTTCCCTCTATATCAAATGGAAATCCCGCTCTATTAAAAATAATTGAACAATATACAAGGTTATTCAAAATAAAGGAACAGATTTTAAACATTTATTTCTTCCTAACTACAAAAGATAAAAACACAATTCCAACGTTCCTGGAAAGAGAAAAGTTCAATTTTTTATGCATTCAATATGAGCACCATGTGTTTCCCGTGCTGTGGATTTTTTGGGCTCCTTTCGTAAAATGTACGAATACGCTCGACATTTTCATTCGATGTGCGTGGACGTCCCGTGATTTTCTGTTTCTAGATGCCACTGGTAAATCTGCTTATGACGAGGCGGTAAAAAGCACGCTGAACTTTAATAATGGACTCTAGTTTTGCTAATTGCAGCACACAAATTGCTTTTTTTGTTTTATCGCCATTTTACTACAGACAATCAAAATGACAAGCAACAGCGACAATGCGGCCGTGGTTGGAATTTCTGCCTGGACTGTTCAAATTTTAAACTTTTGTCTGTCCAGGAACGTTGCAATTATAGTTCTACAGTTTGTAGTTTGGAAGAAATAAATGTTTGAAATCTGTTCTATTTGAATAGCCCTGTATAAGAACTCACATTAAACTTGATATTACTAGAAATGTAAGAAGACAACAGCAAAAAATTTTATAATCAGGCTAACAAAATTAAACGTTAAGGAATATTTTTCTTTGTTTCAAATAAATATTCAAAGATGAGTCAATATTTAATTAAGTTCTGAAATCTGATGCTTAATACAAAGCACATTTTTATTACTAGGACTTACATACATTTCTTTCATGGGCTAAATAATTTTGCTATTGGGTCAGTAAGGTGTCAGAAATACAGTTTGAAAAATTATTTAAAAAATGAAAACTAAAGAAATCCTCTATGAGCTATTATTATACAATCCTTCTATTGGGTCTGTAAATTGGCAGAAATTCAATGGGAAAATTATTTGATAAAAGGAGAAAGTCATTTGACAAATGGTGAACTATGTTAATTCGTATCCTAAATTTATATCTAATCTTAAGCGGTTAAATGTTTGTTGTTCTCTTTAATTTGCCAATTTGTAGACATGTTTTTGTATTTATATATATTTTGTATTATGAAATTTGAATTGTATTACTATAACATATTATGTATAATGGATTTTTCCGTAAATAAATAAATAAATATAAAACTGACATGTGAAATTTGATAAAAAGAGAATATCATTTGATACATGGTGAAAATCAAATGAAAACCCTGTAAGTCCTGTATTAAGTTTTTGTAAATTAACATTTTTTAGACCTCATCAGCACTGCCAAAATTCCAAAAATGATATAAATAACGTAATTACATGATTACAAACCTTTGTCATTCTTTGAAATAATCGCCAATTTTAATAATTTTTATCGAATATTGAATTATGTATGTGCATATATATTTTCAGTGACTTGTGTTATTTTCAAATTATATATTTATTATATTACATGTATCTGAATTATGTATTAGGTGTACTTTTTATTTATAACAACTTGGTGTAATTTATAACAAATTGATGTAATTTGTATTAATAACATGAATAAATATTATCGTTATTATTATGTTTTCCTGGAAAACAAAACTGGATTTCATATATTTTGGTTATTTTACTTTATTTGTAGTACTTTAGTTATAGACAGAAATATTACTACATATTTGTTAGTAATCAAGAGGACAGAACAAATTTAATCATCGCCGATAATCGTACCATAAAATCCGCCGTTAGTGCCCATAAAACGGGTGATTAAATTCCGCTGCGATTAAAAGTTAATCAGTGATTACCGATAATCAGTCCGGTCTTCTACAATGCGTGTGCATGTGATGAAAATTGCGCGCGCGAGACCGGGGCTCTCGCACACCGGAAACGGGCCATAAAATTTTAAATTGTACAGCGCGAGGGGAAAGAAAAATCCTCTTTCTCCTCTTTTCTGTCGTTCTTTTTTTTATACTTAATATAAATACACACACACACACACTTATATACAGAAATGTCGTCACATCCGGTGAGGACGGAGGGGAAGCCATCGAATTTCGTCACCCGAGATGCAATAGTTCTTTATTATATAATATGGAAAGTAGGTTTTGTTTCTTTTGCTAATTTTCCCAAAAGTTAAATATTTGCTCTAATAAATTTGAATTAAAAATTTCAGATATTATCTGACTTCGGAAACTAGTATAACCCTAGTCAATAAAATTGAAAATATACAGAGGAAATTCTTAAAAACAATGGCATTTAAACTGGGTTTTGATATGGGGTTAAACTTTAATGTTGATAATATCTATTCATGCGTACATATCGAAAGGCTGTGCTATCGTAGAATCTATGCCGATTTGTCATTGTTTTATAAGCTATTTTCGGATGAAGTCAAATGCCCGACACTGTTATCATATGTCAATTTTCACTATAATGTGGTAAATCGTCCCATCAGGCAAATTCCAATATTTAGAGTTAAAACTCATAAGACAAATTATGGCTACAATAGCCCGCTTTCGCGATTTATGCGGTACTCAAATTTAATATCTCTAAATCCATATTTTGATTTATTTGATAGTTCCCACTCACATTTGATGTCACAATTAAAACGCGGGAATATTGGTGAAATAATTTCTAAATCGCCAATGAGTGGTTTTTGTAAGTATTGAAGCTATTTTAAATTGTGCAATCATCTATACTTGTCGTTCATTTTATTCGGTTTTGTATAGGTCCGTTTTTAATACATGTGTTTTCTTATGTTATATACTTATATCTATTTACGTAGTATTAATTTTATGATTATTATTTTATTATTGTAATTTTTTTATAATATCAAAGGAGATATCCGTAAATAAATACTTTACTTTACTTTACTTTACTAGTCTAAATCGACTTTGACACATACAGGGAATTATTCTTTTAAGTATACATACAAATTTATTTAAAAATTATGAAAGCCAGAATTTGGATTCAAACGTTCAGGCTTTTCTAATCTCGGAATTGTGCTTAACCCATACGCGCGATTGATGCATACACGCAACATTAGTAATGTTTTGTTCATTAAATTACTAAATATGTAATTTTGATATATTATATCATTTGACCTGACTTGAAAATGTATAAAGAAAAATGTAAAAACTTTGTTGTTCAAGTATTTCGACTATTATTCATCTACAAAAAAAACAATGTTAGTGTATTTCTAACTTTAAAATATTTCAGTGTCTTATACGCGTGGCGCATGAAGTAAAATTTCGAGTTTAGAAAAGCCTGAAAATTTGGTTTGGTCGCTCCGCTGCGCGGAGCGACCAAACCAAATTTTAAGGCTTTTCTAAACTCGAAATTTTACTTCATGCTTAGTCTGGGAGTGGAAACACTTGTTCTAAACTTCATATTGCACGTTTTTACATAAAATTACGAGTATTTTAGAAAGTTACATTTAGAAATTTGACTTTTATTCAAACCAGTTTCAACGATTTGTGTCTGGGTCAGGGTTGTTATGTTTAAAACACTTTGTTTTAAAACAGTGTTTTAAACATATTTAAAAACAGACGCCGTGATTTAAACAGTTTTGTTTTAAACATGTTTTAAATGTTAAATTCGTTTAAAACATGTTTTAAACGTTAAATTTGTTTAAAATGTTTTTTTTGTTGCATTAAATTAGTTAAACCATATTTTATACTACTTTATTAAACATATTTTGTTTACGTTTTCAAATTTTAGTTAAATTGTTAAAGTAATTTTAAATTACATTATTAAAAATAATAAATAATCATAATAGAATATCACAATTATGTGTGCATAAATGAACCCGTTCATTAGAGACCACTGTTAGGAGTTTAATGCCAACTGTTGGGAAATTCTCTGATAAGCGGATTGTTAATCGTGAACGTGTTTGGGATTTTTGCAGTCGTACGAAATAGACCGACCTTTCGTACCGTTTATTACTAACCAACATACATCACAAACAATTCCAAACATGTTGAATGTTGAACATTTTCATGAACGGGCCCAATGTGATTTAAAACGTGTTTTAAACATGTCCAGCCTTATTAATAGGATTACCGATAATATCATTATAGTTAAATGCTAGTTAGTCTCTACTAGACGCATACAAACACGATACTAACACTTCGTATTAATAGAGCAAAATCTACATGTTATTAGTTAGTTTTGAAATAATGATAAAATGAACGTATCAACATTCAATTTTCATGTGTTCTAACTTTATTGTAATCAAGTAATTCAGAAGGTATGTTATACTGTTTTTTATGTTTGTGAAAATATATTTCTTCTGTTAAAATATTAGATTGAAATTTACTTCTAACGAAAGTCTCCACTCCCAGACTAAGCATGAAGTAAAATTTCGAGTTTAGAAAAGCCTGAAAATTTGGTTTGGTCGCGTAGCGCGTAGCACTACGCGGCCAAACCAAATTTTCAGGCTTTTCTAAACTCGAAATTTTACTTCATGCGCCACGCGTATAAAACACTAACTTCAAGTTAAGGTTAAAATATACTGATAAGGTTTATACATTTATGATTTATTGAATTATTAAATAAATTCTAAATAGCCCTATTTTGTTATGACAAATGAGGTTATGTATAAGACAAACTATGGCTATTAAATTATTAGTTATAAACTAATAGCAATCTACTAAAACGTTTTATTAATCCGAAAATGTCAATATCATCCTGAGAACTGTGTTAAAGCTGTATGCTAACGTCTATTAATAAGGCTGGTTATGTTTCAAACACGTTCTAAATATGTTTTAAACAAGTTTTAAACAATTTTAAACACAATATGCAAAATTACGAAAAAACTATTCGTGAAAATGCAAACAGTGTCTTAATTAATAAGACAATTTAAGACGATAAATATCCATTGAAACAAACAAAATTGTGCAAACTATAAGAAGCGTAAGCTTATTTTCTCCAATTCAAATAGTTTTGAATTTGAATTTATCTAATTTTAAACACGTTTTAAACATGTTTTAAATTGTTACTATTTTAAACACTGTTTTAATAAAAAAAAACATGTTTTGTAAAATTAAAATGAAGAAAACGTTTTTTTAACAACCCTGGTGTGGAAACATCTTACGTATATTTGTCAATTTGTGTTAATTTTTTTTAATTATTAATTGTGTAATAAGTTTTGTTTAGTCAAGTTTGGTTACCAAATGTTTGTGTTTTTGTCAATTTGTGCTAAATTTAGGCAACAATTTTTACAAATACAAGATTACATTATTTTTTCTCTTAAATTGTCTTATTTTTGTAAATTTTATGATAAAAGATTAGCAGAGAAAACAATTTACAGTCTATTTACGTTAGATGACGGATTCGTTGAATGTTGGGTAAACAATCTTGATTTTAATATTTTGATTTTTAAGTATTGTTTACTATTCCTTGATTAGGAGTAAAGAAAATATTTCGAGTTAAGAAAAGCCTAAACATCCAAATGGCTTTTCAAATTTTCAGGCTTATCTAAACCCGAAATAACATGAAGCTCAAAACGCGATCGTTAAAGATTTTTTTAATAATTTCGAACATCTGAAATTTGCTCTGCAAATTCTGCAAGAAATGAAACACTTTCGTTATTTAAAAGATCAAAGATAATATCCGTGCCATGTACTTTGTTCATAAACCCTGGGTCTCCAAACTATCTTCTTCGCGGGCCACAAATACAATTCTACATAATAAAATCGGCCAAGATCCGATTAATTTTATAAAATTATGAAAAATTTAAGGAACAATTGTTACAATATTACAAAATTTGACATTTACAAAAAAAATTACAAACAATCGCGGGCCGGATTCATGCAAGTCGCGGGCCGGATTTGGCCCGCGGGCCGTAGTTTGGAGACCACTGTTCATAAACCATAGTTTTAAGATCTTCAATTTGTTATTATAATTTTTCGTTCAATTTGACGTGTCCGCTAATTAAAATTCATCGTAAATTAATTAATTGCAAAGTGTTTTTTTGTCATGGTAAAATAAATTATTTAAAATTTTCGAAGGAAATCATTAATCGTCTATTGAACCATTCATTGTGCTCGCAGTTGACATTTTCTTAATGGCAGTCTTTTACAAGTTTTAAACGCAGGATGTCGGGAGACTATCAATTATTTTTTTGCCGATTGAATAATATTGTTATAATTATTACCTGCTATCTTTTACCGTTACAAAACTAGTTCTCCATCGCTCCTTCTCTCTCCTTACAATCGATTTCATTCGATTTTCCGTTTTCATTAACTAACTAACTATACAACCCATCCATGTATGTGCTCTGTATACAAACATGAAATGTGTATGTGATTGGATACACATTGATGTGATTTTTGTATATGTGTACGCACATAAATATAAAGATAAAAATACACCGACAAGTGAGGAAATACTTAAGCTTGTATTAGACGACACTATTTTCTTGTACAAGAAAATACTATACTATTTTCTATCATGGTGTACTAAATACAAAACTGTACAAGATTAGCGTTTGGTCGTATTTTGTGTATTACACCATGATAGAAAATAGTATACTATTTTCTTGTACAAGAAAATATTGTCGTCTAATACAAGCTTAAGACAAAATCTTAGCATAATATACATGTGCATGCCAATATCTTGACGTTAATCATTTGGCGTCACGTCAAAGCGAAATCAGTATGTTAACTTTCCAGTTCAAAGAAAATATTATTTAAATCATAATTGGCATTATTATTTTCGAACGAGTGTTTAATGTCAAGATCTTCGCACACATCTATATTATACTACGCAAAGAAGTTTTCTTAGTATTTCCTCACTTGTCGGTGTATTTGTAGCCTGTTTTTAGGCAACTCACTTCACATTCGTGGGATTCCTTTATCGCTTTGCCTATAAACATTGCTGAAATACAATTGGTTCAATGCGTTTTATTCCAGGATACATAGGTGATATGTATACCGATAAGGAACATAAGGAAATACAGATGCGGAACATAAGGAAATGTATTCACACAGTTATTTATGTATGTGTACATTAGGGTGTTTCGAAAAAATTGAAACAGCTGGCTCACCGCTTAAATTAAAGATTTTGGTCTACAATAGATGTGGGCAAAAGCATTTGCGATTGAAAAAATATTTAGAGGGTCCCCCGAGCCCCCAAACATGCCAGTTTTAGCCCTTTTTTAGATAATCGGCCAAAAACTTGCCTTATAGTCATCGGATCAAGGCGAATATTTTATATTTTGTGCCCAGATGAATATACTACAAGCAAAATATGCAAAACCTAACTTGGCGTTAGGTCTAGGTGAGCTACGATCTTTTTAAATAACTTTTTTTCACGATTCTGAAGGGTTTTTTCACCTTTTTTGTTAAAAAGTGGGTTTTAACGACAAGAAATCAAGTTGCACCCGCGATTTGTCCTGATAAGTATATTTAATAATGTAAGCATGCGAACTGCGTATCTCACCCACGTCCGATTGTGTGGCAAACCCCTAAAACTCTATTTTAACGTTTTTGACCTGAGTAAAGATCAACAATACCTTTACGAAATCAGCCAAGCAGTTTCGAAAGGTCATTGTCCAGAAGACTTAAGCAACAGAACTCCGGGAAAAATGTCGCATTCTCGTTGGCTTACGACAGCAAACCGCATTTTGCGACTGTACATAGCAACTGCAGAGCCTTCAACGAATTTGCAAAATCTTGTTAATCTGATTATCAAAGTCTACACACCAGTATGGTTTTCCATCAAAGCGAATCCAGAAAGTTGCAACGGTGCGCTTCACCTCTGGAAATCTATTTCTCTGTCTCGAAATCTGGATGCAACAGTGAAACAAGTCATTGATCCCGTAATAAGACGCAATGCATATTTCGCCCACCCTGAAAACTTACTTTTGGCAATGGTCGTTGACGATTTATTGGAAGTTAGAGTAGATGCCATGAACAAAATTTTGCAGTGCCGAAAATCGTCAAATGATAACTTACGAAAGTTTAAAATACCCGACATAGATTTTGAGGCTCAGAATTACACATCCATGATAAACTGGAACGAAGTTTCTGAACCTCCTCTGATTAAAAATTTTCCAACCGACAGATTAACCTACCTGATAATGAATGACAACGTAAGTTTAAAGAAACTGCTCGATTACCCATGCCACACTCAATCGGTGGAAAGACACATCAAAATGGTAACAGAAGCTTCCCGTTCAGTTATTGGACATGACTCCCGACATGCCCGTATAGTTGGTGCCCTAAAGGGACGTGCGACGATGGCCAAATTCCAAAGTAAAAAAGACTACGTTGTTATCGAACAAGATTGCTGACTTTGAATTTATTGTAATTGATTGCATGTTAAAAAACACATGTTTCAACCAAATATTGTTTAACAAAATGAAATTTATTAATTAATTGATGTACTGTATTTTTAAACGAAAATGTGGGAAAATCCATACTGAGCGTTATACGCAAAATTTCTGGCTGTTATTTATGAATTTAATGGATCTCAAAAGCATCAGTTGCACGCTTACAACTAGTTATTATAATGAAAGCAAGAAATATTTAGCGTAAGCCAGTTCTTCATTAATTTAAAACGTTTTTTTAAGAAACAAACATAATAATGCCACATAATCGGACATGGGTGAGATACGCAGTTCGCATGCTTACATTATTCAATATACTTCTCAGGACAAATTATCGCGGGTGTGACTTGATTTCTAGTCGTTAAAACCCACTTTTTAACAAAACAGTTGAAAAATACCTTCAAAATTGTGAAAAAAGTTATTTAAAAAATTCGTAGCTCACCCCGACCTAACGCCAAGTTAGGTTTTGCATATTTTGCTTGTAGTATATTCATCTGGGCACAAAATATAAAATATTCGCCTTGATCCGATGACTATAAGGCAAGTTTTTGGCCGATTATCTAAAAAAGGGCTAAAAATGGCATGTTTGGGGGCTCGGGGGACCCTCTAAATATTTTTTCAATCGCAAATGCTTTTGCCCACATCTATTGTAGACCAAAATCTTTAATTTAAGCAGTGAGCCAGCTGTTTCGATTTTTTTCGAAACACCCTAGTGTACATATTTATAGTAAACACACAGAGAATTTTTCTCATATACATAGGTGATATGTATACAGATAAGAAACTTAATGTATTTACACAGTTATTTATGTATGTGTATATATTTAGAGAATTTTTCATTTAAGTATACATACCTCGAAATATACATTGTAAATTTTCAGGCATCTGTTGTTTTTGAAAAGCATTCAATTTGAAGCTTCTAACGAGTATTTCCAATTAAGCATGAAATAAAATTTCGAGTTTAGAAAAGCCTGAAAATTTGGTTTAGGCGCATAGCAAAGCAAAGCGACCAAGCCAAATTTTCAGGCTTTACTGAATTCGAAATTTTACTTTATGTACCTTGCGTATAAAACACTGAAATATCGTGAGTTTATAATACTATGCTCGAGCAGTATTCTAAAGCAGTATATTTTAAACTTTACTTGAAATCAGTGTTTTATACGCGTGGCGCATGAAGTAAAATTTCGAGTTTAGAAAAGCCTGAAAATTTGGTTTGGTCGCCCCGCTTCGCGGAGCGACCAAACCAAATTTACAGGCTTTTCTAAACTCGAAATTTTACTTCATGCTTAATCTAGGAGTGGAAACACTTGCTAGAAGCATCAAATTGCACGCTTTTCAAAATCATCGAATGTCTGAAAATTTACAAATCGTTATATGTATACTAAAAAGAAACTGTATTTATTTATGTACATACTGATGTACATGTATGTATCAGAGCTGGGCAGGATTCGAATCATTCAGGATTCGATTCCCGGATTCGAATCCTTTTAAAGGATTCAAAAGAGGTATTCGAATAGAATAGAATAGAATAGAATAGTATTTATTTCTCAATACAAACTTACACAAATGTTACATTGTAGCGAGAAAATTGTCAGTTTCAGTTACATATGTATATAAACACACACATGATACTTAAAATAACTATTATGTTTACAGCGATGCATAAAACTCTGCCAAGGAATAGGGTTCAATAGAACATAGCCACGCATGTAGTTTACTTTTCATGATATTATATCGAGTTGTTTCTTTTATTTCTTTTGGTAACAAGTTAAATATCTTAATGCTAGAGTAAAACGGACCCCTTTCATACACTGTTAGCCTATGTTTCGGTAAGCGATAAACTTGACCATGTCTAGTATTACGACTATTTTCCATAACATTTCCACTGAATTTATGCTTATTACGCCAAAGAAATTTGACACATTCGAATATGTATAAGCCATATAGCGTAAGGAGGCAATTACTACGAAAAATACCTCTGCAGCTCTCGCGGTACTTGAGTCCATACAGTATTCGAACGGCTTTTTTTTGTAAAATGAATACTCTAGTAGCATCTGTACTACTACCCCAGAATATAATCCCGTATATAAGATGCGAATATATAGTGGAGTAGTAGAATATTTTTGAAATGGAGAAATGACTGTATCTTAGCAGCATTCTCAAACCATAAATCGATTTACTAATTTTTGAAGATATAATATTAATTTGTGTCTCGTATGTCAAGGTTTCATCGAGAGGAATTCCTAAAAATGTAGCAGTACTTGTAGTACGATAATTAATATCATTTAATTTTAAGCAATTTGGCATTGTAGTTGACTGGATTGTCTTGAAAAATAGACATTTTGTTTTATTTACATTTATTAAGAGTTTATTATCCTGGAACCAACTGAGTACATAATTCATACCAAGATTTCCGGCTTCTTCAATATAATTTATATCACTGCCTTGTAATAAGAGGTTTGTATCATCGGCATAATTTAGTATGTTCAAATGATCTGGTTTACTTAGAAATAAATTATTAATGTAGACAATAAACAAAAAAGGGCCAAGGACACTACCCTGCGGGATTCCCGCCGACATCCCCAAGACTTCTGACATAACACTGACTCCCTTAGTATTGTCGTTCAACTTTGTTGCATGACACCTCCCTTTAAGGTATGATTCTATCAGGTTATTGGCAACACCTCGAATGCCATAATTATAGAGCTTGGACAGTAGAATATTGAAGTCAATTGAGTCGAAAGCCTTGGAAACATCGAGGAAAACACCACACGCAATCTGTCGTTCCTCTAAGGCGTTTAGTATTAAGTTAAAGTTAACATAATCAAATAAAGCGGTCTCTATACTCTTACCGGTGAGAAATCCATGTTGATTGTCAGATATTAATTTATATCTTATAAAAAAATGTTTAAGGCGTCTATAAATTATATCTTCAAATAACTTAGATATATTGCTTAAAATGCTAATTGGCCTATAATTGGACAGTTCCTCTGAATTCCCACCTTTAAAGATAGGCACCAAAATCGAATGTTTAAGCTGTTCCAGAAAAATGCCAGTCTCGAACATTGCATTAATAATACACAAAAGAGGCTTTACAATACAGAATATACTTTTTTTGATGACACATATTGGAATTTCATCGTAACCTGTACTATTTTTATTTTGGATGTTATTCACAATATTAATTAGTTCAAGCTCTGTAATAGGCTCCAGAAATATTGAATTATTGTTGATAGGTATTTCACATACATTATTAACAAAAAAATGGCTTAAATTTTCTGAAATTTCATTAAAATGTTTGTTAAATTTAGTCGATAGTAAATGGAGATCAACATTATTAGGTAGATATTGTTTCTTCTTCTTCTTTGAACCTACTACATCACTAACTATTTTCCACATTGTTTTTGAGCGATTATTTGACATTTTTATTTTATTTTCATAGAACTTTTTCTTTTCATCTGACAGTAGTTGATTATATTCCCTCTGTGCACATTTAAATACCTCGACATATTCTGGCTTATATTTTGACAAAGTTTGAAATAACAACATCCTATCTTTGCTTAATTTTATAGCATCGGAATTATATATTTTTGTTTGTTCTGTGTTTCTTACTTTACGCAAAGGAAAGTGTTTGTAGAAATACCTTAAGTAAATGTTTATAAAGATTTTATATTTTTCATTTACACCTTTGGCAACAAATACATCATTAAACATTTCGTTCTGTATGTCCAGTGTGAAGTTACTAACACTTTTCGTTTGAGTAAATTCGTATTTTTTTTACTAATGATTGAGATCGGTGGTTTGTTTCATATTTAAGTAATTGCCCAGTATGGTCTGATATAGCAGCATCTAACACTAGAGTATTTATACCTCTATCTGCGTTGGTTATTATATTATCAATGCAAGTGCGAGAACCATCTGTAATACGAGTCGGTTCTTTAACAGTTAAATATGCACAAAATGATTCCAAGATGTTTTTGAATTGATTAGATGCAAGTTTATCACTTAATAAATTAATATTAAAATCGCCCATAACGAAGTATATATTATTAAGACTGCTTAGTTTATGCAATAAACATTCTAAGCGTTCAAAGAAGGATTCTAACAAACTAGAGTCATTTAAAGGAGGCCTATAAACTACTACAACCGATATTGTCTCATCGCCGAACTTAATGTCCACACCCGCACATTCAAATAAATTTGGAGAGCAAATATCTTCCAAATAAATTGATTTAGCACCAAGGTCTTTGTAAGAGTACAACGCTACACCGCCATGTTGATTCTCAGCCCTACAAAAAGAGGAGATAAGAACAAAGTTCCTAATTTTACACATTTCTAATTGTTCACAAGTTTGCCAGTGTTCGGTTATACCCAATACGTGACATTCACTAATTTCTTCCATTAGAGCTTCAATGTTGTTTATTGAGTTCCTTAAGCACATTACATTCTGATGTAGTATTTTAAAAGTTTGAGTGTTACTTGATCTTAAATTTTTATTCGATTCTTCGGACTTGATTGAAAATTAGGACCACTTGCGTCCGTCCGTTTCTTAAAGTAAAATCTGTTCACGAGACAATTTTTTGGCCAAAATGTTACATTAATTACTTTATCTTCGAATTCAATCGGAACTCCAATTTTAAAAGAAGTGTAAATTGCATTATCGTACTTTGGTTTAATTTGTTCAATTATGTAAGATGCCTCGCCTGCTCCCTCCGTTAGATAAGATTTGATCATTTGACAATCAACATCCTTATCCAGCCGTGTTACAAATATCCATTTTCTCCTTGGGATAACTGCGACAGGTAGTGTTGATGTTTTTGCTTCACCGTTGAATTTGTACGATTTTTTGTTTTGTTTATGTTTTACTATAGTCCATCGATTATTATTGTCAGGTTCATTGACCGCATTTGGCTGTGATAATCTACTTTCCTGATTTATATTAATTTCCGATGTTTTTATTGGGCTTGGCATTCTGACTTTTTTGTTGTTATTGGTTTGCATATTTTCTACCTCGGATTTTCTGGCAATATCTGAATACGTAGATCCATCTATTGAAGCAATTGTGTTTAATGCCTTTTTGCTAGGATTTGAATTTATAGAATTCTGTATCAAGATATCATTTTCTTTCATTTCTTTCACTAGTTGTTGGTTTGGATTCGGACTAATGTTTACGGTTTTTTTAAGGTTTTCCAGTTCACAGGTTAACTGTTTAATTTCGCTATTCTTGCGAGTTAATTCATTATTCTGTAAACTTACTTCAAGCGATAGCTGTTTCACATCATCTTTTAGAGTTATTAAAACCTGAAAGACCCCACGCTGGATTCCACCACGTTCACACTTGGAGCAGCATGGCATGCCAAATTTATCTTCAGATTTAATGCAACCTTTATGTAAGTTCACATCACAAATACAACACTTGGTAGCATCTTGCTTAATAAGAGTATTACATGATACACACTTTAATATGTCACTTGTAGTTATTTCACTTATAGAGGATTCAGATAACGACCGGCTTAACATGGCAGCCATGATTATAATACTTTAGTGAAAACGGATTCGTGATCCGGATTCGTTACATTTTTTTAAAAGGATTCGTATTCGAATCCAAACGTAGATGATTCGAATCCTTATAAAAGGATTCGAATTGTTATAAATGGATTCGAATCCTTATAAAAGGAATCGAATCCTTATAAAATTCGAATCCTGATACATGGATTCAAATCCTCCTAAATAATTCGAATCATCGCTATTAAGGCTGGGATTCGAATTCGATTAAATCAAATAGTTAAATATTCTAATATGAATATTTAAACCACTAAATTATTCATATTTGAATATAAATATTAAAATTTTCGAATAATTCAAATATTTGTGAATGAATATTTGGTTACTTAACTATGAAAAATATCCAACGTTAATATATATATTTTTAACTTCACTTGAAATCAGTGTTTTATACGCGTGGCGCATGAAGTAAAATTTCGAGTTTAGAAAAGCCCCGTGAAAATTTGTCTCGGGTCGCTGCGCGACCCGAGACAAATTTTTACGGGGCTTTTCTAAACTCGAAATTTTACTTCATGCTTAGTCTGGGAGTGGACAACACTCGTTCTGAGAAGTTTCAAATTGAAGGATTACTCTAGATTATTAAGTTTATTACCGTTTTACAAAGGCTACAGCTCAAAGGACCAACCATGGTCTTCGCAGAACGAAGGACTACAGGGAATCGAAGTTTTTTTACAAGAAAACAATATCTGAAGGTTTACAGCATGGATAGGAAAGAAAACATCTAATTTTGAAAAAATATCGAAGTTGGGTTGGTTTTCAGTGCATTTTTAACTTCACTATAAATCAGTGTTTCATACGCGTGGCGCATGAAGTAAAATTTCGAGTTTAGAAAAGCCCCGCGAAAATGTGTCTCGGGTCGCTGCGCGACCCTCGACAAATTTTCTACGCGGGGCTTTTCTAAACTCGAAATTATACTTCATGCTTAGTCTGGGAGTGGACAACACTCGTTTGAATTTTGAATTTAACTCTTTTAAAAAATCGACGTATGTAATATAATAAATCATTCATTGAAATCATAGAAAAAGATGCAAAATTTTACCTAAAATTAACATTTAGAGTTAACTTTATAATTTGTTCGGCTCTTAATGGGTGAATATTTTATTCCTAAAAAACCGTTTTTATTTAATATTAAAGTTGCATTTAATACAATAACAAACTGTGGATAAATCGACATAAATCTAGAAATATCAAAAATCCCGACATGTAGAAAATCTTGACGGTCCACTCCCAGACTAAGCATGAAGTAAAATTTCGAGTTTAGATAAGCCCCGCGTAAACGGGGGTTTTCTAAACTCGAAATGTTACTTCATGCGCCACGCGTATAAAACACTGATTTAAAGTGAAGTTAAAAACGCACTGAAAACCAACCCAACTTCGATATTTTTTCAAAATTGGATGTTTTCTTTCCTATCCATGCTGTAAACCTTCAGATATTCGTTGTTTTCTTGTAAATAAACTTCGATTCCCTGTAGTCCTTCGGTCTCCGAAGACCATGATTGGTCCTTCGAGCTGTAGTCTTTGTAAATTGGTAATAAACTTAGTAATCTAGAGTAATCCTTTAATTTGAAACTTCTAAGAACAAGTGTTGTCCACTCCCAGACTAAGCATGAAGTAAAATTTCGAGTTTAGAAAAGCCCCGCGTAGAAAATTTGTCGAGGGTCGCGCAGCGACCCGAGACAAATTTTCACGGGGCTTTTCTAAACTCGAAATTTTACTTCATGCGCCAGGCGTATAAAACACAGATTCAAAATGAAGTTCAATAACACATATATCATCATTAATTAAAATCATTATATAATCAGATATTTATACATGTTCGTGTAAAACATGTACATTGTTATTGCATCGATAAATATGAATATGTTTGTTAATAAAAACTGATAGAATAAAATATTACTGGTTGCAAATAATAGATTCAAATTTATTTTTAAAGGATTTGTATCCGTGATTCAAAAATGAGGATTCGAATCTTTGATTCGAATCATATTTTTCACTTACGAATCCTTTATTCGAGTATTCGTGATTCGAATCATATTAGGTGATTCGGATTCGTGATTCGAATCATGTTTTTGAGGATTCATCCCAGCTCTGGTATGTATACGTCTATATATTTTATGTGATTTTTTTTCTTCTTTCGTGTTTCGACATCCGCTTTAATTCATTAGCCCGAGCTCTAGTTGGATTGATTGATTGATTGATAACGTTCACGTCAATGTAAATTATTACACAAGCAAATGACTTATTACCATAAACAGATGAATTGAGGAGAGCTAATTTGCATGTTTCGGATCTCGATCGGCTACCTGTGTTGTTCGTGACGGGCGATGATTGGATGGATGCGTTGGGTTATTATGGGAAAGGGAAAGTTTCGAAATTTATGAATGAACGGAAAAGCTCCAGTGTGGTCTCTGCCCTACTCTAATAATCACTTTATCCCGCATATTTCTATAATTCTCTTGATATTAATCACTTCCAATCCGTTGTCAGAGAAAACCAAAAAATTTAAAATCTGTCTAAAATCATCAACTATTTTAACTTTTTCATCCCTGGATTTTTTCTGGTACAATGTTTTGTACACTGCATATTATTTATTACTATCTCAGATATACAAAGAGTTTTTCTTTTAAGTATACAAGATCTCAATATACTTTATACCTTGTAAATCTTCAGATATTCGTTGTTTTTACAAATATTTCAAATTTAACTTTTAAACGAGTGTTTTCCACTCCCAGATTAAGCATGAAGTAAAATTTCGAGTTTAGAAATGCCTGAAAATTTGGTTTGGACGCGTAGCGCTAAGCGGCCAAACCAAATTTTCAGGCTTTTCTAAACTCGAAATGTTACTTCACGCGCCACGCGTACTAAACACTGCTGTGATGTGATGTTCAGAATATACGTTTTTAGCATACTGCTTCAGTACAATATTTTAAACTTGACTTGACGCAACCAAACCAAATTTTTAGGGTTTTCTAAACTCGAAATTTTACTTTATGCTTAATCCGGGATTGGAAAACACTCATTTAAAGCTTCTCAATTCCAAATTCAGGAATATATGAGAGTATACTTAAAAGAAAAAATCCCTGTTTATTTTTTGCGTGTGTAATAAACATCGAGTGAATGAGTTGGGATTTTCTTTGGGGGGATTATTTGCCGGAGCGCGCACATCCGCCCATTGATGATTCCTCACGGCTGTTGGGCAAGTGAGTGGCTTAATGGCCAAATGGCTAATAGCGAGAGAGTGTCTCGCCTTTTTCTTTTTTGCCGTTAATCGGATACGGCCTAATCGTCAATCGCGCCAGAGGAAATTGGAATTGTGTCAAGAAGGAGGGCGCTCGATTCAGGATTCGTCTTGGGGGTCCTATTGGACTATTCTTCTAATTGGAACGCTATTTCACAGAAAAAAAAAACGACAATGACAATAGAAATTAATCAGGCATTCAAAGATCACGAAGAAAATAGTTGGATTGGAATGACAATATTTTAGAATTATTCATCGATGTTCTAAAGCTCACTTTCGCTCGTTTTAATTTATTTTATGATTGCTATCGCTCGCAAAGTAATATCTTTTAGTTCTACGGATGTCTTGAAAAGTCATTGAAATAAAAATCGAGTAAACAAGAAAAAAAAAAACAAATAGACGCAGGTACACACCAGGTACATTCCCAATATCAAATATGATTATTTCTGGATACGATTACATTTTCTCATTATTCGCGAATACGAATTCGAGTAATTTTATTTTCTAGCTATACACAGCGTATTTTTTAACGTGCTACTAGAGATACAAAGATGGTTCAATTTAACAAACACAAAGTCTACACATTTGCTACAAAATAAAACTTTCATGTAGAGACATTTATTTTTACAATACTAGGAAAAAAGTAAAAATCAACAAGATGTTCTTTCTGTCATGACTTTGTGAAATAAACAAAAAGATAGTTAACTGAAATTTGCTCAAGCTGGAGCAAAATGATTCTAATCCTCGAAAAGGATATTCTAAACGGGGTCTAATAGTCAAACAATAATTCGAATCCATTGTGAGGTTAGACGAAATTTATTAATGTCTGATTAAACAATCAAACATAAGGAGCAAAGCTGTAGCTAGAAAACAATTTCGGGAGGGGGGGGGGGGTGCTATTGGTAAAAATATGGTTTTTGCTTTTTAGGGCCGCTTTAACATACAAAAATTTAACATTTTGAAAATTTCGGAGGGGGTTTGAACCTCCATATCCCCCCCCCTGGCTATGACCTTGATAATAAGTATATTTTTGAATTTCTTTTTACGTCAGTGATTTATACGCCTAGCGCATGAAGTAACATTTTGAGTTAAGAAAAGCCTGAAAATTTGGATTTGCTCCATGCCGAAATCCAAATTTTCAGGCTTACCTAAACTCGAAATTTTACTTCATGTTTCCTCTAGGAGTAGCAACACATGCTATAAGCTTCAAACGAAACGTTTTTATGTACACAAAAAATGCCTGAAAATTTACAATAAAAAATGTACTTTGTGTTTTATTATCAAACACTTACGTTTGGTTGATATTATTGCAAGTAAAAGTGATTCCTAAAATGTTCATTGTTATTAAACCAGGAATTCTACTCGTTGATTAATTAAGTATGAAGTCAAATTTCGAGTTTAGGAAAGTCTGAAAATTTGAATTTAAGCGCGGAGCTACCTGTATCTGGTCGCCGCACTTTGATAATTCTAATAACCAGATTGAACGTATGCAAAATAAATTCTTACAACATATGTTTTATCGCACCAGATCACATGGCGAAATCTATAGTCGCAGTGGTATGCTTGCTCGTATTAACTTAAAGTCATTGGAAGAGCGACGCATTATAATGGATCTATGTTTCTTGTACAAATTAGCTAATGGTTTTATAAATTGTGGTCATTTATTGGCACGGCTAAATTTTATTATACCATGTAATACACGTAGTAAGTTACTGTTTCGCGAGAATTTCTGCCGTACAAAGTATGGTATAAATGAACCCATTAATAGAATGATGCGTTACTACAATAATATATATAAAGTTAATCCGAATCTTCATATGTTTAATATTCCAATTTCAACATTTAAAAATAAATTAAATTGTATGACTCTTATTTAGCTCTGTTGTATCAAATTATGCTAAGTGTACTGTAATTTAAGTTTACTTGTTATCAATTTGTATATATTTTTTTTCTTTCTTGTTATATTTTGTTAAATAGGTGTACCGTTTGAATAAATAAATAAATAAAATCAAAATGTTCAGACCTTTGTAAAATCGAAATTTTACTTTATGCGTCAGGCATATAAAATACTGTAATATGGTGAATTCATATGATATCAACAATTGTTAATCTATAGAAGTTCAAAGAAGACAAGCAATTGTTAAAAAATATTATACATTCTACAGAAACAAATAAAAACCACGATGACATGAGAAGAATAAAGTTTAAAACGTCAAAGTTTAAGCCGAATAAAAATTATCCAAAAGCTACAACATTTTCTAAAATACAAAAGATTGTTATGCATTTGTAGACAATGATGCAAATGTTACAGCATTTTAAAATCACAAAGATTGTTAAAAAATTGATATGTCTATCATAGTACTGACCCCCATGTTAGATACTTTAGCTTTTAGTTGCTTTATTTTTCAACAAATGTTTCTTATTCCTGCTAAACTTTGTTCATAAGCCTCACTTATGCTTTCAGTTTTCTACAAAATATTAATATGACACGTTTATAGGAATAGCCAATTTATTCGAAGTAATTAATTCGTTGACATAAGTCGACATAAAGTATGGAAACATTTCACAAAAAAAATATTTTTTAGAGAATCCAAAAAAATCAGAAACTTATATGAACATCAGTAATAATATGCGCTATTTGTTTTTAAGGGAAAATAATATTTCGCGAAAATTTTGCACATTTAAAAATTCCAGAAAATTTATCAACCTACTAAATTTGATTTTTGAGCGCTCATTATTTTGAGCACTCAGCATCAAATTAAAGCCCTTTGAATGGTAAACCATTAACTTTTCGAATAAATTAAATCAATTCACTTTTTCATGCAATAGATCACTTTAATAAACCAAGTGCAAAAATTGAAAAATGTGCTTTTTTGAATAAAACGCTGATTAAATGTTAAATTTCGAAAACAAACACAAAATATTTTAGAGTATATTTTGAGCTTCGTTTAAAATTAGTATTTTATACGCATGGCGCATGAAGTAAAATTTCGAGATTAGAAAAGCCTCAAAACTTGGTTTGGTCACCTAGTACGCTATACTTTTTATTTCCTATGTGTATGGAAAAATTAATGTTAGCGCACAGAAAAATGTTTTTTAAATGTGCATTTAAAAAATATTTTCCTTTGCACTTATACAAAATATTGTTCATTACTCGATATTTTTATTACTCCAAAATGTTTATAACAGTTCTAAAAATCACACTGTGAGGTGTTGGTTACAATAATTAGGTAATTGCACAGGAAAATGTTTTTCTGTGCACTTTACATGAGACGGAAAAATATTTTTTTGTGCGCATTACTTTTTATATACTTACTTACTTGGTATACTTTTTTTCGCTACGCGACCAAATCAAATTTTTAGGCTTTTCTAAACTCAAAATGTTACTGCATGCTTAATCTGGGAGTGGAAAACACTCGTTTAAAGCTTCAATTTGAGTCATTTTCAAATACGACGAATATCTAAAAATGTACAGCGTGTACAGTACATTAGGGCACTGGTACTGGGTATATTTATAAGTATTTAAATCCCCCCCAAAAAATTACACCCTAATTTAGGGCAAAATCCCCAAAATTGGCAGCACTGATTATTATACAATATCTAAAATAATCCTTTTTTGTATAAAATAATGCTTTTTGCATAAAATAATGCTTTTTTGAATAAAATAATGCCATTTTTGGCTAAGATCTCTGCTTTTTAAGCGCTTTTTTAAAAAGATAGAAAGAAATCCGAGCTCTAATAATGACATTTGATATAAGTCGGCTAGCCGACATTTGGACTATAATAACACTTAACATAAGTCGGCGGTAGCCGACAATTAAACTATAATCACAGTTGAGATAAGTCGGCGCAAGCCGAAATTTAACTAATCGTGCCAACTTGACACGAGTTTGAATTGAACTATAATGAGATCGTCATGTTATTTTTTTTTCTTTGTGACAGTTCCGATACACATTTTAACACTTATGTCATATTATAAAGTATGTATTCCACTCTCAGACTAAGCATGAAGTAAAATTTCGAATTTAAAAAAGCCCCGCGTGGAAAATTTGTTGAGACAAATTTTTACGGGGCTTTTTTAAACTCGAAATTTTACTTCATGCGCCATGCGTATAAATCACTGATTTACAGTAGTTATAAATATATAACGCTTAGATGTGATGGTGATTAATATTTACCTAAATGTAGCAAAAAAATGCAAGAATTACTTTTTACTTGTGAATAGTTTTGGAATGATAATAATAAAAGTAGAATAAATTTAGTTTGAGCCACTTTTCCATATTGTTGATATTTAAATCATTATATCGAATGTTCAATAAAAAAAAACCTCTAGAGTGCTTTAGGAATTGTCATATAAAACGTCAGACATAATAATTATAATGTTTAATTTCAGAGTTGCCAACCTACATTTTATTCCATGGCACTCTAGAGGTTTTATTTTATTGAACATACGATATCTTTAACGAAGAAAGTGCTATGATGGACACATCACCATTTTTTTATTTAAATGATGCTGTTGTTCAAGTGCTCAATATTATTGTAAAGTGTCTTTGGACCCCCTGATAAAACATGCATTTTTTACTTTTCTAAACTCGAAATATTCAACTATTTGCGCCAGTCGTATAGAACACCGATTTAGTGTGATGTTCTAAACACACTTAACTTTATCCATATTAACAATATCATAAAATCAACCCAAAAAGTAAAAAAGATTTATATTTTTTGTGTAAATAACAAAACCCTGTATCAATTTAAAGTCTACAGTGATTTTGGTCCAAGGATTATTTATTACATTTCATATTTGCAAAAATTGGCTAGATTTTTTAGAAAAATAAACAAAGTACAATTAATACGTAATTACATTATTTTTGATAATATTAAATTTATATTTTTGAATATCCAATCTAAGAATATAGAGATCTAGAGTGTTTAGCATAAAGAGCCTCGTGGGGTTTGTGTTCTGGCAAAGGCCGTTGACCGCCTATAAAAACGTAGCCAAAGGCTATTTTACAACTATCCACCTCGGTGTATACACCTATTTTATGTCCGATGGGTCTCCCCATATATCCTCGCGATCGGATGTTGATGCTGGGTCAGGATGCGAACCCGAGTGCGAGAGAAAGACAGAGAAGAGCAGGTGGCGCTCGATTTCTCGTTTTTCCCTTTTCTTCATCCATTCTCGGTTTTCTTTTTGTTTTCACCGTGGCGTTCGTAACAAGTGAAGGCCGTGTCGTTGGTTCTTCTCGTTTGTTTTCACGCGCGCCACTGATTTCTCGGTCAAATTGAATTTGTTGGGAAAAAAGAGAGTTTTGTATAATCTAATTATCTGAAGGATCGTGTTGTTGACCACACATTTGTAAATCATGTTTTTGTTGGGAATTATTGTCTTTGATTTTTCTTGAACCATGAAAATAACTAATTTCTGTATATTTCTGCATAAAATATCCACAGTTAATTTAAATAAATAAAATAAGTAAATTTACCGCTGCATTTGATTAATTAGGTAGATCTTTATTTTGAGCATTTGACCTATGTAAACTGCAAACTCCTGCATCAAAAAACTAATATTATCGGTACACATAAAAAGACTGTTATTCCTAACTTCACTTTTAATAAAAAGTTAAGTAAGGAATAACAGTCTTTTTATGTGTAATAATCACTTCACGTAAACTCAAAAACATACAGTTATTATTATATTTGGTTTGATTCTCATTGATCACTTGATAAACCATCATTGAATATTTCATATCTAATAAAAATCACTAGGTTTATTTCACTACTATTATTTAGTTATTTAGACTATTTTAACATATTTATTAATAGCTTTACAGTAAAGTATAATGAAAAGCGGTCTCCAAATAGTCAATAATGCTAGCCTAAACTTAAATAGCTTTTAACGCTAAACGGCTCTAAGTTGAAATTTAAATAAAAATAAATTAAAGCTAGATTTTCGAACTTTGATTAAAGTTTAGTTTCAGAAAGCTGTGACGAATCCTAAAAAAAGGATTCGAAACACGTATCCGAATCATTTACTGGGATTAGTATCGGAAATACTAATTTTCATTTAGTTTAAGTCCTTCATTTTGTTATGGGGAAATGTAATTGGTGTTACTTCAGTACTTAATTTTTCAATTCTTTGTTGTATTGTATTAATATTAATTTTATGTTTGTAAAGATATTTTCGTTAATTTAATTAATAAATACTCCAATAATCAATCCTAGTTTTGGAATCACGAATACAAATCCTTTAAAAATAAAATCAATTATTCAATAACATTTTTTATAATAAATACTGGTTGTTAACAGTCGCCCGTTAACGACTAGTATTTATTATAAAACATGTTCAAAATCTATTTATTACTAGCAGTATACAGGATGGCTGATATTTTAGTGCCCAGCTTATATCTGCTAAAATATTGAAGATACAAAAAAAATCTGAAACTTATCATATGCAACGTGATCTATAAGATGGAACAATTTTTTTTTTCCATGGCCAGCCTATTTTACAGAAAAAGACAACATTTTTTTATAAATGGCCCTGAATATTTTTAAGAATCAGATTCTTAATGAAATTCTCTTTACAATGATGTATCACAAGTACCATTTTACTTGAAGAATTATTTCAAAAGAATGAAAACCTGTTGATAGCACAGTACATCAAAGTATAAACAATGTTAATAAGTAGGTACAATTACACCAATAAAAGGTTATAACTGTTAAACGTAACAAGTATTTGCTAATGTGATCAAATTTGATAAGCAATTACAATAAATTAGGCATAATATAAAAGCCAAGTAGTACTTGTGATAAATCATTGTAAAGACAATTTATCTAAGGATCTAATTCTCAAAACATATACAGGGTATTCCATATTAAAAAATAATTGCTGTTATTTTTCCAGAAAATGTGTAGGCCATAGAAAAAATATTGTTTTTTATCTTGTAGATCACGTTGCACATAATATGTTTCATATTAAACTTTATTCTGTATCATTGATATTTTAGCAGATATAAGCTGGACACTAAATAATTAGAAACCTTGTATAAGTAAGATAATGTATATATTTTTTAGCATTCGCCATATTTCACTGTTAAGGGAAGCCTGAAAATTTGGATTTGGACACTACGCTTCGCTGGACACCCTGGTTTAATAATAAACAAAAATTATACATATCACTTTTACTTCAAATAATATTAACCCATTAAGCACCATTGATGCAATAACGCAACATTATTATTTTTTTTTTTTAAATACTAAATAGGTTAATTTGATACATTGTTTTATTTGACTTGACTTCAGAATGTGTGAAGAAAAATGTAAATATTTTATTATTCAAATATTTCAATTAGAACTCGTTTAAAAAAATTAGTTTTTAGTGTATTTCCAACTTCACAATATTTCAGTGTTTTATACGCGTGGCGCATCAAGTAAAATTTCGAGTTTAGAAAAGCCTAAAAAACTTGGTTTGGTCACTCCACTTCGCGAAACGACCAAACCAAATTTTGCGGCTTTGCTAAACTCGAAATTTTACTTCATGCTTAATCTGGACGTGGAAACACTCGTTCTAAGATTTAAATTGAACACTTTTATAAAATTGACGAACGCCTGAAAATGTACAGTGTATAAAGTTATATGTATTTAAAAAACAAATTTCCATTAAGTAATATAATAAGTTATTCATAGAAATCACAAAAAGAAGTGTAGAATTTTACCTAAAATTAACTTTTAGAGTTAACTCTATAATTTCGCGGCCGTTATTGGGTTAAACCCTGGGTCTCCAAACTATCTTCTTCGCGGGCCACAAATACAATTCTACATAATAAAGTCGGCCAAGATCCGATTAATTTTATAAAATTATGAAAAATTTAAGGAACAATTGTTACAATATTTCAAAATATGACATTTACAAAAAAAATTACAAACAATCGCGGGCCGGATTCATGCAAGTCGCGGGCCGGATTTGGCCCGCGGGCCGTAGTTTGGAGACCACTGGGTTAAACAAAACTTGATTATTCAATAATAAATCACTTTAAATTAAAAATAGATGATCTTGTTTTGAATAAATGTACAGTCATTGTCGCTTTTATATAAACATTCAATTTGAAGCTTCTAACGAGTGTTGCCACTACTTGATTAAGCATGAAGTAAAATTTCGAGTTTAGAGAAGCCTGAAAATCCAGATTTGGGAGCGGAGTAAAGCGTAGTGTCAAAATACAAATTTTTAAGGTTTTCTAAGCTCGAAAGTTTACTTCATGCGCCAAGCATAAACTGCATATGTTTGAACATATTATCATATTAAATCTATGTAGTTCAATTTTCTTAGGTTTATTAGCTTGCGAAAGTGTAGACATTTATAAAATAATTATTACAAACAGCTTTTAGACTAAGATTTCAATGAAATGTAAGTTAACTTGGACAGCTTCCAAAAGTAAACCAATTTATATAAAATCATTTTTAATCCCGAAACAAAACACTTTTAATTGCTTCTAGCATCGTTTCTTTAAAAAATAATCATTATTTATAGACATTACACTTTCCGATATTTAATTTAAAATGTTAATTTCATTTCAATCCTCACTTATGCCCCGTTACATCGCAGTTACTTAATCGTGTTTAAGAAATTCACAACCAACCCTCTGATTAAAATCAAAATTCGAAAATATAAAACTGTTTTAAATTTGTAAGATATTGCCAACATGTATGTCTCTGACATCAAAATGAAAATGTGCAAACAATAACCTATTAAATAAATTAGATTTAAAAAAAATAAATTTATGACTAAAAATGTGTTTTTACGAACAGTGAAAAGTAAATCACTGATTACCATTAATTAGCTGTGGTGCAAGCAGGGTTGTTATATTTAAACACTTTGTTTTTAAATAGTGTTTTCAACATGTTTAAAAACAGCCGCCGTGTTTTGAACGGTTTTGTTTTAAACGTGTGTTAAATGTTAAATTCGTTTAAAACATGTTTTAAACGTTAATTTTGTTTGAATCGCTTTTTTATTATCTTAAATTTGGTAAACTAAGTTATTAGTTAGTTTTTCATGTGTTCTAACTTCCTTGTAATTAAGTAATTTAGAAGGTATAATATGCACTGGTTTTTTATGTTTGTGGAAATGTATTTCTTCTGATAAATTATAAGATTGAAATTTAGTTCTAACGAGTATCTCCACTCCCAGACTAAGCATGAAGTAAAATTTCGAGTTTAGAAAAGCCTGAAAATTTGGCTCGGGCGCGTAGCGAAGCGGAGCGACCGAGCCAAATTAGGCTTTTCTAAACTCGAAATTTTACTTCATGCGCCACGCGCATAAAACATTGATTTCAAGTGAAGTTCAAAATATACTGATAAGGTTTATACATTTATGATTTATTGCAGTATTAAATAAATTCTAAATAACCTTATTTTCTTATGGCGATTGAGGTTCTTTATAAGACTTTAACCAGGGCTATTAAATTATTAGTTGTAAACTAACAATAATAATCTACTAAAACGTTTAATTAATCCGAAAATGTCAATATCATTCTTAGAACTATGTGCTAACGTCTATTACTAAGGCTGGTTATGTTTTAAACACGTTTTAAACATGTTTTGAACATGTTTTAAACATGTTTTAAGCACGTTTTAAACATATTTTTAATTGTTAATGTTTTAAACACTGTTTCAGTAAAAAAAAAACACGTTTTGTAAAAAAACTGTTTGTTTTAATTAAAACGAAAAAAAAAACGTTTTTTTAACAACCCTGGGTGCAAGTGACTATTAACCTGTGATGAAATTTTATTTAAAATAATTACAGTAAATTTAATTAAAACACATGGCTTTGTATCTCTTAATAGTTACTTTGATTAAAACACGTTTTAAAGTGTTGAAAAAGGGTTCTAAGTGTTTTACTTATATTATTACTTTAACAACTGTGAATGGTTTGATATATTTAACAGTCCTCTAAGGAGTTTTAGATTTGGAATCATGCAAAATATTTTAGGATAATAAATCAATTTCATTATTAGTTTTCCTTATGTTTATTGTTTTTAGATTTTGTTATTTCTATATAGAATAATTGCTGTAATTATTACCACCATTTATTAAATTTAAGTTATTAATGTTAATACGTTTTATCAATTTTTAAATATTATTGTTATTATTTTGTACATATTCTTTGTAAAAGGGGTTTCCCGTGAGAGAATAAATAAAAATAAAATAAAAATAAAATTTAAGTAACTCAATCAATCCGAACACAAATCTGAATTGTTAAATCAGTAAAATATATAAAGTGAGTTTTAATTAAATTTACCATTAAAAAAGATTGACTATTACAAAAAATATTTGCAGATTTCTTTGAACAAATCGTGGACAAGTCAATAATTTAAAATTTCGTATATGCAGTCACCATCTAGCGGCAGACCTGGGAATTACACTAGTCGGATAACAGCGTTCAGTTCAGCGTTTAAATGATAGGTAGCGCTCGCATCGTTTACAGAAAATTGCACGAGAATTATTTAGTGTTTCGTCGCGAGATGCCGCGTAGAGCGGATGATATATTGAGTTGCCTACATTAAAACCTCGTACGGGAATAAATTCAAATTTAATCTAAATAAATACAGATTGCTGACATGAATAAATTTAAGACCATTAAAAATATTAAGTCAACATATTTTTTATAAAATAAAATTGATTTTTTTAATTATTTACAGAATACTTACAAGAAATTAAAGCGAATTTATCGTCTTTCTGCAAACATATTTTGTCTCGCTGAGAGGCAATGAATATTGGGAAAAGTTTCAAGGAGACAAACAAAATGTTTGCAGAGTGACGATAAATTCGCTTTTATATTCTGTATACCGATCAACTACTTCCGAAACATAGTCCAAAATGTTAGATTTAGAGGAAACACTAATTACTAGTTAAATATATTGTATTGTGGAGGCTTCTACTTCGTTATACATGCTAATTTAACAATAAAACACTTTAAACTTTGTTTGTATAACACTTATTAATAAGTGTTATACAAACAAAGTTTAAAGTGCTTTATTGTTAATTATTATATGAACTGTATAATCCTTTTGATCTTTTTTACTTTCCCCCGTATGTAATACAAAGAGAAAGTATTGTTTTCGTGAAAATTTTCGAATCAAAAATTTTAGCGGAAATATCCGTTTTGAGGTCCCCTGAGTCGAATAAGACCACTTTTGAAAAATGTCTGTCTGTCTGTGTGTCTGTGTGTGTGTCTGTGTGCGCTGTACCGCAAAAACCGCTAAAGATATCGAGATGAAACTTGAAACTTAAGCTTTTTGTTACAATCGGAAGAACTGAAAAGCTTTTGGTGAAAATCAGAAAACCGGAAGTAGTACTTTACTCTTAGCGTTTTTCAGTTTTTTTAGATTTTTTCAATGAATGTTCATCAAACAAAAAATTCTTTCAAATAAAAGTTGTAGATAATAACAAAATGAAGATGTATTGTTCACTTACTTTTTGTCATAGCACTCTTAGTTTTTAAGATATTTCAAAAGTTGTGTGTTTTATCTAGTTATTGATGTGTGACAGTGTATGTGTCGATACAATTGAAAAATGTTTCAAATAAAAGTTGTAGGAAATAAAAAACTAAAGAAATTTGTAGACTCACTTTTTGTCATAGCACTCTTAGTTTTTGAGATATTTAATAAATAGTGTTTTTACTTTCCCCCGTATGTAATACAAAGGGAAAGTATTGTTTTCGTGAACATTTTCGAATCAAAAATTTTAGCGGAAATATCCGTTTTGAGGTCCCCTGAGTCGAATAAGACCACTTTTGAAAAATGTCTGTCTGTCTGTGTGTCTGTGTGTGTGTCTGTGTGCGCTGTACCGCAAAAACCGCTAAAGATATCGAGATGAAACTTGAAACTTAAGCTTTTTGTTACAATCGGAAGAACTGAAAAGCTTTTGGTGAAAATCGAAAAACCGGAAGTGGTACTTTACTCTTAGCGTTTTTCAGTTTTTTCAGATTTTTTCAATAAATGTTCACCAAACAAAAAATTCTTTCAAATAAAAGTTGTAGATAATAATAAAATGAAGATGTATTGTTCACTTACTTTTTGTCATAGCACTCTTAGTTTTTAAGATATTTCAAAAGTTGTGTGTTTTATCTAGTTATTGGTGTGTGACAGTGTATGTGTCGATACAATTGAAAAATGTTTCAAATAAAAGTTGTAGGAAATAAAAAACTAAATATTTTTTGTGGACTCACTTTTTGTCATAGCACTCTTTGTGTTTGAGATATTTAATAAATAGTGTTTTTTATCTAGTCATTGATTTGTGTCAGTGTGTGTGTTGATACAATTGGAAAATGTTTCAAATAAAAGTTATAGGTAATAAAATATTAAAGATTTTTTGTATCTTCACTTTTTGTCATAGCACTCTTAGTTTTTGAGATATTCAATAAATAGTGTTTTTTATCTAGTCATTGGTTTGTGTCAGTATGTGTTGATCCAATTGAAAAATGTTTCAAATAAAAGTTGTAGTTATCAAAAAGTTGAAGACATTTTGAAAATAATAATGCTACAAATATTTTAAAAGTGATTTAATACGCAATTTACGGGGGAAAGTACTATGATGGACACATCACCATTTTTATGATACGTATAGCTTCATCATGAGCGATTATTAATAAGTATTTTGAGTAGTAAAGAGTTAGAAGTTTGAGTTAGTAAATTAATAATATCTGACTTATATCGTTAACTTGTTCCTCATTGATCACTTGGTAAAACATTTCTACTAATATAAAGGTTTTAAATTTAAATTCACTTGGTTTGTTTTACTAATAAAAATGTAAAATTTATTCGTAAAACAAACCAAGTGAATTTAAATTAAAAACTTTTATTTTAATATCTGACTTTCAGGGACATTTTGATTAATCGGCATTTACGAGGATTCGGAAGTAGTTGATCCATATACAGAATTTAAAAGCAAATTTATCGTCTCTCAGAAAACATTTTTTTTCGATTTATTTTACCCCTTTAAAATATTATGATTTTTAGAAAAAAATTTAGAGAATTTATACGAATTTTTCATATTTATGTATTGTATTAGAAATAAGTTTGGTAAAATACATTCCTTAGACAAAAAATCTTTTCATATTATTTAAATACCTACAGCGGACTAAACCGTTCGAGTTAGTTTAATATTGTGTTAGTGCAAAAGCAGAGCATAGTGCTAGTGTACACATTAATTAGTGTAATTAAGTTATTAAAATCTAAGGGATACTAATGAGTAAACCCTTAGTATTAAACCTATAGTAAATTAAGTTAGCTAAATATTACTCATTGATGCATTTGTGATCAGATTGTAATTATAGTAAAATACAACTAAGTGTTTTGCAAATAATAATAAAAAAAATATATATTATTTAAATATCAAAGAGCATATATACGATTTTCCAGATTCGAAAATATGAAAAATTAGACAAAATCGTATAGCTTCTTTTTGATAATAAAAATAACTTCATGGCATTTCTTGTCTCAGAAAGTTATTAAACTAACTTACAAAAACATAAAATTTTAACGTTTAACATCTACCACCATGATCACAATTTTCATGATGGAAATATGAAATTAATTCTAAATAATTTATACATAAAATTGCTGTGTTTTTAGGAGTACTAATTACTTATTAATTTAATTGACTTGGGTGCAAATGGACATAAATATGCTAATTTGATAGCATATTTATGTCCATTTGCACCCAAGTCGATTAAGTTATCAGTAATTAGTACTCCCAAAAACACAGCAATTATTTGTATAAATTATTTAGAAAATCGCATAATGATAAAAGAGACATGTTCAGGATATCTTACAAATTTAAAAGATTATTATATTCTAGAATTATGACTTAATCATAGGTTTATTCAATGATTAGTGGTTGATTAAAGTTAATAAAAATGTATTTGTTTTTCAAATTTATGTTTACACCAAGTTTTCGGAAAGGCAATGTTTTTAATTCTTCACTCATTCTGCTCTATTTTAGAAAATTAAGGGATGAACCCTGTGTAAACGCCTCAAAAATAGGCCTAACTTTAGGAGTGGACTGGAAGAAGAAAAATTAACCAATAATTTTCGCTCCTTTTGCAATTAATTAATTGTTCTTTCATTAATCGCAATTGATGTTTTTTTTTTTGGGGGGGTTTGGCTTTTACCTGGCCTTAGTTATATAACTATTAGCGAACATCAATGTTTATTTTAACTATCTTTCAGTTTGTAACTAATACTAGTATATAAATTTAATAGATATTTGGACGTCACAACACATTCGCACCACACCCAGGGTCACGACGAGAAATTATTTTTAAATAAAATCTCGCCGTGCACGGAATCGAACCCAAATTGTGGCTCGCCGAGCGATACAGCCCGGCGAGGGCCTCTCCAAAATATCTAAACCAGCAAATTTTGAAGAGAGACACCCTCTACAAGCGCAGGAGTATAATGGAAGAAAAGAAACCACAATTTATGGTGTGTTGATGTTACAATTTATGACTTTATCTGTTTGAATAGCAGGTAGTTTCCCTTTTTGCCCTTTTTAAAGCGTTTTAAACGGTCGTTCATGTTCGTTTGATGACTCCAACAATTTAACTCATTAATCAATATGTTATGAAATGGTATTATTTGGTTACGTTTTAATCAAATCGATTAAATAGAGCAGGCTAATCTAGCAATAAAAAAATGCAAAATAAGGTTATGATCTGGGTTTAAAACGTGTTCAAAATATATTTAAAACACGTTTAAAACGTGTTTAAAACAGAATACACAGGGCGTTTTTCTTTTGAGTATACATACCCCGATAATTACAGCGTTTTTAAAGTTGTGGGAAATCGTTGTTTTAATGCGGTTAATTTGAGGCTTTAAAAAAGTGTTTTCCACTCCCATACTAAGCATGAAGTAAAATTTCGAGTTTAGAAAAGCCTAAAAATTTGGATTGGCCGCGTAGCGAAGCGGAGCGGCCAATCCAAATTAGGCTTTTCTAAACTCGAAATTTTACTTCATGCGCCACGCTTAAAAACACTGATTTACAGTGAAGTTCAAAAAACACACACAACAACGGTTATAGGCAACCTAATATACGTTAGACTTTATGGGTTGCCTATAATCACTGCTTTAAACAATATTTTCAGCGCAGAGTTTGACTCATGTTTTATCCACATTTACATATTAGATTGCTAAAGCCGTATATTTTAAACAATTTTTTCAGCGCAGAGTTTGACTCATGCTTTATCCACATTTACATATTAGATTGCTAAAGCCGTATATTTTAAACATTACGATATTTCAGTGTTTTATTCGCGTGGCGCGTGAAGTAAAATTTCGAGTTTAGAAAAGCCTAATTTGGATTGGCCGCTCCGCTTCGCTACGCGGCCAATCCAAATTTTCAGGCTTTTCTAAACTCGAAATTTTACTTCATGCTTAGTCTGGGAGTGGAAAGCCCTCGTTTAAAGATTCAAATTGAAATCTTGAACAAAAAACAACGAACGTCGAAAAATTTACAGTGTATGCTTATGTATACCTGAAAGAAAAAATCCCTGAATTTAAAAACCACATCTATGCACACACATTTTTAATTTGAAACTTCTAAGAACGAGTGTTGTCCACTCCCAGACTAAGCATGAAGTAAAATTTCGAGTTTAGAAAAGCCCCGCGTAGAAAATTTGTCGTCGGTCGCGCAGCGACCCGAGGCAAATTTTCACGGGGCTTTTCTAAACTCGAAATTTTACTTCATGCGCCACGCGTATAAGCCACTGATTTACAGTAAAGTTAACATATATAACGTTCAGGTGTGATGATCAATATTTACCGAGATGTAAACGTCAGATACGTTTTCAAAAATTCCATTGACCTAAAATTGTACACGTAGACATAATTTCCACTCTATTTTACAAATGTCGTATTAATTATCACCTTTTTGAATAATTTCATAAATATCAAATAAATATTCCTATCAAAACCACACCAAGTCGGACAAAAGATAACGCTACGCGCTGGCTGAAAACAAATAGACTTCGTACTACCTGCTAATATTGGGTTGACATTGATATCAAAAAATGCGGTTGGTGTTCATAATGGATTACCCCCTGAGTGCTCGGTCTCTTTCCCCTTACCCTCCAACATTTTAGGAAAGAGATAGAAATCTCAAAATTTTAGATATTTTCGTGTCGTCGCGCCCGGCGACGTTACCGCTCGGCCACCACCTGCCCCGCAATTGAATGTACTTTAACAAACTATGCGCTCTGTACTCCCCGGCGCAGAAGCGTTCACTCCAGGAGTGTTTTCATTTTTATGAATCTTTTTAAATTTTTAATTTTTTTAGTGATCATATTTCATTTGATTATTAAAAGTACAATTAATTAATTGCAAAAGGAGCAAAAATGATTGGTTAATTTTTCTTCTTCCGGTCCACTCCTAAAGTTAGGCCAATTTTTGAGGCGTTTACACAGGGTTCGCCCTTAAATTAATTCAAAAAAGCAGGCTTATTAGGATTAAAACAAATGTAATTTGTACAATAAACATATTTTGAAACGTTGAAATTGTGCTGGGCATGAGAACTCAAAAATAATTTTGATGAGTTGATCATTTTGTTTATAATATTTAAAAGCGGAAAACACTTGCAGAAATATTGTTTTCTTGAAGAAATAAATCTCTCGCACTATTTGTGATATTTTTATTAATATAAAAATCAGATCAATTTCGGTTTACTATTTTTTCGTTATAAAAAGGACTAAAAAATATGAAAATGATAAAATCTCAAAATCCAAGAGTTACAACAAAAGGTGTATAAGTATATAGGTAAATAGTAAACATTTGTAGAATGTATTGAAGTGAGGATCAAACATAAGGAGTGGGTCTATTTTGAAATTCATTATAAATCAGTGTTTTATACGCGTGGTGCATGAAGTAAAATTTCGAGTTTAGAAAAACCTGAAAATTTGGTTTGGTCGCTCAGGCTCTGGCTTTTCTAAACTCGAAATTTTACTTCATGCTTAATCTAGGATTGGAAACACTCGTTAGAAGCTTCAAATTGAAAGCTTTTATAAAAACAATGATTCTCAGAAAATGTACCGGGTGGGCAAATAAGCGAGGTAAGCGGCTGTATCTCAGAAACTAATGATCGTAGAGAGTTACGGTAAAACATTTTATAGGTAAAGTGGGCAAGGGAAAATGCTGGAAATTATTTTTAAGTTTCCAAGATGGCTACCAGTGGGCGTTTCCACTATCTTGAATTACATAAAGTTACGTTTCTCGCGATTTTCCCCAATGAATGTAACAAAAAAGTATTTGCGTTTTAATGCTAACCTAGTGGAACATTTTTTGTAAACACAATGTTTCTCTATCTTTCGAAATAAAGTGGTGGGGGGTATTTGAATGTTGTTTTAAATAAATGCCTGTAACTTCGAAACGGTTTAATGGATTTAGATAAATTTGGTATCATTGAAAAGAGCATTTCTTGGGCTTTTAGGTTTCTCGTAATGGTGACAATTGTGACCTACACGGCCGCCGATAGAGGGCGTTATTCGATATAATAACCAAAATATTGGATTTTCTCAAAAAATTTAAACGCGATGATATGACTTTTTTTAGACTAGAAAATAGACAAATGACCAACCAATAAGCCTGCGCAAACCGCATCTTAATATCTTTATTATTAAGATTATTATTATTACTATTAGATATTAAGATGCGGTTTGCGCAGGCTTATTGGTTGGTCATTTGTCTATTTTCTAGTCTAAAAAAAATCATATCATCTCATTTAATAGAGGGCGTTATTCGATATTATAACCAAAATATTGGATTTTCCCAAAAATTTAAACGCGATGATATGACTTTTTTAGACTAGAAAGGTCCTATCTTAATTTTTTTGAGAAAATCCAATATTTTGGTTATAATATCGAATAACGCCCCCTATTGGCGGCCGTGTAGGTCACAACTTTCATAATTACGAGAAACCTAAAAGCCCAAGAAATGCTCTTTTTAATGATACCAAATTTATCCAAATCCATTAAGCCGTTTCGAAGTTACAAGCATTTATTTAAAACAACATTCAAATACCCTCCACCACTTTATTTCGAAAGATAGAGAAAAAATATTTTTACAAGAAATGTTCCACTTTAAGTTAACATTAAAACGCAAATACTTTTTTGTTACATTCATTGGGGAAAATCGCGAGAAACGTAACTTTATGTAATTCAAGATGGTGGAAACGCCCACTGGCAGCCATCTTAGAAACTTGAAAATAATTTCCAGCATTTTCCCTTGCCCACTTTACCTATAAAATTATTTACCGTAACTCTCTACGATCGTTAGTTTCTGAGATACAGCCGCTTACCTCGCTTATTTGTCTACCCGGTACATAAAAAAATTGTGATGTGTATACCTAAGAAATTCCCTGTATGTGGTCAGGCCTAGATACAGCAAAAAAATAGCTTAATTGGAAAATCAATAAAAAAACGACTAAAATTGATTAAAACAAATCAAGATTGGAAACATCGTCAAAATTTAAAGAAAACAGAACATTTGTGGAGTTTTATAATTCGGTAAACTTGTAGTTTTAATAAACAAATAATGAAATTTAACAAATGTAGTAAAAAATAACTAAAATTAATTATACCGTGCGTTTTATTTAAGTATGGCCATAGGATATTTACATGGTAATAATTGTACCCCATGTTAACTTTTATTGTCGTCTAAATTTGAAACAATTTTTTGTTTTTATTAATAAATGAAACATGTTTCTACAAAATGTTCATTACAAATAGAAAGACTGTTATTCCTTACTTCACTTTTTATTTTTATGTTAGATGTACATTTCGAGACACAAGGTGCTCATTATCAATAACAAACTCAAATGTTCATTGTTAGAAGGACATAAACATGTTAGAATTCTGTATTTTAACTTTCAAGATTAGCAAAACAAATTGCCATTAATCATTTATTGTGATTCTATAAATCAAAAACATATATTTAATATTGATAATCTTCAGTACTTATATTTAGAGCTAATGAAACATATTTACATTATGAAATTTTTGGCATGGTAATTTTTTGGCTTAATTATTTGTATTATTAATTTCAACTTTGAAAGCAAAAATAAAGAAATCTAACATGTTTATGTTCTTCTAACTTTGTACATTTCGTATAAATTATATTGATTTATCAATAAAATCAAAACATTGTTTCAAATTTGTACGCGCAACAAAAGGTAATATGAGGTACATTTTTTACTATGTAGATCCCTATGGCTATACTTAAATAAAACGCAGTGTATATAAATTTTAATGAAATGAATGAAAACGTCAAAAGCAACACATACAAATTTACCAATGAATAAAATTCGTAAATATCAATTTTAACCAAACAGTTTTATTGGAAATAGGTATTAGAATTAAAAAAATAATAATTAAAATTCCATAATCTTTAATTTGGTTGGCGTTCACTTTGTGGTACATCTTCATAACAATTTAATTAAAACACTTTACTTTGTTTTACCACTTTTAATAAAAGTGATAAAACAAAGTTAGGTGTTTTAGTTAAATTGTTAAAATAGTATAGACATGTTAAAATCAATGAAATGCAAAGATAAACATTGAAAATTTGTCTTTTAGGTATACATATCAGGATATTTTGATGTAAATTTTTAGACATTCGTTGGTTTATTAAAAACCTTCAATTTGATACCTCTAACGAGTGTTTCCAATCCCAGATTAAGCATGAAGTAAAATTTCGAGTTTAGAAAAGCCTGAAAATTTGGTTTGGTCGCTCCGCGAAGCGGAGCGACCAAACCAAATTTTTAGGCTTTTCTAAACTCGAAATTTTACTTCATGCGCCACGCGTATAAAACGGTGATTTAAAGTAAAGTTCAAAATATACTGCTTAGATTTGATTACATGTTCATTAATTTTACAAATGTTTATATAGAATATGTGAAAGTATACTTAAAAGAAAATATCTGTGTATTACCATGAATCACAAATTTTAAATAATTACAATATACAAATTAAGATAAATTGACAATAATGTAAAAATTTACCAAGTCGGCAAAAATGTAAATTCCAAAGTGGTATTTAACATACATTTTTAAACTGTCTTTAAAAGATAATTGTTCTTGACTAATGCTTGATGTCTACTTAATACAGGATGTCAACCAAATGACCAAACTTTTAAAACATTCAAATTAATTGGATTTCGGATTTCGTTTTTATGCCACTGGTATGTTCACAAGGGTTGAAGTATTTTGATAAAAAAAAATCAGAAAATGAAACCATTTGAAATCAGCAGCCCTGGATATACTTGGTTAGCATTAATTTAGATGTTATCTAATCCTGAAAATTAAATAATATCATAAGTGAAAGATTATTTTCCCTCTATTGAGGCATTTGTCTTAATAGATATGATTTAATTTTTTTAAATTAACGTTCTTTCAAAATAATATATACACAAGGTGATTCATTTTCTATATTACAAACTTTAACAGTAGATTTAATTTCATAAAGTTCATATAAACGCAGGTCCTATCTTTCTTCGTTCAAAAGTTATAGCGTGTTTAAAATGTTTAAGTTAAAAAAAAATGTAGTAGTCATGATTTAACAAAACAAAATTTAGTAACTAGTATTTTCAATAATTACTTGTCAACAATAGTTTATTTATTTATTGTCTTATTATTTAAGACACATTGTTTGCATTTTACACGAAAAACATTTTCGTAATTTTTTATATTATAGTTTAATTTTTTTTTTATTATTTTTTTTTATTTGACGCCAAAACAACATTTTACATCGATTACATTAATACACATATACCTAAAAAGAACATTTTATATGGATAGCATTAATGTACATAAACTAAACTTAAATTTAAAAATGACTACGAACAAACAAAATGCCGAGCGACCGATTTAAATCTGATAAGGGATACATCAAAAAAGTTAATTTTATCACAATATTTGTTTACAGAGTTGCACATTCTTCCAATCGGGCTAAACATATTATAGGATGTACGACAGAATGGAATATGTAATAACTGCAAGTTACGTGTGGAATACTGTGGTATATTCAATGAAAAACATTCTAAGCACTCAGATGAGGTTATAAAATTATTCAAAACTTTATATGAGAAGCTAATGTCATAGAATTCACGTCTTTTAGATAGTCTACTTAAATTTACATAAGATCTCACTTGGTCTACATTCAGAAATATATTATGAAAACATAATTTAAATCTGATGTATTTCAAAAATTTAATTTTTACATATTCCAGTCTGTCTATGTAACAGTTGAAGTGTGGTGACCAAATAATATTACAATATTCTAATATTGACCGAACTAATGTTACGAAGAGAGTAGTTAAACTGCGGATGTTTGTAAAATCTTTAGTGGTTCGTTTAATAAATCCGAGTATTCTGTTTCCTTTTGCAATAACAGTCTCGATGTGGTAAGCAAATGGAAGTTTTGGATCAAAATAAACACCTAGATCTCTAACAGTTTCAACATAATCAAGATATATGCTGTCTAAAAGATAATTGAACTTGAATTTATTAATTTTTCGACTAAATAACATTACATGACATTTAATTATATTAAGTTTCAGATCATTTTTTAAACACCAGGTGTTTATTTTTTCCAGATCAGATTGTAATATTAAAGCGTCAGTTTCTGACTTAATTTGTCTGAAGAGTTTCAGATCATCCGCAAATAGTAGTAATGGAGAGTTGATTCCGGTGCCGACATCGTTGATAAAGATATTGAATAGAAGGGGACCAATATGGGAACCTTGTGGAACACCAGATGTTGTGTAATAGATATCAGAAAAAAAATTATTTCTACGAACTTGCTGAGTACGATCTGTTAGATATGACGCTATCCATTTAAGAATAGGACCACAAACTCCGTACCTGCCAAGTTTCACTATCAGGAGTTCAATGTTAACTTTGTCGAAGGCATTGCTAAAGTCCATGTATACGGAATGAACTTCGTATCCAGTTTCAAATGATTGTAATATAAAATTACTGTACAAAAAGAGATTAGTTTCCGATGAGCGTCCACTCATGAAACCATGCTGCTGTGAGATAATGACATTTTTGAATATGCTGGACAGGTAATTGGCAATAAGTGATTCGAACATTTTCGGAATAGCTGACAGAATACAAATTGGGCGATAATTTTTTATATCGTTTTTGTTACCAGATTTAAAGATGGGCTGAACATAAGATGACTTCCAAATAGAAGGAAATTCGCCCTGAGACAATGACATGGAGAACAGAATATGCAATGGCATAAACATTGAATAATGACAAGATTGAAGTTTAGTTATGTTAATACTTTTTAAAAACTCTCTGTGAATTAATTACAAGAACATAAGTTTTTAATTCGTTAATGCCAATTATGTATTCAGAAAAATAGATCAATTTTTGAAGATTTAATGCAGGTAAATGTTGCTTTCTGTTTGTTACAATAAATGTATGGGATTTCTGTTTGTTACAATAAATGTTTGTGATTTCTGTTTGTTACAATAAATGTTTGTGATAACTGTTTGTTACAATAAATGTTTTTGATTACCCTAAATTATGATTACAAATTAGTGTTAGAGACAATATTTTAAAAGCGCTGTAACTGCTGAACAAAGAAAGATAAAACCTGCATTTATATGAGCAATTCTTCATGATATTAAATGTACATTTCATTGCCAAAGTTTGTAAAAAAGCTAATGAATCACCCTATATATTTTAGATCCTTAATTTACAATTTGTCTTGTCTGTATTGTTAAATTTTATTGACGTTAATTAACGAATCTAAACCCATTTATACATCAGCATATGTATACTAAAAAGACAAATTCCCTGTATAATTGTTTCTTATACAGAGCGATAATTATATTGAATCTGTCTGCCCTTGACAGATAAAACCTCCCTAATTAATTGCTAAATTAAATATGGGACGGTAATAAAAAAGTCAAGTAATCACTGAACCCGATGCGGATTCACACACATCCACAACAGAAAAGGTAGATTGATATTTTTTTACTATTTTGTGTTTCAGAAAACTGGTCTGTGCGCCGCAAGTGCAGCAGGTGCACACACCGAGAACACAGACCAGTTTCATGAAAGTTAATAAACGAAATTAATGACGACGCATTTTCATTATGCATTTAATGATCCCAACGAACGGACTGCCAGATTCGTATAGAAATGATATGCATATACGAAAATATCACCATTCTATTCGAAACGTGATCATTAAATTTGATTTGCTGGAAAGTACTCAAAATTATTTTTAATGAAAATTACATATCTGAATGTTTACAAAGAATAACCTTATTTTGATCCTTTCGGCCCTGACGGTGGCATTTGCCACTACTAAAATTTTGTAAAGACACTGGGAATTTATCTTTTAAATATACATACACGTATGCATGAACTGTAACTTTTCTGATAATCGATTGTCATTTAAAATAGTTTAATTTTAAGTCTTAAACGAGTGTTTTCCACTCCCAGATTAAGCATGAAGTAAAATTTCGAGTTTAGAAAAGCCTGAACATTAGGTTTGGTCGCGTAGCGAAGCGAAGCGACCAAACCAAATTTTCAGGCTTTCCTAAACTCGAAATTTTACTTCATGCACCACGCGTATAAAACACTGATTTTAAATGAAGTTCAAAATATTCTACTTAAGCAGTATGCTAAAAACGTGTAGTCTGAACATTACATCACATCAGTATTGAGTACGCGTGGCGCATGAAGTAAAATTTCGAGTTTAGAAAAGCCTGAAAATTTGGCTTGGTCGCTCCGCTTCGCGGAGCGACCAACCAAATTTTCAGGCTTTTCTAAACTCGAAATTTTACTTCATGCTTAATCTGGGAGTGGAAAACACTCGTTTCAAAGTTCAATGTGAAATATTTGTAAAAGCAACGAATATCTGAAGATTTACAGCGTATACAGTATATTGAGATATATACACTTGAAAGAAAAACTGTTTGTATATCTGAAATAGTAATAAATAATATGCAGTGTAGAAAACTTTTTTTTTGGCAACAGAAAAATTCCAGGGCTGAAAGGGATAAGTTGATTACTTCTATTTTTAAAGAATTATAAAGAATTTATTTGAAAATCACAATTTCTTCACATTATTTTTTTCTCTAATATACAATTTATGTTTTTCTTTTTTTTATTAAATAAACGTAAACTCAACAGAATGTCAGATTTTGATCAAATCTTCAAGATTGTTTAGAAATAAACAAAACTTCTTTCTTCAAAACTTCCTTGTGAAAATTGTTTGACTTTCATCGAATCTACTGTTGCTCAAAGTTGACTAAAATTTAAGTTTTTTTTTTAAAGGACAGTCAATTTGTGCTATCTTAAAAAAGCAATAAAAATCATTTGAACGGAGATTTTCATAAAATTTACAGAAATTGCTGGAAAAATAAACGTAAACAAATCAACAGAATGTCAGATTTTGATCAAATCTTTAAGATTGTTGAGAAATAAATAAAAGTACTTTCTTAAAAACTTCCTTCTGAAAATTGTTTGACTTTCATCGAATCTACTGCTGCTCAAAGTTGACTAAAATTCAAGTTTATTTTTGAAAGGACAGTCAATATGTGCTATCTTTAAAAAAAACTGCTAAAAATCAATTAAACGCCGATTTTGATAAAACTTACAGAAATTGCTGAAAAAATAAACTTAAACAAATCAACAGAATGTGAGATTAATGTTGATCAAATCTTCAAGATTGTTGAGACATCAGCAAAAGTACTGCCTTAAAAACTCGCTTCTGAAAATTGTTTGACTTTCATCGAATCTACTGCTGCTCATAGTTGGCTAAAGTTTAAGTTTATTTTTAAAAGAACACTCAATTTTTGCTTTCTTCTTTTTAAAATCGCCAAAAATCAATTAAATGCAGATGTTGATAAAATTTACAGAGATTGTTGAAAAGATTAATAAACTTTGTTCTAATGTTGGAAGGTAAATAATTAACTGTGAGCAAAATTACACGATCAGTGTGCTCTAAAATTAATGTATTTTATCAAAATGCAGACCATTAGGGTTTTGTTTTGATAATAATCGCAAAGAATCAACGAAACGTCAGATTTTACTGAAATGTAGTGAGAGTATTGAGAAATTAATGAACTATGTTTTACACATAAAAATACTGTTATTCCTTACTTCACTTTTTATAATAATTATTATAAAAAGTGAAGTAAGAAATAACAGTCTTTTTATGTGTAATAATCTTTTCACGTAAACTCAAAAACATACAGTTAGATTTTGATGGTATTTACAGAGATTTAAAAAAATGTTGATTAACGGAAAATTAAATAATTAAGGATAAGGAAAAACTGCAGTGCTTTAATATAAATGTGTTTTATCAAAGTGGAGAAGATTTGTTTATTATTTATTTAGATAAAAATCACAAAAAATAAAGGTAACGTCAGATTTTGATAAAATGCTCCGAGATTGTTGAGAATTGAATGGAATGGACGAAAAAATTATTATAGCGGGAATTTTTCTTTCAAGTATACACATCCCGATTATTGTGTTTCCACTCCCAAACTAAGCATGTTCTAAAATTTCGAGTTTAGAACAACCCGAAGCGTTTGTATTCCAATCCAAAATTCAGGTTTTTCTAAACACAAAATTTTACTTCATGCGCCAGGTCTATAAAATACTGATTTAAAGCGAGATCCAAAATACACTGCTAAATCAGTATTAATAAAAATTAACTGCTAGAGCAGCATTATAAACTATCCAAGCAGGGTTAAAAATTAACTACTAAGGCAGGATTAATAAACTGCCATAGTAGGATTAATAATTAACTGCTAAAGCAGTTATAACCTTTCCTCACAAATGTATTCTTAACCAGAATAAAAAATAAATTTGTAAAGAAAGGTTAAAAACTGTTATATTTTAAATTATTATCATCTTCACGTAACTCACCCAAATCCATTTACTAAAGCAGGATTAATTAGCTGCTAAAGTAGGATTAGTTAAGTGCTAAAGCAGGATTTTTTAACTGCTAAAGTAGGATTAGTTAACTGCCAAAGCAGGATTAATTAACTGCTAAAGCAGGATTAATTAACTGCTAAAGCAGGAAAATTATTTGATAAAGCAGAATTAAAAATTATTAATAAAGCAGGATTAAAAATTAACTGCTAAAGCAGGATTCAAAATAAATTGCTAAAGCAGGATTAAAAATAAACTGCTAAAGCGGGATTAAAAATTAACTGCTGAAGCAGGATTAAAAATTAACTGCTAAAGCAGAATTAAAAATTAATTGATAAAGCAAGATTAAAAATTAACTGCTAAAGCAAGATGTAAAATAAATTGCTAAAGCAGGATTCAAAATAAATTGCTAAACAAGAATATTTTGAACTTTACATTAAATCAGTGTTTTATACGCGTGACGCATGAAGTAAAATTTCGAGTTTAGAATAGCCTGAGTTTGGATTTGGACGCTTCGCGTCCAAATCCAAACGATCAGGCTTTTCTAAACTCGAAATTTTACTTCATGCTTAGTCTGGGAGTGGAAACACTCATTTTATACTTGAAATTGAACTTTTTCAATAACCGGATGCTTGAAAATGTATGCATTGCTATATGTATATTTAAAAAAAAAATCCCTGTATATTATAATAATACACTATCAGTGAAATTGCAGTGGCTAAGAGTTGAGTAACGCATAAATTGTAAGATTCAAAAAACATGCATTTCATAAAAAAAATATGCGAAAACATTAGATTTTGGTAACATTTTTATAGATATTTGAAATAAAACAACACAGTTGGGAGGGTTTAACTTTTATTGTTGAACACTGCAGTGTTCAACAATAAAAGTGAAACCCTCCCATCACTTTTATTGTTGAACACTGCAGTGTTCAACAATAAAAGTCAAACCCTCCCAACTGTGTTGTTTTATTTCAAATAGTATTATGGAGTTTTATCATGTATCCGCCTCATCAATTAAATATTTTTATAGATGGTGGTTGAGAAATTATAACCCTTTGATATAAAAAACTAAGTTTGATAATGATTACTGTGTAATTGAAACTAGTCATGAAAATAAAATAAAATGGTATACAAAAGTTAAGTGTTTTCTTTATATGAAAATTGAAATTGTATCATGAAGTGAACGAATTCAAGACTCCAAGATTTGAGAATTAATAAAATTTGAGAAAAAAAAATCAGTTATCTATTTCATAAGAATTAGGACACAACTTAAATAATTAACCTAAACGAACTACTTAAAAAGTTAAAATTAATATTTAAAATGTTTGGAAAGCTTTAATGAATACATTCTATATTTCAATAAGAAGAACAACAAAACGTAGTATACAAAAATAAATAAAATTTTTCTTTTTAGTATAGATATGCATACGCTTTTTTTAAATAGTTCAATTCAAATCATCAAACGAGTGTTGTCCACTCTCAGATTAAGCATGAAGTAAAATTTTGAGTTTAGAAAAGCCTGAAAACTTGCTTTGGTCGCGTAGCGAAGCGGAGAGACCAAACCAAATTTTTAGGATATTTTTATGCTTTTCTAAACTCGAAATTTTACTTCATGTGCCACGCGTATTAAACACTGAAAACATTGAAATATTGTGAACAAGCAAACTTCACTTTAAATCAGTGTCTAATACGCGTGGCGCATAAAGTAAAATTTCAGGATTGAAGAAGCCTTTTTGTCTAAATAGTTTAATTCAAAGCCTTAAACGAGTGTTTTCCACTTTCAGATTAAGCATGAAGTAAAATTTCGAGTTTAGATAAGCCTGTAAACTTGGTTTACTCGCGTAGCGAAGCGGAGCAACCAAACCAAATTTTCAGGCTTTTCTAAACTCGAAACTTTACTTAATGCTTAACCTGGGAGTGGAAAACACTCGTTTAAAGCTTTAAATTGAAATCTTAAAATAAAGAACAACGAATATCTGAAAATTTACAGCACGCAATTGGGATATGTATGGTTAAAACAAAAACACAGAAAGTTTTAAGTACATAATCCATTGCACAATGGATAACAATCATGTCACATTGTGAATATCATTAACTTTAAAATCTTATTCATTTTAATTCGAATAAAAAATGCCAATTCCGTTAAAATGCATATTTATTACGTTGCATAAAAAGCAAGTAAAGTACTTTATATACAAACAGTAACTTGTAATACACTACATATTTATCGTTTAATTCTAGAAACAACATTTTAATAATTGTATAATAAAAAAGCGATTAAACTTAATTATGTGTGTATTTTATCTAATTTACGTGTGACAAATCAATTTTTATGGTATTCATTTTCATAAATTAGCTTGTATAATTGCTAAGATAGTAATATCAGAAAAATTGTTTATATTTATATAAATATCAACTGAATAGAAATTACAAAAATAATTGTACTGCAATTTGAAATTTAATTTGAGCCTTTTTTATTCCACTACACATTATAGCGTACAGGGTGGTACAGCATTTTCGATGTTTTTTTCAATTTCAATTTGAAAGTGCCAAAAATATCAATGCTGGACAAAACTAATATATACTTCTAGAGCATATTTCATGTGCCTAATCTTCAATTGTTTTCGAGTTATACGTCAAGACTTAAAATTTGGCTATTCTGAAGAAATAAGTTTTAAAAAAGAGCTCTGGTTTTTGTCTATCATTGATATTAATGGCTCTTTACTTAAAGAAAGTGGTGCTGTACATACATTGTGCCTAGTATTTGAATAAAAATAGAATTTTAGACAAGTTAAAACTATTTACAAACTAACATACATAAAAAATCTGCAATTATAACCACGTATTAAGGATTGTAAATTTAGCGAATGTTTCAACTACCAGTAATTCGGTAAAAAATTGTGAATAAATAATGATATAAGAAATGGTGTAGTAGACATAAATTTACTTTATATTGTATTTATTTCGAGATGTATTTTAGTTTTGATGCCAATAAAGGTTTTTTGTGAATAAAACGTTGAATTACAATATCGCTGTTGTAATCGGTAAAAGTTAACATGGAATATTAATAGTGTTTCCACCTTTTGATTAAGCATAAAGTACATTTTCAGGCTTTCCTAAACTCAGAATTTTACTTTATGCGCCACGCGTATAAAACACTGAAATATTTTATACTGTTAAAGTAGTATTAAAAATAAACTGCAAAAGCAGGATTAAAAATATACTGTTTAACAAAAATATTTTGAAATCACAATTATTCAGTGTTTTATTTGCCTGGATCATGAAGTAAAATTTCGAGTTTAGAAAAGCCTGAAAATTTGGTTTGGCTCCGAAAGCACTAAGGAAACGTCAGATTTTGTTAAAACTGAAAAAGTTTCTTGAGAAATAAATAAACTTTGTTCCAACCCTAGAAGAAATAATAAATGATGAATAAAATCCAAACCTAATAAAAATCATCTTGATTAAAACGTATCAATAAAACAAACCGGCATAATAGAAACACTTTCAATTTAATCAGATCAAACAAGACCCCAGAAGGAGAAACAAAAAACACCCATCGATTAACCGGATGCTGGCGCGTATAAAACAAATTGACACCAACTTACCAGCCACTAACTAGCTTGTCGTTAAATTAATTCGACAACGATCTAAATTGCCGCATTTCGGTGTTAATACCCTTAATATATTATTCATGAATTCACCCCTTTTTTTGTAAACACACCCCATGTGATACATCAGAGGGCAATTGGTTCAAACAAAACGGTACACATTTTAATTGCGCCCCGTCTCGCTCTGGCTGCTGGGATGGGGTCCGGTCGAATTAATGAGGATGTCACAGTTTATCCCATTTGCGTTCCCATGTAGATAGCGCGTTCCAGAAGTGCTGAGCTAATTGGGAATGGGAATTATTTGCATAATTAACTGGCTGGTTAATGAAATGCTGGTTATTGTCTGGGAAATTTACTCCAAAATTTTTGATCATTCTGTTCCGATATTGAGAAGTTTGTTAGCAAATAATAGATTTTAGTTATACATCATGTATTTTAAAAAATTAATAAAATTATTGTGTTTATACCCTTATAAATACAATAATTTTATTAATTTTGTAAAATACATGATATATAACTTAAATTTGAGCTTGTTTAATTGTATGTTGTATACAACTAAGATTAATTTGGTTTTAACAAGATAGGGCAATTACCCACACATAACAAAAAGATCATTTTGGTTTACTTGCAACAACCCATCCCAGTTTAAAAATTACCAAAAGTAATCCCCCTAAAATCAATCATCCCCTCAATGAATGCCTACACTTTACCCTAACACACGAACCCCTTTAAATCCACATATTCCTTGTTTATATTCACCCCAATTCTCCTATTGACGACACTATATTCATAAAAGCATCTCTATACCCAAATACAATAATCATAGAAGACTTTAATATAAACAAAACTAAATCCCGACACCTATCCTCTTTTCTTTCCAATTCCAATTTCGTTCGTATCCATACTCCCCCAACTTTTAATGAATGAACCAACACCAATCTACAACACCCGACATACTCCGATGCACCCAAAATATCCATTCTCTTATACATGATGTAATCCTTATACCTGATCTCTGTTCTGACCACTTATCCATAACCATTAAAATAAAATCCAACCAGCCTGTCCCCCAACCCCCTCTTACTGTCAACTTTGATTTCAAAAACTGCGATATAGACAAAGTTTCCCTAGACATTGCCCGATTTATATCATCTAACCCTGACATTAATCCTAACTCCATAACACAATTTAACAATATTCTTTCCCAGTGAATTCAACAAAATACCCCCTTCCTAAATTTATCCTCAGACTACTGAAATATAAACGACAACTGTACAGAGACATTAGACTTACTGATACACCAGAACTTAGACAGAAATTCAACAACATTAATAAAGACATCAAAAGACTAATTTTTCAATACAAGACAGATTTTTGGCTAAACACATGCAAAGACATAAACGACCTTCAAGGGAAGACATTTTGGACACAAATCAATAAACTCTCGAAATACAAGAAAACGGACAAACTTCAACAGATAATAGACACGGACACCGACGAGACTATCACCGACATAGAGATAATTGCTGAAAAATTCTCCCAATACTTCAACGATACCTATAAAATATCACAGGATACAGACTTTGACAAACACTTTTTAAAACACGTTGACAGCTGGTATGACGACTTTTTCAATACAGATTTGACAAAACCAACTGACCTATTCACTGAAGACGACTATAACCACATCCTAAAAAAAGGAAAAAACACTGCACCCGGACATGACTATATACACAGACGCATTCTTAAATCCCTACCTCCTCATATCTATCACCACATTCTCAACATCCTTAACTATTCCTACCAACACAACTATTTCCCACCAGAGTGGATAACTGGTATAATCATATGTATCCCCAAACGCGACCATCCTTTATTCCTAGCTACCGTCCAATAACACTCCTGCCAGTCCTAGGCAAAATGTATGAATCCCTCCTAAAAAATAAAATCCTTTCCCTTATTGCAGACCGTATCCCCAAATATCAATTTGGTTTCCTTCCCAAACGCTCCACCAGTCTCCCACTTACTATTCTTACGTCCAACCTTCAGACCACCTATATCGAAGGAAAATCCTCTGCAGCACTCTTCCTTGATATCCAAAAAGCGTTCGATTCCGTATGGCACAAAGGCCTCCTTTACAAATGTCAACTCCTCAATATCCCCTCACATTGATACATATCCTACATTCATTCCTTTTCAACAGATCTCTTAAAGTGAGAATAAACAACTGTCACTCCTCTGCCTTCACATCCGAACAAGGGGTCCCACAAGGTTCCCCTCTATCCCCACTCCTTTACAACATCTACTGTTCCGACATATATAACCCCGACCCAAAACACTTCAACCCTTCCAAATATGTTTTACAATTGCTGATGACACCGCCCTTATATCACATGCTCCTTCCCTACCCAAAGCCCTGCAAACCCTACAAGAACTAATTGACACACTAGAACGCTGGTTTGCCAAGTGGAGAATCAAAATTAATCCCCGAAAGTCGCAGCTCCTTATTCCCTATCACAAAATCACTAAATATCCATATATTGTTTCCATATCACAAAACCCCATATATCCATCCACCCACATTAAATACCTTGCATTTACTCTTGACCCTAAACTTAAGCTCAAAAAACATACATGTGACATTAAAAACAAGATAACAATTAGGGCAAAACTATTTAGAAACTTGACATACAAACAAGCGGGCATAAACACTAAAACAGCTGTCCTGATCTATAAGATGATATGTCGCCCCCTAATTGATTATGCACCCATCCTATTCTCCACAATCTAGAATCCCACACTACACCACATCCAGGTTAGTGAGAGAGCTTCCCTTAGGACCCTTACTAAACTCCGACATCCTTAAAACCCACTACACAATCCTTCAAACCAATTCCTCTACGACGCTACCTCTGTAATTCCCATAGAAGAACGCCTTCAATTCCTCTGCGAAAAATTCTCCAAAAATCCTTTTAATTACCAAATCCTATCCCTATTTTGTTTTCACAGAAATCCCGAAATTCCTCCGAAATACAAAACCCCCCCAAACACAATTTTCGAATACATTTCATCATTTCGTCCTTTCACCCATTAATGACTGACGCTTGACAGAAATGACAAACCTTGGCAGAAAGACCTCTGATCGATAGCCATTTGACAGTGACAGTTACATAATTACCTTATTTAATATTATGTAAGTTCAATACAATAATAATAATAACTATGTATCTGTGTGTTAATAAAGATGTTAAATAATAACATAAAATTAAAATCAACATAGCGAGCATTATTGGATTCAGAAAAAAAATGTCCAATATAATAAAATGAGAAAAGTATATGCACCTATTTAAAAATTTAAAATTTACTATTATATGGCAGTGAAGTTAATTTAAAATATATATATATAATTACGGTCAATTTGTTGTAATAAAACGAGCTTTGACTTTATTTTTTAGCTCATTCAAATTGGTCAATAAATTACAGAGTTATGACCTTGGGCGTTTTTTTTATCGAACACCCGATAGATTTGATTTAAATAAAATCGGACAGTCCCTTTATTATATTTAGACTGTTCCAAAATGATTTCTGGAACCTTAATGAGTTCTACAATCATTAATTCAACTGCAACAGGAAAATCATTTAAAAAACATACATGGATGCATCAAATATGTATCTGTTACACGTTGTGATAGCCAGGTAGATATTTGTCTAATACCTGATTGCTCCTTTCGTGCTACATAAGATGTAACCAATGTTACATAACTCATACATCAATTTTACATATCTGTGAGGACTGGGTAAACAACAAATTATATTATTTATTTTTTCCGGTTTTTATTGTCTTTTCCATTAATATTATTCGAATTTCTAATTGTAATTTTCTTTATACTATATGAAGTATCATTATCAATATCTTGTCTATTATATTTTAATAAATATGTGTGAATGAAAAGAAAATGTAAGAGTTTTGTGAATGTAATGTACAGATTTTTTTTTTTAATAGACACAAACTGGTTTAAGATATTAGAGAGAGGTGAAGATAAAAAAGGCTCAGTGTCTTCAACTTCTTCTTCTTCGGGTTGCAATTACGACAAAGTCAGTCACACAGATGTCTGCAATTTACGAGGGACAATTAATGACCTTACGAGGACAGAGCTGAGACCAGTTAAGCGGCGTTTGCGCGCAAAAGCGCCCGGAGCGCTTTCCTCCTCATTTTCCATTCATGTATTCTGACATGGACTTGTGTGTATTAAAATATCATTTCAACCAACCAAAGCAAATTCATGAACTAACGCAATTTAACGCGAGGTAATTTAGTAAAGTGTAGCTTCTGCATAAGCAAATTCAAACATTGAATGTCAGAAATAGAAGACAGGAAAATTCGGTTGCCAAAACAATTGGCTTTAGAAGTTGAATGTGTAAATACAAGAGAATTTAACCCATTCACATACAAGAAACGTCAATTATTTTAAAATGTAAAGGTCATTTTTGATATGTTGCAGACGTCACAAATAACGATCGAGATTTATAAAGTCCAAGAACCAAGTTTTGTAATAAAATCCAACGGCCACGCTGGTTTTTCAAAATTGAAAAAATCATTTACATTTGTATTTATAAATAGATACATTTTTATGGTACAGGGAATGTTTTCTTTAGGTATCGGTATATACAGAGCTAGGCAGTACTCAAGTAGAAGTACTCAAAATTTGTACGCTGAGTACTTTTTGTCTACTCGGTGCTCACTTCACGAGTACTTTATTTTCCACTTGTACTTGTATTTGTGCTCGACGCATTTTAACCCTATCAACCCTGGAATTTTACTGGTGCCCAAAAAATGTTTTTGTGCACTGCGTATTATTAATTACTATCTCAGATATACAGAGAACTTTTCTTTTAAGTATACATACCTCAATATACTATATACGGTGTAAATCTTCAGATATTCGTTGTTTTTACCAATATTTCAAATTGAACTTTCAAACGAGAGTTTTACACTCCCAGAATAAGCATAACGCGTACTCAACACTGATGTGTTGTGATGTTCAGGATACACTTTTTAGCATACTGCTTTAGTAAACTATATAAACTTCGATTAAAATCAGTGTTTTATACGCGTGGCGCATGAAGTAAAATTTCGAGTTTAGAAAAGCCTGAAAATTTGGTTTAGTCGCGTAGCGCTACGCGTTACGCGACCAAACCAAATTTTCAAGCTTTTCTAAACTCGAAATTTTACTTCATGCTTAATCTGAGAGTGGAAAACACTCGTTTAAGACTTCAAATTAAACTATTTTATAAAACAAACGATTATCGGAAAAGTTACAGCTCACGCATACATGTATGTATATTTAAAAGAAATAAACATAGATGTATGCACCACTTTTTTTTAATTTGAGATTACGAAATTTTAGTGGTGACAAATGCCACCGTCAGGGCCAAAGGGTTAAGATCGCCAAATGAATTCAAGTACTTACAGTTACTGTAAATGGCAAAACAAGCGAGTCTTGGCGCTTGAAATCTTGAAAACAATTTGTGACCAAGGTGATGTTTTACCTTCAATCTGACATTATTAGCATTTCTGACAATAAACGTCGTCCACATAACAAAAACTGACAAGAAATAAAATGTTCAATCGATGTTGACATTCTACGTCAATGTTGTATTTTATATTAAAGTCGTTATTTTTGATCGATGTTGACATATTATCATTTTTGACGTTTCACTTTTAATTTGCATATTAGTTTCACATGAAGTTGACTACCAAGTCGCCACTAGCTTAATGTAATAATGACAGTTGTTTCAACAGTCAATTTTGACGTTGATAATGTCACTTCTTGTCAGTTTTTGTTATGTGGACGACGTTTATTGTCACAAATGCTAATAATGTCAGATTGAAGGTAAAACATCACCATGTTGTCGGTATAAAATAACAATACCGACCGAAAATAAAGACATTGGCGTAAAATGACAATAATATCGTCGTCGGCTTGTATGTATATTTCAAAGAAATATACACACATGTATGCACCACTTTTTTTTCAAATTTTAGTTTACCAAATTTTAGTGGTGGCAAATGCCACCGTCAGGGCCAAAGGGTTAAGATCGCCAAATAAACTGAAGTACTTACAGTTACTGTAAACGTCAAAACAAGCGAGTCTTGGCGCTTAAAATCTTAAAAACAATTTGTGGCCAAGGTGATGTTGTACCTTCAATCTGACATTATTAGCATTTTTGACATTTACACTAAACCAGTGGCTACTTGGTAGCCAACGTTATGTAAAACTACAATGCAAATTTGAAGAGAAACGTAAAAAATTGCATAAAATGTCAACATCTATCAAAAATACTGACTTTTCTATCAAATACAGCACTGACGTAAAATCTCTACATCGACTGAACATTTTATAAAATGTTGTCGATATTAAATAACAATACCGACCGAAAATAAAGACATTAACGTAAACTGCCAATAATATCACCGTACTTGATGGTTTTTACCCGTTAAATAACATGATTTTGTGATTTACCTGAACATTACCAGTGAGCAGGTTTTAATTGATACATCCCATGATTTTTTATCAAAAAAACATTCAATTCGAAGCTAACTAACTAACTAACTAATATTGTCCACTCCTCGATTGAACATGGTTAAACCAGATGTAATTTTATAGAGTCAAGTTCAGTTAGCATTTAATTTATGGAATTAGATTTGGTTCAAATATCATATTGTGGAGTTGAATTAGGCCAGATATCGTTTTGTTAGAATACATTTTGGGGTTTGATTAGATTAGGTGCATTTTATGGAGATTGCGTCAGAATTATTCTTGTAGAGTTGGGTTTAGTTAGGTGTCACTTTGTGGAGTTGAGTTAGGTTAAGTTAGATATCTCTTGTTGTACTTTAAATTGATCGCGTTAAATTATTACCTGAATTATAAGAAAATATTGTAGAACATTTTGTTTAGACTTACCTAATGATGCTTCAGGATCGGAGAGATCGCTGATGGAAGGCACTTTCTGCACGGAGCCGAGAGATGACGGCACGAGCGCTTCTTCGTTATCGTCGAGGATTTCCTGTTTCAGGACGGCCATTGCCACCTGTTCAGGTTCCTCACACTGAAAAACAGAGCAAAGGAACACATTTTATAACGTTATACTTGCTATTTTGCATAGCAAATTATGAATATGGATGATAGTGTTTAAAATTGCCGCCCAAAAATTCCTGTTCATGTTCCTAGTCATAAAAAAAACAAAATAAAATTATATCCTAAAACTACCTTTGCAAAGTAATTTATGAGTATAAATGTTAAGACTCAATTCCAGTTAAAAATAGTGTTTAAAATTGCCGCCCAAAAATTCCTGGTCATGTTCCAAGTAATAAAAAAACAAAATAAAATCATATACTAAAACTACCTTTGCAAAGTAATTTATGAGTATAAATGTTAAGACTTAATTCCAGTTAAAAATCGTTTAGATATTTATTTAATTCTTAAATTAATTCACCTAATTTTTTTTCCCTCAAGAATTATAGGATTTGAAATTTCCGCCAGAAAAATTGTTGGAACCCATAGATGTATACCCTAGTAGAAATTACATCTTTTAGCAATGTTGACAGTATTGAATTTCAATTCTACAATCTTGTAGCAATATTGGGATGTGAACAGGACACCAGGTTGACACAATATTAAAATACAACTTGAAAATAAATAATTATAAAAGATTGACACATGTTGATACAATATTGTGTCAAGTTGATACAATACTGTCGACGCAATCTAGACTCTATGATGAATTTCAAGATTGTGTCAAGTTGATACAATATTCTGTCATATTGTATTAACATGACACAATTTTGTCGATAAAAGCTTGACTCAATGATGAATTTCTAGATTGTCACAATCTTGTACTGTTTATAAACATAACTACTTGTTGCTTGTACGAATTTGATGGAAAGAAGACTGAAAAGGCGAAAATGGCGAAAAGGCTTAATGCTGACAACGCTCGAATCGCTCGAATCATTAAATACGTTTTTGGGTTGCTGTGCAGTGGCATACGTGGCATATTTAGGGGATTAATTTATTAATATGAGAATGAAATAAAAGGCTCTATTTCTGTTAGCGAAAGTGTCATGAATCAACGAGTTCCCGTCACAAATGCGCAAACTATTAATGTTATACAGGGCATAAACAACATTGTATCAATATTTGTTATAAATAATGTGTCAATATTTGCAATATATGTTGTGCCTATATTGTACGCAGTTCAATATTTATTATTATTATTTTGAATATCGACATTATTGTGTCTAGATTGAACATTATTCGCATTCAATATTGTGTCTATATTTTATGAACTTTAAATAACAATTTCAATATATATGCAAGATATAAATATTGACACAATACTGCTATAAGATACATTTCGACTAAAGTATATACCAGGTGTTCGATAAACAAACGCCCAACACCATAACTCTTAGTTATTGACCGATTTGAATGAACTAAAAAACAAAGTCAATGGCTGTTTCAATACTATAAATTGGCAGTAATTATATGTTTTTTTTCAAAATCAACTTCATTGCCAAATAGTAGTCAACTTTACATTTTTAAATGGCTGCATGTAATTGTCTCGTTTAATTATATTAGACTTTTTTTCTGACTCCAATTATACCCGATATGTTGATTTTAATTTAATATTTATGCCAGAAAAAAATAGAATAAATCTTGTTTACATGATTGGCAGTGTGCTTTGAAAAAAATGGCCTTTTAATAATGATTAAATTGTTTATTGGTTTACATTTAATCCGTGTGTTCCGTTAACTAATTTATTATACATTTACTGTGTGTTATTATTTTAAATACAGCTTTAATATTCAATAAATATCTCTTTTTTGTTTTAAATATACATAATGTGTATGCTGCACATTTTCAGGCATTCGTCGATTTTATAAAAGAGTTCAATTTAAAGTTTGAACGAGTGTTTCCACTCCCAGATTAAGCATGAAGTAAAATTTCGAGTTTAGAAAAGCCTGAAAGTTTGGTTTGGTCGCGTAGCGCTACGCGACCAATATATAAAATATTTAAATAATAAACATGTCTCTTCCCACATTCTCAAGTCAGGTCAAAAAACTACATGTATCAAATTAAGTTATTTAGTTAGTAATTCAAAAATAATTTAATAATATTGAGTTATTCTTATTTATTCAATTCTACATTAGGTTGTAACGTAGGTATTTATTTGTTGGGTCGTTATTATTCATGTGTGGCATAACTTCACAATAAATGACATTTGACACTTTTTTTCCAAGGAACACAATTTTTTTTCTGTTGTGTGAGAGGGGAAAATCCATTTACGGACGGAGTACCGGTTTACTTGTCTCTTTGAAGACTCAATAAAAAAACAAAACAACACTAATTATAATTTTTGAAAAATATAATTTTAAATAGCAGATTTTTTTTTGACAAAAATATTGAACAAAAAACAAGAAATTGAGCATTATTGGATTCAGAAAAATAATGTCTAATGTAATAAAATTTAAAAATTATAGGCAAAAATCTATATTTATGTCATATCTTAGTATTTAAACGACTACTGACTTTGGTTTTTACTTCAATAAAATCAGTCAATGAATAATAGAATTATAGCGTTGGGTGTTATTTATCGAACACCCGGTATAACTAGATGAATAACTCGGCGTTTAAAAGTGAAGATTCAAGGTCACATACGGCCATTTGTTAAGCTGGTCAATGGCGTAGATGGAGAGATCTTATAGAAGCAATCCCCCTCATAACTCTTAAAAACTAGGAGAATTAAATAAAATGCTATTTTTTTCATTAATGATCTATTTTACTATTATTTTTATATAGATCTAAGTGAAACATAGGATCATTTATTGTACTTATTTTTGTAAAACCTTCGAAAAAAATTGTCCTATGTTTCGCTTAGATGTATATAAAAATGATAACACAATAAATCGCCAACAGAAAAAGAGCCTTTTCTTTATTCTCCTATTTTTCAAGGGGGATTGATCCAGTCAATCTACGCAACTGACCATCTTAACAAATGGCCGTGGTGTGTCAAATGTGTCGAAGTGTGTGTGATCTTAAACCTTCACTTTTTCTATGGGTCCGCTATAGGAAGTTCGCCATCTAGTTATATACATCTATATTGGTAACCATATCATACTGTATCTTATTCTTCACTTTTGCATTTAAATTTTTGGTTAAAAAATGATAGAATTTCAAATTCCCCCCAAACTTTAGCAGTATATTTTGAAATTCACTTTAAATCAGTGTTTTATACTCCGCTTAACCTACAAGACAAATTCCCGCTATTCATCTTTTCATTTTATTGATTTCAACATTTCTATACTATTTTTAATAATAACTTTTCAATTCTAATACCTATTTTCAATAAAATTGTGGAATTTTATATTGTACAGGGTGACCCAAATGTTTTAATAGGATATCTCGGTAACCCGAATAGTTAGACAAAATCTGATATACAAGTCATCGCCTATTTTTCTGAGAAAATTACAATGGCAATAACGGGCGTTTTTAAATTGTTGCCTATTTTGAAATCTTTATCACAATAGTCTTTATCACAATAACTATAACATATACAAAAAAAAACAGTTTCTCATTTATTGCTGTAGTTTTCAAGGTAGAATTCAATGACGTACTTATTTTTTGATTATGACTTTCATTTTTAGAGTAATGACACAAAGTTGCTATTTTTAAATAGAACACCCTGTATATATTATTATGTCATTTAATAGCACTTTAAATTCGCTTTACATCTACGTAATATAGTTAATAAGAATTCTTGAAAATCAACACATCAAAAAATCATATTAAAAATATAGCTACATAGCTAACTGTCCATTAACAAATTTAGTTGCGTTTTTCATTGTCCAATTGTGTTTCTTACTTTATAAATTCTAGAAATATATTTTATAATAAATACAATTAAGATTAAAATGCATTTTTTTATTAAAAAATTGTGAATCTTTCAGAAATATATTTGATAATATTTAAATACAATTATAATTACAGATATGTTAATATTATTTGGTAATAATGAAGGGGTTTGTAAACTTGGTGATTGATTACAAAAATCTTCAAAAACAAGTAAATTATAAAATTATTTTTTAATTAAATTAAATTTTCAATATAATCGTGTATATTTTTGCTAATTTTTAAGAATGTTTATTAACTGTGTATATCAATATTTAAAAATTTAAAATGCTACTAAATGCTATTAAATGAAAACATACAGGGTGTTTTATTTAAAAAAATGCAACCTTGTGTCATAACTCTGAAATTAAAAGTTGAAATAAAAAAAAATAAATACGCCACTGAATTCTCCGCTAAAAACTCCACAAATAATTAATTCAACTAATATTTTATATATCTTATAGTTATTGAGATAAGGACGTATTTTAAAATAGACAGCAATTGAAAAACGCTCGATACCCCCCAAGTTAATCAAGTTAGCTATGATCTGTTAATGGCATTGGTATTTTCTTAGAAAAAAGAGGTCATGACGTGTATATTAGATATTGTCTAACGCTTCTGGTTATCGAGATACCCTATAAAAACTTCGAAGTTGGTTTACCCTGTATATGGATCTCGTAAATAAATAAACAAATTTATAATATATAAAATTACGAAAATGTTATTCGTGAAAATGCAAACAATGTCTTAATTAATAAGACAACTTAAGACGATAAATATCCATTGAAAAAACTACTTCCCGTGCAAATACACCTCCGAATATTGAATTATACAATGAAATATTTAAAATCTTATTTAATTTGAATTTATCTTGTTTAAACAAATTTAATTTAATCGATTTGTATAAAAAATTATAAACATGGAATAAATTATAATTACATTTTCTATTTGGTCGAAATTATCAATATTTACGAATTTTACTGATTGGTAAATTTTTATGTTTCTTACTTTTGACGATTTCATTTAAAATTTGTTTTTTGACAATTTTTAGAAAATGTGTTATAACTAATTTCGATTACTTGTTACTATTTTTATTAAATGTCACTATATGTTTATCAATTTTACAAGTTCATCGATTTATAAAATTCACAAATTTTCGTTTTCCTTCAATTTTAACGATTTTTCCAATATTGATCATTTTCATCAATTTCAGTCTTTTCTTTGTTGATATTCTAATTTAGCTATTTTTTGCTGTATCTAGGTCTGGTCACGTAAAGGGATTTTTTCTTTTAGGTGTACATATCACAAATTTTCGATATAAGTTTTCAGACATTCGTTGTTTTTATAAAATCTTTGAATGTTAGCTTTTAACGAGTGTGTCCAATCCCAGATTAAGCATAAAGTAAAATTTTAGAGTTTAGAAAAGCCTGAAAATTTGGTTTGGTCGCGTAGCGCGAAGCGCGGAGCGGCCAAACCAAATTTTCAGGCTTTTCTAAACTCGAAATTTTACTTCATGCGCCACGCGTATAAAACACTGATTTAAAGTGAATTTCAAAATACACCCAACCCGTATGTTAGATCCTCACTTCAATACATTCTACAAATGTTTACTATTTACTTATATAAACAAACATTAAAAGTTCGATTCGTTTCGCAATCTACAAGAAGTTAGTCTTACAAAAACTATATCAAACACTCATTGAAACAACTACTTCCCGGGCTAATACCCCGACGGACATTGAATAATACAACAAGTGTTTGCTGTTACATACAGTAACCTACTGCAAATGTAACAATTTGGGTCAAATTATTCAGGCCATCTATAGACTGAATAATTTGACCCAAATTGTTACATTTGCAGTAGGTTACTGTATGTAACAGCAAACACTTGTTGTATAATTCAATGTCCATCGGGGTATTAGCTCGGGAAGTAGTTGTTTCAATGAGTGTTTGATATAATCTTTGTAAGACTAACTTGTTGTAGATTGCGAAAAGAATCGCACTTTTAATGTTTGAAGTATTCTGCAACCAAGAATTGGCAATTTCATTTATACTTATATTTACTTATATACTTGTACACCTTTTGTTGTTACTCTTGGATTTTGAGATTATCTGTTTCATATTTAATAGTCATTTTAATAACGAGGAAATAGTAAAGCTGTTTTGTTTCATTTTTTGTCGTTTGACTATTAAGGGAAGGGGACCCCATTTCCACCATGGACCACGCCTATCTAGTAGTAAATGATTATTGAAATTTTGAAATTCGAAATTACTTGATAGTCAGTTATACTGGCTTAGTTTGAAGCAAATGCGAAAACATATATATTTTAACTATCTTTTTTTTACCATCTGCAAAGAAATGTACAAGGTGAGTTTTTTTTCATGTTCTCTCTGGGGATCTCTAGAGAAATAGGTTAAATAGGTTAAATAGCAAAGTAGTGTTTTCACATTTTTTCAAATCTCTAGTTACCCTTGACTTTCATGAAAATTTTGAAAATGTGTTTTTATTCAGCTCGTAAAACGGCACTACTTTGCCGATTTAACCGTTTTTCTATCTTTTATAGTTTCCGAGATCTCCATAGAGAACATGAAAAAAAAAACTAACCCTGTATAATAGTTATATTTTTAGAGAAAAAAATTATATTAAGTAACATTCGACTTTAAACATAACTTATTATTATCAATTTTTAATAATGCAATTCATGTTTTATAATAATGTCTCCAGGAATAATCAGTTGGAATTTTTTTTTAATTTCTTTGAAGATTTGTCATTTTATTAAAAATGCCATATATCTTTACATATAACAATAACTATCCGATTTCATTTCGTTAATGTGTAACACAATATTATCAATGGATAATTTTCCATTCTGGGAAAACGGCGAGAGATAAACAAATTACGGAGTTCTTCATCGTTGAAACGCGGCGCAGCCTGATGATGATGTTTATTTATAAATTTATGAATGTGTGCGCGCATGGAATTTATAATTAGTGCGCATGACGGGCTTGCAAAGGAAAAAGTGTCGATGCACTTCCGAACACACCATAACACACAAACAAAACACAGAAAGAAAGAGGAGAAAGAAAAGTATAGAAATAGTGTGAAATTATAGGTAGAGAGAAGGAGATGAGTGTAAAACACCTTTCGATTAAAATCTCAGGCTAGAATCATTTTGTTTATTTATTAATTCATTCAATCCGTGTACGATAAAAATATATGATACGTATGTAGAATTAATTATAGACATATAACTTACAACAAATATGAAGGAAGCATAATCATTTTATTTAGCAATTGCAAGTTTACCGACTTTGAAGTGTAAGTAAGTAAGTAATCCGGTATATTTCTTAATCAAAACCGGTTTACCATCCATTTACCGGTAAATCGCAATATCGTTGTTTTAAGAGGTAAAAGTCATTAAATGCATGGAAACGAGAGTGTCCTCTTCTTGAGTTTCCTTGATTAAGCATGATAAAAAAATTCGAGTTAAGAATAGATTGAATAGAATGATGGATAACAGGAAATTGATATAAAAAACTTTAAAAAAGAACATTCGTATGTTTTGTCAATTGTTTAAATTATCGTTAATGCTGATTTTCTTCAATCTGCAGCGCCCGGATTTATTTATTTATTTATTTAATTATCTATTAACGGATAACACCTTTTTTACAAAATATTAACATTAAGAATTCACTAACAAACATTAAGTTACATATTTATATTATTATTAGACTAACTTAAACTTAAACCTAAATACATTCTACCAAGTACAATTAATTAGACAGTGTACTGCTCGTGAACTGAATTTTATTTACAATATTCTTAAACATAATATGGGATGAACTAAATAAATCAAATATATCATGACTGTTCATTTGATTAGCCAATCTCATGCAGCGGTATATAGGACTGTGGTATTTATAAATCGAAGATACGGTCTGTAATTTGAAAATTGGTTTTTGTCTAGATGATCTAGTGGGAACGTGAAAGTTTAAACATTGGAGCAAATGAGTTGAAGTATGACCGGAAATAATGTTATGCAACAGAAACAGATCAAACTTTGATCTACGTACTTCCAAGTGTTCTATATTTAAATAGATACATACCGATTCATATTTCGTAAATGGTAAATTCAATTTAAATGAAATATATCTACAAAATTTCTTTTGCACAGCTTCAACCTTGTACGAGTATTTTTTATAATAGGGTGACCATATAGAAGTACAATATTCCAAATTAGATCTCACCACACCACAATAAATTGCTCTCAATGTCTCGCAATTAAAATCTTTGCAATGTCTTAGTAAAAATCCTAGCAATCTGATGGCTTTATTGCATATTTCTGAAATGTGCGCTGCAAATGACAGTTTTGTATCCATTAAGACACCCAAATCACGCATAACCGACACTTTTTCCAGGCTCTCATTATTAATGTTATATGTAAAATCTATCGTCTTAGTTCTTTTAGTAAATGTGATCAATTTACATTTCTTAATGTTAAGTGAAAGCTGATTGAGTACACACCAATCATATAAATTGTTTAGGTCCACTTGCAAATCGAAACAATTCGATGCATCATCAATACAATTATACAACTTGAGATCATCAGCAAATAGTAAATAATTAGAGTGCAAAAAACAACTGCCGATATCATCAATAAAAATAAGAAACAATAAAGGTCCAATATGTCACCTGAATAGTAGAAGATATGAAGTTATTGATCTTCACTGCTTGACAACGTTCAGACAAAAAGCTAATGATCCATTTAACAGTTGAGTTATGCATGCAACTTAGTGAAAAGTATCCCGTGTTGTACCCTGTCAAATGCCTTCGCAAAGTCAGTGTAAACCGTATCTACTGTGATTCAAATGCATTGTGTAAAAAATATTGGAATTCTAATAAATTTGTTGTGGTGGACTTACCTTTGATAAAACCATATTGTTCAATGTCAAATAAGTGTTTAGTCATATACCTGATTTGTCTGGTAATCAACATATCAAAAATTTTTGGAATTGCAGATTGAATTGCAACCCCGCGATAGTTTTCGACTTTATTTCTATCACCGTTTTTGAAAATTGGCGTAATGTAACTAAATTTCCATTTCTTAGGAACACAGCCAAGTCTAAGAGACGCAGAATACAATAAGTGCAAAGGTTTAGACATTGAACAAACGCAATTATACAGGAAGTCACCAGGGATACCATCAGGTCCACATGTGAAACTTCTATCAAGTGAAACAACTGCGCTGAAGACTTCTTCTAATGAAATCTGCAGCTTGTCAGAAATTACGGATTTAGATGTCTTAAATGAATAAATCTGTTTATTAGTCGGACAGGTATAAACATCAGCAAAATATCGAGCAAATGCATTAACGATATCATCGCCTTCAACGAATACGATGTCATTAAAACATACAGTGGAAGGAATGCCCTGCACCCCTTTAGCATCATTGATAAATTTCCAAACATCTCGGTAATTTCGACGTATTTTGCCTTGCATATGTTGGCAATAAGAAGTGTACAATGATTTGCTTAAGTAAGAGCACCTTTCCCGAAGTTGCTTGTAAATAGCATAATCATCAGAGCTATTGCTGTTCCCATACGTGGCATGTGCGTTCTTCTTTTGTTTAACTAAACTTATTAAGGTCTTATTGAACCATTTGGGATACGTTGTTGATTTTATTTGTTTTAAAGGGACATAGCAATTAATTACATCATATAAGATATCATAAAAGCAGTCTACCATAGTATCAATATCAGTACCAATTAGTAGGGTTTCCCACTCTAATGAACATAAAACATAATTAATTTTACAGTAGTCAGCGTTTTTAAAATCAAATACTGTCTCAGTGTACTTCAAATAATTTACATCAGATTCAAATTCTACGCAGAATTCATAACCGTTATGATGAACAGAATTGCTACATAGATTGTCAGATGCCAATTGAATTTGTACCTTAGATATGGAAGTAAAACACAGGTCTAAGAATATTCCCCTACTGTTCGGTATGGTATTAATCTGTGTCATGTTTAAAAAGCTGAATGATTCAATTAAAATGTTTGCAGACAAATTATTTATACTATTTGATTCACTGATATCATTCGATTCTGTTAATGCCCATTGATTGTGAGGAAGGTTATAATCCCCAAAAATGAAAAAATCTGCGTCGATATAGGTATCAGATAGAAATTCGATTGTTTTCGCGTGAGCTTCATATTTCTCAAAAGGAGAGTTGGGAGGTATGTAAGCCCCACCTACTACTAATTTATGTGCCCCAATATTCAATAAAGCAAAACATTGTTCAACGCATGTTGTTTCAATAGAAATTATCTGTGACGGTATACAGTTACGCACGGCAATTAATATGCCTCCGCCGCGAATTTTATGACTAGTTAGGATTGATCGATCAGATCTAAACACTGTAAAATTTTTTAAGCGAAATTCATTGTCATGCTAATATCCATGACAATGAATTTCGCTTAAATTTAACCATGTTTCTACCACTGCCACTCTAAACAGCACATAAACGAATTGAATTGAATTGATTGTATTTATTTAGCCAGTTTTAGTAATTTTGTTATTTTGACTGAAAAAAACATACAGTGTGATCAACAATGATTGTAGACAAGTTAAATTTCCCGCCGAAAAATCTGGGGAATTTGATCGCTCCAAGTTCATGCCAAGAGAAAATTAATAAACAGTAACTCGATTTGACATTAGCAGCGTCGTGCGTCGTATTTTGCCATTGTGTTAATTCATTCTTTATTTTTCATTCCGTTTCATACACATTAGTTCTTATCAGGACTACTTTGTGTAAATCTTTGTTTTGTGGTGAGTGATTTGCTGTTTTTAAGGTTAGAAAATTAGAAAATTTAAGTTTAATCCTAAATTTACAGAATTTAAGAGAATCCGCTTTTGTTTACTGTGATGTTTGCACCACAGCATGATACTTTCATCCTGAAGGCTCATTATCAATAGGGAACTATGAATGAAGATGGCACATGGACATACACGTTACAATCGTGTCTGAATCAACTTATTTATGCCTTCCCCGATGTCCACACTCCTTACAAAACATTTTCCGCGCATAAAACCCATAATGTTGACCATTTTGAGGGAAAGAATTGTATCTGTAAGGGCAAGTCAGCTGGAAGACTGCCTATCTTAACAGAAGAGGTTGTTGGCGACATTCAACAACGACTTGAACAAAGTCCAACAAAATCTTTAGGAAAACTTTCAGCTCTAACGGGTAATTTTAATTAAATTATTGTTGAGTTACGTGAAGGTGAACGAAGTTATTAAATAAAAGAATCGAGTCTCCTTTCTTCAGAGGATTTATTTAAAAATCGCAAATGTACATTTCGGTCACGATGTGACCATTATCAATGCTTAACTATTTACAAAAACAAACGGAAAATTTAATTTGAAGGTGCTTACAAATTTTAATGTTTAATCCTTTTACAGGAGTATCGTATGGAAGTTGCATAAAAGCCGCAAAAAAAATCTGCATTTGCACCCGTATAAGGTATCGGTAGTTCAACAACTTCAGCCACTTGATTTCTAAAAAAGAATTGATTATTGCAATTGGTTTAATCAGAATTTAAATGATAATAGTATGTTGGACAAGACCATTTTTACTGACAAGGCGTGGTTTCACTTGTCAGGATATGTGAATAGCCAAAACTATCGTATGTGGGCTACAGAAAATCCTCATACTTTTATTGAAACGGATTTACATCCACAAAAAAATTGTGTTTGGGTAGCAATTTCGAGACGTCGGATAATAGGCCCAATATTTTTCAACGAAACAATCAATGCGGAGCGGTACCGAACACTCATCCTAGATGAATTTTTGAATCAAGTGCATGATGACGAACAGATAATGGGTTATTTCCAACAAGACGGAGCTACTCCTCATACTGCGTAGGCGACAATAAATTACTTGAGGGAATTTTACGATGATCGCTTGGTAAGCGACGGATTATGGCCACCACGTTCGCCAGACCTCCCTCCGTGCAATTATTATTTATTCGGGCATTAAAAAAATGAAGTTTTTAAAAATCGAATGCATACCGTAAACGAGCTTAAAGCAGCAATTGAAGAAGAGATAAGGAACATAAATCCGGAGGAGCTTCAATGTGTATTTCAAATTAAAATACGTAGAGTTAACATTTGCCTAGAAAATGGCCATCATTTTTAACATTTCTTATAAAATTAGGGATGCTAACTCTACGTTTATTAAAAATACACAAAACCTTAACTTACTTCAATTTACTTTGTACATTTAATTAAAATTGTAAAAATTAAATACAGAGAGTTTTATGTAACACCGAACATGTTCATCCAATACAATTTGACACCTTTATTTTGTAAGTTATGTGTAAATTGGGTTGCCTATATGACCATTAAAATTTGTAGCCAATCAATCGCAACTAATGCCTCAACTTGTACACATAGAGAGATTTTTTCAAGTATACATGTCCTAATTACACCGTAAATGTCGTAAATCTTTAGATACTCGTTGTTAAAAAAAATCAATTTGAAACTTAAAATGAGTGTGTTCCACTCCCAGACTAAGCATGAAGTAAAATTTCGAGTTTAGAAAAGCCTGAAAATTTGGTTTGGTCGCATAGCGCGAAGCGCGGAGCGGCCAAACCAAATTTTCAGGCTTTTCTAAACTCGAAATTTTACTTCATGCGCCACCGATACAGAACACTGACATATTACGAAGTTTAAAACACACCGCTAAATTTTACATTACATCAGTGTATCGTACCGGTGGCGCATGAAGTAAAATTTCGAGTTTAGAAAAGCCTGAAAATTTGGTTTGGCCGCTTCGCGCTACGCGACCAAACCAAATTTTCAGGCTTTTCTAAACTCGAAATTTTACTTCATGCTTAGCCTGGCAGTGGAAAACACTCGTTTAAAGCTTCAAATTAAATTATTTTAACAAACCGAGCGTCGGCAAATGTTCAACGTATGCTTATGTATACTTAAAAGAAAAATTCTCGTTATGAAAATGTTCGGTGTTACATAAAACTCTCTGTATACAGTTATGATTAAATATTTAATTTATTTTGGAAAGAAATGTTTGCTACGCCAATGGAAAAGCAATCTAGGGGATTTTCTTTTCATACAATCAGTTGTACCAATATTTTTTTTGGCGGGAAATTTAACTTGTCTACAATCATTGTTGATCACACTGTATCTTTGTTTTAATTTAATTTCTTAGTTCGAAATTACATCATACTCAATCAAGGAGTGGAAATAGTCGCTAGAAGATTTAAATTTAACGCTATTATAAAATCGACGAATGCCTTTAATTTTACAGCGTAATACTTAGGGATGGGTTTACTTAAAAGAACAGAATATTTGTAAATAAAACATTGCTATTATTAATAATGATAATAATATTTATTAATGCCCAACAGCATAAAGCAAATAAGATTACATATGGTAAACAGAAATAAGAAATTAAAAAACGTAGACATACCATAAGTAGAATAAATAAAGCAAAATTATATTCACGCTCACGCTCATTATAAGCAATATAATTTCATTGAATAATCTTTTTTGTATTCTACTCTTACAACATGTATTTACATGTCGTAAAGGCAAAATGTAAAAACAAACGATTACATTATAAGCACGCACTTTCCTTGAAAAAGGTTTTTGTTTCATTTGCTACTGTAATTAAAATCTGATCCAATTTTAATACTCAATAAAAGTTCTCATTCATTCTTACCGTTTGAATGATTTCAGGAAGAAAAAAGTCAACCTTAAATGCTTGATTAACCGCCAGTAATTTAAGTGAAAAAATAAAACTGCCCAGACTTGCAATAATACTCTGTTTCGATTTTCTCGTTGCAATGAAACTTTCCAATAAACTCATTCATAAAGTACGTTTATTCACAAAGTAGGAAGTAGTGAAGCGGAGCGACCAATCCAAATTTTCAGAATGATTAATACTCAACATTTTTAAAATATACTGCTTAACTTTGATATCAGGGTAATACATTTTACAAATACTTATTTTGTCTAACTCAGGGGACCCTATCAAAACATCCACATTATTTTTGCCAGGCATAATGCTGGCCTTCTATCTACTTTTTTGGTATAATTTTGACAATTGCTTTTAGGTAAAAAAATTAAGAACTTAGTCGTCGTATGTACTAACTTTTAGAAATTTAAATACCTGTAATATTTTACAGTTTCTCCATTAAAATATGCAATTTACATTAAAATTGGTGTGCTAAATGTTTCGCGAATCGTAAATATTTTCTTTAAAACCAATCGTATTGGTTTTGTTTCCAAAGCTCACTTTGCTTAAACGAAAGAATTAATTTTGTACAAGAAATCTCTACTCTTTAAAATGTCATTCTTAGGCATTCTTCAGATTCAAATTATTCAGGCCATCTATAGACGCGTTTCGAGATTTATCTCTCATCAGTATAGCTTTGCCATTCCCTCTAAACAATTTCATTTATACTTATGTTTGAACGGTAACGTGACCGCCAGTCTAAGGTGTCAAATTGTTTAGAGGGAATGGCAAAGCTATACTGATGAGAGATAAATCTCGAAACGCGTCTATAGATGCCCTGAATAATTTGACCCAAATTGTTACATTTGCAGTAGGTTACTGTATGTAACAGCAAACACCTGTTGTATAATTCAATGTCCGTCGGGGTATTAGCCCGGGAAGTAGTTGTTTCAATGAGTGTTTGATATAGTCTTTGTAAGACTAACTTGTTGTAGATTGCGAAAAGAATCGCACTTTTAATGTTTGCAGTATTCTGCAACCAAGAATTAGCAATTTCATTTATGATTATTATACCGATCATTTATATTAGCGTCTTTTAAACTGTGGGTCGTAAATCAATTATTGATGGATATCAAACGCCTGGCGCATAATGTAAAATTTCGAGTTTAAAAAAACCTGAAAATTTGAATTTGCTGGCGCTAATCGCTTCGTCGCGCGCCACCAAATCCAAATTTTCAGGATTTCTTACTTCGAAATTTTTCTTCATGCTTAATCACGGAGTGGAAGACACTCGTTAGAAATTTTAAATGTATCACCTTTATGAATAAGCGTAAGTATAACTGGTGATTGATTAATTTAACCTGACAAATTGAAAACCAGCCTAACAGTAACATATGAACTTAGCTATTTTTAAAATGTAGCTAATGTTAGGTAAAATGATAAATTAACCTTAGCCTATCCTAATTAGGCTGGTTACTCAAGTAAATGACGTCCAACTTAACCTGAGCCAACTTTAGGACAATAATAGACATTCTAAATGGGGATGACAAAATAACAAAAATATAGGTTTAAAGTTTTAAAAAAGGCTCTCTCCTCAAAAAATATCATGTAAAATTAGATTAACACTAAGAAAATTTAACATAAAGAAAAATTGAGTTTGTCCATAGTTTGCAGAATATTTACAAAAAAACGAATTAGAATTAATATCGACTTTCTGCAAAAATGTTGTCTTATTGAGACAAGTCTCCAAATATTTATTGATGTAGTTGTTTCAATGAAACAACATTTGTGCAGAAAGTTGATATTAATTTTAATTCATTTTTATATTTTATAAAATAAGATTAATAACTTCGACTCCTTTTCCATTTTTGGGATAAGGTGCATTTCCTTCCGTTTTTATGTCTAAATGTACGTTGGCCAAAAAAGGTGTATATTTAGCACTAACACAAACACATAATGTTTTATCAATATTGTAGCAACATTAGTCATTTTAATGCTGATGAAACATTACTTAAATGTGGTTGCTCAGTGGGTTTCCGGTGAAATGTAATGAAGAATATATCTTCGAATTTTAGTATAATACAGTATTTCATGTGACTGGTGCATGAAGTAAAATTTCGAGTTTAGAAAAGCCTAGAAATTTGGTTTGGGTTCTTCGCTGTGCAACGCGGCCAAACCAAATTTTCAGGCTTTTGAGGGAATTTAGAAACACATGTTATAAACAGAAAGAAAATAATAAAATAATTTCTTTTAGATAAACATACGCCTAAGCTGTATATTTTCCGACATTCCTTGTTTTTTTTTTTTAATTTCAATTTGAATCTTTAAACGATTGTTTTACACTCCCAGACTAAGCATGAAGTAAAATTTCGAGTTTAGAAAAGCCCCGTGAAAATTTGTCGAGGGTCGCGCAGCGACCCGAGGCAAATTTTCTGGGCTTTTCTAAACTCGAAATTTTACTTCATGCGCCACGCGTATAAAACACTAAAATATTGTGACTATATGTATATTTGAACCTCACTTGAAATCAATGTTTCATTTTCACGGGGGTTTTTTTAAACTCGAAATGATACTTCATGCTTTGTCTGTGAGTTTAAAACACTCGTTTAAAGCTCCAAATTGAACTCTATTAAAAAACAACGAATGTCGTAAAATTTACAGCTTATGCATATGTTTACCTTCTTTTCGCAATCTACAACTAGTTAGTCTTACAAAGACTATATCAAACACTCATTGAAACAACTACTTCCCGGGCTAATACCCCGACGGACATTGAATTATACAACAAGTGTTTGCTGTTACATACAGTAACCTACTGCAAATGTAACAATTTGGGTCAAATTATTCAGGCCATCTATAGACGCGTTTCGAGATTTATCTCTCATCAGTATAGCTTTGCCATTTGACCGCCAGTCTAAGGTGTCAAATTGTTTAGAGGGAATGGCAAAGCTATAGTGATGAGAGATAAATCTCGAAACGCGTCTGCAGATGGCCTGAATAATTTGACCCAAATTGTTACATTTGCAGTAGGTTACCGTATGTAACCGCAAACACTTGTTGTATAATTCAATGTCCGTCGGGGTATTAGCCCGGGAAGTAGTTGTTTCAATAAGTGTTTGTAAGACTAACTTGTAGATTGCGAAAAGAATCGCACTTTTAATGTTTGAAGTATTCTGCAACCAAGAATTGGCAATTTCATTTATACTTATGTTTGAACGGTAACGTGACCGCCAGTCTAATGTGTCAAATTGTTTAGAGGGAATGGCAAAGCTATAGTGATGAGAGTAAATTTCGAAACGCGCCTTTAGATGCCCTGAATAATTTGACCCAAATTGTTACATTTGCAGTAGGTTACTGTATGTAACAGCAAACACTTGTTGTATAATTCAATGTCCGTCGGGGTATTAGCCCGGGAAGTAGTTGTTTCAATGAGTGTTTGATATAGTCTTTGTAAGACTAACTTGTTGTAGATTGCGAAAAGAATCGCACTTTTAATGTTTGAAGTATTCTGCAACCAAGAATTGGCGATTTCATTTATACATAATTATTATGTTTTAAACTGTATTCGTTATTTTCTTATCCTAAGTACACATGTTTTGACAAAGGTATATTTTGACTTATTTATTTTTGACAGTTATAGGTATTTTATCTAAGACGAAGCTATATATTGGACTACGACTAGGCTATACTTTGACCTACAATAAATCTAATATTTCGACCTGTGATAAGACTATATTTGGGCCTGAGGCAAGGCTCTATGTTGGCCTGCGGGAAAATATTGATCCGGCTATATTGTTATCTACAACAGGGCTATATTTTGAGCTACTACAAGTCTATATTTTAACCTGCGAAAATGTTATATTTTGGTCCGTAACAAAGCTATATTTTGGCCTTCGACTGGGCAATACTTTGACCTTAGTAAGGCTATACTTTGACCTATGATAAGGCAATATTTGTGATAAGACAATAGTTTAACCTGAGACAGTTCTGTGTTGACCTGTGACAATACAATGATAAGGCATTCACTATAGGTTGAGCTACACTTTAACCTGCAATAGCTACACTAAATTTAAGAAAACTAAAGATCCAAATAATGTCGCCTACTATAAACATTCAAGGAATATTGTCAACTCCGCTGTAACTCATGCAAAAAAGCTTATTTCGAACATATCATCAACATTAACAGGAAAAATATGTGGTCTTGTTTTAAAAGTAAAACAGCCATTCCAAATAGTTTAAGGGATTTAAGTTCACTTCATAATACATTGTTAGATTTAATTGCATCACCTTAATCTGTGTTGCATCATCTCAATCTGTGTTTTACCCCTAATCCCATTTTCCTGGTTTGTACCGCCACCCTCATTCCTTTGGCTCACCTCTTAATTTACGTTTTTTTCTTATTTTTACTCCCACCGCTTTTGTATTATAATCCCCCGTTCTGTATATAGTTTACAATTTCTGTTTTGTGTTTCCAAAATGTATGTACATTATTTGGTAATTCAAATAAACGTGTTAATAGTGCTTTATTTATCAAAGTTTAAAGAACGTTAATGGTTACAACAACTACCTCATTAGTACTGTTAAAAATCGACCAAATGACTCTCATTACTTTTTATTCGCAAAATATCCACCCCAACGTAAAAAATAATTTGAAAAATTAAAACTAAGGAGGACATTGAAGATCTCTCATATAAAATCCAAGGCTGCTGGTTCTGACGATATAAACATTAACATGATTGGATTGTGCTGTCCCTACCCATTCTTAAAACAAATTGTCCAAATAGATACAAAGATCTAGGGTCAGTTTGCATTTTACCCACACTATCAAAGATTTTGGAGCGCATAATCAAAAATCAACTTCCAGATTTTCTTGAGGAACACCAACTCCTTCCTGCAATACAATCGGGTTTTAGACCGAATTATAGTTGTACAACTGCCTTACCTAATGTCACACGTTATATGATTTTTGCAACAGATAATGGTTTACTACTATTAGATTGTAGTAAGGATTTTTACACTATTAATCACGGTATCCTTATAACAAAACTCCACTATCTTGGACTTACTAGTTTAACTATAAATTTGATTAGTTGTTTTTTAAAGGTCGTATCCAGTTTGTACAAATTGACGACTCAATCTTAACTACCTGTCGAGTGGAGGCGGGTGTTCCCCAGGGATCTATCTTAGGGTTAGTTCTATTCTGTATTCATACTTCCTTTCTGCCATCTATATTAAACCACTACTCCGTAAATGTATACGCTGATGACACACAACTATCATGCGCTTTTAATATTAATAATATATACCCATCACTAACCTCAACATTAACTCTGATATCAGTAAGCTACTCGATACATAGCTCAGTCATTTACTCACAATTAATCCATCCAAATCATCATCAGTTATGCTGTTCGGTCCAAAAAAAATTATATAAATGGCAAAACCAGACAAGGGTCTATGTTACCTATGCTAAGGCTATATTTTTACCTGTAAGGATATATTTTAATTAGAGAAAAAGTTAGATTTTGACGTGTGACAAGGCTATATTTTGACTTCCGACTGAGCAATACTTTTACTTGTAACAATGGTATATTTTGACCTTCGACAGAGCAATACTTTACCTGTAATAAGTCTATATTTTGGCCTTCGAATAGACAATACTTTGACCTGATATAAGGTTATATTTTGACCTACGATAGATAGTACAATATTCTTACATACAAGACAATATTTTAACCTGAGACATAGTTCTATGTTGACCTGTGGCAAGGCCATATTTTAACCTGAAAGAAGACTATATTTTGATCTTTAGCGGTTATATTTACACCGACCACGGCTATATTTTGACCTATAACGGCTACATTTTAACCTGCAACAAGTCATAATTTTGTTCTATAATGGCTATATTTAGACCTACGACAACTCTATATTTTGACCTGCAGTAATTACAAAAACGTGTCTTCCACTCCTTAATTAAACATGGAGTAAGTGTTTCAAGTATAAAAAAGGCCGAAAATTTATATTCGTCAGGCGGTGAAGCTGTTCAAAAACAGCAATTTCTTTTTTTATTAGAAAAGTGGAGGTACAGGTGTGAATTAAAAGTTGAGGACATTTTACTGCTAAAAAATATGTTTTTAAATAACATTTTGATGGTCGTCAAAATTATTAGTTGGTTTTATTTATTTATTTTCATTCGATATTCAACAAAGAAGTTCGATATCATATATCTGGCATTTTCCGACATAAGAGACACTTTACACCATAACTGACATTTTCTGTCATAATCGACAAAAATGTCGATTCCGTTCATAGGCCGCTCGGGAATACGAATGATGGGTTTGCTTTTAAAAAAAAAAACACTATCTAAACTCTGTTTTTTTATATAAACAAACTTAGGGTGTATTTACTGCGAACGGTTGCAGTCCTGCTTTAACAGTAGGGTATTTTAAACATCAAATTTTGAGATGGTAAATGATTATCAATGTGTCAAATAAATCATAATTTGTCAAATGAATTGTCACGATGCAGAGAGTTTTAAAATAGAGAACGCTACAACTTGCAACTTTACAACATAATAGGGATTTTTTCTTTTAAGTATACTTCCACATACTCCATATAAACATTTGTAAAATTAATGAACATGTAATCAAAACTAAGCAGTATATTTTGAACTTCACTTTAAATCAGTGTTTTATACGCGTGGCGCATGAAGTAAAATTTCGAGTTTAGAAAAGCCTAAACCAAACTAACCAAATTTTAAGGCTTTTCTAAACTCGAAATTTTACTTCATGCTTAGTCTGGGATTGGAAACACTCGTTCGAGTCTTCGAATCATTTTTTTAATAAGATCACGAATGTCTGAAAATTTACATTGAAAAATGTATACCTACAAGAAAAATTCATTGTAATTTAGAACTTTTTTAAAATTTGAAATGTAAATGGGCAGATAATGAAGAAGAGCAATGAGCATTTACCTAATCCTCAGATAGATTTTATTAAATTGGTAGTAGATATAAATAATTTAAGGCGGTGATAGGTACATTTGTAATCGTAATTTTTGTTAAATGAATTATCTATTTTATGAGTTAATTGAATCTTTACATTACAATCATATTTCCTTTCACATAACCAGAAATTAAAAGTTGCTTTACAACTAAAGCACACAACCTGCATCACACCATTAAATTCTTGATGTGTCAAATTGGATTGGTCATATAAAAAAAAAAAACAGATTATAGGCAGGTTTTTGACATCTGTTTTTTCGTCCTTGCCCAGTTGAAATTGATGGAAAAACAGAATCTTTGTGTTGTTTCAGATAAATAGGTCTGTATTTTACGTCTACGATTAGAAATTAAATGTTGGCACGAAGAACTACATTCACCATACAGTTGTAAGTATAAGTATCCATAAAGATTTTTTACGAAAATGACGCAACAAAAATTTGAAAAAAAACTATCTTTGTGTTGCTTCAGATAAAAATGTTGAACCTACTTCATCTGTGAAGTGATCTAAAAATGACATTAGAGCATTCTATCTAACTCTATCTTTTTCTAAGTTGATTACTTATAGTGGGAATTTCTCTGTCTGAATATGTATGCAGTTGCGAGAGATTGCGTGAGTTGGTTGGGGTCCGTTACACAAGCGATTTCATTCATATCTCACTTTTGTTGTGCTGGCTCGGTGCCGTTTGTCCCTTTTCACCGCACCTCCGCCGCTTTGCCGACAAGGCCGCGTTCGGCTTAATCGGCCGTTTTCATTCATCGAAAAACGCGCTTGAATCGCACGAAAGTTGTCGATCGATCAAGAGACCGTGACGTCTCACCACTTTTATTTTCCTTCGTCGGAGGATCGTGTTTACAAAACGAATTCCACGTAAAATGTCTAGAATATGTTTCTCATTGTATTGTAGGAGACGAATACAATTGTCTTTAGTCAATATGGTTATATGGTACTATTTGTATACCTTAGCAACATTAGTCAGTCTGATTGTGCAACTTTGCAGTCTGTGCTAGAATCATGTTCATCTATTTTATGTAATCTGAACAGTATGACCTCGAAATACAACCTAATTTACACATTTTGGACATACAAGCTTGATGTAGAATGTCGAGTTGATAAAGCCCTAAACATTTGGCTTGGTCGCGTAGCGAAGCGACCTTTTTTGGCTTTTCTACTCTCGAAATTTTGCGTCATGCGCCACGCGTATAAGTCCAATATATATATATATATATATATATATATATATATATATATATATATATATATATATATATATATATATATATATATATATATATATATATTAGCACTGCGAGCCTAGTTGGCCCATGGCTTGATTGATAATGCTCTTCCATGTCTTTTTGTTCTTTGCTTTTTGTTTCCATCCGGTAATTCCTAATTTCTCCATGTCCTTTTCTATTTCTCCTTTCCATCTCGTCCTTGGTCTTCCTTTTTTCCTCCTTCCTCCTATTGTACTAGTGAGTACTATTTTTGGTAGTCTGGTTTCTTCCATCCTCTATACATGGCCTAACCAGGGCAGCCTTTGCACTTGTATTACCCCTGTTGAAGTCCAAAATATACTGCTTAAATTTGATCTTAACAACACATATCGCAAAGAAAATTGCTCGTAATGTTAAAGCGCAAGATTTGGAAGCGAAGCGACCAAACCAAATTTTCAGGCTTTCCTAAACTCGAAATTTTACCCCATATTCCACGCCTACAAAACACAGATTTAAAGTATAATATAAATATACTGCTTAAGTTTGATCTCACGTAATTAAATTCCGCTTCGCTACGCGATCAAGCCACATTTTCGGGCTATTCTAAACTAGAAATGAACCCATTTCGCTTAATCAAGGAGTGAAAAAAAGCTTTTTTTAAACAACGAATTCCAGTGAATTTACCAAATATAATAAATATATAAATATATAAAGACAAATTGCTTGTATAAGAAAGTACAATTCAAAAGTCCAGAGCGAATTAACATCTGTGAACATAAATATCAAGAGATCCTCATGACGCCACCTGTTGCTCAGAGTACTGTACTAAAGTGCAGTATAAAGCACAACTCTCAATTATTTTATCTGAAATAGAGATTCTTAAGTGAGGTCGGATTTGAAATACACAATAGTTGATGCGAAAACGAGAAACGAGAATGGCAGATACTTGAGAACATAAATATGTGCAATATGGAAGAAGGATGGAAATTTCTATAGTGGGTTACAGTGCAAAACATTTAGTTTAAAGTTAATGAGAAATACATATAAATAATGTATCTGAGCCAGAGCCTGTTGAGCAAAGTATAATAAATCGTTGATGAGAAATAAGAATGGAGATATATATCTCAAAATTAATTTGATTTATAGATTGTTGAATGAAGAATAAATGATTCGTTGATGAGAAACGAGAATCACGATATACAAGAATGCTAGATCAAGAAAAAGAATGAACATATAATGCACAATAGTTGATTCATTGATGAGAAACGAGAATGAAGATATACAAGAATAGAAGATTGTTTAATGTGTAAGAAGGATAGAAGTTTGAATGGAGTGGGAACAAAAAACGCCTATGCACGCGCCAGTCGCGAAAGTTGCCGCAAGTGTTGACCCAGGTCGTGCCTCTTGAATTCATCGCGAGTATTTCTCATGCCACGGTCAGACGCCTTTCATACTCCACATCTCGTGTTTTAACCCGAATGTGTTTACATAATTAACCATAAACAATAACAAAACGACAGCCTATTTTAATAACAAATGTAGTAACGAAACAAATTCAAAGGTTATTTTTAGAATTCGAGCAGCCATTGACTCGAATCCTGACTGATACATTGCTCAAATGTTAAATTGAAGATCTTACGATTAATAAAGAATCAAGCAAGCGAATCTTGATCATTTATGCAGAATTAATCAGAGATTACCTGGCAATGAGCAGAACATGTCAATTTGAACCACGAGTATTAGTATACTCCTACTCGTGGTTCAAAATGACATGTTCTGCTGTGTATGTAATACTGTGACTATAGTCACCTAGGATCAGAATTAAGAGTATAATATTAAATACTTTGCTACATATACATTTAAAAATTTAAAAAAAAATGGTGATGTGTTCATCATAACACTTTCCCCGCCATTTAAACAGTTGATGATTGACATACTAAACTTGTAATTCTATTTATCAATTGGTTAAATACCACTTTACATTAATGCCCGGTATTATAAAACGTTTTATTCCCTAAATAAAATTTACTTTATGAATAAATTAATTTATTCCAAAGATTTCGGTATTATAAACACAAAATAACTTTATTTGGCTTAATAAATCTCCCCAGTAAATTATTTGTTTGTTTTTCTACCAAGTAAATTTTATTCTCTAAATAATTTGACAGTTAAAAGTCAAAAGTGTATTATATTATTATAATTACTTTAGATTCTACTACTTGTATTTATTAATTTCATTACGGTTATCATGTCATGCTCATAGTATCTTCCCTGACAGTGATTAATTCGAACCACAAGACATTCTAAGGAGTCGAAGACGTAGAGTTTTTCAAATCAGACATACCCAGGGATTTTTATACTGATGCATACGCTTTTTTAAAATTAGTTCCATTTAAAGTTTTAAACGAGTGTTTTCCACTCCCAGACTAAGCATGAAGTAAAATTTCGAGTTTAGAAAAGCCTGAAAATTTGGTTTGGTCGCGTAGCGCGAAGCGCGGAGCGACCAAACCAAATTTTCAGGCTTTTCTAAACTCGAAATTTTACTTCATGCGCCACGCGTATTTAACACTGAAAGCACTGAAATATTGTGAACAAGTGAACTTGACTTGAAATCAGTGTCTTGTACGCGTTACGCATGAAGTAAAATTTCGAGTTTAGAAAAGCCTGAAAATTTGGTTTGGTCGCGTAGCGCTTAGCGCTACGCGACCAAACCAAATTTTCAGGCTTTTCTAAACTCGAAATTTTACTTCATACTTAGCCTGGGAGTGGAAAACACTCGTTTAAGTCTTTTATAATTTCTAATAAGCTTTCTTTTTCTTGTTCTGTGTAATTCTGCCCTATTCCACGGTTATTCTCCATAATTATAAGGAATTATACTAAATTTCCAATTTTATTGACAATTTAATTTGAAATATTGACAATTCAATTTAACAAATTGGTGGTTCCAGCTAGGTCCACAATGAAAATGTATAATTTCGGTCTGTGATCTACTAATAAATTATTTATTTCTAGAATTGCTATTTATTTGGTAGGTTTGCTTTATAATACGCAATTTGATTTGCCTATTAGTTCACTATGTAAATAAATTTGCTCCACAAGTAGTTATCTAATGATTTATTAATCGTTTATAATACCGGGCATCAATCAGTTTTTTTATATACGTGGCGCATTAAGTAAAATTTCAGGCTTTTCAAAACTCGAAATTTTACTTCAAGCTTAATCTGGGACTATAAACTCTCCTTAAACGACCAATTTAGAAACTAATTTTGCTGTTTCCTTTGTTTACTTCATGCATTTTCTGGAAGTGAGTTAATGTTTTTTAAAATAAAACTTAGAAGAAATACATCGTTTGCTAATTATTTGTATTTTCGTCAACTTTTAACATTTACAAGTTTCCAACATTCACTTAAATTTTTTTTAAAAGTTCGAATAGTTTTAACTTGCCCTTTCGGGTAAACATACTGGGAATTTATCTTTTAAATATACATACATGAGTTGCATGAGCTGTAACTTTTCCGATAATCGTTTGTTTTCTAAAATAGTTTAATTTGAAGTCTTAAACGTTTTTCATTCCCAGATTAAGCATGAAGTAAAATTTCCAGTTTAGAAAAGCCTGAAACCAAATTTTTAGGCTTTTCTAAATTCGAAATTTTACTTCATGCGCCACGCGTGCAAAACACTGATTTTAGGTGAAGTTCAAAATATTCTACTAAAGCTGTATGCTAAAAACGTGTATTTTAAACATCACAACACATCAGTGTTTAGTACGGGTGGTGTATGAAGTAAAATTTCGAGTTTAGAAAAGCCTGAAAATTTTACTTCATGCTTAATCTGGGAGTGGAATACCCTCGTTTAAATATTAAAAAATATTTGTAAAAACGAAAATTTGAATATTTACAGCGTATACAGTATATTGATTGAGATATGTATACTTAAAAGAAAAACTCTCTGTATATCTCAGATAGTAATAAATAATATGCAGTGTACAAAACATTTCTTTGGGCACCAGAAATAATCCTGGACTGAAAGGGTTATCTGATTGCAAGTTGAAATTATTCAGAATGCATAGAAGTTTATAAAAAATACACTGATAAAATAAATGTAATACTGTTTAGCCTTGAAAATATAAGTTATACGTTATTAATTCAACTTCGGCCAGCTTTAAAGAAAAGCACAATGTATCTTAGTAAATTCAGTAAATTACATCTTTATTAATTCTATTGATTTTTAAATATCTTTAACAGAATATTCTTTTAAAATACTTTTAATTTACAATCAACAGTGTAAAAGGAGTTTCCCGTTTATGATAAATAAATAAATAAAAAATGGTGATGTGTCCATCATAGTACTTTCCCCCGTAAATTGCGTATTAAATCACTTTTAAAATATTTGTAGCATTATTATTTTCAAAATGTCTTCAACTTTTTGATAACTACAACTTTTATTTGAAACATTTTTCAATTGGATCAACACATACTGACACAAACCAATGACTAGATAAAAAACACTATTTATTGAATATCTCAAAAACTAAGAGTGCTATGACAAAAAGTGAAGATACAAAAAATCTTTAATATTTTATTACCTACAACTTTTATTTGAAACATTTTTCAATTGTATCAACACACACACTGACACAAATCAATGACTAGATAAAAAACACTATTTATTAAATATCTCAAAAACTAAGAGCGCTATGACAAAAAGTGAGTTTACAAAAAATCTTTAGTTTTTCATTTCCTACAACTTTTATTTGAAACATTTTTCAATTGTATCGACAAATACACTGTCACACACCAATAACTAGATAAAACACACAACTTTTGAAATTTCTCAAAAACTAAGAGTGCTATGACAAAAAGTAAGTGAACAATACATCTTCATTTTGTTATTATCTACAACTTTTATTTGAAAGAATTTTTTGTTTGATGAACATTTATTGAAAAAATCTGAAAAAACTAAAAAACGCTAAGAGTAAAGTACCACTTCCGGTTTTCCGATTTTCACCAAAAGCTTTTCAGTTCTTCCGATTGTAACAAAAAGCTTAAGTTTCAAGTTTCATCTTGATATCTTTAGCGGTTTTTGCGGTACAGCGCACACAGACACACACAGACACACAGACAGACAGACAGACAGACAGTCATTTTTCAAAAATGGTCTTATTCGACTCAGGGGACCTCAAAACGGATATTTCCGCAAAAATTTTTGATTCGAAAATTTTCACGAAAACAATACTTTCCCTTTCTATTACATACGGGGGAAAGTAAAAATAAATACATAATGAATATGTTAGAAAAACGCGTTGATTTATTCAAATTTTCATTAAATCAGGTGAAAGTTCAATCTCCTGTTAATTATGTAAACGTTTATTTTTTTTATAATTTTTTAAACAAAATGAACCCCTTGGGTATTTGCCTTTTTTTTAAGAAATGTAAAGTTTGATTCGATATTTTGAGATATCCAGTGAAGAAATTTAAATTTCAGTTATAGCTAATTAAAATGTAATCATTTCATTGTGAATATTATGTTGATTTGACAATCTGTTGATTTTTATATTTTTTTTCAAAGAAAACATTTTCCTAAAATCGTTGAATTTATTGCATAATTTCAACTTTGGCCTAATATTTGAGGAAAATGCGTTAAGATAATTCAATTTTATTTCAAGCAGATATAAGTGCAATTAATTCTAAGTAAATTCTGTGAATTTCGTATTGTTGTATAAAACTTTAATTTTTTTCAATTTTTTCAGAGAAAATATATTCCTAAAATTGTTGATTTTATTGCATAACTTCTACTTTAAAAATCAGACACTCTTTAAAGTAGAAGTTATGCAATAAAATCAACAATTTTAGGAATATATTTTAAGGTATTTATAGTTCTCGTCTATCTTACAAATTACGCTAGATATTAATTAAAGTCATAAACCAAGAAAACCCGATTTTGTTCGATAACTTCTGAAAAAAAACAAGATGGTGCATTTTTATTTTCGGCACTGTCCTAGTCTCAACAAAAGAGATCGTGATTCCGGCATCGGTTTTTTTCTAACTCTTATATTTACCGAGATGCCCTTAAGCAACATCGAAAATAGACCACCCTGTACATTGTGGAGGATTTTGTAAAATTTATACGAATTTTATCAAATTTCTCAATTTTCATCAACATCTTGAATCTGTATGTATTTTATAAGAGCAAGGCCTAAGCCAGGGGGGGGATACGGGGCTTTAACACATTTTTTGTTTGTTTGTAAAAAGAGCATTTCCACTTGAAACTTCTTTGCACGTCGTTTATTGCATTTTATTTTAACAATTAACTTTTCCATAATAATTAATATGGAATCTCAATGAATCGTTTTACAAGTCAATGATTCTTAAGGAATTTTAACAATTAAATTTGGCATTTAACAATGTATGTATATGAATATTTCATAGGATGAAAAGCGACGCTCGTAAAATGATTATAATATTCAGTCTGGCTGAGTTGATGAGGACATTAACTCGTAAACATAGGCCAATTTAAATGTTTATTAAGTCTGTGCGTGGCAATTAATATCGACTAGGCCTAATTACGTAATCCCAAGCATCGGCCAGACGACTTGCAAGATTTTTGCGTCATCACAATCAAATAAAGATCTACAAACAGCAAAAAATAAGCTGTCAACAAATTAGTATAATAAATCATAGACGTATTAAAATGTAATTTAATAAAATTTGACACAATACATTTTTAGTATGCGACGAAATGGGATATATCAGTTGAAATTTCTATTCAGTATTTTAAACAAAATGTTAACGTGTATAGCCCAAAATGCAACCTAATGTACGCTTACTTTTATAGTTGTATATTGGGTTGCATTTGGAGCTTACAGTCACGTACTTTCTTAATAATCATTTAATTTATATATATTCGATAGCGTAATCTAATGCCCATTAGCTTAAGTAGCATCGTCAAGATAGCGTTTATGCTTTCGAACTTACAGAAAGTTTTATGTAACACTGAACATATTCATAACGAGAATTTTTCTTTTAAGTATACATATGCAGACGTTGTACATTTTACCACGCTCGATTTATTAAAAAAATACAATTTGAAGCTTTAAACGTGTGTTTTCCACTCCCAGGCTAAGCATGAAGTAAAATTTCGAGTTTAGAAAAGCCTGAAAATTTGGTTTGGTCGCGTAGCGCGAAGCGCGGAGCGGCCAAACCAAATTTTCAGGCTTTTCTAAACTCGAAATTTTACTTCATGCGCCACCGGCACGAAAGACTGATTCAATATAAAGTTCAGCGGTGTGTTTTAAACTTCGTAATATGTTAGTGTTTTGTACCGGTGGCGCATGAAGTAAAATTTCGAGTTTAGAAAAGCCTGAAAATTTGGTTTGGCCGCTCAGCGCTTCGCGCTGCGCGACCAAACCAAATTTTCAGGCTTTTCTAAACTCGAAATTTTACTTCATGCTTAGTCTGGGAGTGGAACACACTCATTTTAAGTTTCAAATTGAACTCCTTTTTAAAAAACAACGATTATCTAAAGATTTACGGCATATACACTGTAATTGGGACATGTATACTTGAAAGAAAAGCTCCTTGTATGTACAAGTTGAGGCATTAATTGCAATTGATTAGCTACAATTTGTAATGGTCATATAGACAACCCAATTTACACATAACCTAAAAATTAAAGGTGTCAAATCGTATTTTATGAAAATCGGTGTTATATAAAACTCTCTGTATGTAAACTGCACAGGCCATAATAGATGGTCGAAGATGTTCAGTATTCTTCAAGCACTGTTTCGGAACTATACTAATGATGGCGTTTAAGCCTGAAACGCGTATATAGTTATCCGTTGAATGAATGAGTACTGAACACAAATTCATATTTTTGATATTTAATGTATGTGATTTAAAACTCATTAAAATGGGGATTTGTATGTGGTTTATATTATAATGTTTTGCCCAACAGAAATCAACTTTACAATTACAGGACAATTTAGTAATAAATTAACTTACTATTGAAAAACAGCGTAAAACTTCACTTTTACATAAAATACTGTATATTGAGTAATATTCGCTCTTTTATAGATACATCTGTTTAGGTGAGTAACTGTGACTAAATCCATAATTAACGATTCGTGTGCTGGTATTTCTGTTTCTAGGTAGATTATAGGTGTTATTATTGAAGCAGTAAATTTGGGAAGGTGGGTATTTTTAGAAATTTGAGACGGAGAGACCACCCCGAGGACCCTTCCCTCGGCTAATTGCTCGTAATTTTAACTTAACCATTAGCGCGTTCGTCTGCGCGGTAAACTTCGACAAATCATCTTAATTTCCAACATTTTCATAACCATAAATACTTCAAGAGAAGGCTTCTGTGCCACAAAGACAGATTTATATACCGTCGGCTCATTTTCAACTAATTGTCTTTCTGGAAATACGGTTTCAAGAATAAACAAATTATTTATTACGAGCTATTTATGACTGTAAAGACTTAAAATCATATTTTTTCGTTTAAACAATATTTGAATTTCAAGGGTTTTCAACTCCTGAGCTCGGACGAATTCTCGAAAAAAGGATTCGAATCACGGATCCGAATTATCTAACATGATTCGAATCACCAATACTCGAATAAAGGATTTGTAAGAGTAAAATATGATTCGAATCAAAAATTCGAATCCTGTTATTCGAATTGCGGATACAAATCCTTTAAAAATAAACTTGAATATATTTAATTTTGGCAACTAATAACATTTTTACATCTGATATCAGTTTTTATTATCAAAAATGTACAAAACCGAATTATTTATTTTAAACACTGATCATCGTTGATAACGAACTATCTGATTTCGTGTTATTCTAAGTAAAGATGATGTATGTGTTTTTTAACTTTTCTATATTTGAATGTATTATACGCCTGACTAGTGATGTAAAATTACCGGTAATTTAAAATTGGGTAATACTCTCGGTAATATTACCAGAATCATGGTAAAAATTGGCCATTTGGAGTTAGATATAAAACTTAGTGTACAGCAAAAAAACAAAGATTTTACATAGTTGTACGAATTCTTAATATTTAATTACGTGAAAAAAATAATATTTTTAAACAAAATCGGATATTAAAAACAATCGCGTTTTTAACTTTACGTTAAACTAGCGTTTAGCGCGCCTGGCGCATGAAGTAAATATTTCGAGTATAGCAAACCCTGAAAATTTGGCTTCGTCGCTTTGAGACCAAACCAAATTTTCAGGTTATTCTAAACTCAAAATATTTACTTCATGCTTAATCAATAAGTGGAGAATACTCGTTAAAAAATTGAAATTAAACTATATTAAAATAACGACTTGTTACTTAATCGGCCATATCACGTTACAAGATTATTGAGATTAGGTTACAAAACAATGATACATTTTGTAACCTAATCTCTTTAATCGTCATCAACATTACAGGTGTGAACCTGGCGCCCAACTTTAAAAAAAATTATGACGTCATTTGTTTGTACCTCGTTTGTACTTTACAAAATCACTTCTTTTTTCGTTTGTACCTAAAGGGGTAAAAAGTTACAAAAGCGTGAATTATTGGTCAGCGCTCAATTTCAATATTTTTAAAAACTGAAAACAAAAATCGAAAGAGCGTCGTTACTACCTGTTTTATTTTTGATTGTACCTCAAAGGGTTCTTCAGAAAAAAAAAATGTTTTGTTTTTGGAAATCGTACATTTATTTTCCCAAGTTTTTAATTTTTTAAAATAATCGATTAAAACAAATTGCAATCGAGCGATAATCGTTATTACCTGTTTGTGCCACTTTAATTATCGTTTGCATCTCAAAGGGTTCTTCAGAAAAAAATGTTTTGTTTTTGGAAATCGTACATTTTCCCAAGTCTTTTATTTTTCAGAATAATCAAATGAAACAAATTGCAATCGAAAGAGCATCGTTAGTATCTGTTTGTACCACTTTAATTTTCGTTTGTACCTTAAAGGGTTTTTCAGAAAAAAAATGTTTTGTTTTTGGAAATCGTACAGGTTTCCAGTTTTTCATTTTTTAGGATAACACGAAACAAATTGGAAATTGTTTAGCGCTTGGTTCACACCGGTGTTAACAATTGTAAACATTGACAATTTGAAGAAAAAAAACATACATGTAATTTATTCAATGTCTGTGTTATTATTTCTTGTTTCTACAAATCCATAAAATGCAATTGAGAAAACGCCAACATTAATAAAAGTCCCTAATAAAACACGATTTAATTTCCTTTCTTCACTTATTTATTTTTGTTTGTTAAATGTACATTTCGAGTACCATGTACTCATTTTCAATAACTGAAGTTATTGAAAATGAGTACATGGTACTCGAAATGTACATTTAACAAACAAAAATAAATAAGTGAAGAAAGGAAATTAAATCGTGTTTTATTAGGGATTTCTTACTTCACATAACTCAAAACAAATAGTGAATATTAATAAAAGTAGTAAAGAAATATCGAAATCAATATCAACAAATATTTCAAATTAATTAAAATCATAATATTTTATTTTTAAATTTGAATTATTATTATTTTAAATCAAATTGTCAAAACCAAAAAAATTCATAAAAAGTCTTGAAAATGCATTTTAACCCTTAATTATTAGATTTAAGCTAGTTTTAAGTTTTATATATACTCAATGACATTAGAAGCGTAACACCCAGAAGGAGTTATTATTTTAACTTGATTTTTTGCCAGTATGGTAGTCTTACATCAAGAATAAAATGATTACATTTTCAAGAAATTTTATTAAAAAAAAATCTAAAAAAAATTAATAATGTGTTTGGCGACCCCATTGCTGTATACACTCCTGTAGACGTCTGGGCATCGACAAAATGAGATGGTCGATGTCTTCTTGAGGCATCTCGTTCCAAGCAACTTGAATTTCATCGATCAACTGTGCTAGAGTCTGTGGAGGATGGTGCAAAGAGAATTTTCTTCTTCCCATGATATCCCACACATGTTCAATGGGATTTAAATCCGGCGAACGGGGCGGCCACGCCAAAACATTAACACCAGCTTCATTAAGAAAGTTCATAGTTCGACGAGCAATATGGGGACGTGCGTTATCTTGTTATAGAAGTACGTCTGGGCGGCCATCTAAATAAGGCAGCAAAGTCGGTCGTATGACGTCTTCAACATAACGCGCAGCTGTCATACTGCCTCGAATGAATACAAGAGGTGATCGACTACCATAAGCAAAAACCCCCCAAACCATTACTCCAGCAGTCCTGTGTACATGCCTCTCAATAGCAAACCTAAGATCAGGTCGTTCTCCACGGTAGCGTCGAACCCTTCTACGGCCATCATGCGTGCCTAGACAAAATCGTGATTCATCGCTGAATACGACATCGTGCCATTCTGCCTCCCAGTGCTGCCGTTCTCTGCACCAGTCCAACCTTTGGCGACAGTGTCTCGCTGTTAAAGGAAGCACTAATCTTGGACGGTAGGAAAGAAGCCCAAAGGATTGAATGCGGGGATATAAGGTTCGCATACTAACGGGCCTACCTTCTTCTCCAATCCATTGATCACCGATTTGACGCGTAGTAGCGAAACGGTCTCGCAGGGCTATTTGTCTTAAGCGCCGATCTTGACGTTCTGTGGTACGCCTTGGTTGACCAATTGGTCTTCTTCTTGCTCCTCTACCTTCTTCTGTCCATACCTGATACACACGTATTACAGTTGCTGCAGTGGAATCAATAGGGCGGGCAATTTCGGACTCGAGGCATTTTATTTAAGCTTAACACACTCAACGGAAACACGAAAACTAAAAACATCTGTACTAAACAGCTCATATAAATAATTTTATCAAAAAAGAAAAAGTGAAATATTTTTTTTCACAATAAATATAAAAGGCACAAGGTTGAAATTGTTATCAATGTATGCTTTAAATATAGTCACTCTGTTCCTAAAATATGAATTCAAAAAAATCATTCCTTCTTGGTGTTCTTATAGATGGCTTTCGTTGATTTGACAAAGAAATTAAATTAATCAATTAATTTAGTATTATGGCTTCCTGGTTAGCCGAGTTCAACAAACATTTCCAAATCAAAACTGAAATTAAACTCATTAGTGCCGACATTTATTTCCTAAAACAGTGAATCTTACTTGCACTCCCACCGTTTTGTATTGTAATCTATTGTGTAAATATTGTGTTGAATGCTTTTGTTAATTAATACATTTAATTTGAAAATTGGATGATAATGCGTTCATATTTAAAATATATACCGGGAATTTTTTTCAAGTACACATATGTATACGCTCTTTTTAAAGAAGACAATTTAAAGCTTTAAACGAGCGTTTCCACTCCCAGACTAAGCACGAAGTAAAATTTCGAGTTTAGAAAAGCCTGAAAATTTGGTTTGGTCGCGTAGCGCGAAGCGTGGAGCGGCCAAACCAAATTTTCAGGCTTTTCTAAACTCGAAATTTTACTTCATGCGCCACGCGTACAAAAAACTGATTTCAAGTGAAGTTTACTTGTACACAATATTTTAGCGTTTTCAGTGTTTAATACGCGTGGCGCATGAAGTAAAATTTCGAGTTTAGAAAAGCCTGAAAATTTGGTTTGGTCGCTCCGCGCTTCGCGCTACGCGACCAAACCAAATTTCCAGGCTTTTCTAAACTCGAAATTTTACTTCATGCTTAGTCTGGGAGTGGAAACGCTAGTTTAAAGCTTCAAATTAAACTCTTTAAAAAAGCGTGTGCATATGTACACTTAAAAGAAAAATTTCCGGTATTGTTTAGATTATAGCAATCTCGATTTTAATGAAAAACATATTCCTATGTGTATTTTACAATTTTTAATAAAATCGAAGGAATTGAAGCTTAAAATGAGTGTTTTCTATTCCCAAAAATCCAAAATACTAAATTAATCAACGATCATTGTAATTCACTAAACTGAGCTAGACTTGTTAAAAAAAGTGTCATTTTTTAGAATCTGGGTGAAAAATTATTCATATAATAGCGTATTTTAACTTTATAACAAACAAAAGTTTATTAAAAGAAACTTTCAGTTGATATTAAAATAAAATTAAGTTGGAAATCATATGAATAATGTTTTACCTAGATTGAAGTTGATATGTTTTTTTTATTGCCTTGCATCTTCAAAATGTTTGAAATATATGCATATAATAGTTTGTGCTTTTGTTAATTAATACACTTAACTTGAAAATTAGATGATAATGCGTTCATATTTAAAATATATACCGGGAATTTTTCTTTTAAGTATACATATGCATACGCTCTTTTTAAAGAACACAATTTGAAGCTTTAAACGAGCGGTTCCATACCCAGACTAAGCATGAAGTAAAATTTCGAGTTTAGAAAAGCCTGAAAATTTGGTTTGGTCGCGTAGCGCGAAGCGCGGAGCGGCCAAACCAAATTTTCAGGCTTTTCTAAACTCGAAATTTTACTTCATGCGCCACGCGTACAAGAAACTGATTTCAAGTGAAGTTCACTTGTGCACAATATTTCAGTGTTTATAGTGTTTAATACGCGTGGCGCATGAAGTAAAATTTCGAGTTTAGAAAAGCCTGAAAATTTGGTTTGGTCGCTCCGCGCTTCGCGCTCAAACCAAATTTCCAGGCTTTTCTAAACTCAAAATTTTACTTCATGCTTAGTTTGGGAATGGAAAGGCTCGTTTAAAGCTTCAAATTGAAGTCTTTAAAAAAAGCGTATGTATATGTATACTTAAAAGAAAAGTTCCCGGTATTGTTTAGATTATAGCAATCTCGATTTTTATGAAAAACATATTATTATGTTTATTTTCCAATTTTTATTAAAATCGAAGAAGGTTACGAAATATTTTTTTTTTATAAAACAGTTCAAAATTAAATTATCTACAACTATTACATACAAATATTTATAATTTTTCAATTATTTTTTTTTTTCACATTTTAGTATAATTAGATTTATATTTTTTTATAAATGGGTATTTCCGTAGTAAAATATATTTTTTTTAACTTTGTTTAACCATTGTTTATGTGTTTTATTTACAAGTGTGTTAAGATGTACCACAAATTGAACGCCTAAACACAAAACAGTTGAAATATATTATTATTAAAAATATTAAATTATATATTTAGACATTTTTTAAAAAAAGAGAAGGCTGTTCATTTTCAAACTTGAATAATTATCTTTCTTTTTTTCTAGTATATTTTCTGTGAATTCGTAATAATTAACAAAATCTACACAATTCAATGAACATTTGTCGAAATTGATTAACTCAATACAAAATTCATTGTATAATTCGATATCTGTCGGGGTATTAGCTTGAGAAGTAGTTTCAATGAATATTTGGAAAAGTCTCAACGAAACTAAATTTTTGCAGAAAGTCGATGTTAATTTTAATTCGTTTTTATATCGTATGTTCAATTAAACACAATCTTTAGAGTGCCATGGAAAATATTCTAGGTTGGCAACTCTGAAAATATAAATTATAATAATTTTGTCTGACGTTTTATATGTCAATTCCTGCAATGTGTAGTCAACTGTTTTTTTATATCGTATGTTCAATTAAACACAATCTTTAGAGTGCCATGGAAAATATTCTAGGTTGGCAACTCTGAAAATATAAATTATAATAATTATGTCTGACGTTTTATATGTCAATTCCTGCAATGTGTAGTCAACTTAAATTTAAAAAAAGATTAAATCATGGCACTCTAGAAGTTTTTTTATTGAACATATGATATTTTGTCAATACAAAATTAAAAATCTTTAAATTAAAAAAATCTATTAAAATTACCGTAGAAGATGAGAATATTTTTTGGGAATGTATTTTTCTTGAGACAATCTCCCGATGATTCGGTACGTTTCTGAATCCCGGTGTTTTAGCGGTAAAGATCATTAGATACATGGAAAATTAGTAATTAATTTAATAACTAAACAAAAAAAGAAGAACGTCACATATAGAAAATACGCAAAGAAAACGGAACCCAAACAGACAACAATCAAGAAATTGCTGACGAAATAAACTCATATTTTGCAAATGTAGGAAAAACTCTAGCACAAAAACAAATTACAAATTCAAAAATAATCCCCATAACAACGACAACGAAAAAGAAATGCCAAAACATGCAATTCCAGCATGTGACAGATCAAGAAGTAGACAAAATAATATCAGAACAAAAGGATAACAAATCACCCGAATTTGATAAAATTACAAACAAAGTTATAAAAGAAAACAAAAATATATTAACACCATTGCTAACAAAACTTATAAACAGAGTACTAGACGAAGGAAACTACCCAGAATATCTAAAAAAATCTATCATAATCCCAATACACAAAAAAGGAGATAAAACACTTCCAGAAAATTATAGACCCATATCCCTACTGTCGACATTAAATAAAATACTGGAAAAATCAATTCAAGTTTAACTAAGCAACCATCTAAATAAACATAACATAATCCATCAAAACCAATACGCTTTCCAAAAACACTCTGGGACAACATCAGCTGCAAATGACCTGGTAAATTTGATAAAAACAAACCTAGACCAAAAAAAACCAGTAGTAGCCCTATTCGTTGATATGAAGAAAGCGTTTGATACCATATCAAAAGAAAAATTATTACAAAAACTGCAAGCAATAGGCATAAAAGGAAAAGAACTCAACTTAATAAAAACATATATAACAAATAGACCACAAACAATAAGAATTAATGGAACCGAAAGCAAATCGACGGAAGCTGAGTATGGAATACCACAAGGAGGCAATCTACCACCCATACTGTACATTATTTATACTAGCGACATTTTTGAAATAGACCTACCGGACGCCCTTATATATATGCAGATGATACCTGCCTAGTATACACAGAAAATAATTACCAGAATATACAAACAAACATAAACAACGACATTAATAAACTGGAAGACTGGTACTTCAACAACCCACTAACAATAAACGAAAAAAAAACGGAATACATGATATTTAACAACAAGGATAAAACAGTGAAATTGAACATAAAAATCAACAAAACAGAAATTCATTGAATAAACCAAACAAAATACCTAGGATTACAAATCCAGGAAGACCTCAAATGGGACGAACACATAAACAACTTAACAAGAAAAAACGCCAAAACAATAGCAGCATTACTAAAAATCAGAAATTACATCCCAAAAACAAACAGAAAACCTATATATAATGCACTTTTTACATCACAAAACATATACCTTAACAACATATGGGGAGATACATCACTCAAAAACCTAGCAAAATTACAGATTCAACAAAATAAAATACTAAAAATATTATACAAACTAGATAAACGAACCGATACACATCAACTATATATGCAAACACAAGAACTAAATATAAAAAATATGATCAAACTTAGCAATCTCTTGCTGATATACAAAATCAACAATAAACAAATTAAATCAGAAATTAAACTAAAAATAAACAAACAAATCCACAACTATGAAACGAGAAGAAAATCAGACATTAGAACAGAAAAGTTTACCACAATGAAACACACGCAAGCTCTAACAACGGAAACAATAAGACAATACAACAAATTAGACGAATATATAAAAATTCTTCAATATATTCCATATAAACTAAATATTAGAAACCTAATTATAAACAAGAACATATAAACACGACGAAAAAACACATAGCAAAAAACATTTTACATCCCTCAATACCGTTAACCCGAGATGGGAGTCAACGCCCAACAATCCCGAGGTGAGGACGAAGGAAAGAAGACCAACAATGTAATGATAATTTCTTACAAGTATTGTAATACAAGTTATTATTATAAAAAATAAAGTTATTCAAAAAAAAACTTACTTCAACGAGTATTTCCAGTCCCAGATTAAGCATGAAGTAAAATTTCAAGTTTAGAAAAGCCTGAAAATATGGTTAGGTCGCGACCAAACCAAATTTTCAGGCTTTTCTAAACTCGAAATTTTACTTCATGCGCCACGCGTATAAAATTAAAATATACTGTTATTAAATATTTTAAAATAAATCACTTAAAAATTATACATCATTATCTAATAGTTAATAAACATAAAATGTTATTTTCTCTAGGATAGTATTTTTTTAGATTTCATCATATCTTGTGAATGCGCATGTAATGTGCAGTAAATTACCAGTGGTAATTACCGACATAAATTAACACTAACAAAATTTCGAATTTAGAAATGTTACTTCATGCTTAATTAAGGAATGAAGAGTCGTAAATAATTTAACAGAAGAAATCTATTTACACAACCATAAGCAAAACTAATGCAATACAACCTGTAAATGACTTCAAATTTAACTAGCGTAAAATTGGAACACATGAAACTGCAATGTTGCCACGTTCATTATATCAATAGTTCAGAACTAACTGATAGCATGTGGATTTTGTCCTATTAATACAAAATATTAGTATCGTACAAACATGATACTAATATTTTGTATTAATAGAACAAAATCTACATGCTATCAGTTAGTTCTAAACTATTGATATAATGAACGTGGCAACATCGCAATTTCATGTTCTGTCTAGTAGAAATTATCTAGCATTGAACTAAAATGATATTAACTGCAATTCTATTAATAGGGCTGCAAATATTCAGCGTTAACTGAACGTAACTGCAAAGTCAACCCAATGACCAACATTGATATTTATTACTCAGACTATGTCCAACACGAGATAATTACCCCTCTCGGATGTGACTTTTCATAGGGGGATAATCATCAGAAGCGGTCGGGCGGATTAAATTAGCACCGGAAGAACTCTGTGTGTTTGTGTGCTTCACTGATTTACTGATTTCATGATTACAAACGACTCGGGAATACTACACCTTCACGTGAATGAGTGTGTGTTAGTGGAGAAGAGGAAGTGCGCTCATTACCTGTCACCCGACAACGGAATGACTGCCTCTTTCCTCTTTTATTTCGATCTCCCCCTTTATTTTTTTCGGATAAAGATACATTCGGACGATCACACCCCGTAATCAAGTAACGTTGATTGGTATAATTATGAAGTCAGAGGAAATAACAAAACGGAATACAAATTATGGTTCAAGTGTAACTAAAGACAAACTGTTATTGAATCATATCCTAATCTAAACGTTAGAGCAGTGGTTCTCTAGCAGAGTCCTAGGGGTGGTATGAGGAGATAAATTTCAATACATTGTAACTACTTTTTTTGTAAATTCACAATAATCTACACGTTTTATAAAACGTAAATATCTTGTCAAATAAAAGCAGTGTGCTGCCAGATAAAACAGGTTGAGAATCACTGCTGGAGTATTTAAATAATGCTAGTAATCATTATTTAAATACTCCAGCATTAATCAAGGAGTGAAAACAATTGTTACAAGTTTTAAACTAAATGTTTATATAAATTAATCTGACTAACTACTTAGACGAATAAAGCACTAATAACCTTACTTCCCACGTTTATTTGAATTGCCAAATGTACATACATTTCGGACACAAAGTGACCATTATCAATAGATAATGGTCACTTTGTGTCCGAAATGTATGCACATTTGGTATTTCAAATAAACGTTTGAAGAAAGGTTATTAGTGCTTTATTCGTCAAATTAATTTGATCTTCGAGGAACTAAATCAATCAACTGACTAACTACTACTCACTTAACTTGACAAATTTTGAACCAATCTAAACTAAAATCAGTACATATGACATAACCTAATTTAATAATCTTACTAGTATTTTATGATAGAACAACCTAACACTAGATAGATTAGGCTGGCTTCCAATAACTCAAGTAAAAAAAGAGTTCATGGTTACTTAAGTAACCCGAAAATAGTTATTCATTTCTAAAGCCAACTTTACAATCTGTAGTCTAACCTAAACCTAGCTCAGACACCATCTAAATTTCCGATTCTTGGTTTACCTAACCCTAAACTAAGCTGGTTCCAATTCTCTAAGTAATGTTGGTTACTGATCACTTTAGTATCTGGTAATTAACACAGCCCAAGTAACTGACAAATTAACGTACGAAATTGGCAACTAAGCTAACCTGAAGACAATTGCACTTGATATCTTAAATTCGCAAACATACTTAATACTTAATATGCCTAACCCAAGGTCAAACTTGTTATTAGTATCCTAATAATAATATTTGTTTATTGACCTTAACAAATTGCAGGTTTATAGATATAAAAATAAAATAAAAATAGTTGAGGGGATCAAAATGAAATTCTTCAGGTGAAAGATGGCATTTTTTATTTAGGTAAACGTATCCTGATTCATACGTCGTAAATATTCAGACATTCGTTGTTTTTGAATAAAAAGTTCAATTTGAAGCGTTTAACAAGTGTTTCCACTCCTTGATTAAGCATGAAGTAAAATTTCGAATTTAGAAAAGCCTGAAAACTTAGATTGGTCACGTAGCGAAGCGAAGCGAAATTTCGGAATGAGAAAGTTTTTTTTAAGTTTTAGTTGTTTTATTGTTTTCAATTATTTTTCATAGAAAATTATTAATATATTAATGGAAGACTGTATTTGATTTGTGTATGTGTGTTAGAAGATTTTGGAATAATTATATCTGTAAATGTATCTTTTCTAAAAATACTCTACTCTAATTTCATATTGTTAGTTTTGAATATGTTTGATTCTGAAAAATTTAATCTATTGTCTATTTCTATTTCTAATGTAAATTTATTTAAGCATCAATAGAATTAACAAATTTAAGAAACTTTGTATAAATGAAATTCTGAATAACTTCATGATTTTCAAAAAAGTGTTGAAAATTATAAGGTTATTCAGAATTTTATTTATACAAAGTGAATATTGAATGCCTTATCAATCAAATTTAAACAAATTATCTAGTTGTCTTGTCGTACCAACCCAAACGCAAAAAATATAACTCTGTAAACATTAATTGTCTGTACATTATTCCTTAAGAATGACGATAAGTCGAAACTAGTTGAAACAAATAATGATTTAAGTGAAACTTAATATTAGTTATAATACTTTATCAAGAATTCAATGAGAACCAAATTAAATTTAGAATTGCTAACTGTGGTACTCCTTCCTATATTAAGTAATTAATATCTTTATTAAATAGATAATTACCAAAACCTAGGTAACAGGCAATTATTTTAACTTAAAAATAGTTAATCACGACCTAACCCACCTTCGCAATCTGTTAACCATTTAAGCTGGTAAAGCTAGTAAAATTAGTAGAATGGTTGCCACTTACTTAGGTTAGTTCATGATTAAGTTATAACTAGCAAGTAACCCATTCTAGATAGTTTAACTTATAAAATTGCCGTCTAACATAACCAATTATACAATTTACCAGGGTTGTTATGATTAAAACACTTTTTTAAAAACAGTGTTTTAAACATGTTTAAAAACAGCCGTCGTGTTTTAAACGGTTTTGTTTTAAACATGTTTTAAATGTTAAATTTGTTTAAAACTGTTTTAAAGGTTAGATTTGTTTAAAACGTTTTTTTTATTACATCAAATTAGTTAAACTATATTTTATGCTACTTTATTAAACATGTTTTTGTTTACGTTTTGACATTTTAGTTAAATAACATTAATAAAAATATAATGTTATCATAATAAAATATCACAATTATGTGCCATCAATGTGATTTAAAACGTGTTTTAGACATGTTCAGCCTTATTAATAGAATTGCCGTTAATATCATTATAGTTTAATACTAGTTAATCTCTACAAACGCGATACTAACATTTTGTATTAATAATTAGTTACGTTTGAAATAACGATAGAATGAACGTGACAACATAAAATTTTCATGTGTTCTAACTTTATTGTAATCAAGCAATTAAGAAAGTATGTTACACTGTTCTTTTTATATTTGTGAAAATATATTTCTTCTGATAAATGATTAGATAGAAATTTACTTGTAATGAACGTCTCCACTCCTAGAATAAGCATGAAGTAAAGTTACGAGTTTAGAAAAGCCAGAAACCAAATTGTCAGGCTTTTATAAACTCGAAATTTTACTTTATGCGCCAGGCGTATAAAACACTGATTTCAAGTGAAGGTCAAAATATACTGACAAGGTTTATGCATTTATGATTTATTGCATTAATAAATAAATTCTTAATAACCCTATTTTGTTATGATAATTGAGGTTATGTATAAGACTTAAACTAGGGCTATTAAATTATTAGTTGTAAACTTGTTAGTTTACAACTAATAAATCTACTAAAACGTTTTATTAAACCAAGCATGTCAATATCATTCTTAGAACTGTATTAATGCTGTATGCTAACGTATTATTTATAAGGCTGGATATGTTTTAAACACGTTTTTAACATGTTTTAAATACGTTTTAAAGATGTTTTAAACACCTTTTAAACATGTTCTAAGCACGTTTTAAATATGTTTTAAACACGTTTTAAACATGTTTTTAATTGTTAATGTTTTAAACACTGTTTTAATTTAAAAAAAAACATGTATTGTAAAAAAAAACTGTTTGTTTTAATTAAAATGGAAAAACGTTATTTTTAACAAGCAGCGTTGTTAAAAAAACGTCTTCTTCTTCTAAGTAGTTCTAAGAAGTATTTACCAACTTTAATATCAAGCATTTTAGTAAGTCATCTAAACTTGCATTAGTATTATTGTTATGTAATTCTTCAAAAAACGAATCAATAAAAAAATAATTAATAAAAAATCTTTAAATAACTGGTAACTAATCAAAGATAAGATCCGACATCTTAGTAATCAGCCACCAACTTAAGTAAGGGTTTGAGTGGTCTTAGGTTAGGCTAATTACTATCAGTAGCTGGTCTCTAACCTACCCTAAGATAATATTTGTTTTCTAACTCAGCCAGTAACTAAAGTACTCAATAATTTGCACGAATCGAATAATCGATCTATTTTTGAGATTTAACAATAAAAAGTTATAAAATATTCTGGAAGTAAATTCAAAAATTGCATTGCGTAGGGGATGAACTATCAATTCAAACTAATGTGTCGCAATATTTAAAAGTTTAGGAACTTCTGCAATAGATAATTGTGTTATGAGCATTACCCCCTGTGGGGCTGAAATTTAACGCATGTTTGTATTATTATTATTTTGTATATAAGGTAATATGTATAAACAAACGTACTAGTGTATTCCGTTTTTCTTTTATTAGCCAACCAGATTTGGGATTTATTTTGCTTAGTTTCTTTGATTATTTAGGTGTCCCTACTGTTTGTCATGTAATGACATATGAATGCCATGTTGTAATTGATTAATTATTTGACAGAAAAGTGGTAATCTCTATGATTTGGCAATTAAGCACATGTCAACCATGTGGAAAACATAACCTTAAATTTATTTTAAAGGCACAAGTCAGAGTTACAACCAGAGTAAGCAATCAAATATCCAACATTATAAAAAAAATCAGCAGATCTAGTTGGCCAATAAAAATAACAGAACATATATTAGGCTCATATTCCAACGTGAAATATACAATTAAAATAATATTAAATTAGTATTATTTTAGTGATTTGTACTCAAACAACTGCTTTAAATCTGGAACTTGAAAATGTTCGTTAAGATGCGAGAAAGTGAAAATCCCAAGTCCAGAGTCGAATATGTTATGCTCGATTAACGAGTTACACGCCGACTCGTATAAACATCTTGTTCATTTTGTTTTCTCTCGACAGACAAAAAGGAACATGCGACAAATAAGAAAAATAAGAACCTACATAAATACGACAGGATATAGGAGACATTTTTCTTTTTAGTATACAGACAGAGTGTTTCACCTAAAACTCCTCAGACGAATAAACAAGAAACTAAAAATCTTATTAGTTTTTTTATTGTAATCAAGGCTATATCTTGAAAATATTTTCGACATCTGTGCTAATTTTCACAAGAGCTATCGGTTATAATTAAGTTATGCTATAGTTATTATTAGTGTTTTGTAATGTACTTTTATAATTGTACTACTTTAAACGTGTGTATTAAAAGTTCTTGAAAATATAAAAATTGGTTATAACTAAAAATGGCCCATGCAATTTAAAACGCGTATATTATAAGAATGTCTTAAAATCTTCCATTCTTTAAAAAAAAACCTTCTAAAGTTCTAATCATGGAATAACATTCTTTCTCACCTCTGACAGCGAAACCGTAATTATGACTAATAACAATTCTATCCTAATTTGAAACCTTGAATAATATCTATTGATTACAACAAACAAAACGTTGATAGCATTTTTAGTTTCTTGCTAATAAGTCTGGGGAGTTTTAGGTGAAATACCCTGTATTCAATCATTCTCGGATATTATAAAAACGTTTAATTAAAAGCTTCTCATGAGTGTTTGCACTCCTTGATTAAGCATTCTAAAGTAAAAAATTTGACTTACGTGAGCCGCATAGTCATGAAGTGTTTGTTTCGTCTAACCAAATCTTACGCTTTCAAAATACGGTTAATTTGCTTTGGGATAGATAAATACAATTAAAAGAAAAATTCCAAAAACATTTTGCTACAGGCGCTTGAATTTTTGTAGGTTTAGTTTTACCAAATAAACATCTATAATATTTATTAACGTAAGTTCAAACCCAAGCAGTTTATTTTAAACTTAACATTAAATCAGTGGCGCATGAAGTAAAATTTCGCCTCGCTACGCGACCAAGCCTAATTCTCAGTCTTTTCTAAACTCGAAATTTGACTTCATGCTTAACCCATTAAGCGCCGTTGATGCATACACGCAACATTATTTATTTTTTGTTAATTAAATTACTAAATGACTTAATTTGATATATTATTTTATTTGATCTCACTTGAAAATGCATGAAGAAAAATGTAAAAATTGTGTTATTTAAAAATTACGACCATTACACATTAAGAAAAAAAAATAATGTCAGCGTATTTCTAACTTCACAATATTTCAGTTTTTTATACGCGTGGCGCATGAAGTAAAATTTCGAGTTTAGAAAAGCCCGAAAATTTGTTTTGGCCGCTCCGCTTCGCGGAGCGACCAAACCAAATTTTCAGGCTTTTCTAAACTCGAAATTTTACTTCATGCTTAATCTTGGAGTGGAAACACTCGTTCTAAACTTCATGTTTCACGTATTTATATAAAATCGTGGAATGGCTGAACATTTACAGCATATACATTATGTATATTTGATAGAAAAATGCACAGTATGTAATACAATTAGTCATCTATAGAAATCATAAAAAAGTGCAAAATCAACTTTTAGAGCTAACTCTATAATTGCTCGGCTATTAATGGGTTAACCAAGGAGTGCAAACACTCGTTAGAAGCTTCAAATACAACGCTTTTCAAAAGAACGAATTTCTGAAAATTTACCAGACACTGTAATCATCGGTGTATGTATACCTAAAAGAACAATTCCCTGTATAAGATAGACAATATTATAATAATACAAATAACAAAGTAGAGCATTGGCACAATAAAAAAAGTAAATCTAAAATAATATAAAGAACAAACTTGAGAGGCAAAAAGACCAAGGTAACAACTCTATCAGTTGAATAAAGTGTTTTATTTATCATTATTAATCTGGAGCATAAACACAAAAGAGATAAAATAAAGCAACACAAATGCGACAACAAAAATAAAAGCATGGAAATGTAATAAACGGTCGGACATCGTTTACATGTCGCCCGAGATAAAATCTTTCCATCCGACACATTCACAGACAAATTAAATACATCTTGTTTCCAGAGATGGACATTTGGACCGCGACCACCGGCTACCAGTCTTACAAATAATCTCAGACACTAATCTACATAGTTGGTGTACTCGTGAAGGAATAAACTATTCTTTCACAGTTCATTAATCTTCATTTGTGTTACAAACTTCTATTCTGATGTCAGAATGAGAGATTGTTTATTATTTAAAAAAAAGAAAATAAAAAATGCAAATTATAAAATTATGTACACAATTTATAAGTTTTTAACATCATCTTGCCGGATAGGGCCTTGGTACTAAGGACTGTAAATTTACCCACTTTTTGAATTACTGGTAATTCGGTAAATTTGTGAATCAAAGCAGTTTAGCGATAATTTACCGGTAAATCGCTTTTATTAACAATAAATTCTTTATTTACAATAATAGAAAATACATGTAAACTTGTTTTTCTTTAAATGACCAAGCTTAGGGTGTATTTACTGAGAACAGTTGCAGTCCTGCTTTAACAGTAGGGTATTTTAAACATCAAATTTTGAGATGTTGGTAAATGATTCTCCATGTGACAAATAAATCATAATTTGTCAAATAAATTGTCACGATGCAGAGATTTTCAAAAAGAGATCGCTACAACTTGCAACTTTACAACACATACAGGGATTTTTTTTTTAAGTGTACTTTCACATATCTTCAATTTGGTTCTCATTAATCACTTGATGAAACATGTTTACAATATTGATAATTAAATAAAAGTCACTTGGTTTGTTTCACTACTATTTCTTTTTTTATTCTCTCCGACTAGTTTCGACTTATCGTCATTCTCAAGGTGTAATACAGAAAAATATTTTACAAGTTATATATACATATTTTTTTGAAGGTCAGGTAATAACTCCCCAATTCTTAAAGCCCTTATTACCTGACCTTCAAAAAAATATGTATATATAACTTGTAAAATATTTTTCTGTATTACTCCTTGAGAATGACGATAAGTCGAAACTAGTCGGAGAGAATAAAAAAAAAATAGTAGTGAAACAAACCAAGTGACTTTTATTTAATTATCAGTACTTTCACATATTCCATATACACATTTGTAAAATGAATGAACATGTGATCAAAACTAAGCAGTATATTTTAAACTTCACTTTAAATCAGTGATTTATACGCGTAGCGCATGAAGTAAAATTTCGAGTTTAGAAAAGCCTGATTTGGCTTGGTCGCTCCGCTGCGCTTCGCGACCAAGCCAAATTTTCAGGCTTTTCTAAACTCGAAATTTTCCTTCATGCTTAGTCTGCGAGTAGAAAACACTTGTTAGAGTTTTTGAATTAAAAGTTTTTAATACGATCACGAATGTCTGAAAACTTACATTGAAAAATGGAAACATGTATACCTAAAAGAAAAATTCCTTGTATTTAGAACTTTTTTAAAATTTGAACATATAAATGGACCGATAATAAAAAGGCAGATATTCCTGAGCAAGGAATATTTACCTGATCCTCCTATCCTACCTGATCCTCAGAGATACTTTATTAAATTGGTGGTTGATACAAATAATTTGGGGCGGTGACAGGTAAATACATTTGTAATCGTAATCTTTGCTGCGCGACCCTCGAAAAATTTTCTACGCGGGGCTTTTCTAAACTCGAAATTTTACTTCATGCTTAGTCTGGGAGTGGAAGACACTCGTTATCTTAAAATATGTCACACGTGTTAAAATGTGATCGTAACTGTCAGAATAAAAAAAAAATGATATGTCTATCATAGTACTTTCCCACAGGTTAAATACTTGAGCTTTTTAAACAAATGTTTCTTATTGCTGTTAAACTTTGTTCATCTTTAACCTGGTTCAAAAATTCAAATTGAACTCTTTTATAAAATCGACAAATGCCTCAAAATTACGTACAAATAATTCACTAAATATCAATAAACCCGGGAAAATCAGAGAAAAGTCACTGAATTTCATTCAAATTCACTAAAACACTGAAAAAAAACCGTTTGAATAAATCGCGAAAAGTAACAACATACACACAAATTATGAAAAATATCAAAACTATTGACATTTATTAAGAATCACATATATAACAATTTTCTTTCATATCCACACTGCGAACCTTCAGATATTATTTTTTTTTAAAACAACTTCAATTCCCTGTAGTCCTTCGGTCTCCAAAAACTACAACTGGTCCTTCGAGCTATAGCCTTTGTAAAACGGTCCTTTGAGTAATAAACTTATTATTCTAGAGTGATTCATCAATTAGAAACTTCTAAGAACGAGTGTTGTCGACTCCCAGACTAAGAATGAAGTAAAATTTCGAGGTTAGAAAAGCCCCGCGTAGAAAATTTATCGAGGGGAGACAAATTTTCACGGGGCTTTTCTAAACTCGAAATATTACTCCATGCGCCACGCGTACAAAACACTGATTTGAAGTAAAGTTCAAAAACACACAATAACATCTTCAATCAGAGTAACACGGAATCAGATATTTAGTCTCTTATCAGTGATCAGTGTTAATAATAAATAATTAGGTTTTTAATTTTTTCCTTAAAACAACTGCTAGCAATATTAAAATGTTAATGGTTGCAAAAAAATAATAAAATCTAATTTATTCTTGAAGGATTTGTATTCGTGATTCGAAAAAACAGGATTCGAATCTTTGATTCGAATCATATTTATCTCTTACGAATCCTTTATTCGAGTATTCGTGATTCGAATCATATTAGGTGATTCGGATTCGTGATTCGAATTCTTTTTACGAGAATTCATCCCAGTTCTGCTCAATACCGTTGAGCTGGGATGGGAGTCAAAGTCCACAAATCCCGATACGAGAACGAAGGAAAGAAGACCAGCACCGAATAATTCATTTACTTTAGTAATAAAATGTATACAGAGTGTACAAAAAGTAATGTAACAGCTCCATATCTCGGTTTGTGATAAGTTTAGGAAAAAATGTTTTAAATAAAACTCATAGCTACTAATCTAAGCCACTAATGAATAATATTTTTTTATTATACAGGATGATTCATTTTCATAATGCATATCTAACTTGCATTTTTAAACGGAACACCCTATATATTTCATTGGCATCGATAACATGTTAAATTAGAAGGTTACTAGAGAAACACGCATGTTTTTAGTTGAAAAGTTACATATTAATAAAGACATACTTTATTGATAAAAACTACAATGTTAACAACAAAATATTCAACTGTTTTATTAAAGCAGGTGCTCAAATTGCCTTCCCCCTTCAATTTTATATACCTTTTATCTTTTTTATCGTCTTTTATCTTAATTTAAGACTAAAATTAATATCTATATTTATTTATTTTTACTCTGATTTTAATTTGTTTAACACACCTGCCTCCACTACTTTTAGTATATCACATTACATTACCTGTATTTCTTTATTTGAGTTATGTAAATATTATTTGTATGAATTTGCATCAATTATCTATTATTTTTATTATATTATTATTATTAATTTGACTCGATCCCAATATATTATACAGTTATGACAGTATGCCACTTTTTGATTGATATTTTTTAGTTTCTCCTATAATTCAAATGTTAATAAAATCTCCTAGATTCTTACGCGATCGCCTTTACCTTTTATTATTAAAATTGTTATTTTTTCGAGTTGGGCAAGCATACTTTTTTGTATTTTTGAAAAACTCAACAAAAACAGATAACTTAAAAAAATAACTAACGTCAATAACAATTATTTTAATATTTTGAGACACCTACACTTCATTATAATAGATATTTTATTTTCGGTCGTATTTTTCCTTGTAACTTTTGATCGAAGTAACTAAAACAACATGCGGTTTTCACTAGTATGTTTCTATTTTAACAAGTACGTTTGTTTCGTATCCTGAAAATGAATCACCCTGTATATTAACAATTATTATTTATTAGTAGCTTAAATTAATAGGTACAAGTTATATTTTACATTTTTTTTTTCTAAACTCATGACAAATCGAGATATCAAGCCGTTTCATTACTTTTTTTATACCCTGTATATATAATCTGTTTTTTTTAATATGACGAATCAATTTTGACATTTCAAGAATTTAGTGGTGTGATGCAGGTTGTGTGTTTTGGGTTAGGACACGATTAATAACATGTTATGTTGTAAATCAACTTTTAATTTGTAGGTTATGTGAAGGGAAATCTGACATTAATATGACAATTCAATTAAGTAAAAATAAATAAATATAGATATTAATTTTAGTCTTAAATTAAGATAAAAGACGATATAAAAGATAAAAGGTATATAAAATTGAAGGGGGAAGGCAATTTGAGCACCTGCTTTAATAAAACAGTTGAATATTTTGTTGTTAACATTGTAGTTTTTATCAATAAAGTATGTCTTTATTAATATGTAACTTTTCAACTAAAAACATGCGTGTTTCTCTAGTAACCTTCTAATTTAACATGTTATCGATGCCAATGAAATATATAGGGTGTTCCGTTTAAAAATTCAAGTTAGATATGCATTATGAAAATGAATCATCCTGTATAATAAAAAAATATTATTCATTAGTGGCTTAGATTAGTAGCTATGAGTTTTATTTAAAACATTTTTCATAAACTTATCACAAACCGAGATATGGAGCTGTTACATTACTTTTTGTACACTCTGTATACATTTTATTACTAAAGTAAATGAATTATTCGGTGCTGGTCTTCTTCCCTTCGTCCTCGTATCGGAATTTGTGGACTTTGACTCCCATCCCAGCTCAACGGTATTGAGCAGAGCTGGGACGAATCCTCGTAAAAAGAATTCGAATCACGAATCCGAATCACCTAATATGATTCGAATCACGAATACTCGAATAAAGGATTCGTAAGAGATAAATATGATTCGAATCAAAGATTCGAATCCTGTTTTTTCGAATCACGAATACAAATCCATCAAGAATAAATTAGATTTTATTATTTTTTTGCAACCATTAACATTTTAATATAATATTGCTAGCAATTGTTTTAAGGAAAAAATTAAAAACCTAATTATTTATTATTAACACTGATCACTGATAAGAGACTACATATGATGTTATTGTGTGTTTTTGAACTTTACTTCAAATCAGTGTTTTGTACGCGTGGCGCATGGAGTAATATTTCGAGTTTAAAAAAGCCCCGTGAAAATTTGTCTCCCCTCGACAAATTTTCTACGCGGGGCTTTTCTAAACTCGAAATTTTACTTCATGCTTAGTCTGGGAGTCAACAACACTCGTTCTTAGAAGTTTCTAATTGATGAATCACTCTAGATTAATAAGTTTATTACTCAAAGGACCGTTTTACAAAGGCTATAGCTCGAAGGACCAGTTGTAGTTTTTGGAGACCGAAGGACTACAGGGAATTGAAGTTGTTTTAAAAAAAAATAATATCTGAAGGTTCACAGTGTGGATATGAAAGAAAATTGTTATATAAGTGATTCTTAATAAATGTCAATAGTTTTGATATTTTTCATAATTTGTGTGTATGTTATTACTTTTCGCGATTTATTCAAACGGTTTTTTTCAGTGTTTTAGTGAATTTAAATGAAATTCAATGACTTTTCTCTGATTTTCCCGGGTTTATTGATATTTAGTGAATTATTTGTACGTAATTTTGAGGCATTCGTCGATTTTATAAAAGAGTTCAATTTGAAGTTTTGAACCAGGTTAAAGATGAACAAAGTTTAACAGCAATAAGAAACATTTGTTTAAAAAGCTCAAGTAATCAACCTGTGGGAAAGTACTATGATAGACATATCATTGTTTTTTATTCTGACAGTTACGATACACATTTTAACACGTGTGACATATTTTAAGGTAACGAGTGTCTTCCACTCCCAGACTAAGCATGAAGCAAAATTTCGAGTTTAGAAAAGCCCCGCGTAGAAAATTTGTCGAGGGTCGCGCAGCGACCCGAGACAAATTTTCACGGGGCTTTTCTAAACTCGAAATTTTACTTCATGCGCCACGCGTATAAAACACTGATTTAAAGTGAAGTTAAAAATGCACTGAAAACAACAACATAACTTCGATGTTTTTTTTTTAAATTGGATTTTTTCTTCCATATCCACGCTGTGAACCTTCAGATATTGTTTTTTTAAACCTCAATTCCCTGTAGTCATTCGGTCTCCAAAGACTACAATTGGTCCTTCGAGCTGTAGCCTTTGTAAACCGATCCTTTTATTAATAAATTTAGTAATCTAGAGTGATCCATCAATTTAAAACTTCTAAGAACGAGCGTTGTCCACTCCCAGACTAAGCATGAAGTAAAATTTCGAGTTTAGAAAAGCCCCGCGTAGAAAATTTGTCGAGGGTCGCGCAGCGACCCGAGACAAATTTTCTACGCGGGGCTTTTCTAAACTCGAAATTTTACTTCATGCGCCACGCGTATAAAACACTGGTTTAACCAGAAATTTGAAAGCACACGAAACAAATTATTCATGTTATTTCTCACAATTAATTTGGATTATTTTTAACGATTCGAATCCTTTTGTAAGTATTCGAATATTTTTATAAATATTCGAATCCTTTAATAAAGATTCGAATCACCCGCATTTGGATTCGAATACGAATCCTCTTAAAAAAATGTAACGAATCCGAATCACGAATCCACTTTCACTAAAGTATTGGAATGCCTCTATTTAATCCTCTAAAAGGATTCGAATCCAGGATTCGAATCCTGAATGATTCGAATCCTGCCCAGCTCTGGTATTGAGGGATTGTATTTTTCCTTATCTGTGCTCCTTACTTATTCTTGTTTTTTTTTTTTTATTGATTTTGTTGTTTAACATAAGATGTTGTATTTTCAGTTTGTAAACTGTATAATTTAGTTTCTTATGTATTCTTCAAATTTGTTGTATTTGTGTATTTTTGAGTTGTTAACGATAAAATTATTAAATACATTGAAAATTAATAGCATTCAATGACTTGCTTTTAACAAGGGTTCCCACTCTTGGATTATAATTAGAAAAACCCTGAACATTAAAATTTACAGGCTTTTCTTACCTCGATATAGTATTTTTACCAACCAAGCGTATAAAACCATGTATCTACCTGATGAAGCCAGTGTGGTGAAACAATTGTTGTAGTACAATAAATATAATTTTGAAACCTAAACAAATTAAGTGTTTTATTAAATTGATATAAAACAGTGATTTAATAACACATACATAATATATTTAATTGGAACAACACGGAATCAGATATCCACTTATCCTTCATGTATAATTGTCAAAAATTATGTACAGTACCTACAAAATTACATTGTTGTTGGCGTGATAAAAAAAAATAGATAAGTCTGAATGAAATTGCCAATACAAAATTACATCGTTTTTTACATGATAAAAAATATGGATAAGTATGAATGAAATTGCCAATAGAATACTTCAAAAGATAAAAAAATGCGATTATTTTCGCAAGCTACGGAAATACTAAGGAAAGTAGTTGTTGCAATGTGAGTTTGAATTAGTCTTTGTAAGACAAATTAGTTGTAGATTTCGAAAATAATCGCACTATTAATGTATTCAAAAAATATAGGTTATGTCAAACAAAAATTGTAAAGTTGTAAAAAAACTCGATAATTATGACATTATCGAAATATACAGGGTGTTCCATTAATGTGGAGGAATGGCTTAACCATAGATTCCTGAGATAAAAATATGATGATTTAACACAACTTATCTCTATCCAAAACTTTACGGTTAAACCGGAATTAGTCTTAAAAGTTAAAAAAAATATTACTCATTTTATTTTTAACGATTGAGAGCAATATTCGATTTGACTGAAATTTATTATGGTTGATTATCATAATATAACACATCATTTAAGTATTTATGGTTATCATTGATTGACAAGAAGTATGAAAAACAGTAGTACCACAACATAAAAACTAAAATGTTTTACTAGCGCACCTTCTAAAAATTAAAAAAAATATTACTTGAAAGATTGGTTCATTTAAAAGCTTTTTTTTTCTCTTAATAATGTTTGATATCTTCTACGGTTTTGCCACAAAAATATAAAATATGAATATGGTATCCTCAATTTCCTTGGCAAAATATTAATACAAGCAACATACAGTGATTTCTTCTTTTAGGTTAACATATGCATAAGCTGTACATTTTTCGACATTCGTTGTTTTTTAAAAGAGTTCAATGTAAGGCTTTAAACGAGTGTTTTCCACTTCCAGACTAAGCATGAAGTGAAATTTCGAGTTTAGAAAAGCCCCGTGAAAATTTGTTGAGGGACGAGAACACTTTTCTAAACTCGAAATTTTAATTCATGTATAAAACATAGATTTCAAGTGATTTCGAATATGCATAAATTTCACAATATTTTAGTGTTTTATACGCGTGGCGCATGAAGTAAAATTTTGAGTTTAGAAAAGCCCAGAAAATTTGTCTCGGGTTGCCGCGCGACCTTCGACAGATTTTTACGGGGCTTTTCTAAACTCGAAATTTTACTTCATGCTTAGTCTGGGAGTGGAAAACACTTGTTTAAAGCTTCAAATTGAATTAAAAAAAAACAGGGAATATCTAAAGATTTACTGAACATAGGCTGAATTTAGAATACGTATACTATACTTAAAAGAAAAACGCCCTGTATCTGTTTGCTAATTATAAACCATAATGAAGATAATAATTAATTTTCAAAAAACACTCGTTCATTAATATTATACACAATTGACGTTTGTTAAACAATGGCGGCGACAAAGAAAAAACATGTATTTTTAATCACACGAAAAACTAGATTTCGTTTTTACTAAAAAATTATTTATTTGCATTTTATTTTTTTGTGGTAAAACCGTACAAGATATCAAACATTATTAAGAGACAAAAAAGCTGTTAAATGAACTATTCTTTCAAGATGTATTTTATATTAAATTTTTATGACACGCCAATAAAAACATATTTTAGTTTTTATGTTGTGGTACTAGTGTTTTTTATACTTCTTGTCAATCAATGATGACGATATTAAGTGAAATGGTGTGTTATATTATGATTATCAACCATAATAAATTTTAGTCAGATCGAATATAGCGTTCACTTGTTATAAATAAAATTAATAATATTTGCTTGAACTTCAAAGACTAATTCCGGTTTAACCGTAAACTTTTGGATATAGAGTAGTTATGTTAAATCATCATATTTTGATCCCAGAAATCTATGGTTAAGCCATTTCCCCACATTCACGGGACACCCTGTAAAATATATTATATTATACAGGGTGTCCCGTGAATGTGGGGAAATGGCTTAACCATAGATTTCTGGGATCAAAATATGATGATTTAACATAACTACTCTATATCCAAAAGTTTATTAACGGAAATCCATCCAATCCAAGTATAATAACAAACATTTGAAATAAAATAAATTCAAGCAAATTTTGTTATAAAAAAATAAAATAAAAGAAAACATAAATAAATGTAATATAACAAAATAACTCAAGACTAATTTATTTACTTATTACATAATAATTTCATTAACGACATTAGCTTTTAAGTAGCGCAACACTTTCCATCGAAAATGTAATGTACTTTTACGCTATATTGCCATACAGCGTGTATCAACAAAGTTAACATTGTCGGATACTATCGACAATTTACATTATGGAAAACACCGAAATTCACGACAGAAACATCAAAATTGACAAATAAAATTATGCAAATCATTGCAATTTCAATTTTTTTAAATTTACAAATGTTAATTTTTGACACTTCACACAATAATCTTTCTTATTTTTTACACTGTTGACAAGACAAGTGTCAAGTGATTTTTTATATTTAAAAGTCAATATTGTATAACATTTTATAATATTTACTATATTTATCAAGATATCGTTGAAAATATGACGTATTTTGTTATATTAACCCTTTCGGCCCTTACGATGGCATTTGCCACCACTAACATTTGGTAAACATACTGGAAATGTTTCTTTTAAATATACATACATGCATGCATGAGCTGTAACTTTTTCGATAATCGTTTGCTTATTTTAATTCTTAAACGAGTGATTTCCACTCCCAGATTAAGCATGAAGTAAAATTTTGAGTTTAGAAAAGCCTGAAAATTTGGTTTAGTTGCGTAGCGCTACGCGACCAAGCCATATTTTTAGGCTTTTCTAAACTCGAAATTTTAGTTCATGCGCCACGCGTATAAAACACTGACTAAACTGGACTAAAGTTTAAAATATTCTATTAAAGTAGATGCTAAAAACGTGTATTCTGAACATCCCATCAGATCAGTGTATAGTACGCGTGGCGCATGAAGTAAAATTTCCAGTTTAGAATAGCTTGAAAATTTGGTTTAGTCGTATAGCGCTACGCGACCAAACCAAATTTTCAGGCTTTTCTAAACTCGAAATTTTACTTCATGCTTAATGTGGGAGTGGAAACACTCGTTTGAAAGCTTAATTTAAAATATTTGTAAAACAACGAATATTTAAAGATTTACAACGTATACAGTATATTGTGATATGTATACTTAAAAGAAAAACTTTCTGTACAACTGATATAGTAATAAATAATATGCAGTGTAAAAAAGATTTCTTTGGGCACCAGAAAAATTCCAGGGCTTAAAGGTTTAAGCCATGCTAGGAATAAACTTGTATTTGAAACACTTTTTGATATTTACTATAAATATCGAGATATCGTTGAAAATATCACTCAAGCTACGACTACATCTGATTTTCGAATTGCCTCCACTTAAATCAAATTGGCCCCTTGTGGGCCTAGGGCCCCACGTTGGGTTCCATTACTCTAGATTATTCATCTAGAAATAATATCGTTCTCTTCGTTAATTCGAAATGATGAAACTCTTGAAACAAATCTTACTTAGTTACTCTTAATTATTCATACAAAACTATTATTACTTCTTCTTGATATTTGTTAAGCAATATTATTTTCACTTTCAACTTCATTTGATACTATAATACACAACCATCAAAATAGACAAATGAGCGGCAGCTTTTTTTGGTTTCTTGTCATTCAATGAGGTGTCATAGAGGAAGTAATCCTACAAGAAGGCAAGGGAGGAAAGCACCCGTAATGATCTCCGAAAAGAATCCAGAAAAAGCGTGAAAAAAAAAAATTCAACGGCCGTGACTCTGACAGCCAGAGAAGCTTATTTCAGTCTACACCTGAGTTCTTCTCTACTCGTAATTACATTTGACATCCGGCGCGAGTGTACGTTTCGAGCCACTTCCGGTACTACACACACAAGGAAAGAGAAATTGTATGAACTAACTGACATTGTGAAGGAACAAAATTGAAAACTTGAACTTGACACTGAAGTAATAAAATATTCGTTATTAAAATAATAATAATTATTTTTGATTCAAAGTACAATCAACAATTTAAACCAGAACTGCATTTAAAATTGACATTCTTAATTGTTCTAATGTCGTTTTGAACTACAGTTCAGAAATAACCTTGTTTCAAATTGAATATTCAACTAGCGCTAAGTATTTTTATGTTATTTTAAGCCCTCTAACCCCAACCCTGCGTATAATGCGTACTGTAGTGATGCCGAAAATGTTTAGATATATTTTTGAATTGCGCCTGGGGCCTGCCTCTCAAGTGCTAAATCCGCCACTTAAGATATAGGGAATTTCTCTTTCAAGTATACATATAAATTGATTGTGAGTTACGTGAGGATTAAATTAATTTGACGAATAAAGCACTGTTAACCTTTCTTTACACTTTTTTTAACAGTGAAAAAAGGTTATTAGTGCTTTATTCGTCAAAGTATAGATATCTTGATGCATACACTGTAAATGTTCAGGCATCCGTGTATTTTATAAGAGTGTTCAATTTGAAGCTTCTAACGATGGTTTTCAACCCCAGATTAAGCATGAAGTAAAATTTCGAATTTAGAGAAGCCTGAAAATTTGGATTGGTCGCGTAGCGAAGCGGTTTTTCTAAACTTTAAATATTCACTTCATGCGCCAAGCGTATTAAACACTAATTTAGGGTGAAGTTTTAAAAACACTTTATTCATCTTATTAATAACCTAAATTAACAAAAAAGCTATTAAGATATTGATACTTTCCGAGTTAATAAATCAACAATTTATATTTCAGCTTCTTATATTTATAGTCTGTTTAAAAACTAGAAGGAGTAAGTGCCAAAGCCCAATTTACACTATAAAAAGTTACCAGAAATATCACTAGATAAATTTGGCGGTAGTTTTAAATAATTTCATAATTACTCTTTAAATAAAATCAAATATCCATTTTGTACTTCTTAATTGTGGTTAAGTATTTTTTTTTTCCATCGTACGATATCGTCAGTTCAATTAAAATGCTTATACGGCATTTCGCCATATATCTGTGAAATAAAACATATTTACATAAGTTCATAATATAATATGGAATTTATATAATAATGTGTCTCTATCAGAGCTGGGACGAATCCTTGTAAAAAGGATTCGAACCACGAATCTGAATCACCTAATATGATTCGAATCACGAATACTCGAATAAAGGATTCGTAAGAGATAAATATGATTCGAATCGAAGATTCAAATCCTGTTATTTCGAATCACGAATACAAATCCTTTAAGAATAAATTTGATTTTATTATTTCTTTGCAACCATTAATATATAAATGTCGTTACTAGTTGTTTTAACAAAAATATGCAAAACCTAATTATTTATTATAAGCACTGAACATCGTTGATAACAGACTAAATATCTGACTCCGTTACTCTTGTTAAAGGTGTATTTGTGTGTTTCTGAACTCCACTTCAAATCAGTGTTTTGTACGCGTAGCGCATGAAGTAAAATTTCGAGTTTAGAAAAGCCCGAAAATTTGTCGCGGTTCGCTGCGCGACCCTCGACAAATTTTCACGGAGCTTTTCTAAACTCGAAATTTTACCTCATGCTTAGCCTGGGAGTGGAAACACTCGTTTAAAACTTCAAATTGAACTCTATTATAAAATCGACTAATGCCTGAAATTTACGTAAATAAAAAAATCACTGAATATCATTAAAACCGGGAAAGTCAGAGAAAAATCATGGAATTATATTCAAATTGAGCAAAACACTAACAAAAAAGCCATATGCTATTATTAAAATTGTCAAAATCAGCAGGCAAATTACAAAACACGTAAAAATGTATAAAATTAACTTAAATATTGGTAAAAACAATGAAAACTATTAAACAGAATGAGGGTTTCTCATAGAAGAAAGTTATATTAAAACGCCACGCAAAAATCTTTAGTGAAGGAAATGTCGGAAAAATTCAACATTTCAGATTGTGGTTACCATGTCAGTTTTACTTCAAACAATAATAAACAAAATTTTGAAAACTAGATTATTATCTTTAAAAACTTTTTCAATCATTTAATGTTCTTATCAAAGCATTCACTTTGAAGTTTCGAACGAGCGTTTCCACTCCCAGACCAAGCATGAAGTAAAATTTCGAGTTTAGAAAAGGCCCGTGAAAATTTGTCGAGAGTCGCTCAGCGACCCGAGACAAATTTTTTGGGTTTTTCCATAAAGTTTCAGAATGATCTAGTCTCAGTAACATTACCACCACTTTTTTAATAGTAAATGTTGCAAGTTTTTGTTAACTTTCGAATTAATTTTCTACATATTGATACATTTTTAGTGTGAATTTTAATTTTGGTTGACACTATCTATTCTAATCAACAATTTCTTGAAGTTTTGTCTGGCTCTGTTGTGAAAAACACAATATTTTATGATTTTAGTCCTTTTTGTTTTTAATGCTAGCTTTTCGTCAATTACAATTTTTTCAATTTGTGAATACAGTAGAAACTTGTGAATATATAAAAATCATCATTTTTAGTATTGGCTATACTGTGATAACATAACATTTATAAAAGTCACAATAATTTATTATCTAATAAAAAAATTATGACACAATTTAGAACATCAACATTAGAACATCAAAGTAGACCATCCGTATCAGGCTTTTGGCTTTTTTGTGAAAATGGTAGTCGAAGATAGTCGAAGATAGTCGAAGAGAGCTGGAGCAAAAAAAGTATTACAAAAGCTGTATTAACCCTTTCGCCACGAGGGGCGTTTTATTTTCATGTGCTCTATGTGCGAGGAGCATATATTTTCAAAAGCCTGTAAGTAAATCGTGAGAGGAGAGCATACAAAGTTTGGTAAATCTTCAATGCGCAGTCTATACAGTGAATAATTAAAAAAAAAATCCATAGCCAAGCGCACAAAGCAGTGATTTAACGAGAAATTTAAAAACACAAAAAAAGCATTTTTCATGTTATAATTAATTCGAATTATTTTTGACGATTTAAATCCTTTTGTAAGTATTCGAATCCTTTTACAAGGATTCGAATCTTTTTATAAGGATTCGAATCACCCACATTTAGACTCGAATACGAATCCTCTTAAAAAAATGTAACGAATCCGGATCACGAATCCAGTTGAACTAAAGTTTTGGAATACCTCTTTTGAATCCTCTAAAAGGATTCGAATCCTGAATGATTTAATTCCTGCCCAGCTCTGGTCTCTATCTTACTTAAAATTGGATTGTTTCATAAAACTATACCAGGTAGAACGACTCATCTTCGGCATGCCTGCATGCGCGTTTACTTCTTTTAAAACTTTATATAAAGTTGGCAGTTCATTTGTATAGAAGAAACTATGCACGGATCTCTTCACTACGTCATCAAACCTTGTAATTATGTCCTCCAAGCTGTTTAGGGCTACAAATCTATCCGGATTTCTTATATTCGCTAATGGTACGATAGACAGTGGAATTTACAACTCCTTAAAATTATGTTATTTGATATCTCACCTACTGCACCAACAATGTCTGACACAACAGCAGTCATTTTCATATGTGGATCATCTATTATCATCTGCTTATACATATTTATTATGCACTGTTTTTCAGACAGATATAAATGACCCAAATCCAACTTCTTACGCTTTTTTGGAGGTGAAGGTGATATTATCACCGAGCTTGTAGTGGGTCCATAATCCATCACAACAATATAAGCAAAAGTAACTTTTAACTATGCTAAAGAAACACCGCACAAAAGATTATTACGAAACAGACAAAGTTGCAACTCGGTAACGCTTCGAATTAAGGTTATGTCAGCTGTTGCGTCTAATAATGACGTAATTAGCATAGTGTAAAATGGGCGTGCTCTCGGCCAATCAGAATTGTAGGTTTTGGCGCGTGAAATTTAAAACGCTCCCCCTAGTTATTAAACAGATTATAATAATATTCGAGTATCCTCAGTAAATTTAGTGGACACAAATATAGAAGAGGAAATCGAATACGAATAGATTTTTTATAATAAAATAAACCACTTTAACTTTGTATAACACAATATTTTTATTTTCGTGACTGCAGTTTCGACAGCGCAACTTGCCATTATCAAACTCTGCTTGATAATGGCAAGTTGAGGTGCCGAAACTGCAGTTACGAAAATAAAAATATTGTGTTATACAAACAAAGTTAACGTGTTTTATTTTATTGAATTAACATGTATAACGAAATAGAAGATTTTTATTAATTTACAAGATTTTTGTTAATTTTTGATAAATTCTTTGTCGATTTTCAAGTGAATAAGTGCATAATTCCACGGAGTTAGACACATTTTATTTTAATTCTAGATATTTAATTAATACACTTGGTTTGTTGTTTTGTTGAAACAAACCAAGCGTTTTAATTAAATATCCAGAATTAGATTCAAAAATGTTTCACCGTAGGTTAAGCGAGAAATGAATTAAATATTTAATTTTTTCTAAAAACTTGATTGTATTTAGTTAGTATAAGATAAAATCTTGGCGGCGCCACTGAAAGATACGTATTATCATTGTAAGTGAGTAATGATTGCAGTTGGATGGAGTAATAGTAGCAGTGTTAAAATTACAGCTAAGCAAGTTTCGAATTGATTCAAAGTAGCGAACAAAATGATCTAAGGATGTGCCTGACAAGCCCGATTAAGCCAAGTCGCGTGTGTTTGATGCAGGGACAGGAAAAGTAGCAGATGCGGCTTCAGTCAACGGCCCCCTTTATTTAAAAAGCGACATCCGAGATCGGCCCACGGGCGCGAAAAGGGGATCCGCGGGGGATCCGGAGGGGCGGATCAAGGTATCTGCCGAGCGTGGTCTAGACAAGTAGGCTCACGGGCTTACATAATGCATTCGACTCGGGCAACACTGCAAGAGATAAGTGGACAACGACATGAAACTTAATTCGATCAAGGTTACGAAAGCTACCGGAGTTTATCGCCTTTGTCTTTCACATTCTACTAAAAAATAAATATGAAATTAGGTTGGGTGTTGCATTTATTAACAGATCACACTTTGCGGTCTTCGTCTTTTTCACTCGATATAAAATTTAGAATTAAGTATAAATGAAATTGCCAATTCTTGGTTGCAGAATACTTCAAACATTAAAAGTGCGATTCTTTTCGCAATCTACAACAAGTTAGTCTTACAAAGACTATATCAAACACTAATTGAAATAACTACTTCCCGAGCTAATACCCCGACGGACATTGAATTATACAACAAGTGTTTGCTGTTACATACAGTAACCTACTGCAAATGTAATAATTTGGGTCAAATTATTCAGGCTATCTATAGACGCGTATCGAGATTTACCTCTCATCAGTATAGCTTTGCCATTCCCTCTAAACAATTTGACATCTTAGACTGGTGGTCACGTTACCGTTCAAACATAAGTATAAATAATATAGTCTTGTAAGACTAACTTGTTGTAGATTGCGAAAAGAATCGGACTTTTAATATTTATTTATTTTATTTAATATTTAAAACTAAGATCTAGTAATTTTTAAAAAATTGACTTTGTCAGTTGATTGATTGAGTTACGTAAAGATCAAAATTATTTGACGAATAAAGCACTAATAACCTTTCTTCCCACGTTTATTTGAATTACCAAATGTACATACATTTCGAACACAAAGTGACCATTATCAATGGATTAACACTGTGTTAATTTAATTTAAAAAAATCATATGTCTATCGAATAAAAATATGAGGATTTATCAAAATATCCACTTTTTTATCTTCATTTATGGCTATTTTTTTAAAGAATGTTTCAATTTCTTAAAAACCTTCAAGAATTAAACACTTAGTGAAATAGCCTGTAACACACTTAATATGTTTAGATTTCAAAATAATGTTTATTGTACTACAACAATTGTTTCACCACACAGTGGCTTCATCAGGTAGATAAATGATGTTACAAATTGGTTACAGTTGCCTTAAATATTAATTAGTTAATGAGGGGGAGGGGGTGTTAAACAGGTATCAATACAGGGATCACTTAAACTAGCATAAATTAGCTGCCTTTAACTCTATGATACATAGATTAATCTACACTCCCCTTTCTGATACCAACTTTAATGCCGAACTCAACCGTATTCACACTATAGCCACTAATAATGGTTTCCCAACAACAATTATCAATGATATTCTTGCCAAAAAACAGAAAAAACATATTATTTCATTAATTTTCCCTTTGCCCAATAATAGTAATAATCAACAATCATATGCGTCCGTACCGTATTTAGGTAAAGTATCGGAAGGTGTAGGTAGATTTTTCAACAAATTAGACATTAAAACGTCGTTTAAAACCAACCACCGTTTGAACAAATTTATTAATAATTCTAAAGACATCACAGATAACAAAAAAGAATCAGGTGTATATTTATTAACTTGTGGTGACTGCCCTAAAGTATATGTAGGCCAAACCGGTAGAAGCTTTGAACAGAGAATTAAGGAACACAAGTTTAGTTATTTAGAAAAGAAAAGTAACTCCACCTATGCGGAACACCTAATAAACGAAAATCATCATTTCAATGATAATTTCAAAATCCTACATAAAAACACTAAAGGAATCAAACTAAACTTGCTAGAGTCATCAGAAATTAATAAATATAATAAGTTGGGCATAATATTAAACGACCAAATAGAAGTTAACAATTCAACATTGCTTAGCATTTTTTAATTTTTTAATGTTGTATTTTATGTTAGTTCTTTGTTATAATTTGTTATTTTGTATTAACTTTGTCTTAGATTAAGCACTTTATAATTCTAACCTTATTAAATTGTGTATTTTGTTTTTTGTTGAATTTCTCATAACGTTATATAATTGTGTATATGCTAGTTTAAGTGATCCCTGTATTGTTACCTGTTTAACACCCCCTCCCCCTCATTAACTAATTAATATTTAAGGCAACTGTAACCAATTTGTAACATCATTTATCTACCTGATGAAGCCACTGTGTGGTAAAACAATTGTTGTAGTACAATAAACATTATTTTGAAACCTAAACATATTAAGTGTGTTATTTAAGTGATATTATGGAGTTTCAACAACTAACAGCCTCAGCTATACAATATTTGAAATAGCTTGTTTAATTTTTCATAACTTTCGTAGCCACATGATTTTTTTTTGTTTGCCTAAGCGTCTAGTTGCGATGCATATTCGAATGCAGAAAAATGCCCTTTATCCGAATTGAACAAAAAAATGTATGGTGTCATTTGAAAAAAAAAATGACTCTCGCTACTTTTACAGTTGTCATCGTATTTTCAATTCGGTGACACCATTAAATAGAATTTAACGCCGTTTACAAATATATATGGTTTGGTACACTTTACTCACAGAATAAAAAAGTTAGAAGGGGTGGAACACCAAACTGAATCACTCTGTATACAGGGCGTCTCAGACCACCCGTACCAGCCTTTTATTTCGACAACGCTTGGTCGAATGTGACTGGGACAAACAATTTTATTACCAACGTGAACCCAAGGAATCCACTGATGAATTCATTTTTTACCGGAATAATCCGGAAGTACCCGGAATTGGAAGTAACTTTAAAAGTTCAAATGGCAACATAGGTCGAGTATGGTGTTAATTGATATTAAAAAAACTTTTTAATAAAAGTTGTTTCTTTTAAAAAGACTTATCAATTAATATCATACTCGACCTATGTTGTCATTTGAAATTTTAAAGTTACTTCCGGTTCCGGGTACTTCCGGATTATTTCGTTAAAAAATAAATTCATCAGTGAAATCCTTGGGTTCACTTTTGTAAGAAAATGTTTTGTCCCAGTCACATTCGACCAGGCGTTGTTGAAATAATAGGCTGGTGCGGGTGGTCTGAGACACCCTGTATATACAGGGTGTCCCAGACCACCCGTATTAGCCTTTTTTTGAGAAAACTCCTAGTTCTAAAGAGTTAGGACAAAAACATTGATAACAAAAACCGCATTAAAGAATCGAAATTTCCAACTGAAGTAAAATTTTGAGTTTAGAAAAGCCCAGAAAATTTGACAAATTTTCACAGGGCTTTTCTAAATTCGAGATTTTACTTCATGCTTAGTCTGGGAGTAGAAAACACTCGTTTAAAGCTTTAACTCTTAAGAAAAACAACGAATATCTAAAGATTCAAAGAAAATAATAAAATAATTTCTTTTAGGTAAACATACGCCTAAGTTGTACATTTTCCGACATTCGTTGCCTTTTAAATGAGTTCTATTTTAATCTTTAAACGAGTATTTTCCACTCCCAGACTAAGCATGAAGTAAAATTTCGAGTTTAGAAAAGCCCCGTGAAAATTTGTCGAGGGTCGCGCAGCGACCCGAGACAAATTTTCTGGGCTTTTCTAAACTCGAAATTTTACTTCATGCGTCACGCGTATAAAACGCTATAATATTGTCAAATTTATGTATATTAGAACTTCACTTAAAATCTGTTTTATACGCGTGGCGCATGAAGTAAAATTTCGAGTTTAGAAAAGCCCAGAAAATTTGTCTCGGGTCGCTGCGCGACCCTCGGCAAATTTTCACGGGGCTTTTCTAAACTCGAAATTTTACTTCATGCTTAGTCTGGGAGTGGAAAACACTCGTTTAAAGCTTCAAATTGAACTGTTTTAAAAATCAACGAATATTAGAAAATTTACAGCTAAAATAATTAAGAAAAAGTAATGTGATTTTATAAAAATAATGACATACCATAGAATTGATACAACAATTGCGGATGTCAAAAAAAAAAACCCTTTTGTTTCTAAAATAAATAGGGCAGCCAAAATTTGAACATTTCAAAATTTACATGGGATTTCCTTTGTTTTGTTTATTTATAAAATTAGACAATTTTCATGGTTTTTAACAACTTTCACATTTTCAACAAATTTTGTAAATTTTGTAGTTATACATACATCGTAAAGAGTTTAATTTTTCACAATTTTCATAATATCTAATAAATCTATAAAATGATTTGGTCAATTTTCACGATTTCAATTTAGCTATTTCGAGTTTAGAAAAGCCTGTAAATTTGGTTTCCGTGGAGCGACCAAATCAAATATTTAGGCTTTTCTAAACTCGGAATTTTACTTCATGCGCCATGCGTATATAACACTGATTAAAGTAAATTTCAAAATAACCTACCCCTTATGTTTGATCGGCACGTCAATACATTCTACAAATAATTACTATTTACTAATATACTATACACCTTTTGTTGTAACTTTTTGATTTTCATATTGAGATATTATCTTTTTCATATTTAACTGTCATTTTAATAACAAGAAAATAGTATCTTGAACAAGTTTCTCATCTTTCACGTGGTGAAACATATTTAACTATGATTTAATAAAGAAAACACTTGGTTAAATTTCACTAATATTTTGGTTTTTTATTCCAACTAGTTTCGACTTTGAGTCATTCTCAAGGAGTACAGGAAATTACATTTTTACAAACATATATACAAGAGAGGTTAATTTAAATTTTATGGTTAGCAATAAGGGCTGTCATGATGGGTGAGCTCCACAGATCTTCGATGTCATTAACAATTGGTATTCCCTGTTTTATTGCTTTCTGGATTTCCAGTCCTTCGCGATAGTTGAGATGACGACCTTTATTACCTGTGTATAAAATCTTTAGCGTTTGGTTATTAAAAAAGTGATTATTGTCAATGCAGTGTTTAGCTAACCCAGTACAATATTTTTTAAAATAGTATTACAAATACATAACCCTTTTTCGGTTAATTTGTTGTTTGACTATTTAAATTTGCACTGGGCATGCTTTTGTTAAGGTTGCAGATATATTTGAACATTCTTACTTTACTCAAGAATAAATAACTCTGTTGTGTCCAAATTCAACTTAAAGAATTTCTCAAGCAAACAATATCAATCGTAATTTCCAATAATTCAACTTTAAAACCCAGGCCAAGTTGGTGTATGAAGTTTTGCAACAGAGAGATAAATCTCCATCAGCTTTTTGATGAACGTCCTCTCTCTGAGCGTCCAAAAGTAATGAATCAAGTCAGGTGAAATAAACGCCGGTTTACTTTAAATCCCGCCGAGCGAGCGTTATGAATGCGTTTTAATAATAGCCGGAAAATGTTGTGTTAGTCCTTTGTGCGCGCACACATATGCGTTTCGCGAGTTTTAACATTTGCAGATTGCGTGCAATAACGGTGCCTCTAGACTCGGAGAAAATAACCTCTCGAAATAGAATTGCGAGAGCCGTTTGAACCGAAGCCAGCAGATAGGCAAGTCCGGCCAAACTGGCGATGACCATCTTTGGTGGATGCACTCGTCCGACCTGAATATCCACGTTCTTAGAAACTGACTGTGTGTGCGTTTGTGTGTGGATTTGGTTGACACTTTGCACACACATGGTGCAACGAACTTGGGCTGAAGTAATTTTAGTTTTTTGTTACAGCCATTTTTCTTATCATTGCAGCGATTTTAATTGAGTTAAAGTTTGTTATTTTAAGGGGTAAAAGTTGAATACATGAAACATAGCTAGCATAATATATAAAATTACGAAAATGTTATTGGTGAAAAACGTTGTCATAATTAATAAGACAACTTAAGACGATAAATATCCATTGAAACAACTACTTCCCGTGCAAATACATCTCCGGATATTGAATTATACAATGAAATATTTAAAATCTTATTTAATTTAATTTGTTACAAAGCTCAATTAAAGTATATGTAACGTTTAGGTTAAATTCTCTTCAAACCAACTAACAAATACAAATTTAAAATGAAAGGAGAAATAACAATAAATTACAAGTGAAAGGACTTGGATTAAAACTAATGTCTTAGGCCATCTATAGACGCGTTTCGAGATTTATCTCTCTTCAGTATAGCTAGCATTCCTACTTATGGCTTACTTTTAACGAGAGTTTTCATGAGGACCCGATCAAAACATCCACACAGTCTCTCACAAAGAAATTTTAAAGAGCGGAGATTTCTTGTACAAAATTTTTTTTTTTTTAGCAAAATGGGCTTTGAAAACAAAACTAACACAATTGGTTTTAAAAAAAATATTTAGAATTCGCATGTGATTAAGCACACAATTTTTAATGTAAATTGCATATTTTATTGAAGAAACTGCAAAATATGACAGGTATTTAGATTTCTAAAAGTGAGTACATACGAGTAGGTATTTTATTTGTTTATTTAAAAAAAATTATCAAAACTATGTCGAAAATGTAGACAGACCAGCATTCCGGGTGGCAAATACAGTGTGGATGTTTTGATAGGGACCCCATCAATTCATGCTTTGTTAACATAAAGTAAAATTTTGATTTAGAAAATCCAAACCTGCAGGCTTTTCTAAACTCTAAATTTTACTTCATGCTTAATTAAGGAGTGGAAACACTATTTAGAAACTTCAAATTAAGCGCTCTTATGAAAATAACCAATGCCTGAAAAATTATTACGTATACATCGGAATATGTATACATACCAACAAGAAAAATTGCCTGTATTTTGTTCTAAAATTAATAATAAATTTATCTACTTTTAAGAAAATAATAGATTTTGACATAAATTACACATTTTTGCTGCTATAAACATTTTAATTTTATTTGAAAACCATATACAGTAGAACCTCGTTATACCGGGATGGCTTTTGGCTATACCTAGCACGATATAAGGAAAACACGGTATATCCGAATATATGTAATTTGTATACTAGTCACATACACACACGCGCATATATATATATATATATATATATATATATATATATATATATATATATATATATATATATATATATATATATATATATATATATATATATATATATATACATATATATATATACATATGTGCAGTAGCCACCTACACAACAAGACTGTATCATACAATAATGACGCCGGAACGTTTTACCTAATCAGGGCGGTACGCAGTCAATTGTTAAAATTAACATTTTAAAAAATAAAAAGAAACCTGAAAAATGACCCCGATATATCCGAATCACGGTATCTCGAGGCCCGGTATATCGAGGTTCTACTGTAATATATTAATTAATTAAAAATATTTCAGATTATTTTAATTTGTTAATATTTCTTTGTTTATTTTTTAATATAAACATTTTACAATCACTTGGAATGTGTAGCGCAGTTTTGTGCAAGGAAATGACAGCCTTAAAATTAAGAAATATTATTATTTTGCGACTACATATTTAATAATTGTGCCGATGATTATGAAAGTGGTCTAAGTCAACGTTTCCCAATCAATTTTATGTGGCACACCGGACTAAAAAGGCACACCGGACTAAAAAGTCTCCGTTTGTCACGGACCGGGCATCAAATGTTAGAAGTATGTAAATGATTTTTTTATATCATTTTATTGTGTAATTTAAAAATGACAACAATATTTTTTAAAAAGAAACTTTTTAATTGTTCACTACATGGAATTTTCGATAAGCATCTAAACATTTTATTCTTTATAAATTTATTTATTTATTTATTTAACGGATTAGACCAGGTATGGGCAACCTTTGACATGTTGAGGGCCAAACTTTAGCGTGCGAATACGTTCGTGGGCCGCGTTTAAAAGTACTTAGTGCATTTTAAAGTAGTGATAATATTTTTTGCGATAGATATTAGACATGAAATAATACGACAATGTTATCATAGTACAATTTATTAAAATAACAAAATGAAATTTAAAAAAATGGTACATTATAATTAAATCGTTAAATTTGCAATTGTTACAAACTACGAAAGTTAAATACACCGAAATCAATAAGACACTTGAGTTTGAATTTGGGAAACTAATCCATCGATATTTGGATTAATTCCACTGACACAAAAACGTAAAGAATTTTCCAAATTATCGTCAGTCAGTCTTGTACGATGTGTTGATTTATTAACTTTCATCAATGAAAAGAACTGTTCGCATTTATAAGTACTGCCAAACGCACAAATCAATCTTCTTGCGAATTTTCTAAGCTGCGGAAAATTGTCTTCTTCTAGGTATTTTTTGTAGAAATCGCACAACTCTACGTCTTCAAATTTGGATTTTAGGAGTAAGTTTTCTTGAATCTCGATCAACTCCATTTGTAAGTGTATTGGAGCATTTTGTACAATATATGTTGTAGGAGTAGCATATAAACTGAAACAGTCTTCCATGTTTTTGAAGTCGCAAAATCTGTTCGAAAATTGTTCCGACAGTAACTTGAGTTCTTCAGCATATTGACCATAAGCAAAATATTTTCATACGCAGAGAGCGTGTTGAAATAGTAACTGTTAGCAGACAGCATCTGTGACTCCCACAAGCGTAGTTTGATCTGAAACGCTTTTAAATGGCTGTACAAATCATTTACTAACTGTCCTTGTTTTTGAAGTTTCAAATATAAATCATTCAAATAGCCTGTAAGATCGACCAGAAATGCTAAGTCACATATCCATTTTGGGTCACTTAATTCAGATAGTGGTTTATCTTTTATTATCATCAAGTCTGCTATCTCATTTCTAAGCTCGTAAAACCGTTTCAACATTTTTCCTTTGCTCAGCTATCTGACTTCACAATAATATGTTACGTCGTTATATTCAGCTGATATTTCATCCAAAAAACGCCTTGAACTAACGATGGTTAAGCCCTAGGGATCGAATAAAGTTGATGGTTTTTACTACCACATTCATAATATTCTGGAGTCGAATGGACTTAGAACACAAGTTCTGTTGGTGGATAATGCAATGAAGGACTATCAAATCATCTTTTTGCACATTTAATTCTGTTGCTTTTTCATTCAAAATTCCGATGAAACCTTTACGTAAGCCGACCATAGAAGGTGCACCATCAGTGCATACTCCAATTAATTTTGAAACTGGTGAATACCTTTTGAACTTCAATAAAAATATCCTCTCCTGTAGTGGTTGCTTTTAGCGGCTGTAAAGCAAGCAATTCCTCAGTAACAGTGAACTCCTTATCAACACCTCGAATAAATATAGCCAGTTGAGCTGTGTCAGACAAATCGGTGCTATCGTCTAATGCTATGGAAAATGATTCAAAACCAGCCATACGGTCAGTCAATGTTGTTTTTATATCATTAGCCATCATTTCTATACGTCGAACAACAGTTCGTCTTGACAAACTATTTTTTTCAAATTCTTTTTTCTTTTCAGGACACATAATACCGCAAACTTCTAACATACACTCCTTGATAAATTCTCCTTCGGCAAATGGTTTTAATGCCTTTGCCAATTTTGAGCTAACTATAAAACTAGCTTTCACAACATTATCAAGTTGTGTTCTTTGTTTATGAAACATTTGTTGCTGTTTTTCTAAATTTGCGGTAAGCTTCTGGATTTTGTCTGTTCTTAATTGTCCTGTCAGTGAGTGCAGCGTAGCATGCTTAGTTGAGTAATGCCTCTTTATATTGAATTATTTCATTACTGAAATGGATTCATTACACAGCAAACAAATAGGCTTACCATTGTGCAAGATAATAAAGAATTCTTCAGTCCATTTTTCTTGAAAATGGCGACCCTCTGTATCTACTTTTCGTTTCTTTCCACCAGACATAATTTTTGTTTACTTTTGGTTCAATAAACTTAATAACAAACTATAGTTAGTAACCACTCAAGATGCACACAAAGTCACAAAACAAGTTGACGGCTCGAGCAGTTCGCTAGGATATCGCTTGTCCAAGTTATCGGTAGCTCAAATAGAACTGAACTAACGTTCGGGCCATCCACCCGCTTATATAGGCAAAATGAACGAATAATCTGGAATAAACTAGTTTAGAATAATTGAGAAGCAATAAATCTTTTGATGTGTCACCCGTGAGGCGGCAAACCTCAAAGAATTTGATCGAGCAAGTCGAGTGGCGGCGATTATCAAAGAGTGAGGCGGCAAACATCAAAGAATTTGATGTTTGCCGCCTCACTGTCACTCCCGTGAGTATAAGTACCTAATGTAATATTTTTTTAATTGGGTTTTTTCAAAATGTCTTGCGGGCCGGGGGTTGCCCATATGTGGATTAGACCATTTTTACAACAATAATATATATATGTAAAATACAATACATTTATATATGATACTAAGTTTAAAATATAGTAAAAAACACTTTGTAGCAAAAACGAATAGTAAACAATAAAAATAAAAATTAAAAATAAAAATACCGCTATCAGTCGCCAACCCCGAGATGACAACAATGGGACGACCCTATCCCTTTTACAAAACGGATGAATCTTGATGGCTCACCACAGAATAGATCGCAGTTTGGATGGCTCACTAGTGAGTTCGCCGTACGCATAAGGCGAGAGAGGGGGCTGTAAAACCCATAATTGGTATGATAGAAAGGTATGCGAAAAAGCGGAGGGTTACGGCTTGTGCGACCATCAGACTTAAAGCAAAATTTATTTTTAAGAACAATGGGGGACAATCGATACTTCCATTAACAATATCAAATAGTAACGACATATCTGCGAAATGACGCCTGCAGCACAGATTATTAATGCTTGACAGAATATTTAAATTGTGATTAAAGTCAGCTTTAAATCTTAAATGTTTAATGAACTTATTTTGAACGATCTCAACTTGCCTGATAAATGTTTGTTGATACGGTGACCATATACAAGACGCATATTCAAGATGAGAGCGAACTTATGCAAAGTAAACAAGTTTTAGAGAACAATAATATCCGAAACAAATGGCATAGTATTAATATACCGTGCGTTTTATTTAAGTGCAGTCATAGGAAATTACATGGTAAAAATTGTACCCTATGTTAACTTTTGTTGTCGTACAAATTTGAAACAATTTTTTGTTTTTATCAATAAAATGAGAAGTAAATGTTATAAAATCTCACGAAAGTTTCTTAAGAGCATTATTATAAAATAATATTTTTTTAAATTTTCTTTTACAAAGACATGTATTGAACCTTTCGTAACGAAACGAGGCAAATAGATTTTTTTAAACTTTTTTATTTAACGAAGAAATAATTTATGTTTTTAGGTCTATTTCGAAATTAAATAACATAGTATTTATATGGAAATACAAGTGCAAACAAAAATTAAAACAAAAAAGTAAACAAAAAATCTATCGTTTCATTACGAAAGGTTCAATACATGTCTTGGTAAAATAAAATTTTAAAAATATTATCTCATAATAATGCTGGAACGGAAATCTAAACATACACAATTTATATGGTCAAACCCCCATTTTAACAAACTTTCGTGCGATTTTATAACATTATTTAAGGTAGGATTTCTAAGCGACAACTGAAACGACTGTAGTCGCGCAACTGTGGCCGTGCGGCCAGAGTCGCGCGACCCTAATCGCTTGGCCGGATTCCTATGCAACGACTATTACTTCAATTTCTACGAGATCGTTATGAATAATAGACTTTCTTTAAATTAAAAATATTATAAGAAATAATATTTTTGATTATGCAATTAATAAAAACATCAAATAAGAAATGAAAGACTAACCTAAGTTTATGTTTTTATTTCATTATTTTATTCGGTTTGCTTTCATCAGACCACCAATTTGATAGAAACGATATATCTTGTAAGAAATATATTTTTTATCAATGTAATAATTTTAAAATGATGAAATAAACTCAATATACAGAGAGTTTTATGTAACACCGAACATTTTCATAACGAGAATATTTCTTTCAAGTATACATATGCATACGTTGTACATTTTCCGACGCTCGGTTTATTAAGAGAATTCAATTTGAAACTTTAAACAAGTGTTTTCTACTCCCAGGCTGAGCATGAGGTAAAATTTCGAGTTTAGAAAAGTCTAAAAATTTGGTTTGGTCGCGTAGCGCGAAGCGCGGAGCGGCCAAACCAAATTTTCAGGCTTTTCTAAACTCGAAATTTTACTTCATGCGCCGCCAATACTAAACACTGATTCAATGTAAAGTTTAGCGGTGTGTTTTAAACTTCGTAATATGTGAGTGTTTTGTACCGGTGGGGCATGAAGTAAAATTTCGAGTTTAGAAAAGCCTGAAAATTTGGTTTGGCCGCTCCGCGCTTCGCGCTACGCGACCAAACCAAATTTTCAGGCTTTTCTAAACTCGAAATTTTACTTCATGCTTAGTCTGGGAGTGGAAAACACTCATTTTAACTTTCAAATTGAACTCTTGTAAACAAACAACGATTATCTAAAGATTTGCGGCATATACGCTGTAATTGGGACATGTATACTTGAAACTTAAAAATTAAAGGTGTCAAATTGTATTGGATGGAAATGTTCGGTGTTACATAAAACTCACTGTATGTTAAAAGCCGCGCGGCTCTTACGACTATACTGCTCTCTGTACCATCACAGTCGTACGACTCGAGTCGCCGCACTAGAGTCGTTTGAATCGCGCGGCTACAGTCGCGTCTTAGGAAAGGCTTCCGTTTATTTACATGCAAAGCATTCAGTCGCGGCTCGAGTCGCGCGGCTGACCTTAAAGTTAGTTGTCATTTTCGCCAAGGTGCATTTTTTGCTTAATTATTTGTGTTATTAACTTAAACTTTAAGACCGAAAATAAAGAAATCTAACATGTTTATATCCATCTAACAATGAAAATTTTATAAAAAAATGTTTTAAATTTGTACGATAACAAAAGTTAGCATCGGATACAATTTTCACTATGTAAATCCCTATGGCAATACTTAAATAAAACGCACGGTATAAATTTGGATGTGTTGTGCGATAATTATTGGATTAGTTTAAAATTGACAAAAAGGAAGATAAAAATAAACGATGAAATTTGACAACATTGAAGAAAATCTTGAAAGTTAATAATTCTCTGAACATTAAAAACTTATGACTTCTGACATTGACGAAAATCACTAAAATGTACGTAAATTAATAAAAATCATGGAAACTGGCGAGTCATCAATATTTGATGAATTGATAAAAATCTTAAAACTTAAAAAAAATATGAAAAAAGACTAAAATATAGAATATAACAAAAAAATAAAATATTTTAAACCTTATTAGATTTTATAAGATTTTTAATATTACATTGTATAATTCAATATCCGAAGGTGTATTTGCACGGGAAGTAGTTGCTTTAATGGGGATATATTGTCTTAAATTGTCTTATTAATTAAGGCATAATATTCTCCTTGGCTTACTGACAATATTAAGAAATTAATTAACCTTAGAAACAATGCGCTGAACAGATGCAAGAAATCAAATAATAAAAATCACTGGGATTATTACAAATCATTGCGTAACCTGACTACATCTAGTATTAATAAAGAAAAAAAAGCTTACTTTGAATTTTGTCTCAAGTCAAATAACCCGAAAGAGTTATGGAAAGAGCTGAGGCAATTAAACATACAGAGTAGTCACCAAAATGATAAGAAAGTCAGTAATGTATTAGATGTAAATGTAGTCAATAATTATTTCATAAACTCTATCCCATCTACTAGAGTTAACAATGATCTGGATCACTACTATAAATCAAATTCACTAAACCCGTTATTGGAAAAATTCTCATTTCAGTCAGAAATAACTAGAATTATAGATAACCTATCTGAATCCTCGCCAGGTTCCGATGGCATAAGTGCAAAAATGCTAAAGTTGTGTTGTCCGTTTATTACTCCGTACATTACACATATTTTCAATACTTGCCTGGCCCAGGGATTTTTCCCCTCGGCCTGGAAAAAATCATACATAGTGCCACTACCCAAAATAAGTACTATCTCTGATCCGAGTGATCTACGACCCATTAGCCTAATTTGTACCCTTTCTAAAGTTATGGAGAAAGCTATTGAACCGCAAATAAAACGTTACTTGTCTGATAACTCCATCCTATCAATGACACAGTCAGGGTTTCGTCAAAACTATAGCTGTGTCACTAGCCTCACAGATATTACTGATAAAATGATCCTTTCTCAGGACAATGGTCTTTTATCACTGCTGATACTATTAGATTTTTCCAGGGCTTTCGATACACTGAACCTTAACACATTATTATCTATTTTGTCCTTTATCGGATTTGATCTGATTTCTTGCAATCTGTTTAAAAACTACCTACAAAATCGATCGCAAATGGTGAAATCTAATAATTTTATATCTGAGGAAGTAGAAGTAAATAGAGGTGTCCCTCAAGGATCAGTTCTGGGCCCTCTTTTGCTTTCTCTTTACACCTCACAAATATTTTCTAGCCTCAATATAAATAACGTCCATCTCTTTGCTGATGATACCCAACTTACACACTTGCGGAGAAGAATGTAAATTCTGTATGTAACAAAATTAATCTGGATCTTTCCAATATATCAGCTAAATGCAGAGATCATGCACTAATAATTAATAATTCCAAAACGGAAGCAAAACTCTTTGGTCCCAAAAAAATACGTGAGAGAGTTCTACCTCAAATATCAATAACGATGAACAACGATAATGTTGTGATAAAAGCATGTGTAAAAAGCCTAGGGCTTCAAATAAATTCTGATCTTAGATTCTACAACCATATATCCAAGTGCATTAATATAGCATATGCTAACCTTAGACTCATATTTTTAAATCGTCACTGTTTATCTCAGAGGCTGAAGACTATATTGTGTGATTCACTAGTGTTATCGCACTTCAATTACTGCGATGTTGTATTCAGTTTCTGTTTAGACAAAAAGACAATCCATAAAATTCAACTAGTACAAAACTCTTGTTTAAGATTGATCTTCGGCATTCGAAAGTACCAGCATATAAGTCACAAACTAAAAGAAATTGAATGGCTTAATATGAGTGATCGGCGTCTGTTGCACTTCGCGGTGTTTTGTCATAAATTAATTCTCTGTAAAACACCTCCTTACCTGTACGAAAAAATCAAGTTGCGTTCTGATGTGCATACTCTAAATTTACGCTTTAGAGGCTTGCTAAGACCGCCTCAATACAAATCAACCTTTGCAGAAAGAGCATTTTCGGTCCAGGTCTCTAAAGTGTATAATAAACTACCTCCTGTGTATAAAGTAGTGTTATGGTTTTCCGCAAATTGTTTGCTAAGCATCTTCGTGAATCTATCACCAATTACTGACACCCCAGGTTAATATATACTTGCCTATTTTTGATTACTATTTTTCTTGCCCAACCACCACAGTATTCATTGTAACGGTTGTATGTGCGTATATGTGTCATGTTGTACTTAAATTTAGTCGTGCATTGGCCTAAAGGCAGAACAGTGCTATTAATCACCAAGAAATTGGAATAAATGGCACTGATTGAGGTCCATTTGACGATATTGGAATGTATTATTTTGTACCTTATAATATGTATATTATCGGTCAATAAATGATTTATTATTATTATTATAATGTTTGCATTTTACACGAATAGTCGTAATTTTGTATATTATGTTTAAAGTGTGCAAACTATAAGAAGCGTAAGCTTATTTTCTCGAATTCAAATAGTTTTGAATTTGAATTATTCTTAAAATATAGAAAATCTCGAATTAAGATAAAAGGTGAAAAGCACAAGATCGTGAAAATTGTCTTTCATAAATGTTGACTTTCATTTTCAGTTAAAATATATCTTAAGTATATTTTTGTTTATTTTTATTTAATCATGTATTAATAATATACATGAAATGTTTTTTTTTAAATATGCATATGCATACGCTGTAAATCCTAAAGCATTCGTTGTTTTTGAAAAGAGTTCAAATTCAAGCTATTTCCACTCCCAGATTAAGCGTGAAGTAAAATTTCAGGCTTTTCTAAACTCGAAATTTTACTTTATGCGCCAAGCATTTAATTTAAAATATACATCTTTAGCATACTTCTCTCGTAGTTTGTTTTAAACTTTACTTGATATCAGTATTTTATACGCGTGGCACATGTTGTAAAATTTTGAGTTAAGAAAAGCCTAAAAATGATTTTCAAATCCAAGGAATATCTGATAATTTACAGCGTATACAGTATATTGGGGTCTGTGTACTTAAAAAAAACTAACTGTACACAAAATATTTCCAGTTTATGTTAAGCATTTTATAAAAAAACAGAAATAATTGATGTAAAATGAATTGCATTTATGGTAAAATTCAATTTAAAAAATCACATATTGTCAAAATTAGCTTAAATTATTACAATTTATTAATATAAAACTAGTTTTATTTCTGTACAGAATAGTAAAATATATTATAAAACTTACAATATCATTGAATTTTGGGGTGAAATTATGTTTCAAAACTCATAAAGAAAGTATACGGTGTCAAAATTTGTTTAAATTCTCAGAGTGATAACTTAACTAGAATTTCAGGCAAGATATTTTCGTTTTCTGTACAGTCATTTTTTTTAATTTTACTGTACAGGAAACTTGCCTTAAATTATAATTGAGTCATCAAAGTGAAGAATTCCTTAGAAATCATTGAATTTTGAGGTAGAGCTCATTCCATTTAAGTAAGCGAAAAATGCAGACATCTGGATAGATATTTTAATCTGTGGAGTTTATCTGTAAGTCTAATTAAGTAATGACATTTTGATACCATAATTTCTTTTTTTGTACTTTCAGCTTAATATACATACATGTATTTCAATTCCTCCTCTAGCTAAATGGAATGAGTTCTATCATAGAAAAAAATTGAATTTCCAAAAATGGTAATCTCTTAAGAATATCTAAAAATTTAAGGTCATTTTAATAACATAGAACTTCTATGTTATTAAAATGACCTTAAATTTTTAGATTTTTTTAAGAGATTACCATTTTTGGAAATTCAATTTTTTGTATTAAATCATTTCTCTATAATTGAAGTAATGAGATTCTTCGATAAGCATTCAAAACAAAAATAACTCGAACGAGTTTTGAGTCCGATTTGATTCGAAAAATTATTAAACAAATCTCGTTACATCAAAATGTGTTTAAATTCCCAGAATTTATTATGAAATAACAATTTCTGATACTCATTTTGACGGTACAAGTTTTTATAAGAGATAAAATATTATTAAGTGAATTAGATAGCTAACGCCATCTAACGCTCCATAGTGGCATCGTCAATGACACGAATGGACAAGTGCATATATAGGTCACTGTTTCGTCCATGGAGCTATACTCTATGTAACCACAGAAAACAAATATCAAAATTGTATTTGAGTTCAGTATTCCGGCACCAAATACCCACAGACGCGTTTCGGACTTCAAGGTCCTCTTCAGTGTGGTCCCGACCCAGTGCTGAGGAATACTGAACATTTCTTACTATATCAAACCGATATGTGAACACTATTAAGTAAATTGGATAGCTAACGCCATCTAACGCTCCACTTGTGCATTCGTGTTATTGACGATGCCACTATGGAGCGTTAGATGGCGTTAGCTATCCAATTCACTTAATAGTGTTCCCATATCGGTTTGATATAGTAAGAAATATTCAGTATTCCTCAGCACTGGGTCGGGACCACACTGAAGAGGACCTTGAAGCCCAAAACGCGTCTGTGGGTATCCGGTGCCGGAATACTAAACTCAAATACAATTTTGATATTTGTTTTCTGTGGTTACACAGAGTATAGCTACGTGGACGAAACAGTGACCTATATATGCACTTGGGCATTTGTGTCATTGACGATGCCACTATGGAGCGTTAGATGGCGTTAGCTATCCAATTCACTTACTAGTGTTCACATATCGGTTTGATATAGTAAGAAATGTTTAGTATTAATCAGCACTGGGTCGGGACCACACTGAAGGGGACCTTGAAGTCCGAAACGCGTCTGGGGTATCCGGTGCCGGAATACTGAACTCAAACACAATTTAGATAAAATATTGATTTTAAGCATTTTATTTTTTAGAGCGTCACTTTCTGATTGAAAAAATAGAAGAAGTTTTCTTCTATTTTTTTCACACAGAAAGTGGTAAACATATTGTAGTATCTACTACTTAAATCAATTACAAAAATGCATTACCAGCTAAAGTATTTGAAAGTTGGGCGTAAAGTAAGTTTATTTCTGTCATTTTATTAACAATTCAGTATTTTTAATAAAGTATTCAATGAATTTACATCAAGTGTTTCCACTCCTTGCTTAAGCATGAAGTAAAAATTCGACTTTAGTCTTTTATTTTATGCGTCAAGCGTACAAAACATTGATAGGAATTGAAAACATAATCTTGTAGTACCTCTTAAATATACTCGCGGCACCCTGGTTGAGAGCCACTGGCTTAGATAATCGTTACCAAGGTATGACAGTCATTGAGGTTAGCTCAAATAACAGTTCGATATGTTAGGTTAACGTACGGCTGTTTAAACTGACATTTATACACACTTACGCTTAAGCCCATCTAACTTAAACTGTATATTTAAGGGTAAGGTTAGGTGTTAGTCACTTGGAATAATTTAGATGACAGTAGTAGATGATAAGTTGATATTCGTTAAATTTGTTACGAACATGATAGAGTTTGGCATTTTCAGATTCTACTGTTTTACCATTACTTCTTTCTCATGACATTAAATCACTAATTTGTCTGAATCACACAAAATTCGTTTAAATCAGAACACCAGATTTAGTGACAAAATTACTGATTTGGCAACTGTACTTGTAATGTAGTTGAAGCGTAAATTAGTAATCCGGTTTATAGGTATTACAATGACTAATCTGAAGGAAGTTTACCAAGCGCTTAAAGTTGTCGAACATTTTATTTGACTTTTATAATAGGTACTTTAAATATCACTTAAATAAACGACTAATATCGTATTTACAATTATTACTAAGAATCTCCTGTGATTGTTTATTGTAAGCCTTAAATGGACAGTGCTGGACGATTATATAACCAAAATGAGAGAAAAGGAATAAAGCACCGAGATTATTTATGCCGGTCACGTGGTCGGTGTCCAAGCGAGGAGCAGATTATTGCTGCGAATCGGTCTTAAAATGCAAAACGTGGTCCGACTGCCTGTCCAAAAGAGGGTCGTAATTCCGAAAATGATTTAAATGTTAACCGCAGTTATGTCAACAAGCGTAATAAAAATAATAGTCGCGGTTATTTATTAACGTGATGTGAAATATAGAAATGAACACGATGAATCTTTTAGTTATAAAAATACTTGTTTTATAAAAAAATAGACATGAGGAATAAACATCAGTTCTAGTTGAAAAATTCATCTTGGAAAGCCCGCTTTACTTGAAAGAAAAACATCGAAAATGCTGCATGTGCAGGTAAAAATGATTCACTGGTGGATAGGTCTATTATTTAGTTTCTATAATAAATTGAGGCCAAGTTTCCTTCCTGGAAAGGTAAGGGCAATATTTCATGGCAGAAAACCAAAATAAAAAGTTATATAACATTTTACCAGAGGTTTGAATCACAATTATTTATTTCTGCTTGTATCCCCAAAAAAATATTACTATATGCAATTGATAGAAAGAAAACAAATATTAAAAGTACGATACTTTTCAAAACACTACAACTAAGATTGGCATTTCATTATACAGGGTCCGGCAGTGTTACCTGACGGTTTTTAAAATAGCACAACTCAATCAATTTTCAAGATATTTTATTAAAAAAAATTGTTTGTAAACAGGAAGATAGAAAGTTTATAACGTATACGAAAACATAGAAAAAAAACCTTAAGTTAAAGTTAATCATCACTCTTTGCAAAGTTGCTCGAGGAATCGCACGAATTTCTTACTGAATATTATCACACAGTTGAGAGATATTTCGAGGCTTGTCAAGGTACACTTTTTCCTTTAGGTAACCCCACAAATAAAAGTCACATAGTGACAGATCTGGAGAACGTGCCGGCTATGTGATGTAACCGCGGTGTGAGATTACCCTACCGTGATGTTCTCAGCAGCTTTATAGATATACGTGCCGTGTGGGCAGTTGCCCCATCCTGTTGAATTCAGTGAGAAATTTGTGCGATTCCTCGAGCAACTTTGCAAGGAGTGATGACTAACTTCACCACCCGACTTTATCTATGCATCAAAAACGGAGGTCATCATTTACCTGATGTAATTTTCGATACTTGAGGTTTTTTCTAAGTTTTGTATACGTTATAAACTTCCAATGTTACTGTTTGCAAAAAAAATGTATTAAAAATTGATTGAGTTGTGCTATTTTAAAAACCGTCAGGTAACGCTGCTGGACCCTGTATTATTTATTTGTTGAACACTGCAACATGTTTCATCACAGAGTGGCTGCATCAGGCAGCTGAATATTCCGCATTTAATTATATCTTAAAAACATATATATAAAATATATACTCTTCCTTAATTCTTAATGTCAATAAAAATATCACTTTGTTTAATATTGCTTTGGTCGTTTAATGAGGAATTGTTAGAGTGCAATAAACAAAGCATTATCCAATGGACCTCAAAAAGAAAATTGCAACTGAAATTACATCTTCCGCAAGAAGTCGTTATCTACCCACGTGAGTCTATTGTTATCCTAGGAAACACTTCCACTTATTTAAAACTATTTAAACAAATACATGTTGTTCTAGACACGAATCAAAAAAATAAAATATGTTTAAAAAACTTTAACTGAAATGTATCAGAGTATTTGACATAAATAAAGATTATTATTATTAAGACCTTATTATTTATTATAAAATGTTATTATTACTAACGCAACATTTTTTTTAAATTCTGCAATTAATTAGTGTTTTTAGCGCCTGGTGCATAACGTAATTATTATTTCGAGTTTAGAAAAGGATGAAACATATGCATAAGCTGTAAATTTTCCGACATTCGTTGTTTTTTAAAAGAGTTAAATTTTAAGCTTAAAACGAGTGTTTTCCACTCCCAGACTAAGCATGAAGTAAAATTTCGAGTTTAGAAAAGCCCAGAAAATTTTCTGGGCTTTTCTAATCTCGAAATTTTACTTCATATTTAGTCTGGGAGTGAAAAACACTTGTTTAAAGCTTGAAATTGAACTTAAAAAAAAACAAGGAATATCTAAAGATTTACAGAAAATAGGCTGAATTTGAAATAAGTATACTTAAAAGAAAAACTCCCTGTATGTATAAATAAAAATATTTCCAGAAGAAAGGTATTGTTACGGCAAAAATGCTCTGCAAAAATAATAAAAGGAAACGTATTTCGTAAATTGGGAAACTTATTTCGTGAATCGGGAAATCTTTTGGCATATATTTAACAAGGTGAAACATATTTGGGTTATAGTGAATCTCATTTAATCAATAGTAAAATGCAATAGAAAACGCTGTAAGTTGTGTAAATTTAAAAATAAGAAAGATTTTTAATAATACTGAAAAATATTGTAAAAATGAGTCATATGATATCCAAAGAAACAATTAACTATAAATACTGTTGCTTAACAGATTAATTTGAATACTTATCCTTTAAAAATGAATTTTGGTCTAACCGAATTCAGGATAGCATGCGTTTTCCCCAAATTTTAAATTCCACGCCCAAAAATGTCACTCGATTCCGCCATTTTATCCGTATAAATCAGTGTTCTAGTTACATTAATGTTAAAATTAATGGAGTATAGCTAATTTCAGCATTTGCAATTTCGCGTCAATTCCGATTTCCATTTTTACAAAATTAGTGAAAATATTATCAATTTCTTATTAATTTTGATTACCTAATCACGTGCTTGTATATTTTGAGAGAAACATCTAACTAAACACTCGATGAATCGATGACCAAAATCAAATGTGTAAGCCTTTCTAAACTGCAAATTTTACTTCATGCTTCATTTTCTGGGCTTTCCTAAACTTGAAATTTTACTTCATGCGCCACGCGACCCTCGACAAATTTTGACGGGGCTTTTCTAAACTCAAAATTTTACTTCATGCTTAGTCTGGGAGTGGAAAACACTCGTTTAAAGCTTAAAATTGAATTCTTTTTAAAAACAACGAATGCCTAAAAATTGACAGCGTATACATCGAGATATGTACAGGGTGGTCACATTTGGGTGTTTCTATAAGAAATCTCGGTTAGTAGAAGAGATAAAAGAAAACGAATTCAAGACAAACTCAACGGCGAAAATAAAAATCTTCTATCGTTTTCTGTTTTCAAGTTATAGCCAAAAACTCATAATTTTTCATTTTCGATGTTTATTAATAGCTCAGTTATTTATTATTATTATTATTCTTTATTTTTCCGACAGATACATACAAATATCTAATTACAGGGAACTTAGTATTATATAATGCTATGCTAATTAATTTTAGAACATACATATAAAGTGCAACTATGTTATATAAAAGAAAAATTAAAAAGAAAAAAACAAATTTATTAATTATTTTATTTAGATTGAAACTCTCCTTAATTATTGTAGGTATTCATTTTTTTATTGATCAAAATAAGCTTGTTTTAGATTACTTTGGGAGCATATAAAGGATAAATTATATAAAATAAAAAATGAATATATTAATATTTTTGAAATTTTTTTATTGATTCTATAAATTAATTTTAAATATTTATATTCATAATACACGTAAGAGTGTCATAAAGAGATGTAGCACTTGCATTTTGAGTAAAGGACATCAATTTGAACATTTATTGTAATTTTTGCTTTAATCTTTTAACATACATTTACTCGGCTGACATCATTCTGTATAGCAATTAAAATGTGTTTTAAACAGAATATGTGAATTATTATTACCTTGAATAAAGCATTATTACTAAAACTGTTCATAATCTAACAATAAACAATTTTAACAAGCCTTCCACGTTCAATGACACATATTAGAAATGTTTTAAGAGAATTTTATAGATTTATATAATAACGCAAATATAACATCTTCATTTGATACATCATTGAAAATAGGACTAAATAACCTATTTATTTAGAGAAAAGCCAACTATGTCTTCTATTTAAAGAATAGAATAGACTTGATAAACTCGTAGCCGGAAAATTAAATTGGATGTGTAAAAACATACTCATAGATGAACAGCATGGATTCCGTACTAGAAGATCTACAGTAACGAATCTTTTGACCTTTGCTTCATTTATCATTAATGCCTTCGAGTCTAGCCATTCAGTTGTTACTGTGTTTACCGATTTTGACAAGGCATTTGCTCGTGTTAACCACGATATTTTAGTTGCTAAGTTATCTGCATTGGGATTCTATGCGGATGTTGTTAAGTAGGTATACAGCTTTTTAAGTAACCGTATGCAGTGTGTTAAAATCAAGAACTTTTTATCGACTACCATTCAAGTGCCGTCGATTCGCATTGTGGTCCATTGCTGTTTTTACTCTTTATTAATGACATATCACTGGTTATAAAACATTCCTCATTTTTGCTCTCTGCTGATGACCTGAAATTGTACATAGAAATTGTGTTTATGGAAGACTGTTTACTGCTGCAAGATGATTTATTATCTGTTTATAATTGGTATCAAGATAATTATTTGTTTTTTAATGTACAAAAATGCACAACTATGAAATTTTCCAAAAAAAACAAGTGTTATACAATTTAATTATACAATTGATGATCACCACCTTGAACAATTAAGTGTTACTAAAGATTTGGGTATAATCTTTGATAGAAAATTGTGTTTTGCCAGCCACATTAACGCAATTTGTAATCGGGCTAGAAAGATGTCAGGTTATATAAAACGAACGGGTAGACTTGTCACCAGCAGCATTTAAACGAGTTTACTTCGCATTTGTACGTTCGCCTCTGGAATATGGATCCAGTGTATGGGCACCAACTCAAAGTGTTTATATTAATTCTTTGAAAAACGTTCAATTTTTTTTTTAAAAGTACTTGCGTACAAGTTAGGCTTTGATACCAGCACAAATTTAGATACAATTTTGTATATCCAATGTATTGATAAACTAAGTATCTGGGTGTGTATTTTTTTCATAAATTAATTTGTCACATTGTTGAATGCCCATATCTTCTGTCGCAAATGACTTTCTCTATTACTCAATCTAATCGCTCAATTCGACATTTACCCTTATTTCGTATCCAGTTCCATAAGACAAATTATGGGAATAATAGGCCACTTACAAGGTTTATGCGTACAGCAAATAAACTATCACTGCATCAAAATTTTGATATTTTTAATTGCTTCTCACCCTCACAGTTTATCAGCAAACTTAAGCGTATAAATGTTTGTTATTTATCTTAGTATTGTAAGTTTATTTTATGTATAAGTATTACTGTATTCTTCTCGTAGTTATAAAATGTTGTTAAAATGTATTTTGTAAAATGGATCCTCCGTTAAATAAATAAATAAATAAACTTTATCTTGTCTTGATTATTAATGAAGATATAAATATTGTGTTAATTCCATTCGATTCCCCCAAGAAAGTGCTTAAAGAACATGCAACTCTTATCTTAGTAAAATAATAAATTACTGAGAAATTAAAAAATTAAAAATGGAAAATAATGAGTTTTTGGCTATAACTCGAAAACAAAAAACGATAAAATATTTTTTGTTGACGTTGAGTTTGTCTCGCAAAAAGACATCGAGGATGATCCGTTTTCTTTTTTATCTCTTATGCTAATCAAGATTCCCTAATATGACCACTCTGTACACTTAAAAGAAAAATTCCATGTACAAAAATAAATCTCTATATTAATTTTTTTTTAATGATTTACTGCCGCTGTAATTGGAGGCCATAGAAATGCACAAACAGAAAGATAAATGATTGAATTTCGATTTAAGCCCGTTAGACAATCCACTCTTAAATATCTTGAAAAACCCGAAAAATCGTAATCCCCTCAACAGTCCATAATGTAATCCCCTTAATTTTATTCAACCTTGCGACACAAATGTAATTATATTTAGGTTTTCCCGTTTCCACCATTTTTGTTCAGGTATATAGAATTGCGCACCTAGTTTGTAAGAGCATTAGTTATTGATAATGAGTGCTTAGCACTCGAAATGTACATCTAACACATAAAAATAAAAGTGAAGTAAGGAATAAAAACAGTTTTTTCATTGTGATTAAATACTCCACATAACTCAAATCAAACAATTAGTAGATAAAAAGATGTTTCGTCACCGGTTACGTATAAAATTAATTAAATATAAACTTAATTAATTCAAGTTATCGCGAGCTGAGATTTCTTTGATTTTTATTTGCTATTGCATTTTATAGAAAAATTGATGAATTTAAGATAACATTTTCTTTACAATATAAAACTGATTTATTTAAAAATAAATGTTTTAAAACCGACTTATAATTTAATTTTAATTTATTTACTGAATCACCATTTTACATCTTATATTTTAATTTATAATAAATAATAATTAAAATTATAATAATAATGAGGTGTAACATATAGAAAAATTGAATTTGCTGATAGTTTGCAGAATATTTACAAAATATAAAAACGAATTAAAATTAATATCGACTTTCGGCAAAAATTTAGTCTCGCTGAGACTTCTTCAAATATATATAAGTAGTTGTTGAATATTTGGAGAAGTCTCAACGAGACTAAATTTTTGCAGAAAGTCGATATTATTTTAATTCGTTTCTATATTTTATAAATAATTAAGTGAGTTAAATTAAATTAAAGTCCCAACCGTTTTGGTTACATATTTGTTATTGCTTAACTTTATTTTTGAATTAGAAGACAAACACAATTTAATAAACCTAAAAAATACATGAATCATTTTAAAACAGAATTACATGATATAATATAAATAAAAGATAAATAAAATATAATATCAAGATAATATTCCTCAATTATTGATCGAACTTTGTAAAATTGAAAAAAAGATGAACAAATTTTATAAATTGACATAAAGTTTATAAAATATATACAGAAATTTATAAATTTTTACTTGCCGCAATCGAAATTTAAATATGTATAATGGATTTTCTAAAATTTTAAATCAAAAGTAAAATTTCGTAAAAATAGTGAATAATCAAGGTTTTTATTTTGTTTTAAAAATTGTAAAAAAATCAACGTTTTATAAAATCAACATATAGTTCCCAGAATTTCATTGGAATTGATTGTACTTTAAAAAAAGTAAAGTATATGGATGCATTTTCTTAAAATATTGAGCCATAAATAAAATTATGCACTAAAATCAACGAATAATATTAAAGGAAAAATCAAAATTACACTTGGTTTGTGTTGTGTTCAAATAGTGAAGCGAACTATGTCTGATTTTTGTTTTACCTGAATATCGGACATCTTTTCTCATTAATCAATCACATGGTAAAACATTTTCAAAAATATATTGGTTTGTAAATTTCACTTCTATGTATTTTATTTTCTACTAGTTTTGGCTTAATGGTTTCACAAAGTGAAAAAGTTATTGAAGAAATAACAACGATTTTAGGAGAATGCTGCTTTAAAACCAATTGCAAAAAAATCAAATAAAATTCATAGAATTTAGACAGAAATAAATGTGAATTGACTAGCTACAATCGAAATTTAACTATCTTCACTGAATATAAGTAATGAAAACTCCATATTCGTTCATTTCTTTTGACAGTTAAAGCAAATATTTACAATTTAAAATTGACAATCATATTATTGAGATCAAGTAATAACAACAAACAACAAACGTTGTTTGTTGTTCTAACTTGATCTCAATAAGATGATTGTCAATTAAAAATTATAAAAAATCAAAATTCCTTATTTGTTTTGACAGTTACAGCGAAAATTTGGTTTGTTTGTTATTTATTGTACTAACTTGTTCTTAAAAACATGACTGATAATGACTATCTAACCTCAACTAACCTAATCTTAATAACTAATGGTCTAATCCAGGGGTGCCCAACCCATCGATCGCTACACCATTTTTGGTCGGTCGCCTACCGGTTTCACCTCCGGCGAGGTTTTGCGAAAAAAAAAAAATATTTTTCAGTATGATTGGTGAAAAATATTGTTGTTTTCGATCGTTGCGCGTACAATAGGCCAAGGATTACAAAAACCGAGATACGGGAATAAAAGAAAATGCGTTTAGAGAAAGGAATTTCTATCTAACAAAATTAGTAAACAAACCTATATCAGTCGTTATTGCTTCGTTGATTCTTTCAGAAGTTTCAGAGTTAAGGTATTGCAATTCCGACTTCAGTCTCATAACGTGCTTATTTTTAAGGAAATAATTAATGTTTTCTTTATATACATAATTTTCCGAAAAAAAAAAATTAAATTAGATTTTGAGGTAATATAATGATTTTTTCACTAAAATCACAACTTTGACAGGATTTTCAGTTGAGATATTGCAACCCCAAGTTCAGGTTCCTAAAGCTCGTTTATTTTAAAATAAAAATTAGTGCTATCAAAATTGGCTTAATAATTCATGATTGTTTTTTTATAATTTTTCGAACAAGATTACCTTATAATCTAACGTTGTTTTCACTAGATCTCAACTTTGACACGATTTTTCAGAAAAACTTGGTTAGATCTTTTAACCCTACTTTCAGAGCCTTATAGCGTATTTATTTATCAGCAAAATTGAAGCTTTTGACATTGATTTAATAATTTATAATTATCTTATAACTTCCCAAACAAATTACCCAAAAACCAACTATTCTTATTCATATTTATCTAAGAAAATAATAGATGGACAAAAATTGTATATAATTTTATTGAATATTGTATACAGGGGTTTCTAAATTATCGGGCCACACGTGGTAACTTTGTTATCTTTGGAGCTACGAAGTTGGTTAAATAAGCAAACTGGTAGTATTTTTTGCCCACAGTACGATGGTGTAAACAGAATAACAAGTAAACCTCAGGTTTTTGATTTATTCGCAAAAACAAAAAAGTTTAAATAAATAATTATCCTAAAGTAAAAGATGAAGGAGGTCTGGGCCATTAAAATACTGCATATTTTATAACAGGATTACCTTCTCGAAAACAAAATGGCGATAAACAAACTATGCCGTATGTTGTCAAAGTTTCCATGCTTATTGACGTTTAGTCAATTTTCTTGTATAATCGTAATTTTTGCTATGTCTTTTCGTCATACCGACAAATGTGATATGCTAGAGTGTTATTTATCATGTTCAAAAAATGTATTAGTTATTTTTTTTTTCGTACATTTTAATTCAAATTTTAAATTTAAATATAAGTAAATTGTGCATAAAAACATTTTTAAAAGTCACATTTTAAGATTATTTACTAAGCCTTTTTAGTTTGTGTATTTTTTCTCTATCTACATAAGCCAAAATATACAAGGCATCCCATTTAAAAAAAAAAATGTTTTTGCGAATAAATCAAAAACCGGAGGTTCGCTTGTTTTCACCATCATAATGTACTTAAAAAATACTACTAGTTTGCTCATTTTAGCGGCTTCTTAGCTCCAAAGATAACAAAGTTTTCAATGGTGGCCCGATAATTTAGAACACCCTGTATACAGATAGACACAAATTGCAACTTGATTTATGAACAAAAAAATTGATTGACAAAAATTATAGGTAGTTTTATTTAATTAAATAATCGATGGACTAAAATTGTAGGCAATTTATTTAAGAAAATTATAGATAGACAAAAACTGTATATAATTTCTAGAAAAAATGATCGATAAAATTTAAGGTTTATACAAATAGACAAAAATTGCTCCTTGATTTAGGAATAAAACAAAATGATTGCCCAAATTGTATTTAGTTTTATTTAAGATAATAATTGATAGATACAAATTGTGTGTAATTTTATTTAAGAAAATTATATACAGACAAAAATTGTATATACTTTTGTTAAAAAAATGTTCGATACAGTTTGAAGTTCATATAAATAAACAAAAATTGTAACTTGATTTATTAACAAAACAATTGATTGACAAAAATTGTAGGTAGTTTTATCGAAGAAAGTAATTATTAGACAAAAATTAGAGGTAATTTTAATTCAGAAAATAATAGATATACCAAAGTTGTACATATACTTTTTTTGGAAAAATGATACACAAGGTTTTAAGTTCATGCAGATAGACGACACACATTGCAACTTGATTTTAAAACAAACAAATAATTTACATTTTAATTTAATTATTTAGGAAAAGAATTGATAAGATAAAAATTGCAGCTAATTTTATTTAAGAAATTAATAAATACACAAATATTGGATATAATTTTATTTAAAAAAGTCGATATTTTTGTAACTTGATTTGAAAACAAAAAAATTAATTGACAAAAATTGTAGGTAGTTTTAATTAAGAAAAGAATTGATAAAACGTAAATTGTAAGGAATTCTTTTAGAAATCAATAGATAGACAAAAATTGTGTATTATTTTTATTAAAAAATATTTCGAGTTTATACAGATAGACAAAATTGTAATTATATTTAAGAACAAAAATATTGATTGACAAAAATTGTAGGTAGTTTTATTAAAGGAAAGAATTAATAAGAAAAAATTGCACGTAATTTTATTTACTAAAATAGCAGATAGATAAAACTTATGTATATTTTTTTATTAAAAAAATGTTTGAAGAAATTATACAGATAAATAAAAACTGCAACTTAATGTAAGAACCAGAACTGGGCAGCATCCTAATCTTGAATTCGAATCCTTTTAGAGGATTTAAAAGAGGTATTCGAACACTTCAGTTAAACTGGATTCGTGATTTGGAATCGTTAATTTTTTTTTAGAGGATTTGTATTCGAATACAAATGCGGGTGGTTCGAATCCTTATAAAAGGACTCGAATATTTATAAAAGTATTCGAATACTTGCAAAAGCATTCGAATATTTACAAAATAATTCGAATACTTACAAGAGGATTCGAATACTTACAAAAGGATTTGAATCATCAAAAATAATTCGAATGAATTGTGAAGATTCGCATGAACATTTTATTTGTGTGCTTTTAACCTTCACGTTAAATCAGTGTTTTATACGCGTGGCGCATGAAGTAAAATTTCGAGTTTAGAAAAGCCCAGAAAATTTGTCATGTATTTTCATGGGGCTTTTCTAAACTCGAAATTTTACTTCATGCTTAGTCTGGGAGTGGAAAACACTCGATTTAAATTGAACTCTTAAAAAAAACAACGAACGTCTCAAAATGCATACCCATTAAGATATGTATACTTGAAAATTGCCTAATATATAATACAGTTGTGTTTCAAATTTTTTGTAATTATATATTTATCAATTTTAAACTCATTGTAAATGTTGTTTGTTCAAGCACCATCATAAATAATAATCTAATTAAGAAGTGTATTAGAAAGATACATTTTTAAAATAATAAAATATTACATATAAAGAGAACAAAATTACTAAAAATAAAGATTTTTAACAAGTTCTTTTTAAATTGTATTATTCTTGAATTTGTCAATATTGACATTTTTTTGCTGATTAAGTTCATTTTCATGATTTTTTCAATTTTAACGTTTTTTTTAAATTAATATTATTTGTATAATGTTTAATTTAGAAGATTTCTGTCATTTCTAGTTTATATTACCAATTAAAATGTTGACAATTTTCATAATTATTTCCATTATAGCGTTTGGATTTGGACGCGTAGCGTCCAAATCCAAACACAGGCTTTTCTAAACTCGAAATTTTACTTGATGCGCCACGCGTATAAAACTGACCACATTGTAAAGTTGGGAAATTACTGCTTATATTTAATAAATTTTAACCAAATCTCGCGCTATCGAAATTCGAGCAATTTACAATAAATTTAAAGGTATACTTATAAGAAAAAATGTCTTTATATACTGTTTTTTATTTGTTTTTATTATCTATAACTTGTCGATCGCCAAATAACCTAGTATGCAAAAGTAGCTCGCGTATTAAAAACGGTTGTACACCACTGGTCTAACCTAATCTCAACGTCTAATATCTAACTTAACCTCAATAATATGACAATTTAACCTAAATAACCTTAATGACAGATTAGATAATAGTGACTGTGTTTAGGTTAGAACGTTTATAGGAAGGCAATTGAAAATTAATAGAATTTGAGTTTGAAAATGACAAGTTAAATTTGTCGAAACTATAGTCACCTAATAAAGTCTTAGCTAAACAAACAAAGTTAAAATCGTGTTTCATTTCTGAATTAATAGAATGACTATAAGCAAATGTATGAAAACCGACCAATTATATTTATTTGTGCTGATTTATAAATGTGCATACCTAATCAGTATATTCTGAACTTCACTTGAAATCAGTGTTTTATACACGTTGCGCATGAAGTAAAATTTCGAGTTTAGCAAAGCCGGAAAATTTGGTTTGGTCGCTCAGCTTCGCTGAGCGACCAAACCAAATTTTCAGGCTTTCTAAACTGAAAATATTACTTCATGTTTAATCAAGTAGTTGAAGACACTCGTTAGAATGGTATTACGGAATATAATACAAACCCTGCTTCCGTTTTTATTGATTTTATTGAAAATTCGCGATTTTTTTTAGTTACCTATTTTAAAAAATGCAACAGTTTAAATAGTTTTTAATATTTACGACTTTTTCTTTCATTTTTAGATTTTATAACTAATATTAACTTTGTATGTATCCATTCAAATATTGTGATTTGACGATCGGTGAATTCAGAATCCCTGGAAAAACACATCCATTTACTTTTTTCTTTCTTATATCTTCTAGTTCTTAAAAATATACTAATAATTTAAAAAAAGTGAAGATATTAGAGAGAAGTAAAATTATATTGCATATAAATCCTCCACTTTCTTCTCTCTTACATCTTTTTTTTTTTCAAAGTTATGAATGATAAATGCATTCACTTTCATTTTTCTTATATCTTCTTCTTCTTTTCAAAGTTATATCTCATAAATCCCTTCAATTTCTTCTCTCTTGTATCCCCCTATTTTATACAAAGTTATAACGGCAGGTATAAAAATATGAAACACAGTTAATTCGTATGCCTGTCAGCGAGAGAGGTAGGATGGACAGGGCCTATTGTCTCTTCTGCGTGTTGCGGAGGAGGTGTACTGGGCAGACGTCGACGTCGGAATACAAAACGCATTCATAAATATCCAATTTGCATGTGTGCATCGGAGTAAAAAGAAAAAAAAAACGGGTGGAAATAAAATAAGAGAAGGCAGTAGCACGAAACTCCTGTCGGGATTTATTTATTTGTTGATTCGGCGGTTTTATCGCCTCCTGAAACCACCAGAAGTTTATTTGTGAACGCCGTAGGTGTTCCCATTTAATAACTCAACACAGGCCACATTCAATACTCGACCGCACACACATTTTAGATACAATTGTGAAACAAGTACTAAATTTTAGTAATAATAATAATAATTTTTAAAGATTTTAAATAATATTAATATACGTTCTTTATTATAATAGTACAGTACTTCCCAACCTTTTTTTACCATGCCCTTACCTTATAAATTTTCGAATTGCGCATTTACCAGATAATTTTACCCTCATCGTTTTTTTCACAAATGACGGAAATGTAAAAATAAAATGAAAATTATAACAATATAAATTCCTAACAGAAAAGAGCCTTACATTTCATTTACTTATTTTTCAAGACTCGTGAGAGGGATTGATATTCTTAATCCCTCCCTTATTTACGCTACTGTGTAGAGTACTTGTACTCTGTACTCGAGACATTTGGTGTAGAGTACTTGTACTTAGTTCTCGAATACATTTTATGTACCCGAGTACATTTTACTTTTACACTGGTTTTACAATTCCTATTTCCAGTATATATTTTTTAAGAAACAGGAATTTTTGTCCTGCCCGATCTATTTTGACAAATGAGATTCGGTTTCCCTTCATTAGAAACATTCGAAATTTTTTCGCTCGTTCCTCGACGCTTCGTTTAACCCTCGCGCGCACGTTTTCATTCATGACTTGAAAATGAAGGGAAACTATTTTTGGGATCATCTAAAAAATCGTTTAAGAAAACAAGACGGGCGCATCAATGAGATACGACCGTGTTTCTTGTTTTTTTTTTGTAACAGTTGTCTTTCAATGCAAAATTTAACCTGGCGGGGTTATTTTTGAATGGGCGAAACGTAGATTTATCGCCTCGGCTCCCTCAAGAGATAAATTTGATGATGAGTCTATTAGGGTACATGAATGGTAAAAATAAATAGAAAGAAGAAAAATAAATGTTGCATCCTATATTAAAATAGATAAAACGATTATGGAATTTCAAAAATTTGGTTTATTTTTGCATTGAAAGTTGAACCAAAATTTAAGTGTAGTCACATTAAACACTTTTCTGATCTCAAGCTGAAAAAAAAATGTACACATGCGTTAGATATCCAACGCATGTGTACAAGAAATCTTTTTTTTATCCTAGTAGATTTCTCATTAGAACAAAAATGGAAATTAAGCTTACCTTAGCGTAAAAGCGTTTGTTGTTGAAGGTAACCCGTCTCTTGTTCGGGCTGGTCGTCGCCAATTTGGCGGGGACATTCGAATCGTAGAAATCCTCTTCATCGAGGTAATCGTAGGATTCGAATCCTTCCAACTCCATCTGAAACAATCATTCAATCATCATTTTTTGTATTCATAAAACACATTATTAAATATTGAAAAAAAACATCTAACGTAGGGACAACTTGAAGAAATGTAATGTTAATGGAGCAATTAGTTTTTGTTTTGTAAAATAAAGAAGATGTTATTCATAAAGATCGAAAATATCAATATCATACCCTGACTCTGGAAGCAAAATGGTAAAATGAACGTATATGTTATTCTTCAAATTCACCTTTTGAGTATCAACTTGGAAGGTGAAGTCAAAAAATAATATATACGTTAAATTTAAAATTTCGCTTACAGAATCTTATGTTAGTTACCAGTTATTTAACCTAATGCTACATGAAATTATTTATTCAAATTAGGTTAGGCAAATTAAAATATCAACAATTAATGAAACTAGAATCGCAGTCTTAGGTTAAGTTAGACATATTACTTAAATTAAATAATTGGATGTATTTGAGTAACCATCAACTAATTTGATTACTGAGTGGTTAGGTTAAATAATCTGCCATCAACTTATTTGACTTAAGTAACTGACAACAAAGTTAATTTAGCTAAGGTTTTATAACTTAACATTAACTAAATTGTGGAGTAATGTTAAAAGGTACTCATTTAATTAAAATGTAATTAAAATTTTGTGTCACACATACTTCAGTCTTAGAAAGGGGATTCTTCAAAATAGGTTTTAACTGATTTAGTCTACATAAGAAATATAACAGAAATTTATACTAATTGAATAATGCTTAGCTTAATTAAACCAGTGTGTGGTGAAACATGTTGCAGTGCCAACAATAAAAGTGAAACTCTCTTAAGCGTAATGTTTTATTTTAATTTTTAAAAACGTGATTATATTTACCTGTAACCTAACTATACTCTTATAGTACACTTTATTGATCTGGAAAAACAGCTGTTCCTTCTACAAGTAAAATGAACTCGAGTATTGACTCCACGCAAATTGTACTCGAATACTAAGTACAAGTACGTAATTACGAGTACTTAAGTACATTTATGAGTACAAAGTACTGGGTACAATAAATGAAAACACGAAAAGTATAATTCAAAAATGTTCTTGTGTATTTTAAATTTCAATTGAAATCAGTGTTTTATACGCGTGGCGCATGAAGTAAAATTTCGAGTTTAGAAAAGCCTGAACTCAGGCTTTTCTAAACTCGAAATTTTACTTCATGCTTAGCCTGGGAGTGGAAACACTCGTTAAACAATTGTTCATTTTTTGATTATTTAATGCAGAAAACTAAAATATTTGAACATTAATAAACACACATACACATAATTAAATGTTGATATTATTTGTAGACTTTCACTCAAAGATTCACCAAAAATTATACAATAGCGGATATTATTTATAATGACGAATATTCTATTTATAAATAACCATATTTTATTATTCAATTCAGAAAAACGGGAAAATTCTGGTAAATGTCAAAGTTCTAAGATCCTAAAATCAAAGCATAATATTGTATGAAAATATATATATTTTTTTCTATAAATACAAAAATTAATTAAAGAATTATCTACGTTTGAAATTATTAAAATTCATCATTATTTTTAAATTAACTAATTTTGTTTATATTTATTATACAGAAAACAAAATTATCAAAGTTATAAGATCCCAAATGATATATGAAAATAATCGATTTGAATATAAAAATTAATTAAAAAATGATCTACATTTAAAATCAATTTCAAATCCTGAAATTAGTTTAAAAATTGACTAATTTTTCTTTGTCCAATACAAAAAAAAATATTTAGGAAATTATTTGATAATTTCGAAAATTTGAACTAAATTAAAAAATTTGATTAGAAATCGTTATTTTAAAATGAAGAAGTTTCTACAAAAACAAATAATACTATTTCAAATTTTGATATAAATTGACTGTGTATTTAAATGTTGATATAATTTGACTATATTATTTCAAATATTGATATAAATTGACTATTTCTATTTAAATTTTGATATAATTTGACTATATTTATTCAAATTTTAATATAAATTATTGACTATGTTTATTCAAATGTTTATATAGTTTGACTATTTAAAGTCGAGTTTTGATATAAATTGACTATTGACATTCAAGTTTAGATATAAATTGACTATTTCTATTAAAATAATGATACAATTTGACAATTTATATTCAAATTTTGATATAAATTAACTATATCTGACTATTTTGACTATATTTATTTAACTTTTGATATTATTTGACTATTGACATTAGAATGTTGATATAACTTGACTAATTTTATTAACATTTGCAAATAAATTGATAATTTCCATATAAATATTGACATAATTTAATTATTTCTATTCGAATTTTGACATAATTTGACCATTTCCATTTAAATTTTTATATTAATTAAGTTTCCATTGATATAGTTTGACTATATCTATTCAAATGTTATTATAATTTGACTATTTTTGTTCAAATTTTGTTATAAATTGACTATATCTAGTTTCTTTTGATATAATTGGACTATTTATGTTAAAATTTTGTTATTTTTGACTTTCTGTTAAAATATTGTTATTAATTATCTTTTCAAAATTTGATATAATTTAAATATTTGCATTTAAATTTTGATATAAACTGGCTATTTTTATTTAATTTTTGATATAATTTGACTATTTCCATTTAAATTTTTATATAATATATCTATTCAAATTTTCATATAAATTGACTACGTCCATTTAAATTTTAATATAATTTGACTATTTTAAGTCGAGTTTTGATATACATTGACTATTTCTATTCAAATTTTAATATAATTTAACTATATCTATTCAAATTTTTATGTTAATTGACTGTTCAAATTTATAATTTGACTATATCCATTCAAATGTTAATATAATTTGACTATTTCTATTCAAATGGTTTTATAAATTGACTATATCTGTTTAAAGTTTTTATATAATTTGACTATTTCTGTTAAAATATTGTTTTTAATTGACTATCTATTGAAAATTTGATATAATTTAACTATTTACATTAAAATTTTAATACAATATGACTATCCATTTAAATATGACTATTTATATTCAAATTTTAATATAATATTAATAGAAATAGTAAAATTATATCAAAACTGCAAATAGTATTCAAGTTTTGATATAATTTGACTATTTCTATTAATATTTTGATATAATATGATTATTTATATTAACATTCTGACCTTAAACGTGAAGTATGAAGTACCCGTGGACTGAGTGTCGAGTACACGAAAAGTACTCCGAGTACAAATTTTGAGTACTTATACTTTTTGTGTGTTGAATTATTAAATTAAAAGATATCTTGTCGTTTTCTAAATATTTTTTATTCTCATCACTTAATAAGAGTTTCCGCCATTTTTTAATATTTATGCTAATTATCTTAATTATTAACACATTGTGATAATTTTTGACAATGTCACTTTCTCCAACATATTTATAAAAATCATTAAAATGTAAAATTTATAATAGTATTGGTTTTTTGGTACGTTATTTATTAACCAGTATTTTACATAGTTTCGGTGTAATTTAAGCTTTTCTAATTTGTTCGTCAAAGTTTAGAACAGATACAATTTGTTTTTGTTCTAAATTTGAACTAAAAAAATAAAATCAATATTATTTATTTTGTCATAAATTTGACATCACAGGAAGCGGCAAAATAAGTTTCTAATTGATTGCCAAACGAGGGTTTCCGATCCCAGATTAAGCATGAAATAAAATTTCGAGTTTACAAAAGCCTGAAAATTTGGATTTGCTGGGGCGCGCGAGCGAAGCGAGTCGCGCCCCAGCAAATCCAAATTTTCAGGCTTTTGTAAACTCGAAATTTTATTTCATGCGCCACGCGTATAAATATCTAACTTTAAGTGAAATTTTCAACTAATTGTTTAGAGTGAAATAAATTTAGTATGTCAATTGTTTAAATTACAAGGAAAGTGCTTTGATGAACACTTTACAATTTTTTTATTTTGTTTAATATTATTTAATTTGTCAAATTCGTGCTTCGAAAAGAACTAACAATTAGTCAATTATTTAATCGCATTATTTACATCATCTTTATTTGATAAAATTAAATATACATGTAATTTAACAATAATTATATATAAGTATTTTTTTGTTTGTCAGATTATTGTCTTAAAATATACCTATTTTCATTCTTCATTTTTCTCGAGTAATTTTGAAGTTAGTACATTATTTGTATAATAATTTTTAACAACTTGAACGTTACAACTAGAATACATAATGTTATTAAATACGCCTATAAACGGGCTATTGACCATCGAGGTATAAAATGGGAACTATGGTTTAGGAGTTTAGATTCAAATATTTTACGTAAAACGGGAAGTAAGGTGATTGGACGGTAATTGGAAGTTGCTAGAGGATCATTATTAGGTTTAGGGATACAAGTTATGATTCCTTGCTTCCATTCTGTGGGAATAGTTTGGGTAGAATAAATATATTTTAATATTTTTAGGATATATTGCTGGATTTTATCTGGAAGGGATCATAACATGCATCTGGGAACACTATCGTGAGCAGGGGCTGAGTTTTTGCCTTTTATTAATGCCTCAATATATTCCTCAGGGGAGCAGGGGATTATTTGCATATTTATTAGTATTATTAATGTAAAAATTCCCTGACTTTTCGCAAAAATGCCCAATTTCCATGACTTTTCCAAGACTCTTCCCGATGAATAAAATCCCCTGGCTTTTTCCTGACTTTCCCGGTTTTCCCAGTTGGTCGCTACTCTGTTATTATTTCAAATATTACATCTTCAGTTCACATTTTCTTACAAAATTTAAATAAAATACATACATGAATACATGAGTTATATCTTTATAATGCGTTTCTCATTCTATAATTTAATTACAAGTATAATTTCAATTAATCGTGTTTTTACAAATCGTGCGTGTTTATTGTAATTAATTAGTCGGTCTGCTCATTAAAATCCCGTCTGCATTCGTGGGGACAAGACCAGCACTTTTCAGTTCCCAGTAAACCGGATACTACAGCATATAAGGGTAGAAACGCAATTAGCCGAAGAGATTTTTAATTCGTGACGCGATAATGAGAAAAAGCTTGATCCAAGGGTGGATCCTATGAGAAACCCTATAATTACGATCGTCTACATCCCTAAGACAATTTTTTTCTCAATTAAAAAAAACACACAATGAAATATTAGAAGGGCCTTAAGTAAATACTACAGTTGTTAAGGGTGTATTATAAAAAACTATATGAAAAGAAATAAAATTGGACAATATTAAAGCACTTAGTTGAGTGGCTTCTGATGTTTTGTCAATTTGGCTGATAAAAAATGTTGGTTATACATGCATAAAGTAAAACGACAAATAATAAGTTGAATTTCTAGATGTTAGTAAATTCATATCATTTTAGCCTTGCTAAATTTTCAGGCTTCTATAAAGTCGAAATATTTACTGTATGCTTAAACAACTCCGGGGTCCCAACACTTGTAATAATAAAGATTTAATTTAATAAAAATTACGCATTACCGATCTTATTTCTCACCTTTTTATTCTAATGCTCATAAACAGTAGGTTGCTAATGTTTTTAAGGCCCTTTAAAATTGTAGAACAATTTGGGCTGTTTCTTTAAAAATAATAATAATTTTGGTTATCTCTAATCAACATCTATTCATCTTGGCACTAAACAAATTCAAGTTGTCACTAAACAAATTCATGTCACTAAACAAATTCAAGTTGGCACTTATCAAAATCAAATTGTCGCTAAACAAATTCAAGTTGGCTATAAACAAAATCAAGTTGTCGATAAACAATATCAAGTTGCCCGCATTAATTTTTTTAATACTTATCTGTTAATTCGTATTTTGCGAAATCATGTTGAATTGTAGCAAGAAGAATGCTGAATATAAATATGATTAAATAAAATATTGCAGATTAAGGCAAATATATTATACCTATCCAAAAACATATTCCAGCAGCATTTAATTAACAGCCAATGCCATTTATTCATTCGCTAAAAATTTAATATCATATAATACATGTATTTTAAGTCCTACTAACTAAATTTATTTTTATTATATTTGTATTCAGTGTTTGATAGCATTTTCCAAAATTTATTTGTTATTAAAATAATAAATAAGAAATTGTGACAACTTGAATTTATTTAATGTTAACTTAAATTTATTTGGTGCCAACTTAAATTTGATTAGGGAAATCTTGATTTTGATTCGTGCCAAATTGAATTTGTTTATTGCCAACTTGATTTTGATTACCGACAACTTGAATTTAATTAGTACCAACCTAAATTTGTTTAGAGCTAACTTGAACTTGAAAAGGTATGGAACAAATTATTTAACACCTTTTAACTCCTTTAATAGCATGTAATTAAATATAAAATAATATAAATATATAAAATAGCTGTTCTTAAACTTCACAATAAATCACCGTTTTGGGCGCCTGAAGTAAACATTTCGAATTTAGAAAAACCATTTGGCAGCAAACTTATTATAGATAAAAAGTTCAAAAAAGTATTGGTCTCTGTTTGAATATTGGAATTTTATCATTTGTGTTAAAAATGAATATGTTACAGACAAAACACGAAATTGGCCAACATTCGAAAAGTCTACTGCTCACAGATATAGTCCAAAATCTAGTCCAAGTCCTAACATAATATGTGATATAAAAATGTCAGATTGGTAAAGTTGTAATGACAGAAGCTCAAAGTTTATCGAAATTTTTGAAAATATAAGAACATTCTGCTCTATTATGACACTCGTAAATTCAAGAAATAAAAACAAATAAACAAATTGTAAGGACATTTTCATTTCTTTGTTTTACATGTAAAAAACAACAACAAAATTGAGCCAATAAAATTAGAGAAGCTAAAAGTTGAGATTAAATTATGAAAATACGAGGCATTCTCCCGCTCTTTTCCGAAATTATAAAATACATTGATCAAACATTACAATATGTCGTAAAGTAACATAACATTAAGTGTTGAAAGTGGTATAAAACGTCGAATATGCCAAAGTTAAGTTAGGTTAGGTGCCGCATACATTTAAGTAGACAGTGCAACATCTAACCTAACATTTGACACACTGAATGAGGTCACCGTGTCAAGTTTGGTTGTATGTCACATCATCAAGGTTTGTGAGGTTAGGTGTCACTCTGATAAGTTAGGTTAGGTAGGATGTCATTCTGTCGACTAAATATCAGCTGAGGCCGACTTACATCAACTGCAATTATAGTTCAGATATCGATTAAAGTCAACTGTTCTTATGGATTAACGTAAAACAAACATAATACTTAAGATACAAATTCAAAATAAACAATACAGTGTCATAAAAATGTCATAAGTGATAGATTGGAAGACAAAATATGTTTACGACTGTCTAAAAATATTACAATTTTCAAAAATTTTAAAAATGATCACCATCAATGAATGTATTGTTTATCGATGATCACTTGGTAAAACATGATTTTAATTTTTCGCAATATTAAATTCAAATAAAATGACTTGATTTGTATAACCAAACTAATTTATTTTATTTGAATTTAGATACTTTCTTAATAATAAATTAAAATAATAGTACTTAATTTAAAAAGTAAATAATTATAGTCATACGTTTTTGATAATTAATCACTTTTAATTTAAAGTAGATTTTGTATACTAGGTTTACTATAAAAGCGTTCAATTTGAAACTTCTAACTAGTGTTTCCACTTCCAGATTAAGCACGAAGTAAAATTTCGAGTTTAGAAAAGCTTGAAAATTTGGATTTGCTGGGGCTAAGCGAGCCGCGCCCTTGCAAATCCAAGTTTTCGCGCTTTTCTATACTCAAAATTTTACTTCATGCACCACGCGTATAGAACACTGATTTAAAGTATAGTTGAAAATATACTTCTTACAAATAATTTGTCACTTTGTTTATAAAACAAAGTGATGTTTTTCACTAAGTTTTTGCTGCAATGTAAAATCTTGGAACGCATTTTGTCTAATAATAGCCTTTAGACACAATGCATTTTGTCTAGACAATGTGCGAAATGACAGACAAATGCAATTTTATTGAGCTACTGTCTAAAAACATTGAACAATTCGTGTTTTGTCTAGACAACAAGCGTTTTGTCTATATTTCATGTTTTGTTTTGTAACATATACATCAACAAATGATTTTTTCATATTTTTAAAACCTATAATATAACCATTTTTACAGCAACTCGTAATTTGTAATGAATATTTTATGTCACAGTTGATTTTTTTAATATTTTATATTAATATACTCATGTTTTATAATCATTTTAAATTAAAAATAATAATGCAATACCCTTATACACCGTTTTAATAGCACCCACAGATTTTGTTTAAAATTGTATGCACTTTAATAACCAATAAATAAAATATAAATATCGCATTCCATTATTCTGTATTTACCGTTAAAGTTGGACTATTCGATTTTAGAAGATATCGACTTTACAAACTCTACAGATTTTATTTCAAAATCACTCTAATAATCAGTAAAAATATAAATAATATTATAAATACCACACCGAGTATCTCTGTAATTTTAAGGCAAAGTTTAGAAATAAAGATATGAAGGGACATATTTTTAAAAGTTGTGAAAATACTTTTTAGCCAACTTTTTGAAAATAAACAAATTTACGAAGATTTATTGTGAAAAGTTGTGAAAATTCAAGAGTCCATTGACAGATATTATTTAAAACTAAATTTTATTTTTGCTTTATCATATTAAGTATTTATCGCTTATCTCTCATTGATTGGACACTCTCTTAGTAAACAAGTCTACAATAAAACTTAAACTTGTTCGATTATTTGTTGTCACATATCAATCTATTGATTAAGGTTCAATTTAAAGTTTTTAGCAAGTGTTTCCACTTCTTGATTCAGCATGGTCACATTCCAAGTTGAGAAAAGTAGCGAAGCGGAGCGACCAATCCAAATTATCAGGCTTTTCTAAACTCAAAATGTTGCTTCATGAGCCAAGCGTATAAACACTGAAATACTGAAGTTTAAAATCTACTACTTTAGCATACTGATTTAGAAGTATGTTTTTTTTTAAGTACAATATTCTTTATTTACAAATATTTACAAACATTCATTACAATAATACTATATTTATAATAAATGGTATTGTAAACATTGAAATTTTTCTTTTTTCCTTCCCTACTTCTTCGCCGCGGGATCGTTGGGATATATGTTTTGTACATATATATGTTTTGTACATTTTCTGCTCCGATATATTTACTTAATTTATTTTGTTGTTTAGTATTAGGTTCTTAATTTTTAATTTATATGTTGTATAATTTAGTTCTTTTATGTTTTTGTCAAGTTTATTAAATTGTTTTATAGTTTCTAACATCAGTGTTATTGATGTGTTATTAGATGTGAATTTTTGTGTTCTTGTGTCTGATTTTCTTTTCGTTTGGTATTAGTGAATTTGTTTGTTTAGTTTTATATCCATGTTTGTTTTTATTTGATTGTTTTTGATTTTATAAAGTAACAATAAATTACTTGATTTTATCATGTTGGATATATTTAATTCTTGTGTTTGTTTATATAGTTGTTCCGTGTTAGTTCTTCTGTCCAATTTATAAATTATTTTTAGTATTTTATTTTGTTGTATTTGTAGTTTATTCAAATTTTTCTTCATTGTTCAGATACGTATTTTTTGAAGTAAACATTGAATTATATATTTGTTTTCTACAGTTTTCTGGGATGTAGTTTCTTATCTTTGATAATCCATATATCGTTTTCGTGTTTGTACTAATTAAATGTTTTATGTGTTCATCCCATTTTAAATTATCTTGTATTGTGAGTCCTAGATATTTTACTTTTGTGATTTGTTGTATGTTTTTAAAAATCATGAATTCAGTTTTTGTTTCGTTGATTGTTAGTAAGTTGTTGAAATACCATTTTTCCAGTTTTTTTTATATCTGATATTATTTGCGTTTGTATCGTATCGTGTGAATTTTCGCTGTATATTAAACATGTATCGTCGGCATAAGCAAACATTTTCCCATTTAATTGTTGTTCGAAGAGGTCGTTTGTGTATATTATGTAGAGTATGGGTGGTAAGTTTCCTCCTTGTGGAATTCCGTAATCAGCTTCTGCTGGTTTACTATCTAAATCATTAGTTCTTGTTATTTGAGGTCATTTTTTCAGATATGTTTCTATTAGGTTTGATTCTTTATTAATTATGCCTATTGCTTTCAGTTTTGCCTGTAGTTTTTCTTTTGATATCGTATCAAACGCTTTCTTCATATCAATGAATAATCCAACTACTTTTTTTCGTTTTCTAGGTTTGTTTTTATGTAGTGAATTAAGTCATTCACAGCCGATGTTGTGCCGGATTTTTTCTGAAACGCGTATTGGTATTTATCTATTATTTTTTCTTCTTTGAGGTGTTCACTTATTTGGGTTTGAATAACTTTTTCCAATATTTTATTTAGCGTTGATAGTAGTGCTATTGGTCTGTAGTTTTCAGAATGTGATTTGTCGCCTTTTTTGTAGATGGGTTTGATCTTTGTTTTCTTTAGATAGTTAGCGTATATTCCTTCATTTATTACATTATTAATAAGTTTAACAAGTATTGGAACTAAACTTTACAATATTTCAGTATTTTATACACAAGACGCTTTAAGTACAATTTCGAGTTTAGGAAAGCCTGAAAATTTAAATTGCGCGCTCCGCTTGGCAAGGTGACCAAACCAAATGTTAAGGCTTTTCTAAACTCGAATTTTTACTTTATGTTTAATTAAGGAGTGGAAACACTTGTTGGAAGATGCAAATTAAAAGATTTTTAAAAACAACGAATGCCTGAACAAAAACAGCGGATATATCGAGATAAGTGTGTAATTATAATTATTTAAATTAACACATTTTTTTATTTGTATATATAAATTGCATGCCATACATGGTTAATCACAATTTGTAGTGTATATTTGCATTTTTTTAAGGTCGAAATGGTTATTAATTTTATTTTGCTGTATTTTAAGATAAGAAATATGCATGTGTATTATTATTAAATTTGAAAATATTAATCTAAAATGTTAATGTGGAAGATTTTTGCGAACAAATTTAAATTTTTTACACAAATAAGACACTTAAACTTTGTATAACTGAGGTTTTTATTGTGAATATAGTTTAGATAACTTTAACTTGTCATTATCACTCCTAGTTTGATAATGACAAGTTAAATAAAGTTTGTGAAACAAAAACCAAGTGTTTTATTCTATCAACCTTATATAAAAAGTGTAAAGATGTTTCACCAAGTGTTAGATGAGTCAACAATCAAAAGTTTAAATAAAGTTGTCGAAACTATAGTCACAATAAAAACCTCTGTTATACAAACAAAGTGTAAGTGTCTTATTTGTGTAAATAATGATATATGAGGAAGTAGAAGCTTCGACTTACAAAGTAATAATTTCATTTCCTTTCTACAGACCAGATTAACAGATTAACGGCCGAGCAATTATAGAGATAACTGCAAAAGTTCATTTTAGGTAAAATTCTGCACTTCTTCTTATGATATCTATGAATGACTTATTGTATTAAATACTGTGAATTTTTCTATTAAATACACATAGTGTATATGCTGTAAAATTTCAGGCATTCGTCGATTTCATATAAAAACGTGCAGTATGAAGTTTAGAAAGAGTGATTTCACTCCCAGACTAAGCATGAAGTAAAATTTCGAGTTTAGAAAAGCCTGAAAATTTGATTTGGTTTTTCAGGCTTTCCAGGCTTTTCTAAACTCGAAATTTTACTTCATGCGCCACGCGCATAAAACGCTGAAATATTGTGAAGTTAGAAATACATTTACATATTTTTTTTTTTAATTGAGTAACAATAAAATATTTAAATAACGAAATATTTACATTTTTCTTCATACATTTTCAAATCAGGTAAAATAATATAATATATCAAATTAATTTATTTAGTAATTTAATAACCAAAAATTAATAATGTTGCGTGTATGCATCAATAGCGCTTAATGGGTTATTGCACATTGAACTACGTTCATAAATGTCATACATAAACTCCGTGTATTTAAATATACATATTTCAATACCTACATATATCTATTTACTGAAAATCTTTAGATATTTTCGAAGAGTTAAAATTTGAAGCTTTAAACAAGTGTTTTTCACTCCCACATTAAGCATGAATTAAAATGTTGAGTTTAGAAAATACCTGAAAATTTGGTTTGATCGCGTAGCAAAGCGGAACGATCAAACCAAATTTTCAGGCTTTTATAAACTCGAAATTTTACTTTATGCGTCACGCGTATAAAACACTGATTTCAAGTGAAGTTCAAAATATATAACTAAAGCGGTATGCTAGAGACGTATATTCTAAGCTTCACATCAAATAAGGGTTTTATACGCGCAGCGCATGAAGTAAAATTTCGAGTTTAGGAAAGCCTGAAAATATGGTTTGTTCCCTCCGCGAACTTTACTTCATGCTTAATCTGGGTTCTGTATACACTAAAACATGGGTAGCCAATTTATTTTGCTTATCAGAGCAAACAAGAAATACGCTCATTTGAAATTTGAAGCTACTAACGAGTGTTCCCATCGTTAGTAGCTTCAAATTTCAAATGAGCGTATTTCTTGTTTGCTCTGATTAGCAAAATAAATTGGCTACCCATGTTTTAGTGTATACAGAGTGCGCTTAAAAGACAGTAGTGGATATAACTTACTTATATTAAATGGATCAATCTGTATGTTATTTGGTGATTAGATTCCCCATAAAAAATTGTGTTATTTTATTAATTATATTTCGTCAGTCTTTTCGTTTGAGAGTTATTTGAAATTATTGGATAAACATGACGTTAGCAGTGGTTTTGTAAACGTAAAACCTCTCCGAAACTAAATAAGATATAAATTCGAAACGGTAAGACCTAGACCGAATGTATGTAATAAAAAGACACTCAATGTTTATAATAATAAATAATATACAGTGCGATCAATTTAAAATACACATATTGCATCATCTACTGTCTTCATGAAACAACCTGTATACACAAAAGCATAACTAGGTTTTTGAGCTATGCAGCTCTTAAAGTCAAGCAGCTTTGGTGAAGTAACTTTTTTTCTATTAACCGATGAGGGGCGTTGGCGGAAGGAGTACTGTCGATCAGCTGTTCCGGCATTTAACTAAGGAATTTGCAGTAATATGATAATATCAGTGCAAAATAGAAGCATAGATATTTGTAGTGAATGGCACATCTTAAATTTTGTCTCAAAAGGGGTGCCAGGACCTATTTTGAGGATGATTATTTCAATGTTATTCATGATAAACGGAGAAAATCAATCAAACAAATTTGTTTTTAATTTTTCATCGGACACAATATGTAAGCTGCGCCACTCGTTTTCACTAATGCTCAACTCACTTATTTAAAAAAAATCTCATTTTCATTAGTTAATGCAAAACCGATTTACAGCATAACCTTCAATTCTATGCACGATTTGGAAATAATGGATGCTAAGTGCCATATTTCAACTTGCTTTGTTATTCCACTTCTATAAGCAACAGTTTAGCAGCGATTTTACACATTTTGGATTTAATTTTAACATTTATGAGACCAATAAAACACAATACAACACACACACGTTGTTTATAACAGTATTCCTTTCTCCAATATTTTTTCCTGCCACCAGGTGGCGTATTCAAACGCGTTAATTCTCAATATTTAACGAGAACTGAGATATCTTCCAAGAACAATGGGCCACCCTGTATAATTAAAAAGATGTGGTAGAATTTTTGTAAGCAAAGTTATTGACTTAAAGCCATCATAAATATATGATTTGTCTTTGCAAGTGGTTGGTCGAAAGGGCCTAGGTGCAACATTATTCAGAAAATGTCTTTAAAATCAATATTGCAACAATGATTTTCTCATAGTATGGTAGAAGTGCGTGTGTGTGTAAAATTACACCCAAGCATCCCCCCTTGCTCTTCACCCATATCGGATAAGAACCGTTAATGGGTTCGGGTTGCACATTGCAGGTGTACTCTTTCTCTACAAGAATATCTTCACAGGCACATGCACCGAGTTGCAATCCGGCAACAGTGGTCTCGCCGTTTCAAAAGAACAAACATGAATGAGTGTGTACGAAAAAATTAAACCATGAACGGAACTAAAATCGGATACAAATACCTACGGGAATAGGGAAGAATGGTTGTATCATTTCTAAGAATGTAGTCTTTATATCTTTTCAGTTGAAAGAATTATGATTGAAAGAGCTAAAGAGAAATTAGAAACAATTAATAAATAATGCACACGAATTCGTTTTTGTTCTAAATATGAACTAAGAATTAACATCAACTTTATTTATTTTACGTCATAAATTTGATAATAAAGGAAACTGCAAAATAAGTTGATCGTCTAGCGAGGGTTGCCACTCCTAGATAAAGCATGAAGTAAAATTTCGAGTTTAGAAAAGCGTGAAAATTTGGATTTGCTGGGGCGCGCGAGCGAAGCGAGTCGCGCCCCAGCAAATCCAAATTTTCACGCTTTTCTAAACTCGAAATTTTACTTCATGCGCCACGCGTATAAATCACTAACTTCAAGTGAATTCTTTAACTAATTGGTTAGAGTGAAATACATTTAGTATGTCAATCATCAATTGTTCAAATCACGGAAAGGTGCAATCATGGACACATCACCATTTTTTTTAAATTTTATTTATTATTATCTAATGTATCAAATGTCTCCAAACAGAACTAACAATTTGTCAATTCTTTAATTGTATTAGTTGCATATTTGTTATTATTATTAATTTAAAAAATCCTTTAATTTTCGCTGAAAAGGCATAATTTCCCTGACTTTTCCAAGACTTTTCCGGATGAATAAAATCCCCGGACTTTCCCGATTAGTCGCCAGCCTGTTACAAGGACCTTAAAAATCGAATTATAAAAGAAACTAAGGAAATATCAATCGGAAAGTGGTACAATATCACAACTGCCTTTTATAATAGACTAGGATACTGCCAAATCGAAGGGGGAAGGCACTTCGAGTATCTGCTTTAGAAATCAATCTAACAAAATTGTTGTTAACATTGTAATTCTTATCAATAAAGTATGATTTCATTGATCTGTAGTACCTCTGGAACGAATCAACTTTAAAACATGCTGTTTTCACTAATAACCTTCTGTTTTAACAAGTTTGGAACGAATCAACTTTAAAACATGCTGTTTTCACTAATAACCTTCTGTTTTAACAAGTTATCGATACCAAGGCAAGATATAGGGTAACTCTATTTAAAAATGTAGTTTTCATATGTATTTTGAAAATGAATCATCCTGTATATTAAAGAATATTATCAATTAGTAGCTTAAATTAGTAGCTACAAGTTTTATTTCAAACATGATTTTTTTAAACTCATCACAAATTTATTTTATGCAAAACAACACATGTTTCATATGCTTTGTCTCATTATGTCAATTATATTTCAATATACTTTTTTAATTGAAATGAAGTGGAATAATTTGTTCGGTGGAATGTTTCTTCTTTGATGTGAGGGCGTACCTGAAACGATTTATTTGGTATTTATTCAAGACCTGTTGCGTGCTGTTCAGATAAAGCCTTCGGGGTTTTGTGGTGGTCGCTATTCCCCTATATTAGGGGACCGCTGCGTTGCAACTTTGTGCCAATACAACATCTGTTCTCGAAAATTGACCTGCCTCAACCAATATTACAAGACACGATAGAAAAGTAAATATAAACACAATCCGTAGATTCTTTGAATTCTAAGAAAAAACATAATTTGAAACGATGCTTTATTTAAGTTTCTTTAATATCATTAGTAGATTTTAAATGTTTTTTTTTATTTATTTATTATTGTTATTATTTTTTTTTTCCTTGATTCCTATTCTTATTGTTTTTACCCTCACTCGATTTCTTTAATATAGGCGCATATCTTTAATATTGTTGATGAAATAAATGTTAACGAATACTATATGCATTTAACTTAAGTTTGTATATTTCTTTGTAAGACATCATGTCTGTCGGAAATAAATGGTTATTATTATAAATGTCCTGAATATTTAAGGTTGTATAATTTTTTGTTGTGTTTTATAAAAAAATATTGTCAATGATTGTAAATATTGCTAAAGGATTTTATATGATAAAATTTTTAAAAATTTGTACATATTGTTTGCATACCAGCCATGGGCGCCCGCAGAATCTTTTACAGAGAGACATAAAATATAATAATAATAATAGAGTTTACTGTCTATCTAGAATTTTGTGTTCCACCACCGGGTGAGCAAACCATAGAAAAGTAATGAAATGTCAAGGTAAAAATGTTAAAATTTAACAGAGTTTTGAAAAAATCGAACATTTTAGAAAAACGCTGAAATGTTTTAATTTGAGAAATCCTAATTCTTCGGGTTTATTTCAGCTCGAAATTTTACTTCATGCCTAATCACTTTTTACAATATTTTCATCAATTTACAATACAAAATCTTGAGGATTTTCAAGTTTTTGTTATTTTTTTTAAATCTTGTCAATTTTCGTGAATTTCCAAGATTTTAATAAATTTTTAAAATGTTTACGACTCGTGAATGTTTCAATACGTTCGTTACATTTCATTTTTCAACTTTTAAAATGTTAATAAAAATCATGTAAATTTCAAGATTATTGGTAATTTTTAAATTCTTGACTCTATTTTTTTTAAAAAAAACATTTGACGCTTTTCATGTATTTCTTAGGTTTTCGTTAATTAAAAAAAAAATGCCGGAATTTATGAATTTTCAAGAATTTCGGTAACTTTTGGTTTCGCAAATTTCTCAGAAATTTATTTAACAAAAAATGTAAGGCATTTCTTTAAAACGTCTATTAATCGTTAACGATTAATAAAACGTCTAAATTAATTAATCGATACTGAAAAATTCATGATATATTTTAAAAATTATTGAAAATTCATAATAAATGTTGATAACTTCTTAGAAATTCACTTATATGAACATTTTGAAGATTAACAGAAATCTTAGAAATTTTCGATTTTAAAGATTTACGAAAACTTTGAAAAATTCATGATAAGCGTCTAGATTTCACAAAACCCGTCAAAATTTTAAAAATTAACGAAAATCTTGGAAATTTACGAAAAGCTTTTAGATTTTGAAAATTGACTAAAACGTTGAAAATTAACAAACAAAAAGATTTTAAAAATTAACAAAAATCATGGAAATTCATGAAAATTAACGAGTTTGTGAAATTCACGAATATTGCTAACGTTTTAAAATCTGACGAAAATCTCAAAAATTCATGAATAGCATCAACATTTTAAAAATTTACGAAATTCACGAAAACCGTCAGAATTTTGAAAATTAACGAAAATCTTGGAATTTCATTAAACGCGTCAAAATTTTAAAAATCAATATAAATCTTAGGAAAATTCACAAAATCTATCCAAATTTTTAAAATTAATAAAAATAATCAACTCAGGAATATTAAAAATTAAAAGAAATCTTGGAAATTTTAAGAATAGCGTAGGAAATAAATAAAATGTTGGAAATTCATTTAAAATTTTCGAAACTTTAAAAATGAACTAAAATCTTCTAAATTCACAGACAAGGTCTTGTTGCATGTGTATCAGGTAAACTTCACTCTCTAAAAATATAAAAAACAACAAAAGTACTCCATGTTTGAATGTTTGAACTTTATATTGTGATTCCAACTGTAGTAAGAATTTTTTATATGGACTAAATAAACAAATAAATAAATGTATAGTTTTCAAGTTATTTCTACTTGAATTTCGCGATTTTGCAATTCAAAATAATGCTATATTTGTACAAAATGTTTACAAATGTTGTTGATTCCCGCTAATTTAAAATTGGGTAATATTAGTGGAAATATGGTAACAATTGGTAATTTAAATTTAGACATAAAACATACACAAATTGCAATAAATTAATTTAATTTATTCCATAATTTACTAATAATTATGAGTTTTTAAGAATCTTTCAACAAACGGTCATTTTTCTCTAAGAAAGAAGATAGTTATGAAAAAACTTCAAGATAGAAATCCAAAATATTGTTCTCTAAAACTTCTGTTTGAACCATTTTTCTGAATTCCCATTAGTTATTGACTTATTCGCAACTTTTGCGAAATACAAAAAAAGCGAGCGCACTCGCGTAAATTCTCGACATTTTTTTAATATTGACAAAAAACGTTAAAAACTATTTAAGCTACACAAAAGTGTAATACATGCATTTTGGCTATTTTGACGAGATCTACAAGATGGGCGTACTTGTTATTATACAGACAATCCATAAAGTATCTTTAGAAAATGCCAATTAATTTTTTCTAAATCAAGAAGGCAAGTATTTATCAAAGTTATCAATATTACACATAAGAGTATTGTCTACTCATAGACTAAGCATGAAGTAAAATTTCGAGTTTAGAAATGCCTTAAAATTTGGTTTGGTCGTATAGCGCCTAGCGCTACACGACCAAACCAAATTTTCAGGCTTTTCTAAACTCGAAATTTTACTTCATGCGCCACGCGCGTAAAACGCTGATCTATCCCGAAGTTCAAAAACATACACAAATTCCAATAAATAGTTTTAAGAAGCTATTTCATAATTTTGTGAAAATTATAACTTCCTTTCAAGAAGCTGTCGTTTTCCTCCAAGAAAAAAGATAGATACAAAAAAAAATTGTCTAAAATTTTATTGAAACTAAAAAAAAACTATATCTAAAACTTGAATTTTGGAGGCGTTCACTTCGTGGTACATTTTCTTTATATCTAAAACGTTCATTTTTACAATATTTCTGTATTTCCATTAGTTATTGAGTTATTCGTAAATTTGGATTTGGTCCAAATCAAAATTTTAAGGCTTTTCTAAACTAAAAATTTTACTGTATGGCGTTTAAAACAGACCGTTATTAATTATTTTTAAATAAAGAGCTTTATTAATTATTATCATTATGTAAAAGAAAATAAAAATACAATTTTCTATTAAAGCTTTTAAAAATGCTTATAGAATTATTTGGATCTTGGCCCATTTGATTATGTAGAATTGTATATGTAACCCTCAAAGAAAAAAATGTTAAGACCCCCGATTTACAGAAACGATAAGATTCAAAACAGAATATAAAAATCTAATGTCAATTTTATAAAATAAGATTACTACAAAGGAATGCCTAAATATTAGTTTTCAGGATATATTTAAATATGTGTACTGTAAATATTCATGCGTTCGTGATTTTTAAAAGCGTTCAATTTGAAGCTTAAAACGAGTGTTTTCCACTCCCAGATTTAGCATGAAGTAAAATTTCGAGTTTAGAAAAGCCTGAAAACTTGGATTTGCTGGGCGGTTCGAGTTTAGAAGTTTAGAGTTCTGAACATTTGGATTTGCCGGCGCGAAGCGCCCAGCAAATACAAATTTTTAGGCTTTTCTAAACTCGAAATTTTACTTCATGCGCCATGCGTATAAAACTGAAATATTATGAAAAGTTTTAAATATACTGCTTATTAATAAAATGAATGATGGCTGAACATTTTCAGTATATACTCGTATTTATTTAATTCAAAAATTCCCTTATATAAGAATTTTTTTGCTCTTCTTTGAGCCAACATCGGTTTGTTTTGTACAAATAAATATGAATTAAATATGATGTATGTGTATTTGAACTTCAGTTTAAATCAATATTTTATACGCCTGGCGAATGAAGTTAAATTTTGAGTTTAGAAAAGCCTGAACATTTTCAGAACTCTTAACTTCAAAACTCGAAATTTGACTTTTACCTTGACTTTTACCTTTAAAACAACGATAGTAATTTACCTGTAAATCGATAAACCGGTTTTATCTGTAAATTTACAATCTTTACCAGCGATATATTGATACGATATTAACGGAAGGGCACTCTTTCTTTTGTCTTTTGAGAAAGTTTTAAATTTATTTCCCACTGAATAAATTCGTAGCAGCTTTTCTGAAACTGAATCTCTAGAAGTAGCTGCAGCAACAGCATGCTACTCGTACATATTCTTCTGTATTCTTTCTCATGTGTCCAGGATCTGGGTAATCTGATCTTTTATGTGTTTGCCTCTCTCTGAGACAACAGGTGGCACGCACACTTTGCGTCCATTAAACAACCCCTCCCTTCCCCTGGGGCCCTATTCTCCTCTCACCCTCCACCAAAAACACGACACTAAACATGCACACCGAAGATAAAATATTATGCGTGCAACTTCTGTGTATGTGTGTGTGTTTTCCATAAAAACCAGATGCACGGCAAAGAAAATAAATTAGCGAGGATTTTAATTTGAACGTTTTTAACAAATATAAATATCTGATTTTTTTTTTAGTTTTGTAGGAACAACGGAATTTCACAGGATCCTAAATGTTGATTAATATTTGATACAAATTTATCAGAATATTCAGTGTTCAGTGTTGCTTGATACAAAGGGTTTGTATCACTAAATGTGGGAGTATTATTTAGGATTAAACTCGAAAGTATTTAGAGCTAATAAAATTGGCCAAATTTACATCACGTGACATGTTTTAATAAATGGAAAAACCCTCTGGACACCACGTCAAGACCATGAAAGTTTCCGGAAAAATTTCTCTTTCTTTACCGGGGTGTACAAATTCTAAATTATGAGCTATTTGAATTTTAGTAATTGGCATTATAAAATTTATTTAATATCACGTTATTCGTCAATTTATTAAGATTTAATGATGTTGAAAGTGAAAACTGTATCATATAATGTTGAAAAGTGATCGGAATTCTATACAAATGAACAAGTAAGGACCATTTCATATAAAGAAGAAAATAAACCTCTAGTGGTTTTATTTATAAGAAAACTATTAAAGGTTATATTTATAAGGCTATAACTACAATAAATCCAAAATTAAATATAATTTAAAACTCGAAACTGCTCTAAAAATATTATCTCTAATAAAGCAATGAAATCCAAAGTACAGTTATTACAGTTAGAATAAATTGAAGATCATCACTTCAAACATTTTTAGGATATTACTTGTAAATGACATAATATTGCAAATTATACAGTGTGAAACAACAAATTGATTTTCATCAAGTTACATATGTACTTTGATCACATACATAGAGTTTTATGAAACACCGAACATTTTTATAACGAGAATTTTTCTTTGAAGTATCCATATGCATACGTTGCACATTTTCCGATGCTCGGCTTATTAAAAGAATCCAATTTGCAGCTTTAAACGAGTGTTTTCTACTCCCAGGCTAAGCATGAAGTAAAATTTCGAGTTTAGAAAAGCCTGAAAATTTGGTTTGGTCGCGTAGCGCGAAGCGCGGAGCGGCCAAACCAAATTTTTAGGCTTTTCTAAACTCGAAATTTTACTTCATGCGCCACCGGTACAAAACACTAATTCAATGTAAAGTTTAGCGGGGTATTTTAAGCTTTGTAATATGTCAGTGTTAAGTACCGGTGGCGCATGAAGTAAAATTTCGAGTTTAGAAAAGCCTGAAAATTTGGTTTGGCCGCTCCGCGCTTCGCGCTACGCGACCAAACCAAATTTTTAGGCTTTTCTAAACTCGAAATTTTACTTCATGCGCCACCGGTACAAAACACTAATTCAATGTAAAGTTTAGCGGTGTGTTTTAAGCTTTGTAATATGTCAGTGTTAAGTACCGGTGGCGCATGAAGTAAAATTTCGAGTTTAGAAAAGCCTGAAAATTTGGTTTGGCCGCTCCGCGCTTCGCGCTACGCGACCAAACCAAATTTTCAGGCTTTTCTAAACTCGAAATTTTACTTCATGCTTAGCCTGGGAGTGGAAAACACTCGCTTAAAGCTTCAAATTTAATTCTTTTAATAAACCAAGCATCGAAAAATGTGCAACGTCTGCATATGGATACTTCAAAGAAAAATGCTCGTTATGAAAATGTTCGGTGTTACATATAACTGTCTGTATAATTTTTCCTGTGCAGCTATACTCTTTTTAAATTAGCTCAGTAGTTCTGTCAATAAATGTATACAATATATGTATATTTTGAGGTTAAAGTAGTGCATTCTCCATTTTTGTGGCACTTCTTATTTCAACATAGTTGATGCAAAGACGACTAGATGAAAATAATTTTGTTCCACACTATATAGCACTTAGAAACTTAAAAGCTTAGTTGCTAAATATGACGGGAAAAAGTACTATAACGAATATTATATTTATATTATACGTGTACATATTCTTTAATTCGTTTTATTTAAATGATTAGTCAATGTTATTTATTATAAAAAAATGAATATTATTTGAACGGATTTGTAGTCGTCAATCGAACATTTCAATTCGAATAATTTAATTTAAATCAAATCTTATTGGTGTCTGATTTCTGATTCTGATTCGATTCATTTTAAATGTGAGCATTTGGATACGTGATTCAAATATTCTTTTTGAGGATTACATAACAGTTATATTATTATTGATTGAATACCCAGTCTCTTTTATAAAAAAGAACATTTCCTCTTCATATCTTAATTGTTTTTATATTTTCAGATGGAATAAAATCGTTACACAAATAACTGTTACCACTTACAAAAGTTTTTTTAAGCTCACTTAACATTTGTACAAAAGTTAAGTGAGCTTAAAAAAAACTTTTGTAAGTGGTAACAGTTATTTGTGTAACGATTTTATTCCATCTGAAAATATAAAAAAAAATTAAGATATGAAGAGGAAATGTTCTTTTTTATAAAAGAGACTGGGCATTCAATCAAAAATAATCATTGGCGACATATCTAGATTTGAAAAAAGGGTATTCCCATTCCCAAATATCAGAGAACAATCAAACACTCAAGAATTTCGATAAAATCCCACCACGTGACCCTTACTCTCTCTTATCACAAAATGCACACATAATTGGCGATAACTGATAACGTACACACTCACTCACATAACTTATGAATGAACGAAAATAACGGGGGGATATTTTAGAGCAGGCGAACACGATTCATGCGCTGTGCCGCATTCTGCATTTATTTATTTATTTACGTCCACGCTCGTTTTCGCACACAGGCGCACATAAACAACCTTATAAAACTCTCACTCTCACATTACACAAAACGTGCGACGTTGCCATTCACATAATATATTCAACAGATTTATATAAAAAAAATATATTTTTATAAAAGTTGGTCACTAACAAATAGAGATTATATTTTTAGAAAATGTGGATTACATTTTAAAACTAGTATCTACTTTCTTTTGAGGATTTAGAACGAGGTAAGAAGAATTTTGGTATATCTTGAGGGCTTTCGGCAAAATTCGTAACTAACCATAACACAGAGAAGCATGAACATTTTCTTTTAAGTATACATACTCCGATGTATACGCAGTAAATTTTAATGCATTCATTCATTTTATAAAAGCGTTCAATTTGAAGCTATAAACGAGTGTTTTCCCCTCCCAGATTAAGCATGAAGTAAAATTTCGAGTTTAGAAAAGCCTGAAACCAAACCAAATTTTCAGGCTTTTCTAAACTCCAAATTTCACTTCATACGCCACGCGTATAGAACACTGAAATATTGTAAAGTTCACAATATGCTACTAAAGCAATATGCTAAAGACGGATTTTAGGAAACATTTCGAGTTTAGAAAAGCCTGAACATTTTCAGGCATTTCTAAACTCGAAATTTTACTTCCTGCTTAACCCATTAAGCGCCATTGATGCATATACGCAATATTATTATTTTGTTGTTAATTAAATTACTAAATAAGTTAATTTAATATATTATATTATTTGACCTGACTTGAAAATGTATGAAGAAAAATGTTAATGTTTTGTTATTTACATTTTTTGATTATTACTCTTCAAAAAAAAAATCAGTGCATTTCCAACTTCACAATAATTCAGTGTTTTATACGCGTGGCGCATGAAGTAAAATTTCGTGTTTAGAAAAGCCCCGTGAAAATTTGTCTCGGGTCGCTGCGCGACCCTCGACAAATTTTCTACGCAGGGCTTTTCTAAACACGAAATTTTACTTCATGCTCAGTCTGGGAGTGGAAACACTCGTTTTAAACTTCATATTGCACGTTTTTATAAAAAATCGACGAATGCCTGAAAATGTACAGCATATACATTATATTCTTATTTAGATTCTGTTGATTGGAGTTTTCTTTTGAATTGTTCTGACACTAGTTTGGCTCTTGATCAGTTCTATAAAGTTATTCATGAAGGATTTTTCAAATTTATTCTGCAACTTAAATTTAAACAAAAACGAAAATATTATACTGCTTATTAAGGAGAAACAAACATTATACTGCTTATTAAGGAGAAAAATTACTGCCAAAAAAATGTTAAACGAGACGCTGCGCTAGGGGGACGATTTAAAAAACTCAGATCACTTATTAAGAATAAAATTAATTCAGCACATAGAGACTATATTTTAAACATAGAGTCACAGCTTACTAGCAATCCAAAACAGTTTTGGTCATATATTAATTGTAAAAAATCTTATCCTTCGAGAATACCTGCAGGACTTATTAATGAGAATGAGACTTATCAAACACCTGAACATATTGCTAATGGATTTCGAAAATACTTTCAATCAGTTTTCACAATGCCATCTGTAGGAACCACAGATTCGAACGTTAACAATATCCCTTTGTTTTCCTTTGCGCAAATATCCGATAAAACTGTCTGCATTTTTAAAGCAATTACCAAATAGATTTTCATCAGGCAATGGCAATTTACCAGCCTTTATATTAAAATATTGTGCTTTTATTCTGTTACCCGCTCTCAATAATATTTAACTTATCTATAAAAACATCTGTTTTTCCTAATAAATTAAAAAATGCATCGATTTGTCCCATCCCAAAAACGTCGCTTAATCAACTGAATATAAAAAACTACCGTACAATAGCAATACTATCTCACATCGTTAAAATATTCGAGAAAACTCTCTATGATCAAATCTATTTCCACGTTTCTCCATACCTATCTTCTCAACAGCATGGCTTTATTCCAAAACGTTCTACAGTAACTAATTTAAAAATTATTACGTATGATATAGCCAAATAATTAGATTCAGCGGGGCAAATTGATGTAATTTATACTGATATGTCAAGAGCGTTTGATAGGGTGGACCATCAATTGTTAATAGGTAAACTTAGCTCCTTTAGTTTTTGTGACAATTCAACCTCGCTTATAGCATCTTATCCTACAGATCGTGAATCGTATGTCGCAATAAATAATTTTAAATCGAACTCATACTTTCCAAGTTCAGGTGTACCCCAAGGGTCGATTATGGGTCCCTTTTTTTTCCTTTCGGATCCGGATGCACTGCAGCCTAGGTGGCTTATTGTACTGCAGTATGGGTCCCTTACTTTTCAACCCTTTTATAAATGATCTTTCTTATTTATTAAAGTGTAAACACCTGTTATACGCGGATGACTTAAAGATTTACTCAACAATGCTAACCCTGCTGACTGTCAACGCTTACAAAATCTTAATTTGAATAGCAAAATCTAAACCAATCTCATTTAATAATATAGTTAGCAATAATTCTATTAGCAATTCACAGTCTTCAAAAATTTAGGAATTTGGTTTGATGACAATTTTACATTTAATCCTTACGTTCAAACACTTGTTAAGAGTTCCTTCAAAGCATTAGGATTTATACATCGTAATTCTGCAAATTTGCGAAATCCGAATGCTTTGAAATCTCTATTTAATGTTTATGTCCGTTCTAAGTTGGAATATGCATCTTTAATTTGGTGTCCAAAAACTCAACTTCAGATTAACCTAGTAGAAAGTGTTCAACGTAAATTCCTGAAGTTTCTGCACTTCAAAGTTGAGGGACTTTACCCCGGCAGAGGCTGTGATCATTCACTATTGCTAGACAAATTTAATGTCGAATCTCTTGAATGCCGACGTCACAGACTAGGTATCACGTTCTTACACAAGCTTCTGCATGATCGAATTGACAGCCCTGATATTTTACAGCTAGTTGGCTTGCATATTCCAACTTTTAATAGTAGATATAAAACCACATTCAATATGAAGTATAATATAACTAATTTTGGATTAAAATCGCCTATTAATGTGATCTGCAATTTGTTTAATCAACTTCCACCAACTTGTGACGTATTTTTTCAACCATTGACATCCCTATTAGAATTATTTTAGTTACTAAGTAAAATGTTATTATTTTTAGTCTATATTTTTAAAACTTTTTTTGTTAATACTCAATTGTCTTGTAATTGGGAATTTATTTCCTATTGGGCAATAAAAATTATTATTATTATGTAGATTTAAAAGAAAAATTCACAGATTGTAATACAATAAGTCATTCATAGAAATCATAAAAAATAAGTGCAGAATTTTACCGATAATCAACTTTTAGAGTTAACTTTGTAATTGCTCGGCTGGTAATGGGTTAATCTAGGAGTGGAAAACACTCGTTTAAAGTTTCAAATTGAATTGTTTCCAAAAAAATAACGAATATAAAAAGATTACAGCATATACGCTGTAATTGGGATATGTATACTTAAAAAAAAGACTCCCTCTATTTTCACACAGATCTCTGTTTCAAATTATCGAACTAAGATTGTGAACTTGACTTGACTTGATTTCCAAGCTACTTACACATAAAAAAGACCGATATTCCTTACTTCACTTATTATTTGTATCGTTAGATGTACATTTCGAGACACAAGGTGCTCATTATCAATAACAGTTTGTTATTGATAATGAGCACCTTGTGTCTGGAAATGTACATCTAACGATACAAATAAAAAGTGATGTAAGGAATAACAGTCGTTTTTATGTGTAATAATCACTTCACGTAAACTCAAAAACATACAGTTATCCAAGCGACTTAACTAATAATTGAAGCTAATTGATTGTATTTTCAAGCTTTTCGACTAGATGTTCAAGTTCTTTGACTTTATGTTTAAACTAATTACTTTGATTTTCAAGCTACTATACTTGCCTTGATGTTCAAGCTACTTAACGTAATTTTCAAGCTAGTCGATATGATTCTTTTTTGTGTAGTAATCAGAAACGAACACTCAAGATGTATCTTATCAAGGATGCAAGATTATTAATAATTCTAAAAACCAGGGTCGAATTTCCGAGAAAGAAAGCAACACTAAATCCTCTTAGATGCGGCACAGTAATTAATGTTTCTAAAAATACATGCACGTGTACACAAATAGAAGAAATGCTTCACAAAAATGCACTAATGAATCTCAGAAGATCGACTTATGTAATTATTATTTAAAATACTCGTAACTTTATATTCTCTGTATCAATAATGATTGAAGCTACCTTTTTAAAAAGGCTAGATATTTTTTGCACATTCCTCCTTGGAGTTGACCAATGGTCGAAACTAGTCGGAGAAAATATAAATTAGTGAAACAAACCGAGTGTTTTAATTAAATATCCAGAATAAAATTTAAAAATGTTTCACCGCGGGTTAAGTGAGAGATTAATTAAACATATTATTAAAAAATGTTGATAGATAGATTTAATTCTCTCTTACGCAGAATAGTATACAAGGTGATTCAGAATAGGTGTAAAAAAACTTTCCAAACTTAATAAAGTTATCATTTAAAAAAAATATATTACATAAGCATAGGTCCGATTTTTTTATTTTTATTATTATAAAACTACAAATGATTTAAAGTTTCCAAAAAAGGGAATTGTGATTATGTTTTGATGTTCTTACCAACGTCGCTCTAAATAATTTAAACGCAATCCGAGTTTTAATGGCTATTTTTTTTTTATTGACTTCGGCTTTCGCCATAGAGTCAAGACTTATTTTTTTATAACCTATACGGCTATGAAGTAACTAAAGAGAGATACAAGAAGGATAAATGTAGTCAATGAGGGCCGTCGTGGCATTTATTTATTAACACCAGACAGGAGGGGGCCCTTGGATACAAATAACACTAGAGGTACGCAGTTAATGGGGTCTTATAATCTAATTTGCGCATTATAAAAAAATATAATATGTGTTTATATATTTTGTCACTATTTATAATGTGATTCAAATTTAGTGAAAATTGACAACAGTTTCTAAGACTATCCAGTAGTGAATTAGAGAACGGCATATATTTCACACAATTGAAGATGATGTGATTCAAATCACCCTACTCCCCACACTCACATTGCGATTAATTTCTACTAAAAAAACTTAAATTTAAACAAGTTTTTTATAAATTGAAAACTTCGTTTTCAAAGTTGGAAGATCTTTTTTTCCATCAGTTTTCTGGCAATTTTTTGCGATTAATAACAATCATATTTGTTTCAGCCATTCTACGAGAAATGTTACAAGATTCAATGCGTAACTTCAGGGAACGTCTGGAAATATGTATTTAATCGGAAGTGCGCCATCTACACGATGTTATTTTTGCTACTTAATTTTTTGTAAGATTTTCTTAAAATTCCGAGTTTGTAGAACACATTGTTTAAAATACAATGTTGGTTCAAAGTTAAAAATTTGTGGCTTTTTGAAAACCATACGATTCCCGGTTAACACCCTGTACGTTAAATGATAATTTTAAAACTCTCTCGAGGTATAAATAATCTGCTCAATAGAGCCTTAAAACTATTAATTATGAAAGACGTTCGAAGATAGTTTATTAGATCCTTAGAAGTGTCTATTAATAAAACAGTAACTTTCTTATTAATGTAAATTAGAAGATAGTTTCAAGAATCTGATAAGATTGTTATAGCCTTAAAACTGTCTATTATTGTTTACTGACACAAGATAATAAATATTTTGTGCTGGTGTTCTTTATAACCGTCTTAATTGACTTATAAAACTGTCTACTAATATTTATAACTGGAAGAACAACTAGCTCTTTTAAATTTTAGGTGAGAATTTTAAGACTCCCTCGAGGTGTTGGTGTTCTTTATAATCGTCGTAATCAACCCCTAATACTGTCTACTAATATTTATAACTAGAAGAACAAATAGCTCTTTAAAATACGTTAGATGAGAATTTTAAGACTCCCTCGAGGTATGAATAATATGCTCAATAGAGACTTAAAACTATAAAGCGTGTCTATTAGCAAAACAGTAACTTGCTTATTAATGTAAATTAGAAGACAGTTTTAAGACTCTGTCAAGATTGTTATAGCCTTAAAACTGTCTACTATTACAATCTACTGATATAAGATAATAAATATAATATCTTAATTGAGCTCTAAGACTGTCTACTAATACCTATAACTAGAGCAAGAACTACCTTTTTTAAATATGTTAGATGAGAATATTAAGATTCTCTCGAGGTATGAATAATTAGCTCAATAGAACCTTAAAACTATCAATTATGAATGACGTTCGAAGATAGTATATAAGGTCTTTAAAAGTGTATATTAACAAAACAGTAAATTGCTTATTAATGTAAATTAGAAGACACTTTTAAGACTCTCCCAAGATTGTACAGGGCGATCAAATGAATTTGTAATTAGCTTCGACTCTGATTTTTGCAGTTCTTTATAATCTCCTAATTAAGCCCCAAAACTGTCTACTAATAGTTTATTAAAATACGTTAGATGAGAATTTTAAGACTACCTCGAGATATGAATGATATACACAATAAAGCCGTAAAACAATCAATTATGAAAGACGTTTGAAGACAGTTTATTGGGTCCTTAAAAGTGTCTATTATTAAAACAGTAACTTGCTTATTAATCTAAATTAAAAGACAAGTGCTAAGATTCTTATAGTCTCAAAACTGTTTGCTATTGTCTAATTGTATCGACCTTTGTTAAGATAGCAGAGCCAAAAGGGCAGAACGCACTGAAACCTATACCAAAATTAAGGGCTATTTAAATGCCCTATTAACGATTTTAGTGCTCCACCCCTTAGGGTGCAAAGCGCAACATTGCTACCTTAATATTAAGCTGGCAAGGCAACTTTTAGAAATCAAAGAATAAAATTCACTTTCTGTACCACATAATTGAGGGCTATTCAAGTGCCCTATTAACAATTTTAGTGCTCCACCTTTTACTTAGAAAAAAATATTCTCCACTCCGATTTTATGTAACTCAAAAAATGAACGAACCAACTGCAACAAAACTATGCAATAATTTAGGGCTCCTTACCTAATAATTGGGTACCCCATTGGCAATTTTAGTGCTCCTCCCTTTACGTAGAAAAAAATATTGTACACCCCGATTTCATGTAACTCGACGAGTCTGCTCAAAACTATATAATAATTTAGGGCTCCTTACCTACTAATTAGTTGCCCTATTGGCGATTTTAGTACTCCACCCTATACTTAGAAAAAAAAAATTTTACAACCCGATATCATGTAACTCGAAAATGGACGAGCAGACTGCAACAAAATTATGCAATAATTTAGGGCTCTTTACCTACTAATTGGGTACCCCATTGGCAATTTTAGTGCTGCACTCTTTACGTAGAAAAATATATTTTACACCTCGATTTCATGTAACTCGAAAATTAACAAGCAGACTGCAACGAAATTATCCTTGTCTACTAATTAGGTGCCTCATTGGCGATTTTAGTGCTCCACCCTTTACGTAGAAAAAAAAACATTTTACACCCTGATTTCATGTAACTCGAAAATGGAGTATTAAATTTTATTTTTCTAAGTAAAGCGTGGAGCACTAAAATCGGGAGTAGGGCACCTAATTAGTAGGTAAGGAGCCCTTAATTATTGTATAGTTTCGTTGCAATCTGCTAGTCCATTTTCGAGTTACATGAAATCGGGGTGGAAAATATTTTTTTTCTAATTAAGGGTGGAGCACTAAAGTCGCCAATGGGGCACCTAATTAGTAAGTAAGGAGCCCTTAATTACTGTATAGTTTCGTTACAGTCTGCTCGTCTATTTTCGAGTTACATGAAATCGGGGTGGACAATATATTTTTTCTAAGTATAGGGTGGAGCACTAAAGTCGCCAATGGGGCACCGAATTAGTAGGTAAGCAGCCCTTACTTATTGTTTTGTTTCGTTACAGTCTGCTCGTCCATTTTCGAGTTACATGAAATCGGGGTGGACAATATTTTTTTTTCTAAGTAAAGGGCGGAGCACTAAAATCGTCAATAGGGCACATAATTAGTAGGTGAGGAGCCCTTAATTTTTGTGTAGTTTCGGTGAAATCTGCTCGTCTATTTTCGAGTTACATGAAATCGGGGTGTAAAATATATTTTTTTCTAAGTAAAGGGTGGAGCACTGAAGTCTCCAATGAGGCACCTAATTAGTAGGTGACGAGCCCTTAATTATTGTATAGTTGCGTTGCAATCTGTTCGTCCATTTTCGAGTTCCGTGAAATCGGAGTGAAAAATATTTTTTTTCAAAGTAAAAGGTGGCGCACTAAAATCGCTAATGGAGCACTTAATTAGCCCTTAATTATGTGGTACAAAAGTGCGTTTTAGTTCTGGGTTAAGATAGTAATGTTGCGATTTTCACCCTAAGGGGTGGAGCAGTAAAATCAGGAATAGGGCACTAAATTAGCCCTTAATTCTGGTATAGGTTTGAGTACGATCTGCCCATTTAGCCCCGCTATCTTGACAGAGGTTTCAAAATGGTTGATTTAGAACATAAGATCAAGAAAATCTTATGTTCTAAATCAAACATTTTGAACAAAAAGACGCTAGTTTGACATTTCAAAAAAATAATATAAATAAAGGGTAGTTAATTGCACAGAAGCCGGTGGAAATCACTTTAAATATTTGCTGTAATCATTCCAACTTTTCACTTTTTATTTAAAGTTGTGGTTGCTTTTCCAAAATAATAGAGACTTTTAGTTTATCGTTTTAGGGTAACGCTAACGTCTACGCTAAACTTGGTTGTTGCCCGGTAAGCATCTGCGTTACCGGCAATTCTCATGTAATTTTTGGTTTGGCCGCTCCGCTTCGCTACGCGACCAAACCAAATTTTCAGTCTTTTCTAAACGTGAAATTTTACTTCATGCGCCACGCGTATAAAACACTGATTTAAAGTGAATTTCAAAATACCCCAACCCCTTATGTTTGATCCTCACGTGTATACATTCTACAAATGTTTACTATTTACTAACATACTTCACGTTTATTCATTTCAATAACAAGGAAATAATATTAAAAATACATAACCATTCTTTCGTTTCATTTTTTGTCGTCTGATTATTTTGAGGGGGGCTTCCCTCACCCCCTCCTGAATCGGCGCCTGCCAACGATACGATAATTGCTGTTAACGTAGGTACTCCTAAAAAACCGTAAATATTTGTGTACTGAGGACGATCGTAATCTTTTAATCTATTAATAAATACTAAAGCAACTAAATTGAAACACTGAAATATTGTGAAATTAAAAATATATTGCTAAATCAGTATTAAAGATAAAAAGATACTGGTAAACAAAAATATTTGGAATTCCAAAATATTTCTTAATGATGGATTAGAAACATTCGTTAGTAGCATTAAATTGAGATCATAAAAAAAACAACGAATGCTTCAACATGCATTTAGCATGTACAGGGTGTTCTAAATTATCGGGCCACCATTGGTAATTTTATTATCTTTGGAGCTACGAAATCGGTTACATTAGCAAACTAGTAGTATTTTGTACGTAAATTACGATAGTGTAAAAACAAGTAAACCTCAGGTTTTTGATTTATTCCCAAAAACAACATTTGTTTTAATGGAATGCCTTGTATATTTTGACATATTTAGAAAGAGAAAAAATACACAAAGAAACTACTACTACTTTGCTAATTTAACCGACTTCGTAGCTCCAAAGATAATAAAGTAACCAATGGTGGCCCGATAATTTAAAGCACCCTGTATACTTGAAAGAAAAATTCATTGTATATATTTGTCTGACGACACAAAAATAAAAATTCTCACGAGCCCCCACTGATTATATGTGTATATTATTGTCTAATAATAAAATAGTAAATATTTATTGCCGATGTTGATGAATTTTGGTTTAGAAAAGTCCCAAAACTAAACACCAACTAATAACGTTTGTTACTAAAACCGTAAATATTAGTGTGATAAAATTAATAATAAAAAATACTTAGTAGAGCCCGTAAACTGTCTAATAATAAAGCAACTAGCTTGTTGATTGGTGTTAGAAGACAGTTTTAAGATCCTTAAACTAACCAAGAACTAATAATGTGTTTATTACTAAAACTGTAAACATGAATGTGCTAAAATTAATGATAAAAGGGTCTTAAGACCGTCTATTTAAAAAAAACAACAAAAACAACTAATATTTATAATAAAAATGTATGACTTAGGAGAGTCCTAAAACAGTCTAATAATAATGCAACTTACTTGTTGATTGGCAGAAGTAAATTGATTGGTAGAAGTCAGTTTTAAAATCCTAAGCACCAACTTACAATGTGTGTTTATTACTAAATCCGTAAATATTAGTGTGCTAAAATTGATGATAAAAAAGACGTCGAGTCTAAAAACCGTCAATTAATAAAACAACAACTACCTTGTTAATTGGAGTTAGAAGACAGTTTTAAGATACCGACAAGGCATGCATAATATGCTTGGTAGAACCTTAAATGTGTCTATTAATAATATGGTAAATATTTTGTGCTGATGCTGAGCAAAATCCGAACTTACCTTATCAAGTCTCCAGTGCTGCAATCCTTCCTCGTTTCGGCCTTTTCACTCACCGAAAAACAAAATCCAGGTAAAAACGCACACGTTTCACTCAAAAATAATCACAAAAACCACACTAGCACCGTCCTCCCAACAAACACACTTGCACACTGTCGAACCAAAAATGATGCTCGAAGGAAGATAAAAGGTCTGGGCACTCGTTCGTCTGTGTCCGCTGGTTCCGAATAACGTTTCAGTTTGTGAATGAATGGAGTTGTATGAGAGATGCACGTTTGTGTGTGTGTGTGCAAGTGCGGGAGGGTGGGGAAGGGGGCACGAGCGAGAGTGGGTCCCATTGGCTAAGTCAGAGTCCGTTCATAGCCTCAGCGGCGTCGTTGCGGCTCAAAATAATCGTGAAGTTGTCTCAAACATGTGATTTCGCGTGAAACGTAAGCGTAATTTAAAGCCGCAGAGTTGTTGGGATTTTTTGTAACGAAAAAGGTGAGCGAGAAAATGAGAGATTTGCAAGGCTTGAAAGGTTTTGTTTTTTGTTCATTTGTGAGAATGAGGGGGAAAGTGTGATTGCATAAAGTCACTTAAGTAAGCAATATGTATCGTATCATTGGCGTACCAACTAAGGGAGTTCTGAAGTTGATATTATCTATCTAAACATGTAATCGAATCCGTTTTTTTGTAGGTTTTTGAAGAACATTTATTACAACAGTTTATAAAGTAGAAATTATGAAACTTAAGCCCTGTTCGAATTCGAATTCGCAAAGGCAAACGTCACCACTGAACATATTAATTTTAACAGGGGGCGGGGGGCGGCAGAGAAAAAGGACGGATATACATTAGGATGTCTATTTTTTAGATCTTGATTTGACTAACGTTGTACGTAACATTTTGACATTGATAGTTTGAACATTTAGTTTGTTTTTGTTTTGAAGTAGAAAAACAAATAAATTACGATTGTTACAATGGCTGTGAAAGATAAAGGATTGAAAATATTAATATAGCGGTTATGTGGTTAACATTTTTGAAAGGTTTTATGAAGAGTACAGGGGAAAAACAAGGAATGTCATTGTACAATAATTTTGACTAACAACGTCATCTAGTAAACAAAATTAAGGACTATTGACCGTTGTGTCTACTCAGTGGAAAAAAAAAATGGAACGTCAATGTATTATTACGCGTCTAAATGACCGATACAGGAAAACAACGACGAATGTCATCGCATTCTCGTATACAAAAAATGGTGGTGTCCATCATATCAGTTTCCCCATTAAAAATATGATGATTTAAATATCAACAATATGGAAAAGTTGCTGAAACTAAATTTATTCTACTTTTATTATTATTATTCCAAATTTATTCACAAAAAAAGTATTTCTTGCATTTTTCGCTACATCTCGGTTAACATTGATCACCATCACATCTAAGCGTTATATATTTTAAACTTTACTGCAAATCAGTGTTTTATACGCGTGGCGCATGAAGTAAAATTTCGAGTTTAGAAAAGCCCCGTGAAAATTTGTCTCGGGTCGCTGCGCGACCCTCGACATATTTTCTACGCGGGGCTTTTCTAAACTCGAAATTTTACTTAATGCTTAGTCTAGAAGTGGAAGACAGTCGTCACTTTAAAATACATCACATCGTAGTGAAAAGTATCGATATTTAAAAATATCGATAATTTTCGAACCCAGATATTTTAGATTTAATATTTACAATTATTTATTGCTGTAAATGATTTGTTCAGGGCCTTCCTCTAAGATTGATAATATTGCCAAGACTAGTTTAATGGCGGTTACGAAATTATCGATATTCACCTTTTACAAAATAATAATATTAATATTTCAATGTTTTATACATTAAGTAATTTTTCGAGTTTAGAAAAGCCCCGTGAACATTTTCTACGCGGGGCTTTTCTAAACTCGAAATTTTACTTCATGCTTAGTCTGGGAAAGGAAAACACTCGTTTTGTCGATTTATAAAATGTTTATGAGATTTTCGATATTTTGTGATATTTGTCGATTTAGATAAATATTGAGATCAATATTTCAAGATTTTTATCAATTTATAAAATTATCATGAACATTTTCGATATTTCTTGATTTTCTTAAACTTTTTAATTTTTCTCGATTTATAAAATTTTAATGAGATTTTCAATGACTCAAGATTTGCGGTAGATTTTCGAAATTTTGAGATTTTTATCAATTTATAAAATTTTCATCAGATTTTCGATACTTGAAGATTTTCGTAAAATTTTCAATTATTGTCGATTTATAAAATCTTAGTGAGATTTTCGGTATTTCGAGATTTTCGTCAATTTATTCAAACATTTATATTTCGAGATTTTAATAATAATAATAATAATATATTTATTTACGGTTTCACCTTTTACAAAAATAGAATATACAATAAACAAAAAAGAGATATTAAAATTAAAACTATAATTAAACGAAAAAGAGAAATTAAAATTAAAACTATAATTAAAATCAAAATTAGAATTAAAATCAAAATCAAAATCAAAATCAAAATCAAAATCAAAATCAAAATCAAAATCAAAATCAAAATCAAATCAAAATCAAAATCAAAATCAAAATCAAAATCAAAATCAAAATCAAAATCAAAATCAAAATCAAAATCAAAATCAAAATCAAAATCAAAATCAAAATCAAAATCAAAATCAAAATCAAAATCAAAATCAAAACCAAAATCAAATCAAAATCAAAATAAAAATCAAAATCAAATTCAAAATAAAATCAAAATCAAAATCAAAATCAAAATCAAAATTTATTTATTTATTTATTTTCACCCAACAGACATACAGTCCACTTACAGGGATTTAAACTAAAATTACATGTTATAACACAAATATATATAAGTAAATACAAAAATTAATAATATCCTAATACATTAAGTAGTTGACAAGTATAAAATGCGTTTATTGTTTTATTGTTCCGAGTATTTCACTACGAAAAGATGTATATACTGGCTGAAAGATATCAGTAGAATACTGAATCTCGTTATACGCGCGTGACAACTTATAGACAGGGGGGAGTTCAGGCAATAGTTAGTATTGGGGGTACAGTATGTAAAGGTTTTAGAATGGAGTGACGATATCCTGGGTACATGAAATTTAAACTGTGATAGAAATTGAGGATTATCTATTTTGTAATGAATTAAATTGTATAAATAACATAGCGAAATAAATAAATGTCTCTTATAAACGGATATATAGTCAAATTCACGTAACAGATCATCATATGAAATATCAAAGTCATATGTACCATTTTTTACAAAATAAAGATACCTTAAAAACCGCCTTTGAACACTTTCAAGCAAATTTATATACTTTAAATACATGGGCGACCAGACAATTGAACAATAGGTAAGTTTAGATAAAATATAACAAGAGAATAATGTTTTCATTACCTCTAAATTTTTGAACACTTTACAGTTGCGCATGATAAAACCCCACATTCTATAACAGCTTTTTACAAGATTATGAATATGTAAATCGGACCTCAACGAACAGTCGAATATAACACCAAGATCTTTTAACTCTACACAACGGTTTATAATTGTACTTCCGATTATATAGTTATAGTTGAGTCAAATCAAAATCAAAATCAAAATCAAAATCAAAATCAAAATCAAAATCAAAATCAAAATCAAAATCAAAATCAAAATCAAAATCAAAATCAAAATCAAAATCAAAATCAAAATCAAAATCAAAATCAAAATCAAAATCAAAATCAAAATCAAAATCAAAATCAAAATCAAAATCAAAATCAAAATCAAAATCAAAATCAAAATCAAAATCAAAATCAAAATCAAAATCAAAATCAAAATCAAAATCAAAATCAAAATCAAAATCAAAATCAAAATCAAAATCAAAATCAAAATCAAAATCAAAATCAAAATTAAAATTAAAATTAAAATTAAAATCAAAATTAAAATCAAAATTAAAATCAAAATTAAAATCAAAATTAAAATCAAAATTAAAATCAAAATTAAAATCAAAATTAAAATCAAAATTAAAATCAAAATTAAAATCAAAATCAAAATATAAATTAAAATCAAATTCAAAATCAAAATTAACATCAAAATCAAAATTAAAGTCCAAAGTAAACAATTAAAATCAAAATTAAAGTTACAATCAAAATTAAAACTAAAACTAAACTAAAATTAAAATCTAAATTAAAACTGAAACTAAAACCAAATTTAAATCAAAATCCAGAATTAAAATTAGACACCTACACATATATACGTACAATACACATTAAACTACATTTTGGGTAAAACAAACAGTAAAATCGATAACTTTAATTTGATTTCTAAAGATGGCAAATGATATTTCAAAGATAGAGATGTTATGGTTATTCTGAATTGCATTATAATATCTCATCATTCTACTCAATGGACTGTTTTTAGAATAATTTGTACGACGAAAATTCTCGCGAAATACTGAGCTATTTTACTATGATTTTTAATATTTCGAGATTCTCAATTTATAAAATGTTTAATAGATTTTGAATATGTCGAGACTCTCGTCCAATTATGAATTTTTAACATAGAAATTTTAGTAAAATTTTGATATTTCGAGATGCTCGTCAATTCATAAAATGATCATCAGATTTTTAATACTTCAAAATGTTTCTCAATTGTTCATACTTTTTTCGAATCATTTTTAAAATATTGACAATTTTCATGAATTTCTAAAATCTTGGCAATTTTCGTCCATTTCTCGGGTTTCCGTTAATTTTAAAAATATTGATACTTCATGAATTTTCAAAAGATATTTCTCAATTTTTAATGAATTTCTTAGATTATCGTTAATTTTAAAAATCTCAACGCTTTTGTCAAATTGCCAAGATTTAGATTAATTTTATAATATTAATCTTTCTATTTATAATCTTAACGCTATTCCTGATTTCATTAAATGTTCAAGATTTTTGTTAATTTTAAAAATATTGATATTATTCATACGTTAAAATTAATAATTCTGCCGGATTTCCTCAATTTCTTGAATGTTGGAACTTTTTACAAATTCTCTAGATTTACGTCAATTTTTAGAAAAATGTTGACGCTGTATTTGCAAGGTTTTAATTTTAATTACTTTTAAAAATGTTGACATATTCGGTTAATCTTCGAAAATTTCGTATCCTTTCATGAATTTTAAAGATGTTTAATAATAGTCAACATGTTTATAACTTTTATTAATTATCTAAGATTTTCTTTAAATTAAAAAAATTATGAGTTTTTAGTGAATATCCAAAATTTTCGTTCATTTTTAAATTCTCGACGTTTCTCACGAAATCTTAAGATTTTCGTCACTTTTGAAAATACCGACTCTTATCTTAAATATCCAAGCTTTTTATCGATTGTTGTAAAAATTAATGATTTCAATTTTTAATGGAAAAGGTAATTTTTTTTTCGTTTTTAACAAATTTCATTTGTTTTCTTAGTATTCAAAATTTTATAACTTTCATTATTATAACTTTTTTTGTCTACAAAACAGAAACAAACCATTGTTTCATTGTTACTATATTTTATTTTAGCTTCAACAATTCTTGTACTTTTATCAGTATTTTGTTTAATGTTGACTATTTATATTATATTTGTAGGTTTTCGCAACATTCCTATTATGAGTTATATAAATATACACATCTTCACGGTTTTCGTCAACATTTCCACTCAGTTCTGTAACTTTGGAAATTTTAACGATTCATAGTGACTTGGAAAAAAGGACAAAATCACCTTCAAATTACCGCATGCTCACTCTACAGAGAGTTTTATGGAACACCGAACATGTTCATCCAATACAATTTGACACATTTATTTTGTAAGTTATGTGTAAATTGGGTTGTCTATATGACCATTAAAAATTGTTGCCAATCGATCGTAATTAATGCCCCAACTTGTACACACAGGGAGTTTTTCATTCAAGTAAACATGTCCCAATTATATTGTATATGTCGTAAATCTTTAGATACTCGTTAAAAAAATCAATTTGAAACTCTAAATGAGTGTGTTCCACTCCCAGACTAAGCATGAAGTAAAATTTCGAGTTTAGAAAAGCCTGAAAATTTGGTTTGGTCGCGTAGCGCGAAGCGCGGAGCGGCCAAACCAAATTTTCAGGCTTTTCTAAACTCGAAATTTTACTTCATGCGCCACCGGTACAAAACACTGACTTATTATGAAGTTTAAAATACACCGCTAAACATTATATTGCATCAGTGTTTTGTACCGGTGGCGCATGAAGTAAAATTTCGAGTTTAGAAAAGCCTAAAAATTTGGTTTGGCCGCTCCGCGCTTCGCGCTCGCGACCAAACCAAATTTTCAGGCTTTTCTAAACTCGAAATTTTACTTCATGCTTAGCCTGGGAGTGGAAGACACTCGTTTAAAGCTTCAAATTAAATTCTTTTAAAAACAGAGCGTTGGCAAATGTACAACGCATGCTTATGTATACTCAATATGAAAATGTTCGGTGGTACACAAAACTCTCTGTATATTGCATAAATAACACGAAATCTTGACATTATACCCAACTACGTGAATAAAGTTTTGTTTTGTTCAAGATTTCTGTTAATTTTAATCTACTAGTACTTTGACAATATTGAAAATGTTCATATTGTGTTAAAGATTCGATATTTTGTATGATTTCTGTACATGTTCTTATTTTTCACGATTCATGAAGTAAAATTTCAAGTTTAGAAAAGCCTTAACATTTGGATTGATCGCGAAGCGCTGAAACCAAATCAATTTTCACGATACTTATTTTGCAAATGTTGATGGTTTTTGTTGATCAATTTAATCAATTTATACGATTCTATTTTGTCACATTCTTAAAATTCCATCTATTCTATTCTATTGAAAGTGAGTGGGTAGTTATGCTACCTTCCACTGCGACCGCAAGGATCTATTGTGGCTCACAATTAAGGTCGAACATCCGACCTTACAGCTCACCTTCCAAGTCCATCTTCTTGATGAAGTCATGGATCTTGTCAGGTGAAGTTTTTTCCAGGTCCTTCAGGTTTAGCTTCGGTGTGCCAAACACCTGATCTGGTCGCCAGCTGGACAGGCACTAATGACGTGCTCTGCTGTTTCATCATCCTCTAGGCATAGGCGGCACTCAGTGGTGTCGCTTAGTCCTAGTTTATTAAGGTGATGCCTTAGACGGCTGTGTCCAGTGAAGAGAGCAGTTAATGTGTGAACATCTGATCTGCTCAGCTTCAACCATGAGGCCGTCCTGGCCGCAGATGGTCCACTTGTTATCGCTCTGAAATGTCTCATCCCAGGGCGGTTTTGCCAGAAATCCTGTGCCTCGTGTCTCATCCATCCGTTGTTACGGTCTCTAGCTGTTGATCTGGGTATCCCCAGAGCGGGTTCTGGTCCGATGTAGGCTGTACGCGCCCCCTCTCTGGCTAGGGAATCGGCTAATTCGTTTCCCTTCACGCCAGAGTGGCTTGGCAGCCACATCAGACTGACCCCGTTTACCTGTGCCATTTGGCAGAGGGCTTCCTTGCAGTTCCGTACAGCCGGCGAGGAGCATCTCGAAGATGCCAGGGCCCTAAGGGCCGCCTGGCTGTCCGAACATATTTTTATTGTCCTGCCCGCCCAACCCTTTGAAAGGATTTCGTGGGCGCACATTTCAATGGCGTATATTTCAGCCTGAAATATGGTAGCATACCTGCCAAGGCTGTAGTAAAGTTCAGTCCTTGGTCCGACGACTGAGGCTCCTGTTCCAGTGGACAGTTTTGAGCCGTCAGTGTACCAGTAGGAATCAGCCTTTTCTGGGGTGATTTTGTGTCGCTCCCAGTCGTCCCTGCTTGGGAACAGGACCTTGTACGGCTGATCCTCGCAGTAGTCCGTCCATCTAACGCCTATACTTTAAAATATTCCTGTTAAGTCATTTAGAGCCCGATTTGTGTAATTTTGGACTGGAATCCTTATTGAAAATTTTATATTTTAACATGGCTAACCAGTTTCGATTTTGTAATTATTATTATTTTGCCAACTTCCAAACAACTTTAGATAATTTCGAAATATAATCTATTGATTCTATGTCTCAAAATCCCGAACTTTCCCGGCGTCCCGTCGGTCGTATCCGGGCCTGATTGGTGTGATATTTAAGTTAATCTTTCCTAAATTTAGATAAAACTCATTAAACAGAAAAGAAACAACTATACTTAGGAAATATAATAGAATCTGGGCCTTGATTAAAAATGTTAAGTAATTTAAAGGTATCCCGGCCCCCCTTCTTGAGAATTCTTAACTTACCTAGCTCAAATTAAAAAATATTTAAAAAGTCAACTTAAATAAAGCTTGTGACTTTGAGTACTTGTGCCAATCATCATAGTACTTTCCTTGTCAGACAGATACAACCGGTATTTTTCCCAGCTTATGTTATTTGTTCGGAGCGATCTGATTTACAACAATAAAAGGCGTAACTCTTAAACTATTAAAGCTACAGAAAAGTATAATGTATGAATTTCAAGTATTTTAAGCCTTACAACTTTTATTTGAAAGATTTTTCGACATGATAAATATTTAAGAAAACATAAAAAAAAATCGAAAAAACGCTAAAAGTAAACTACGACTTTTTCCGTATTTTTATCAAAGGTTTTTTGGTCCTAAAGTTGTAATAAAAAGCTGAAATTTAGATCTTAATATCTTTGACGGTTTTTACTGTCCAACGCTGACAGCCATACGAACTCACAGATACACAGATAGACCTAAAAAAATGGCCTTAATCGACTCACTCCACCTCCAAACGGATATTTCTGCAAATATTTTTAATTTGAAAATGTTCACGAAAACACTATGAATGTACTACAGATGAAAATGAATCCTCCTAAAAAGGATTCGAATCACGAATCCGAATCACCTAATATGATTCGAATCACGAATACTCGAATAAAGGATTCGTAAGAGATAAATATGATTCGAATCGAAGATTCAAATCATGTTTTTTCGAATCACGAATACAAATCCTTAAAGAATACATTTTCATTTATTATTTTTTGCAACCATTATTATATAAATATCGTTACCAGTTGTTTTAACAAAAATATTCAAAACCTAATTATTTATTATTACCCCTAAACATCGTTGACAGCAGACTAAATATCTGACTCCCTGTTACTCTGGTTAAAAATGGTCTTAATCGACTCACTCCACCTCCAAACGGATATTTCTACAAATATTTTTAATTTGAAAATGTTCACGAAAACAATATGAATGTACTACAGATGAAAGAAAACCTCATTCAATTGTAAATAAATTAATGTTAATCAAGTTTAACTACTCAGCAACATTTAATTTTTTATTATTTCTTTTCTCAAAAAAGTTGGTCTCATGATTTGTTCACTTTTACATTTAGATTTGTCAACTTTCATATCTAAAGTCTCGATAAATGGTAAAATGCTTTTTATTGGCTGAACATTTGATTTGGTCGCTTCGCTTCGCTCCGCGTCCAAATCCAATTTTTTTAAGCTTTTCTAAACTCGAAATTTTACTTCATGCTTAATCAGGGATTGGAAACACTCGTTAAAAGCTTCAAATTGAACGATTTTAAAAAACAACGAATATCCCTTCAAATCGGGGCCTGCCGAAGGTTACCTGGCGCCCCTAGGCAAAACAAAATCAGGCACCCCATTTTTAAGGCGTTGGTCAATTATCAACAGATTTAAAATTTAGGGTTAATTCTACTAACCAATTAACCTGTTGAAATTTTGTAGCCCAAGGCATCACAGTGCATCACAGTGCATTCAAGAGTTAAAAAATGCTAATAAGTATACTAAAATTGACATAGAATAAGAGACTATTTCGTTTTCTTTGTCAATTTTAGTACAATTATTTTAATCTTAAATTTATTAAATTCGACGATTTTTTTGTTGAATTAGTCAATTATATCGTTTGTGTAAATTAAATTTGCTTAACAGATTTTGATAATTTATGTACGGGTTAATTTTGATATTTACTATAAATTTAGTTTGAGTAAAATTTGAGGATTTTTGTTTGGTAGGAAAGTAATACAAGGAATTTTTCTATTAGGTATACATTACATACTTCAATGCGTATGCATTTAGAGGTACTTGTTGTTTTTAAATAAGATGAATTTTATGTTAAGAACGAGTGTTTTCCACTTCCAGACTTAGCTTGCAGTAAAATTTCGAGTATAGAATAGCCTGAGAGTTTGAATTTAGACGGGAAGCGTCCAAATCCAATATCTAAAATTACGAAAATGTTTTTCATGTAAAATGCAAACAATGTTAAGACAACTTAAGACAATAAATATCCATTGAAACAACTACTTCCCCTGCAAATACACCTCGGGATATTGAATTATACAATGAAATATTTAAAATCAATTTTATTTGATTTATTACAACAAATCCAAACTCAGGTAAAATTTCGAATTTAGAAAAGCCTGAGTGTTTTGATTTGGACGCGATTTCAAGTTTAGTCTGGAAGTGGCAAACACTCGTTCTAAACTTAAAATTGAACTCATTAAAAAAACAACCAATGACTCAAAAACGCATACGCCGAATCGAGGTATGTATACTTAAAAGAAAAATATCCTGTATACTGGCTTTAAAAAAAACAGAACACCAAGTATTTATTGGACGATTTTGATGAAACTGCCAGAATTTGACGAATTTGATGAACTGTATCGATGATCAAAAAATCAAATGTTTTGGTTCTTATTAAATGGCATTTTTCGTGATTTCACCATTATAAATAGCTCCTGATTTTTTACTGTAGCTGCTTCTAATATACAAGTAGACTCTGACTATAGTCTGTTTAAAAACTAGAAGGAATAAGTGCCAAAGCCCAATTTACACTATAAAAAGTTACCAGAAATATCACTAAATTTGGCGGATATTTTAAATAATTGATTGCTCTTTAAATAAAATTAAATATCCATTTTGTACTTCTTAATTGTGGTTAAGAATTTTCTTTTCCATCGTACAATATCGTCAGTTCAATTAAAATGCTTATACGGCATCTCGCTATTTATCTGTGAAATAAAACATATTTACATTATGTTCATAATAAATCCTCCTAAAAAGGATTCGAATCACGAATCCGAATCACCTAATATGATTCGAATCACGAATACTCGAATAAAGGATTCGTAAGAGATAAATATGATTCGAATCGAAGATTCAAATCATGTTTTTTCGAATCACGAATACAAATCCTTAAAGAATACATTTTCGTTTATTATTTTTTGCAACCATTATTATATAAATATCTTTACCAGTTGTTTTAACAAAAATATTCAAAACCTAATTATTTATTATTACCCCTAAACATCGTTGATAACAGACTAAATATCTGACTCCCTGTTACTCTGGTTAAAGATGTATTTGTGTGTTTCTGAACTCCACTTCAAATGTTTTGTACGCGTGGCGCATGAAGTAAAATATCGAGTTTAGAAAAGCCCGAAAATTTGTCTCGGGTAGCTGCGCGACCCTTGACAAATTTTCACGGGGCTTTTCTAAATTCGAAATTTTACTTCATGCTTAGCCTGGGAGTGGAAACACTCCTTCAAAACTTCAAATTAAACTCTGTTATAAAATCAACTAATACCTGAAATTTGCGTAAATAAAAAATTCACTAAATATCATTAAAACCGGGAAAGTCAGAGAAAAGTCATGGAATTATATTCAAATTGACAATTGATTGATACTAACAAAAAAGCTATATGATATTATTAAATTTTTCAAAATCAGCAGGCAAATTACAAAACACGTAAAAATGTATTAAATTCACTTAAATATTGGCAAAAACAATGAAAACTATTAAACAGAATGGGGGTTTCCCACAGAGATAGTTATATTAAAAGGCTAGGGAAAAATCTTTAGTCAGGGAAATGTCGGAAAAATTTAACATTTCAGATTGTGGCTACCATGTTAGTCTTACTTTAAACAATATTAAACAAAATTTTGAAAGCTAGATTATTATCTTTAAAAATATTTTCAATCATTTAATGTTCTTATCAAAGCATTCACTTTGAAGTTTCGAACGAGCGTTTCCACTCCCAGACTAAGCATGAAGTAAAATTTCGAGTTTAGAAAAGCCCCGTGAAAATTTGTCAAGGGTCGCGCAGCGACCCGAGACAAATTTTCTGGGCTTTTCTAAACTCGAAATTTTACGTCATGCGCCACGCGCATAAAACAGTGATTTAACGAGAAATTTAAAATCACACAAAAAAACATTTTTCATGTTATTCCTCACAATTAATTCGAATTATTTTGGACCATTCAAATCCTTCTGTAAGTATTCGAATCCTTTTACTAGGATTCGAATCCTTTTATAAGGATTCGAATCACCCACATTTAGACTCGAATACGAATCCTCTTAAAAAAATGTAACGAATCCAGTTGAACCTAAAGTATTCGAATGCCTCTTTTGAATCCTCTAAGAGGATTCGAATCCTGAATGATTCGAATCCTGCCCAGCTCTGGTCTCTATCTTACTTAAAATTGATTTGTTTCATAAAACTATACAAGGTAGAACGACTCATCTTCGGCATGCATGATCGTTTACTTCTTTTAAAACTTTATTCAAAGTTGGCAGTTCATTTTGATAGAAGAAACTATGCACGGATCTCTTCACTACGTCATCAAAACTTGTAAATATGTCCTCCAAGCTGTTTAGGGCTACAAATCTCTCGGGATTTCTTATATTCGCTAATGATACGATAGTGGAATTTACACTCCTAAAAATTAAACATTTTATTTTTTGATGCATATTCTTATGCTATTTGATATCTTACCTACTGCACCAACAATGTCTGATACAACAGCAGTCATTTTCATATGTGGATCATCTGTTATCATTTGCTTATACATATTTATTATGCACTGTTTTTCAGACAGATATAAATGACCCAAATCCAACTTCTTACGCTTTTTTGGAGGTGAAGGTGATATTATCACCGAGCTTGTACTGGGTCTTTAATCCATCACAACAATATAAACAAAACTAACTCTAAATTATGCTAAAGAAACACCGCACAAAAGGTTATTACGAAATAGACAAAGTTGCAACTCGGTAACTCTTTGAATTAAGGTTATGTCAGCTGTTGCGTCTAATAATGACGCATAGTGTAAAATGGGCGCGCTCTCGGCCAATCAGAGTTGTAGGTTTTGGCGCGTGAAATTTAAAACGCTCCTCCTAGTTATTAAACAGATTAAAGTTTGACATACCAGTAAATAACACGTAAAAAGAGGCCCCTTGTTTGTCGTCGTGCACAATCTCATCATCATTTTATAAAATTATAAGAAAAATGTGATATAATCCATATATAGATTTTAACTAGTCTACTATTTTTATTATTCTGTTGGTATCTAGTATTTTTAATTGTGGTTTTTATATGTTGTAAATAAATCTTGGTTCTATATAAAAAAAATAATTTTATCGATATGTACGGATAATTACAGACGAAAAAAGTATAATTGCTTTTCGTTTTGGATTGGAAAAACCAAATGAGTCCCAATTTTTAAATTTTACAAGGGAACAAAATTTAAACTCAGAACTCGGTATATTTCCACAAAATAGGTTTTCTATCTTTCATTTGTTTGTTTCCCATTAAGTTTGTCTACGTAAAGAGACTTCGTCTAAGCTGTGTCAGAAACGATTTTTTTGGACTCGTTTGGTTTTTCCCCTGAACCCATCGAATGTTACCAATTCGTAAAACTGTATGCTATTTATCGCTTTTGACGATTTTATTTTAAATGTATGTATTTTGTCAATTTATAAAATATTATTGATTATTCTTTATAATTTTTTTGAATGATTTGTTTATCAATCATAAGTTTTATCAATTCATAATATCATACATTTTTTTCAATATCTTATCCTTGTTGATTTTTATCCACTTTATTAACTATGACGCCGTATTATTTATGAATTTGTACATTTATTTATTGATTATTTCAGTTTTCGGAGTCTATTTAAGAATACATAATATTATATTGTACAATTATAATAATATAAATATAACTCATTGAAACTAAAAATATAAAATACAATTAAAAACAACACCACATGCGTAACGATTTTGCACTATTTGGTGTGTGTGTTTTTTTAACTTTGTTTAATTTTATTGAATGTGTCAATTTAGAGCACATATGGGCAACCCCCGGCCCGCGGGCCGGGTCCGGCCCGCTGTAAGATATGATCCGGCCCGCGAGACAGTTTGAAAAAAGCCAATTAAAAAAATATTACATTAGGTACTTATACTCACGGGAGTGACAGCGAAGCTGCAAACATGAAATTCTTTGATGTTTGCCGCCTCACTCTTTGATAATCGCCGCCACTCGACTTGCTCGATCAAATTCTTTAAGGTTTGCCGCCTCACGGGCGACACATCAAAAGATTTATTGCTTCTCAATTATTCTAAACTAGTTTATTTCAGACTATTCGTTCATGTTGCCTATATAAGCAGGTGGATGGCCCGAACGTTAGTTCAGTTCTATTTGAGCTACCGAGGTGATAACTTGAACAAGCGATATCCTAGCGAACTGCTCGAGCCGTCAACTTGCTTTGTGACTTTGTGTGCATCTTGAGTGGTTACTAACTATAGTTTGTTATTAAGTTTATTGAACGAAAAGTAAACAAAAATGATGTCTGGTGGAAAGAAACGAAAAGTAGATACAGAGGGTCGCCATTTTCAAGAAAAATGGACTGAAGAATTCTTTTTTATCTTGCACAATGGTAAGCCTATTTGTTTGCTGTGTAATGAATCCATTTCAGTAATGAAAGAATTCAATATAAAGAGGCATTACTTAACTAAGCATGCTACGCTGCACTCACTGACAGGACAATTAAGAACAGATAAAATCCAGAAGCTTACCGCAAATTTGTAAAAACAGCAACAAATGTTTCATAAACAAAAAACACAACTTGATAATATTGTGAAAGCTAGTTTTATAGTTAGCTCAAAATTGGCAAAGGCATTAAAACCATTCGCCAAAGGAGAATTCGAGAATTTATCAAGGAGTGTATGTTAGAAGTTTGCGGTATTATGTGTCCTGAAAAGAAAAAAGAATTTGAAAAAATTAGTTTGTCAAGACGAACTGTTGTTCGACGAATAGAAATGATGGCTAATAATATAAAAACAACATTGACTGACCGTATGGCTGGTTTTGAATCCATTTCCATAGCATTAGACGAGAGCACCGGCACCGATTTGTCTGACACAGCTCAACTGGCTATATTTATTCGAGGTGTTGATACGGAGTTCACTGTTACTGAGGAATTGCTTGCTTTACAGCCGCTAAAAGGAACCACTACAGGAGAGAATATTTTTATTGAAGTTCAAAAGGTATTCACAAGTTTTGGCTTACCATGGTCAAAATTAATTGGAGTATGCACTGATGGTGCTTAACCATCGTCAGTTCAAGGCGTTTTTGGATGAAATATCAGCTGAATATAACGACGGAACATATTATTGTGAAGTCAGATGGCTGAGCAAAGGAAAAATGTTGAAACGGTTTTACGAGCTTAGAAATGAGATAGCAGACTTTATGAAAATAAAAGATAAACCACTATCTGAATTAAGTGACCCAAAATGGATATGTGACTTAGCATTTCTGGTCGATCTTACAGGCTATTTGAATGATTTAAATTTAAAACTTCTAAAACAAGGACAGTTAGTAAATGATTTGTACAGCCATTTAAAAGCGTTTCAGATCAAACTACGCTTGTGGGAGTCACAGATGCTGTCTGGTAACAGTTACCATTTCAACACGCTCTCTGCGTATGAAAATATTGCTTATGCTCAATATGCTGAAGAACTCAAGTTACTGTCGGAACAATTTTCGAACAGATTTTGCGACTTCAAAAACATGGAAGACTGTTTCAGTTTATTTTCTACTCCTACAACATATATTGTACAAAATGCTCCAATACACTTACAAATGGAGTTGATCGAGATTCAAGAAAACTTACTCCTAAAATCCAAATTTGAAGACGTAGAGTTGCGCGATTTCTACAAAAAATACCTAGAAGAAGACAATTTTCCGCAGCTTAGAAAATTCGCAAGAAGATTGATTTGTGCGTTTGGCAGTACTTTTAAATGCGAACAGTTCTTTTCATTGATGAAAGTTAATAAATCAACACGTCGTACAAGACTGACTGACGATAATTTGGAAAATTCTTTACGTCTTTGTGTCAGTGGAATTAATCCAAATATCGATGGATTAGTTTCCCAAATTCAAGCTCAAGTGTCTCATTGATTTCGGTGTATTTAACTTTCGTAGTTTGTAACAATTGCAAATTTAACGATTTAATTACAATGTACCATTTTTTTAAATTTCATTTTTTTATTTTAATAAATTGTACTATAATAACATTGTCGTATTATTTCATGTCTAATATCTATCGCAAAAAATATTATCACTACTTTAAAATGCACTAAGTACTTTTAAACGCGGCCCGCGAACGTATTTGCAGGCTAAAGTTTGGCCCTCAACATGTCAAAGGTTGCCCATACCTGATTTAGAGGATATATTAACATTTCTAGTTGATTTTTTGTTAGCTTTCAGAAATCTGTATTTTTATGTTTGTATGTTTTCTCTGTAAATTTAGATATTCTTCATGGTTTTCAACAGATTTGCAACTTCTATTTATTATTGTTTTGTTCTGGTAATATAGTCTGTTGCGCAATAAACCATTATTATATACTACTATTGTAATAAAAAGGTTAAGTTTATAGTGTCATCTTAACAGCTCAATCGGCTTAGACTTTATCGTGGCGACAGAATTACAAAAGGACTGACTTTTTTCAAAAATGGTCCCAATCAACTCGGGGTACCTCAAAATGGATATATCCATTAAAATTTTGGATTTAAAAATGTTCGCGAAATCAATACTTTTCCATAGTTTTGCATATAGAAAACATAATTTACTAAAAATCATAAATGCGCAAAACATTTCAATTAATGTAAATAATTGTTTAATTAAGAATATATGTCTGTGTTAGTTAATTTCTCTGTGATTATTAATTTACTTTTACCATTTCAACTGAAGTGTATTTTAAGTTGCCTATGTTGCCCAATAGGAAACCTTATTTAAATGTTTACTTTTTTTATTAAATGCTTATTTCATACAAATAGTCTTTCATTTAATACAACTATTATCTATATCTGTATACAAATTTCTAAACTATATCTAAAAGTGTTTTCAATAATAATCATTTCTGTTGAAAAAAGATGATGCAATAATTCTCACCAATTTTTTTTGGGATGCAGGCTTGATAAAGATCAAATTATCAAAATAATTGAATTAAAAACGCAGACTTTTAAATATACTATCAAGTTAACTTTCTTAAAATAAAAATCATCAGACAAATCATATTTTAAAATCGTAATCGCTCTAAAAATCCATATTAAAATATCTTAAGGTTGGCAGTTCTGAAAGGTTGCTTTCCGTTTCTGAAGTTGCTTTCTTTTTACTCCGACGTCAAAATGGTGAGTAGACGCATATTTATTTTCTTAAAAAACACTAAACCAACGTAAAAGAAATCTGCAAATGCACACAGTCCAATGCATAAGCTGAATTTTAATGAAACAAACACCTAAATTTGAACAAAACTTTACCTAGAAAAATGAAGCAACATGTGCTGTTTGTTTAACATAACCTCGAACCTACACGTCAGTAAATTAAAACATCAATACGACTCACAAATTAATGTATTGTTTGAGGTAAATTATCACTCACTTTATATTACATTAAACGAGCTATGAAATTTAAATGATGAGAGAACAATCTTACACTAGACTATCTTCATGGTAGTAAAAATTGATTTAATGAGTCTGATTCTTATTTTAATTTCCTCGACAAACTTTCAATTTTTGTGTGTCTATTTCGATATTAACGCATATTATTGATAGCCGCCGAAGAAGGATTCAAAGTCATCTTCGAAACAGCCCCAGAAGACCCAGAAGAAGAAGGAGGGGTCCGGTGGCGGTAAGGCCAAGAAGAAGAAGTGGTCGAAAGGAAAGGTCCGCGACAAGTTGAACAACCAAGTCTTGTTTGATAAGGCCACTTATGAAAAGCTCATCAAGGAAGTGCCATCTTACAAACTGATCACACCTTCTGTCGTTTCTGAACGTTTGAAGGTTAGGGGATCGTTGGCCCGTAGGGCGCTTATTGAATTACAACAAAAAGGTTAGTGATGTTTTTTCTTTATAAATTAGCAGTGTTATTAAAACAGATTATTAGTTGGTTTAAAGATAATTAAGATTTAGATGTAAAATCAATATTGGTGTTCAACACGTAAAGACTGATGGCTAGTTGCATTAAACACGTTGAACTGGTTTAAAGCTGAACTCGAGTTCAAAGTGACATTAGAACAATGGAAACTGTCATCTTAAACTTGGGTTTAACTTCTTTGGTGCAACTGGCCTATAGCCTATTATGGGTCAAATCGCAAATAAAACTGTACGTTAAACAACATATTTATTTCTGACATATTAGTATTTTTTTTAACTGCGATAGAATTGAACTGCAGATTTCTATTGTGGAAATATCTACATATTATGGGCTGCCATTTATGTGGTTGTAAAGGTTTTTCAGTATGTTTTTCCTGTTCAATGCCGTGCGGCATTCAGTTTGTGTGCATTAATTTGCGTTTAAATCCTGCGGCGATTAACATATTAAATATATGATTTTTGATTAACATTTTTATAATTTTTTCTGTGAATATTAATAATGATATTAAATTATTAAAACTATCATACCGATTATTAAATTTCTTATGTTATTATGCTATTGTCTGTTCATTAACTGTTTTGTAACATAAACTGTTTTTTCTCATTATTTTTATCTGTTTTTTTACAGGATTAATTAGACAGGTTGTGCAACACAGGGCGCAACTCATTTATACAAGGACGGCGAAGGGTGAAGATCAGGCTTCATAATTTTTAAAGTTATGGTGTACTTTTTAATAAGTAATATTATAAGAAATTTGTTTTCTTAGATTTTATTTGTGTTCATAATCCTTGATTATCCTGTCGAAACAACATAACCTTATTACTTTTCCTAAAAAGTGGAAATAAGTCGCTTGGAAGCAAGGAGCTGTAAGTAACTTTCTAATAAATTGGATTGCACGCAATGGGATGAGTTATTTTGATAATTACATAGAGCTTCCATTGATAGGAATAGCTACTTAGCAGATTTTTTTAGGATTCACTTGTCCACGCGGATATTTTGTTTAGTTGGTTTTAATATAATTTCAACTTACGTGGTAGATTTAATAAGATATTATTAGTCACTTCTACCCATACGTGGACTGGCCATAAAAGCTACTGGGGAAACCCCAGTACCGGCCCCCGCAGACGTTGGCCCTGTTGTGGCCTGGGGGAGGGTTTGGGTGGTCTTTCAATACATTATTGTAAATTGAAGTAGCGATGGAGGCCCTTTTTGCTCATCACCTATCATGGGTGGAAATTCAGGAGCCTTTATTGCTCTTAACCTTTTACTGCTAGAAATTTGGAACCGGTTTTCATTTTTGTTTTTTTTGCTGGTCACCTATTTGGTAGAAAAAAAAATTGGTGGCCGCATATACATGGAGACTGGTTTTCGTTTTTGTTTGCTTATCATTGGTTTACCTTTGGGGGCTGCCTACATATGAGGGTTCCGTTTTTTTTGCTCTTCACCTTACATTGGTGGAAATTTAGGGGCTGCATACATTCGGAGGTAGGTTCTATTTTTTTTTTTTTGTCATCACCTGGAAATTTATTTGGGAGCCGCACACATAAAGAAGGACAGCTCCTCCATTCCCTGGTAACATTTAGAGTGCCAGTCTGCGCCTTCTTCCACCCCTCTGTTTCCAGATGACATATTTTGATTTTTTGGGCTAAATTATTAAATAATCAGGATTTAAGATGCACTAAATGGAAATTCAATTCAACAACCAGAAGTGGAATTACAGCCGCTGAAAGTAATGTTTTTATTAACAATATTGAATATTTTATTGGATAGGTTTATTTATGAAAGAAAACTTCATTATTCATTGTAAATATATGTATTATTTAAATATTTTTTCCTTCAGCAAAATTTCGAGATCTTTTTTTATATAAAAAAATAAATATGTACAAATCAATCGAGTTCATATTATATAAAAAAATTAAATAAAATACAAACGATCACAATAATTTTAAGTCTGGCTGGAATTCTCCGGACCTCGTCCAATAAAGCAACTTAGTGGGGAATATCACCACTTGACTCCTAGTACATGACGAACGGTCCATCGCCCAACCAGACCTGACTCAGTTTTAGCACAAAGTAATAAATAAATTTTATTTATACTCCGATTCAAACAGTGTATAAATAATCAATGTTTATTCATAGTCTTTTTTTATTAATAATTTGACTGCCATGTTTATTTCTCAATATACACAATAATCCTCTTTTACTCAAGGTATTTAAGTCAGAGTAGAGGTAAACTATTCTGTTTAAACTCGAGTTAAATCGCAGAATAGATAACTCAAGTTATTTATTGGTAAATTGCTTGGTATGTTCATTTGTGATGTAAGATAACATAAGTTATGTGTTGGAAAATCTCATGACTTGTCAATCAAATTTGATTTGTATATTAGAAGAAATGCATGGCCGCCAATGTCGTTAACTGTACAAATATTTCATTATTATTTATACTCTGTTTTCGTGGTGGTTTAAAAAATAATAATAACAAGCGTCGATTAAAACTAAATTACTTAATGCGTTAATAATACTGGTATGGCGGTGAAGAAGTTTCTTGTAATAAGAGGGCTGGAGGGGGGATTAAATATGTAGAGTGAGAGAGATCTAGTAGAGGACGCTTTGGTGGCAGTCGAGGGTGTTTTCGAAGCACCCATGGCAGGTGGAGTCGTTGCTGTCTTCCTCCTTCTGGCACCACATACCGGCTCCGCATTTGCCGTAGATGTTCCATCGGCCTCCACATCTTTGACCTGGGCCCTATAATTTTATATTAATAATTAGCAACAAATTCAAGTTTTTAAGCAGAAGAACAAAACATGATCGAATGAATTGGTTTTATAAATCAGGGCCCATTTGCACCCCAACTGATTAACTTTAATCAACCACTAATCATTGATCAATGCTCTGTTTAAGTCATAGTTCTAGAAAATAAGAATGTATTAAATTTGTAAGATATCAGATAAACATGTCTCTTTTATTATAATGCGATTTTGTAAATAATTTATACATAAAATTGATGTGCTTTTAAGGAGTACTTATCACTGATTAACTTAATCGGCTTGAGTGCAAATAGGCACAAATATTTTAGAAATTATCCAGGCTTTTACGAAAGTTGTTATCAAGAGCCACAAAATCGGTTGTAGTAAAATTTAAGACTTATTGTGTGAACATTTTTTGTTGTTCTTGACTCATTGACATTGACTCTTTTTATTAGTGTGTTGTGCGAAAGTTGAGTTCTATTATATGAATGTACTATTATCAAAGCAAATTGATTTAAATTTTTGAATGAAACCTACCTTTGCACACACCCGCCTGCGGCAGGCGTTTCTGGTTTCGCCCCACATGCAGAAGTCGGCGGGTTCTTGTTCGCACGCGATTCCCTCACAGGGTAAACAGATTTCGGGTGATCTGCTTTCGACCCTGAAATAAAAACGGAAAAATAGAATATCTCTGGGCATTATAGTTACATGCATACAGGGAGTTTTTCTTTAGAGTATACATATGCTAATACTGTGCTGTAAATTTTCAGATATTTGTTGTTTTTTTTAATGAAGTTTATTGAAGCTTTAAACGAGTGGTTTCCACTCCCAGGTTAAGCATGAAGTAAAATTTCGAGTTTAGAAAAGCCCTAAAATTTGGGTTCGTCGCTTTTTTGTTATAAAAGCGGCATTATGAACCATTTAAGAAACTGATAATTTATTTGCATTGTATTTTGTAGAGATTTAATTGGATTTATTTTGGTATTATTTTGTTAAAAATTATGTAGTTATCTATACACCAATAATACTTAATTTTTATTTTATAATTTATAATCGGACGAATTGTCTGCTGGGTTTTTGCATCAATAAATTGACTAAATAAAGTGTTTTTAAAACTCCACTCTAAATCAGTGTTTAATACTCCTGGCGCATAAAGTAAATATTTCCTGTTTAGAAAGCCTTAAATATTTACTTCATGCTTAATTAAGTAATAGATAACATTCGTTAGAATATTATTGAACACTCAAATCGATATGAAGATCTGAAAGTAGTAAATCGAATTAAATACATACATAAATTTACGTGTTTTTGTAATTTTGTCAACGTTATTACCTCTTTATTTTCGGCCTTGTCGATAATTGTAATATTTTTTTTAAAATTAGTTTTATCACTCTGAATGCAATTGAATTTCATTAATTTTTTACGAAAATTATACAAAAATCGGGCAAAATTTAATTATATTTTTTTGCTGAAATTGTAAATTTAGTTGATTTAGAACATTATGTCGTATTTGTTAATCTTAGTTTATTTTGACAATTATATTTAAAGTTTGTTTCTTTTTCTAACTTTTAGAATATTATAGAATATTTATAATATAATATTTCGATTCCTTTAACTATTTTTATTAACTTTGACGATTTGTTTAGAATTGCTTCTGGAATTTTATCGATTTATAAAAAATATAATATTTTTATCGATGCTGATGACTTTTTTAATGTTGACGATTTTGTTTTATATTTAATGTTAATGTCTTTTGACAATTAGTGACACATTTGGCACTAATTCGACATAAAATAAAAACTGCAGACGCTTAAAGGTAAATAAAATGTTATCAATTTAACTGGAAATATTAAAACGTACAGTTTTTGTTTTCCTGATCTGAGTTTGTAAAGAAAATGCTGGATTTTTATAATCAACAGAGATTGCTAAGAAATTGATAAACCTTGTACTAAAGTTAAAAAGAAATAAATTTGACCAATTTTTAACAGAATTACAGATGTTCAACGTTGACAAAAATTGGATCAATTTAACTTCACTTAGTTTAATGAAAGTTAACTTAATTTATTAATTGTCAATTTAACACAAAATATTAATAGTTAACTTTTCTCTTTCTATAATCTGAGATTATCAAGGAAACGTCAGATTTTGATAAATTTAACAGAAATGAATAAACTTTGTACTAAAGTTGAAAACAAACACACGCTCAATTGTAAAATAAATGTTTACTTAATTTAAGTAGAATTAACTTGTTTTTTACAAAAGTAAATACTTTATACAGAATTCAAATATCTTAACTGGGTTTTTTTTAAATTAATTCTATTATTTACATTTTATAAAGAGATAGCACTTAATATAGAATAAAAAGAAAATTTAGACAAAATGAACAAATAATACAATTCACTGAATTTACACAGAATTTAATAAATTAAAAAAAATCAAGAAAAAGTTAAATATCTTAACTAGTTATTCTTATACCCTGAACTAAACTTAAAAACATTTTAAGTCTTTGTGTCTCCCATTTTTAAAAACTTAATTGGATAAATTTGTTGATTGTGCCAATCGTACAAAATATACTTAAATTGCTAAATCTTTGTGTTTTCGACTTTTAAAAACTGAATTGGATAAATTTGTTGATTGTTCCTTATCGTCAAAAAGATACATAAATTTCGAAACCGGTTTAAGTAACTTCTGAGGTTCCTCAAAGAACCCGCTCTAGGCCAATATTATTTATTCTTTTTTTAATAAAACTTCTTACAATTGTTTACACTCCTTGATTAAGCATGTAGTAAAATTTCGAGTTTAGAACAACCTAAAAATTTGATTTTACTTCATGCGCCACGCGTAAGTTTTAAAACACTGATTTAATGCAAACTTCAAAATTACTGCTTAGGATGCGTACCTTTACTTTTATAGGAAGCTAAAGGTTTTAAGAAAAAAATTATTTTATTTATTTTTTAATTTGTAATAGAAAAAATAATGTTTATTTTTCACTGTTTTACTTCATGCGCCTGATTTGATGTGAATTTTTAAATATATTGATGTAGCATACTAATTTAGCAGTATATATTTTAACTTTACAATATTTGAGTGTTTTATACGCGTGGCGCATGAAGTAAAATTTCGAGTTTAGAAAAGCCTTAAAATTTGGTTTGGTCGCTCCGCTTCGCGGAGCGACCAAACCAAATTTTCAGGCTTTTCTAAACTCGAAATTTTACTTCATGCTTAATCAGGGAGTGGAAACCCTTCTTAAAAGTTTATTCCTGTAGCTTTAGTCACCTGCTAAACTTCAAAATCTCCCAAAATTTAATAATAATAATTAATTCTTTAATAAAAAATGGCTCGTATCTCTCATATATTTTGTGACAACTGGTATAATTATCATGATTCTGTAATTAACTTGGAATGGGATATTTGTCCTATTTCCTGAAAAGGAAAGCAAAACTATGATTCACGTTTTGGTACCTTAAAAAATGTATTTCAATCTTCTACCTCGTTGGATATCGTTAAAGACCCTACATGTGCTTCTACTTCTACAAAAAAGTTACTATGATTTTAATTTAGATAATGCAAATAATTTGATCATATTTCATAATACGTGGTACTGTAAATATTTATAAAAATCTAGATGCAGCAGTTTTACTGTGCTTGGAGGCTTTGGACAAGACTGCCAGCAATTAAATTCTTTAATAAACACATTTCCAAAGAGATTTGCTCTGCTTCTTAAAATGCAGAGTAAAAGTGTAAGTACTAGAGGCTCCGTACTGACTACCTAAACCAGGTAGGCTGACTGAGCTGAGGCTGGGTAATCGACGGGAGGAAGCACAATGGGCTTAATGAGGCCGAAGTGCAGTGCAAAAAAGCGCACTTCCCAAAGAACTAGAACCAACCAGTGTAAGTAAAGTATAGAATAATTACTGCTTTGAACTAAGACTGGGAATGTTTTAAATTTGAGTATCTAAAAATCACAGACAATTATACAGAATGTAATGTAATGTAATTATTTGGACGCTAAAAAATGTAATTAAGGATTTATTGCGAGACAGTTTGTGGAATCTAGAAGGCTTTAACGTTCATCTATCAATTTATAGCGCACTTTAAATTTAGAATTATTATATATGATCATTAATGAAATTGCGAATGGAGATGATATCTGTAAGATTTTGTTTTAATCATAATTTGGTTTCTTGGATTCCGTATCCCATGGACTATCTATATATACTGCCTTTCAAAAAAATCAGAACACCAAGTATTTATTGCACGATTTTAATAAAATGTACACATCATGATCATGTAAACGAACTGTATCGATGATCAAAAAATCAACTTGAAAAAGAAAAAAAACAAATGAATAAAAATTAATAATGTGTTGGGCCTCCACGATTTCCCAAAAACTCATTAACACGTCGAGGCATGCTAGAAATCAGGCTGTCAATATCGACTTGGGGTATTTCATTCCAAACTTCGATAATTTGACCTCTAAGTTCCATTACAGTGTTAGCGGGGCGCTTAAGTTACTTATTCTAACACCTATCATATCCCAAACATGTTCTATTGGCGATAGATCTGGAGAACGAGATGGCCAAGGTAACAAATTGATTTCGGCACTATCAAAAAACTGTCTTGTAATGGCCGCTGTGTGAGGTCGAGCATTATCTTGCTGAAAAATGGGGTTCTGCAAGCCATTTACATAGGGCACTAACACTGTTCGTAAAATGTTGTCAATATACCGAATCGCGTTAAGACTTGCTTCTAAAAAAACTAGAGGAGACCGACTACCATATGCTATCGCCCCCCAAACCATAACTCCCGGTGTAAGAGCCGTATGTCTTTCAACAGCAAATTGTAATATTCTGCGTTCACCGCGTCGACGTCTCACTCTTCTGCGACCATCATGAGCCCATAAACAGAACCGAGACTCATCGCAGATGATAATGTTATTCCATTCATGGGTCCAATGTTGTCTTTCCCTGCACCAATCAAGTCTTGCTCTGCGATGCTGCGGAGTAAAAGGTAGACACAATTGTGGACGGTAGGATCTTATACCAAAACTGCGGATTCTTCTGTAAACAGTAGACATGGATACTCTTTGGCCATTTAGAGCCAACCAGTCATTTCCCAATGCCCGCGACGTTGTAAATCTGTCCCTTAAAGTTGTAAGACGAAGAGCTCGATCTGCTCAGTGTAGCTTCTTGGACGTCCTGATCCAAGTCTACGTCGATTCTCCCCAGCTTCGGACCATTTAGACCAGCAGCGTACGATCACCGATACACTACGGCCTACCCTTTCAGCAATAGCACGAACCGAAAAACCCGCTTCTCGCATTCCAATAATGCGACCCCTTTCAAATTCACTTAGATGATGATATTGTGCACGCCGACGAACACGGGGCATCTTTTTATGTTTTACAAACTGAGACGTCAAACTACTCAGAGGCTACTTGGATATTAGAAGCAATTACATTAAAAAATCAGCAGCTCTTCATAATGGTGAAATCAAGGAAAAATACCATTAAATAGTAACCAAAACAATTGATTTTTTGATTATCGATGCAGTTCATTTACATAATCAAATTCTGTAAATTTCATTAAAATCGTCCAATAAATACTTTGTGTTCTGATTTTTTTGAAAGGCAGGATAGTTAGTTGTTTGTGCCAAAAACAATTTAAATATTTGAATATTTGAATTTGTTTCTGAATAAATATTCGAATACCTATATTTGAAAAGTTCCCAGCCTTAATCAAAACTCGGACCAAACATTTGCTTTATTGTTTGCCCAAATTTTCCACTTGAATATTCGAACACTTGAGTATGATTTTGGATGAATATTCAAATACTTAAATTAGGAAAATTCCTAGCCTTGATCAAAACATGTGTATCATATAGTTGCTTTATTATGTTTGCCCAAATTGTTCGCAGTTACAAATATTTTTTTAAAATCCTTATTTTATTTGAATATCGTCATGGATTGACAATAACTAAGTATATTTTTGAACTACATATTAAATCAGTGTTTTATGCAAATGGCGCATGAAGTAAATATTTCGAGTTTAAAAGAGCCCGAACATTACTTCTCGTTGAGTTAATACTCAACAAAGTTATCGTGAAATATTCAATTTTTATATGATAAAGTTGAACCTCTAGTGGTTTTATTTGAGAATATGTAATGTTTGTATCAAAATAAAACGAAAAAACAATTAATACTTACATAGTGAGAGTAGTGAAGTACATGGTGATGACAAATACTACGGACAAAATCGGTGCGGTACGCATGGCAAGGCGATGACCAGGATTTGTTGTTCTCTGGAGTGTGCTGCAATTCAAGAGAAAAAAACTATCTTGAGCAAACATTCCATAAATAAAAACAATCAATTATTTACTCAATTAATAAAACCATTGACGCTGCATTCAGATGCAACAAAAAGTTACGTATTTGTTCAAATATCTACTGCACACACCAAACCTGACCTTCAGGCATCAAGTAATCAAAAAGAATTATATCGCATTCTCTGGGAGAGAATTTATCAAAATTTCAGCTGCGCGCTCAATCCTCCCAAATATTGCTGTTTTGCATATTGATAATTACAATCGCTGTACAAATATTTTGTATTTGTCGTGTTAGGATTGAAAGTTGCTAATAATAAATATGATTAATGCAGAATCATATTTATTAATTAAAAGATAAAAGTGAAAATAACAATGTAAGAAAATTAGTGAACGAAAGGACCTAGATCAATGGCCATTTGTAAATGTCTAAGTGTCGTGAAATGAGTTTCAAGACTACTACAATTTTGAAATGATTATTTACATTTTAGAACTGTAATAGTCTACTAATTAAAATGTATTACTTTACTAAGTATGTACAGTTTCGAGAAAAAAAAAACTAATACAGCAAAGAGTTCAAGCCACTTCAAAATTATCGTATTTTTTCTCATAAAACAAACTTGTCATGCACAGGTTAATAACAATTTTTTTCTTAGCCAATAAGACGCTACTTTTGTTGATATGCACTTCAATAGCAATGTCTCTAATGCTAATAACGTCTCTAAACGGGTCGTTATCATCGCTTTTTGCGTTTCAGTCAGTTCAGGCATGTCGACGTTAGAAAAATTTCGCTTGACTTTTCAGCAGATTTGTCAATTTGATTGACAATTTGAATAATCAAAGTAAGTCCCGTTCACATAGAAAAATATTTTGCTGTACTAGTTTTTTTCTCTCGCAACTGTACCTAATTTTGTATATTCGGAACATCCCTAGTAGACTAGCGATGTTCTGAATATACAAAATTTTGCGAATACGATAACGAATGCGAATACTCTTTCTCAAAATTCGCTAATACGAATTCCAATATATATTTTTTTAATTTAAGAAATTCAAACATTAATTAATTTCTTAAGTATAAATGAAATTGCCAATTCTTGGTTGCAGAATACTTCAAACATTAAAAGTGCGATTCTTTTCGCAATCTACAACAAGTTAGTCTTACAAAGACTATATCAAACACTCATTGAAACAACTACTTCCCGGGCTAATACCCCGACGGACATTGAATTATACAACAAGTGTTTGCTGTTACATACAGTAACCTACTGCAAATGTAACAATTTGGGTCAAATTATTCAGGCCATCTATAGACGCGTTTCGAGATTTATCTCTCATCAGTATAGCTTTGCCATTCCCTCTAAACTATTTGACACCTTAGACTGGCGGTCACGTTACCTGCCCGGGAAGTAGTTGTTTCAATGAGTGTTTGATATAGTCTTTGTAAGACTAACTTGTTGTAGATTGCGAAAAGAATCGCACTTTTAATGTTTGAAGTATTCTGCAACCAAGAATTGGCAATTTCATTTATACTTAAGAAATTATTACTTTGTTTAAGTTTTTTTGTTGATGATTAACATTAGTTAATTCTGTAATCTTGTATTGTGTTTTTCAGCATCAGTTTAAATCAGTGTTGTGTATGCTTGGCGTATGAAGTAAAATTCCGAGTTTAGAAAAGCCTGAATGTTTGAAATTTAACTTCATATATAATCAAGGAATGGAAGCATACTCATTAGGATACTGGTGAAAACACTTATTATATTCATTTATTAAAAACTGTTTCAATTTGAAACTTATAACGAGCGTTTACATTCCTTGATTTAGCATAAAGTATATTTTCACTTATTAAAAACTGTTTCAATTTAAAACTTATAACGAGCGTTTGCATTCCTTGATTTAGCATGAAGTAAAATTTCGAGTTAAGAAGTGATTGAAAATGTCCTTTAGTTAGCAGTATATTTTTAATCTTGCTGTAGCAGTTTATTTTTTTAATAGTGATTCAGCATTTTTTGTAACTCCCTTTAATACTTTTGATTCATGCAACGTCTAAATATTATTTAAAACATTCAGTTTTTAATAAATAATTATTATAAAATAAATGTTCTTGATTCTTTTATTTTCAGTCTTCAATTGTCAATCTGTCAATGTTAAAATGATCTATTTTGTTGTTTTTACCATCAGTTTTCATATTAGACATAACAAATTATACATTTCTGAAAAGCTCTTTTCATTGGTACCATAGCCAACTGTGACCCCTTACAAGAAAAAATAAAGTTGACCCTTGTAACTCAAATATAATAACAATTTTCGAAAATCTGAGTATACTACCAGATTCCTAAAACAGTGCCGTAGGAATATGCAAATTTAACTCGACTCCCTCTAAAAATAAATTACCTATAACAGAAAATGAAAAAATCGAAAACTCAATTTTGTCGCTATAGCGCATGAACTGCTTAAAATATAAAAACAAATTTAGGGGTTTAGTACAATTTTAGCTAAGAAGTATTTCATTTCATTTAACCAAATCTTCATCTCTTATAATAACGGAGATCCCCATGTTGAGAATGAATCTGTGGACACCCTGTATATTCTTTAATTTCAAAATATTTCAGTGTATTATACGCGTGGCGCTACATTTCAAAATGTTACTTCATGCTTAATCTGGGATTGGAAAACACTCTTTAGAAGCTTCAAACTCCTAAGAAAATAAATTATATCAATGCATCTTTCTAAAATTTTAAGCCAACGTTAAAATTATGCAATAAAATCAATGATTTTAGGAGGACTTTTTTTAAACAATTATTAAAAATCAACAGATAATCAAATAACATAAAATTCATAGAATGCTATCAACTTTGTTTTGTCTTTTTAAAATCGCCGCGTGTTTAAAATCATTGAAAAATTGCGTCTTAGTTAGCATCTGCACACGCCCTGACAACGCGAAATTATATTATAGTTGTTTTATATGTAGTTTCTATAGAAAATCCTGGCTACGCCACTGTACGTTGGTCATCAGTGGCTGTCAGTGGCGTAGATAGCTTTTTGTGATGGGAGGGGGGGAAGTTGAGTTAGTATTTTGTTTCATAAATTATTTTTTCTAAAGGTATACAAAAACAAGTATCAAAAATGACGATGTGTCCATCGTACCACTTTCTCCGTCATTTAAACAATTGATGATTGACATACTTAACGTATTTTATTTGTTAACAACAACGTTTTTTTGGACTGAATAATTAAAAATGGTTATTATTCAAAAATTTAGGATGTTTAGTTTACAGTATGTAAAAGTAAAAGTATCAACTAAACTTCAGATTGACTTGTATGAAATTTATTAAATCTACTATTACCGTTCTTTGAACGTTATCAAATTATAAATTAGTCAAACTGGAAGGAAAATCGTATACGCCAAAAGTTGACTAAAACATCAACTCTATTTATTGTAGTCATAAATTTTACAATAAAAAAAACTGCGAAACAAGAGTATGATTGGTCGTTTAACGAGTGTTTTCCACTCCCAGGCAAAGCATGAAGTAAAATTTCGAGTTTAGAAAAGCCCCGCGTAGAAAATTTGTCGAGGGTCGCGCAGCGACCCGAGACAAATTTTCACGGGGCTTTTCTAAACTCGAAATTTTACTTCATGCGCCACGCGTAAAAATCACTGATTTAAAGTGAAGTTCAAAATATACTGCTTAGTTCATATCACATGTTCATTAATTTTACAAATGATTAAAGCAGGACTGCAACTGTTCGCAGAAAATACACCCTAAGTTTAGTCATATTAAAAGAAACAGAGTGTACATATGTATACGCCTTTTTTAAAAATTTAATTCAAAGCTTTAAACGAGCGTTTTCCACTCCCAGATTAGGCATGAAGTAAAATTTCAGGCTTTTCTAAATTTTAAATTTTACTCCATGCGCCACGTGTATTAAACACTGAAAAGACACTTTTTTGAAATATTGTGAACAAGTGAACTTCACTTGAAATGAATGTCTTATACGCGTAGCATATGAAGTAAAATTTTAACAAAGTACTATAAATCTCTAACAGAAAATAGCTTATTATTTCATTCTAAACACAAATGAATAAACGTTGATTGGCCGTAATTGAAATTTAAATACCTTCGCTGGATATTCCAAAATTTCAAATCGAAGTTAAAATTTGATTTGATATATATTTTTTTATCAGCATATTTTTTGATTAAATTAAATTCCATTCATTTTTACTAATTTCTAATCAATTAAGTTTATGATTGACTGTCTAACGAAGGTTTCCACTCCCAGATTAAGCATGAAATAAAATTTCAAGTTTAGAAAAGCCTAAAAATTTGGATTTGCCGGGGCGCGTGAGGATTTGTATCCGTCATTCTAAAAACAGGATTTGTTTATATCTAATTTTTCTCTTACGAATTGTTTATTTGTGATTCGGATCCGTAATTCGAATTGTTTTTTAGAAGGTAAAGGTAAAGAATAACATGTCCTTTAAATTTAACATTTCACTCACAAAATTGGCCAGAATTTCACAGTTTTAAACATAGGAACAATTTTGTACACACTCACTAGTGTCAACATGTTTTACTAAAATGTGTTGATAAGCCAGTTAATCGGGAAGTAAATGTTATTACTCCAAATTCCGATCCTTGGGGGATACCTCTTACTATTACAAATTCAAATTTGTGATAATTAGCAGAGGTCAACGGTTAACAATTTTATTAATCATGTACAAAATTATTTAAACGTGTTATTTTTCTATTCAACAATTATAATAGATATCAACAATTATTTCACGGAAAAGAAATGTTTGTCCCACGCAGATAACTCGGTCGGTCTGTAAAAGTGTCGCGGATAAATATTGTTGATTGATCGATCGGTTATTTCCAGTAGTTCATCGATTTTAATAATGACACATATTTCATTAATTATGGCGTTAATTTGTTTATATATTATTCAGCTCGCGTTTGTTTGTGAATGTGTGTGTTTATGAAAAAAGCGTGGGCGAGACGTGGACGAGGTTTGTATTTTTATAAACACGCGAGTTCAACGCATTCGGTGAGAAATATGTTGTTAATTACATTTCAGAGATATCGAATGTAAATAAATTCCACGTTTTTTTGTATTATTTGTCGTTATCAAAGTTAATTCATAATGTTTTAATTGTTTAATTGGATCACTTCGTCTTAAAACTGTGTTCTTATACCTAATAATAAGACAGAAAAATATTATAACATTTGCACACATTCAGGTTTTTTTTTATTCCATTTTCTAAGGTGTTCTCTAATTTTGTATTTATTAGCAATCACTTGGTAAGTTATACGTTGGCAGTGGCGTAGCCAGGAAGGGGTTACGGGGGGTTAGAACCCCCCCTCCCTCTAGTCGCTGCTATCAATTTTGTTTTGTCTTTTTAAAATCGCCGCGTGTTTAAAATCATTGAAAAATTGCGTCTTATATAGCATCTGCACACGCCCTGACAACGCGAAATTATATTATAGTTGTTTTATATGTAGTTTCTATAGAAAATCCTAACTACGCCACTGTACGTTGGTAATCAGTGGCTGTCAGTGGCGTAGATAGCTTTTTGTGATGGGATGGGGGAAAGTTGAGTTAGTATTTTGTTTCATAAATTAATTTTTCTAAAGGTATACAAAAACAAGTTCCAAAAATGACGATGTGTCCACCGTACCACTTTCTCCGTCATTTAAACAATTGATGATTGACATACTTAACGTTTTTCATTTGTTAACAACAACGTTTTCTTGGACTGAATAATTACAAATGGTAATTATTCAAAAATTTAGGATATTTAGTTTACAGTATTTATTTATTTATTTATTTATTTAACGGTTTCACCTTTTACAATAGTGTATACATATATATAGAACTTTAATGCAACAATAATGTTCCACAAAAATATAACAAGTGGGGTGAGAATATACATAATATAAATCAAACACAAGTTTAAAGTAACTAATTAAAGTAAAAATAAAAGAAATAAACAATAGTAGCACTATAGCAAATGAATAATATAGAAATAAATTGTATCTCAACTAAGAATTGAAAAATCAATAGATCTTAATTGAGATTTGAAGGCTGTAAATGAAGTCCCAAAGAGAGTGATGGTTCTGAGTCAATCAATTATATTATAATGTCTCATCATTCTGTATGTAAAAGTAAAAGTATCAACTAAACTTCAGATTGACTTGTATAAAATTTATTAAAACTACTATTACCGTTCTTTGAACGTTATCAAATTATAAATTAGTCAAACTGGAAGGAAAATCGTATACTCCAAAAGTTGACTAAAACATCAACTCTATTTATTGTAGTCATAAATTTTATAGTAAAAAAAAAAACTGCGAAACAAGAGTATGATTGGTCGTTTAACGAGTGTTTTCCACTCCCAGGCAAAGCATGAAGTAAAATTTCGAGTTTAGAAAAGCCCCGCGTAGAAAATTTGTCGAGGGTCGCGCAGCGACCCGAGACAAATTTTCACGGGGCTTTTCTAAACTCGAAATTTTACTTCATGCGCCACGCGTAAAAATCATTGATTTAAAGTGAAGTTCATAATATACTGCTTAGTTCATATCACATGTTCATTAATTTTACAAATGATTAAAGCAGGACTGCAACTGTTCGCAGAAAATACACCCTAAGTTTAGTCATATTAAAAAAAAACAGAGTGTACATATGTATACGCCTTTTTTAAAAATTTAATTCAAAGCTTTAAACGAGCGTTTTCCACTCCCAGCTTAGGCATGAAGTAAAATTTCAGACTTTTCTAAATTCTAAATTTTACTCCATGCGCCACGTGTATTAAACACTGAAAAGACACTTTTTTGAAATATTGTGAACAAGTAAACTTCACTTGAATTGAATGTCTTATACGCGTAGCATATGAAGTAAAATTATAACAAAGTACTATAAATCTCTAGCAGAAAAATAGCTTATTATCTCATTCTCCTGATTTTCAAGACTCATGGGGGGAATTAATCCCCTAAACCCCCTCCCCCTATCATGCCACTAGTGACTGTTGTAGCCGTGAATGCGTTAAATAACAACCTAAATGCGAAACCGACAATATCAACGTTTTGGCGAAAATTATATTAAAAATGTTTCACAGAAAATATACATTATCAATAATTAGCCCTCTAATGCCCGAATTTTCTATATTCGTCAAGTAATTATAGAAGGTTAAATTGAGGTTTACTTAAAAAAGTATGGTGTTTTGACTTGTCCAGTTTGTAAACAATGCCTGTCTATTATTGCCTATAGATAGGCACGGACTTCGAGCAGATATTTTGGCACATGCAATTTTTAGGAGGATTTTTTGATACTCGCCCTAGGGCAGTTTTAGGCACTTGAGGATTAAATAATATGAAGTGCAGAAAATAATTGCTAGATAATGTTATTTATCAATTATGGATGTTTAAAGATTTTAAATGTAGCCAAGATTTTTTGCAAATAATTTTAAAATTAACAGAATCTAGTGCGTGAGTTGAAATCGCGCCAAGTTTATTGAATCCAAATTTGCAGCTTGTTTTTTTTTTATTATTTCTCATTCTTTCGGTGCATTCATCTATTTTGAACGTGACTTGCGAATAAAAGTGTCGTGAGTCGTAAGAACATTGTGTCAAGGGCGATGTTTGTTTTTTAATATCACTGACCAACGCATTGTTTGTAAGTTTTTATTTTTGGCATTGAAATAAAAATATCTGAGATGTAAATCATTGAAAGAATTAGGGAATGAATAATTGGTGTTTTCGACGACAAAAAAGATAATATTTTATCCATACGAGTCTGAAATTCATTGGAATTAAGAAATTAATAATTAAAAAGCGTAAACGCCATCTAATACCCATTAGCTTAAGTACTTACGCTAATGGGCATTAGATGGCTTTCGAACATATGTAAATTGCACAGGCCATATGTGATCAAAAATGTTCAGTATTCTTCAAGCACTGGTTCGGGACTATACTGATGATGGCGTTAAAGCCTGAAACGCGTATACTCATCTGATGAATGAATGAGTACTGAACACAAATTCAAGATATTATGATTGGCATTTTTGGTGTAAAAAAGAGAAAACCTTGGAAATCTGACCAGAGAAAATGAAGAAATGAATAATGATTGGTGTTTTTGGTGTAAAAAAAGAGAAAACCTTAAAAGACTTATCAGTGAAAATAACAACTAAATAAATCATTCATAGAATTAAGAAATGAATAATTTCTGTTTTCTGAAAATAAAAGAGCAACTCTAACATTAAAACCCTATAACCAGTGAATCTTTTAAATAACTAAATCATTGTAAATAAGATATGAATAATTAATTCAAGTTACAAGAAGAAAATAAATCCAAACAAGATTTTGTTTTGCTATTTTTAAAATCAGCTTTATTGTTATCCTCATTTGACGATTATTTTCTCCTTTCTGCTTGCCGATATAATTAGTTTTTTCGTAAAAAATAGACAGAAAGAACTTACTTAATTAAACACAGTTATATTCCTTTCTTCACTTTTATTTTTCTTGCTAGATGTGCATTTCGGGTACTAAGTAGCATAAGCGCATATGTTGAACTAACAAAAAATCCTCTAAAAACGTATACGAACAAAATCAATAACTTCCTTAAAACTCCAACATGTTTAATTGATATAAAGCTCGCATATACATTAAAAATCAGTAATCCAAAATTACCAAAATTATATTGCCTACCCAAAATCCATAAACCGGGAAATAAATATAGACCTATTGTCTCCAATATCAACGCACCCACGTAGAAAATTGCAAAATGGCTGGTTCATGAATTCCAACAATTAAAAATAAATAACGACTTTTCCGTTGAAGATTCTTTTCAATTCACAAACAAATTAACCAACACAAATATTCAACAAAATGAACAATTAATTTCATTTGATGTAGAGTCACTGTTCCCCAGTATACCTATTGATATAACCATTAACATTTTAAAAGATTTATTAATTGAAAATTGCGTCCCAAAAGACAAAATAGATAATTACATTAAACTCACCGAAATGGTCATGGATTTTAACACATTTGAATTTAACGGAAAATTCTACAAATAAACATTTGGTACCGCTATGGGTAACCCGCTTTCACCATTTTTAGCAAACATTTTTATGAACCATTTCGAAAATCAGGCCAAAAATACTCTAGATTATTTTCCTAGAATATGGATGAGATACGTAGATGATATTTTTGCTATTATTGAACCAAACAGAGATATCAAACAATTTGTCAACAACCTCAACAACTTATACCCCAGTATTAATTTCACATTTGAATTAGAATTCAACAACGAACTTCCATTTTTAGATTTAATAGTAATTAGAAACAAAAATAAACTAGATTTCAATATTTTCAGAAAGCCCACACGCTCAAGTTCACACAGCCCATTTAAACATAAATTAGCTTCTTTTAATAGCATGATCCACAGAGCAGTAAAACTCCCAATTTCAAAAAAAAATAGGAAAAAAGAATTTAAATTCATATTTAAAATTGCAGAATATCTAAACTATAATAAGAGAGCAATTCAAAAATTAATCAACAGATACATAAGACATCATAACATCCAATCCACAACCACTTTAGAACCAATTTTAGAAACAGACAACAATAAGAAATATATAAAAATAATTCATGAGCCAAAAACTAACCAACATTTAAATAAAATATTCAAAAAATACAATTTCATTCCTGCACATTACATTAATACCAAACTTAAAATGTTATTGGGTAATACTTTTCAAAAACAAGACCAGTTGCTGAATTCAGGGATTTACTCAGTCAATTGCAATAATTGTACTAAATTGTATATTGGACAAACAAAAAGAAACGTGCACATTAGATTCAAAGAACATATGTACCACATCAAAAGCCAAAACCCTGACAAATCAGCAATTGCTCATCATACTTTGACAACAGGCCACAAATTCAACATAAATAAAGTTAAATTATTAAAAGAATCCAGCAGTTATCAATTAAACATGTTAGAAGCGATAGAAATGATGAAAAATAAGACAGAACTACTCAATTTCGATTTAAGCCCAATAATGAACCCCTTATTAAATTTATTACCCAACAGATAACCCTCATTAACATCATTGTAAACCCTCCCAAGTCCGAAACCGAATAATCCCCAACACCCCCATTTCCAAGATACCGCATTCGTTTCAAAAGGCAAATTACTTTTTTGGTTTTTCCGCCTAGTCCGAGTAAGTATATATTGTAAACATTTATCGGTTTTTATTCAGTTAGCTATTGATAATGGGTACTTAGTACCCGAAATGTACATCTAGCAAGAAAAATAAGAGTGAAGAAAGGAATATAACTGTGTTTAATTAAGTGACTTAACACCTTCACGTAACTCATACAACTACATTAAGAAAGAACTTAACCCTCAATTGTCTAAAATCAGTGAAAAAATTAAATATTGCAATCATTGAAAATAAGAGGCAACACTTAATCATCAAGAATCTAATAAAAATGTAATAACGTCAAATAAATAATTAAACTTATTAATTGATAACAATTGATTCAAGTTACAAGAAAGAAATAAATCCAAATAAGATTTTGTTTTGCTTTTATTTTAATCAACCTATTGCTACTCTCATTTGACGATTATTTCCTCTTTCTTTCTGCCTGCTGATTTAATAAATTTTTTCTAAAAAAATTAGACAAAGAGATCTTAACCCTCATTAGTCTAAAATCGATGAAAATATTAAATATTGCAATCAATGAAATTTAGGAATTATTCATTAATAGCATCACAGAGGAAGGAATAAGTTTCCCTCGCGCTATGAGTCACACTTGTCTAAGCGCGGCGGTGAAACATGCTAGTGTTTTCCACTTATATCTTCTACTTTTGTTCCAATATCTTTAAATAATTTAAACTAATGTATATACCGGGTGTTGACTTGGCGGACGCAACATAGGAAATCGCATGTTAATTTTAAAGTGTTCAAATATTAGCTTCCCTATTTATTTTAGAGACAAAATGTATTTCACTTTTTTGTAGAGGGAAAAATTCTAAATTTATGAATGTTCGCACTTAACACTTTACGTTTCTCTAAGTTAAAATAATTAAGATAAAGTAATGCGATTTTATAAAAATGATGATTTACCATGGAATTGATACAACAATTGCGGATGTTCCCTGTTTTTTTCTTTAATTTCATTTTAATGCTTTAAACAAGTGTTTTCCACTCCCAGACTAAGCATGAAGTAAAATTTCGAGTTTAGAAAAGCCCCGTGAAAATTTGTCGAGGGTCGCGCAGCGACCCGAGACAAATTTTCTGGGCTTTTCTAAACTCGAAATTTTACTTCATGCGCCACGCGTATAAAACACTATAATATTGTCAAATTCATGTATATTCGAACTTCACTTAAAATCCGTGTTCTATACGCGTGGCGCATGAAGTAAAATTTCGAGTTTAGAAAAGCCCAGAAAATTTGTCTCGGGTCGCTGTGCGACCCTCGACAAATATTCACGGGGCTTTTCTCAACTCGAAATTTTACTTCATGCTTAGTCTGGGAGTGGAAGACACTCGTTTAAAGCTTCAAATTGAACTCCATACTCTGTGATAGCATTTAAATGTAAAAAGGAGGCGACACTTAATCATCAAGAATCTAATATAAATTTAATACCGTCGAATAAATAACTCATTAATTGATAATTGATTCAAGTTACAAGAAGGAAATAAATCCAAACAAGTTTTTGTTTTGCTTTTTTAAAATCAACGTTATTCATAATATATAAAATTACGAAAATGTTATTTGTGAAAATGCAAACAATGTCTTAATTAATAAGACAACTTAAGACAATAAATATCCATTAAAACAACTACTTTCCTTGCAAATACACCTCCGGATATTGAATTATACAATAAAATATTTAAAATCTTATTTAATTTGATTTGTTACTACGCTCTATTAAAGTATATGTAACGTTTAGGCCAAATTCTCTTCAAACCAACTAACAAATACAAATTAAAAATGAAAGGAGAAATAATAAACTTTATTGTTATCCTTATTTGATAATTATTTTCTCCTTCTTCCTGTCTGCCGATTTAATTACCTTTTCGTTAAAAAGTAGACAGAAAGAACTTAACCCTCAATGGTCTAAAATCGGTGAAAATATTAAATATTGCAATCATTGAAATTAAGAAATTATTATTTAATAGCATTTAAATGTTAAAATAGGCAACATTTAATAATCAAGAATCTAATAGAAATCTAATAACGTCAAATTAATAATTTAACTCATTAACAATTATGCAGGTATCTCTAAAAGTTGATTTGATAAAATTCAGCACTTCTTATTATGATTTCTATGAATTATTAAATTACATACTGGGAATTTTTCTTTTAAATATACATATGCTGTAAAGTTTTAAGCATTCGTCGATTTTATAAAAGCGTTCAATTTGAAGTTTTGAACGAGTGTTTCCACTCCCAGATTAAGCATGAAGTAACATTTCGAGTTTAGAAAAGCCGGAAAAATTGGTTTGGCCGCTCCGCTTCGCGGCTTTTCTAAACTCGAAATTTTACTTCATGCGCCACGCGTATAAAACACTGAAATGTTGTAAAGTTATAAATACACTTAAAAATACTTTTTTTGAAATAAGTAATAATCAAAATATCTAAATAAAACAAGATTTAGAGTTTTCTTCGCATATTCTCACGCCACGCGTATAAAACACTGAAATGTTGTAAAGTTATAAATACACTTAAAAATACTTTTTTTTAAAAATAAGTAATAATCAAAATATCTAAATAAAACAAGATTTAGAGTTTTCTTCGCATATTCTCAAGTCAGGTCAAATAATACAGTATATCAAATGATCTTATTTAGATAATTAAATTAACAAATTAATAATATTGCATTAATTAATCTAATTTTGTGTATAATTTAGTTCTTTATTTAAATTAATTTTATAGTTGTTATTATTCTAATGCCCGGTATTATAAACGATTAATAAATCATTAGATAACTATTTGTAGAGTAAATCTATTTACCTAGTAAACTAATCGGCAAATAAAATTGCATATTATAAAGCAAACCTATCAAATAAATAGCAATTCTAGAAATAAATAATTTAATTAGTAGATTACAGACCGAAATTATACATTTTTATTGTGTCAATGTTTCAAATTAAATTGATTGTCAATCAAATTGGAAATTTAATTATGGAGAATAACCGTGGAATAGGACAGAATTACACAGAACAAGAAAAAGAAAGCTTATTAAAAATTATAAGAGACTTTTAAGTGTTTTCCACTCCCAGGCTAAGCATGAAGTAAAATTTCGAGTTTAGAAAAGCCTGAAAATTTGGTTTGGTCGCGTAGCGCGAAGCGCGGAGCGACCAAACCAAATTTTCAGGCTTTCCTAAACTCGAAATTTTACTTCATGCTTAGTGTGGGAGTGGAAAACACTCGTTTAAAACTTTAAATGGAACTAATTTTAAAAAAGCGTATGCATAAGTATAAATATCCCTGGTTATGTCTGATTTGAAAAACTCTAGGTCTTCGACTCCTTAGAATATCTTCTGGTTCGAATTAATCACTGTCAGGGAATATACTATGAGCGAACTTAAATCTGATACGGATGATAGGGTAGACATGATAACCGTAATGAAATTAATAAATACAAGTAGTAAAATCTAAAGCAATTAGAATAATATAATACACTTTTAACTTTTAACTGTCAAATTAGTTAGAGAATAAAATTTACTTGGTAGAAAAACAAACAAATAATTTACTGGGGAGATTAATTAGTCAAATAAAGGTAATTGGTGTTTATAATACCGAAATCTTTGGAATACATTAATTTATTCCTAAAGTAAATTTTATTCAGGGAATAAAACGTTTTATAATACCGGGCATAAGTATACTAATTATTTACTTTATTTACTAAATGTATTATATTTTCTATTATTGTACCAAAAGGAGTATTCCGTAAATAAACATATTTATTTATTTATTTAATTATGTACATATTTATTATTGCATGAATGGCACCTAATGGGTTAATAAATGCATATTTCTTTTTTCTTTTCAGTGTAAAAAGAAATGAATGACATTATTTTGTTTTTTTTTGCCGTCAAGCTGTTAAACTATTCTCAAAGTTAAAGCGACAATATTCAAAATAATAATAGTTTGAAGTTAAATCAGATTATTTTAATAATAATATTTTGCTTAATTATTCTTAGCTTCTGTCCTTTTTTCTACACAAAAATATCTTCATATTTATTAATTTTCGATTATTGGCCTGAAGAACCTAAGCCATATTTACAAAATATTGTCATTAGAATAAAGATCTGGTTTAACTTTAAACTATGATCATTTTGAATATTGCTGCTCTGGCCAAAAACTTTAAGAATAATTTAAAAAGAAATTATAAAAAACTTTATGCTGACAAATCTAAAATAATTATAATTAATAACATTTATTGTACAGTCAAAATTATACGAATGGCCATCGACTTTAGCTCATCTGAAATAATTATTTATATTTATTATTAATATTTGATTATATTATATATAAAACAAATAAAAATTATTGGAAGTAAGGAAAACAATGTCCAATATAATAAAATAAGAAAAGTATATGCAGCCATTTTAAAAATGTTAGGTTGACTTTTATTTGCAATGAAGTAAATTTTGAAAAAATATATAATTAGTGTCAATTTATGGTATTGAAACTGCGATTGCCTTTGTTTTTTAGTTCATTCAAATCGATCAATAAATAACAGAGTTATAGCGTTGGGCGTTTTTTTGTCGAATACCCGGTATAATTTAATTCATTATTCCAATTTTCATTTTTTTGATGTTTTCAGTAAATAAATTACACAAAACTTAAACAATGAAAGTCAATGATAAAAATTGCAATTACTGCAACTATTTTGAATAAAGTATTTTTAGGGGTTGCATCTGATGAAACAAAAGTAAGATAAAGAAAATGTATTATTTGTTAAACATTTGAAGCCTTATTAATAGACGTTAGCATACAACTTTAACACGTTTCTAAGAATTATATTAACATTTTCAGATTAATAAAATATTTTAGTAAATTACTATTGTTTACAACTAATAATTTAATAGTGTAGTACTCCTAATTTAAGTCTTATATGTACAGTTGCGAGAGAAGAAACCTAGTACAGAATGGAGCATTAGCCACTTCTAAAATATCGTTTTTTTTTTCTCGTAAAACAAACTTGTCAACCATTTTTTTATTGGTTAACAAGACGGTGCTTTTGTTGACATGCACTTCTAACGAGTGTCTCCACTCAATGTCTCTAATGCTAATACCGTCTCTAAACGAGTCGTTAATATCGCTTTTTGCGTTTCAGTCAGTTGAGGCATGTTGACGTTAATTAAATTTTTTTACTAGTTTTTTTCTCTCGCAACTGTATATAACCTCACATGTCATAACAAAATAGAGTTGTTTAGAATTAAATGAATAATTCAATAAATTATAAATGTATACACCTAATCAGTATATATTGAACTTCACTTTAAATCAGTGTTGTATGCCACCGGTATACAACAGTGATTTAAAGTGAAGTTCAAAATATCGAATTTGGTTTGGTCGCTCCGCTTCGCTACGCGACCAACCAAATTTTCAGGCTTTTCTAAACTCAAAATTTTACTTCATGCTTAATCCGGGAGTGGAGACACTTGTTAGAAGAAAATTTCAATCAAATTATTTAGCAGAAGAAGTACATTTTTATAAATGTAAACAAAAACCGGGGTACTAATCCGATTGTTAAGTCGGAGATTCTTGATCTCCTAATGAATGTTTACGACAAAATTACTTTCAATTCAATAACAACTTCTTCATCCAAAACAAAGGATTAGCGATGGGTAATCCCCTCAGTCCGTTATTTGCCGAAATTTTCATGAATTCATTAGAAGAAATAATTAGTAAACACCCACTGTTTAACAAATGCCTATACTGGTTTAGATATCACCTATTTTACAGGAACGGAGAGACAGTTAGATCAACTTTTAAATTTCATTAATTCAATTCACAAGGATATTTCATTCGCTAGGGAGATCGAATCTAATAAATCTATTAATTTTTTAGACTTAACAATTTCACATCCTGGTCAAAAACATAAATTCAATATTTTTCACAAGCCGACCCATACAGATACTACGATCCATAGCACATCATTCTATCCTACGCAACATAAACTAGCAGCTTACCATTCCATGTTGCATAGGCTAACCACTATTCCCTTATCAATTAATAATTTTAATAATGAGCTCAACAGAATTCTCATAATAGCTAATAACAACGGCTTTCGTCAAAAGCTTATCTTAGACATCCTTTTTAAAAACCAAAAACAACAAGCCCTGAAATTCGTATATCCCACCAATTTTCAAAATCAGAATAATAAATATTGCTCATTAACAGGGGGACCGTTCCCCTTCGATTGCCATCAGCAAAAAACTCAAATCCTTAAACCTAACTCCTTCCTTTAGAACGGTCAATTCACTTAATAAATTCATTAATAATTCTAAAGATAAATCTGATAAAACTACGAACTCTGGCGTGTATTTGCTAGAGTGTGGGGATTGCCCTAAGATATACGTTGGACAAATTCACAAATTCAAAACCTTCTCAACATACGCCAATCATTTAATCGAATACCAACATAACTTTAACCCTAAATTCAAAATTTTGCACGAATGTAACAAAAGTCGTAAATTAAACTTATTAGAAGAATTAGAAATTAATAAATATAACAAAAAAGGTATTATATTTAATGACCAAATAAAAGTAAACAATTCACCCTTAATCAATATTTAGTCGCTCAAAATTGTTTGTATTAGTTTCAGCCTAATTACCTCATTACCCCCCCCCCTCCCCTTCCTATTAACTTAATTACATTAGTATATAAGCTTTTACCTGTACTTTGTCAAATCATTATTTCATCTGCCTGATGAAGCCACTGTGTGGTGAAACATGTTGCAGTGTTCAACAATAAAAGTGAAACCCTTCCAACTGTGTTGTTTTATTTCAAATATTATACTGGTTAAGTCGGGTTTTTTAAAGAAAGGTTATTATATGGAGTGACAATAAAAAATATGTAAATGAAAGGAAAAGAAAGGGATTTTCAGTTTTGACACATCAAATGACAATTATCTGACAAGTCCAAAGTTTGACACACTAAACAAATTTTACGATTCCCAACATTTTGTTTCCACCGATTAACTAGAAATTAACTCTAATCATTGTAACTCTTTATATGGTTTTTGTTATTTTTGTTCAGTAGTCTTAGTCGGTTATAATCAATGTAATTCTTTATATGATTTTTATGTTTTTTGTTATTTTTATCATATATTACAATATGTATATGTACTTATGTAATAAAATGGAGATTCCGTTAATAAATAAATAAATAAATAAAGATATTAACGAAAATTCAATTAATAAGGCTGTTAGTTTTTACTCCGAATGTGTGTTTTTAAATAAGAGACATATTATTGTATCTATCTCACGACACAAAATGAAATATGAAATTCTAATTTTAATGACAAACTAATACTAGAAGTTTGGAAACGCAAGTGAAATTTCATTTTTTTTAATCCAGCTTTTCTGTTTTAAATAGTTAGATAATATTTTCTCAGCGTAATAAGTGTTTTGTATTTATTTATTTTTTACTTAAAAGTGTTTACTCGTAATTTTATTAATTTTTGTCTTCGTTTATGTTCAGTTTGAAAAATATGTTTGTATCTATCTTACGATGAAGAAGTAACAAACAAATGAAATATGAATTTTAAATGTTCACAACAAAATAATTCTAGTAGCTTGGAAATCAAGTGAAATTTTCATTTTTTTGTAGCTAGCATCTGTCTTTGTAAATAGTTAAATATAATTTTGTCAACATAAAACGTGTTTTATAATTTTTAATGTTTACTCATTGGATACTAATATTGGAATAATTCCTTATTTGAATTAATTTTAATCACATTTTAAAATGTAAATAAATTTAAATATGAATGCTGAATTGTATCTTAGTTTATATTTACAAATCACTAAAAAAATGCACAAAAACAAAATATTATATTCAGTATTTGGATCCTTTCATTAGGCAATAAAGATTATTATTAATTTTATAACTTCAAAAACTAATCTTTACGACCGTTTGTGCATTTCGAAAGTTACAACCCTCCTTTACAAAATATAAATAGCCGTTTTTAATGGTAGTACAATAAGAAGACTCACTTGGTCGTCTCAAGAATTCCCTTTGAGTCCGATCATAATGTCGGCTCTAAAAATAACACTAAACCGAACCAAACGCGAGAAGAGGCAGTGCTCTCAATAATTTAAACAATTAATCAAAGTGCGAATATATATAGAGTGTGTGTGGTGCATACTCTGTAATCATTCAATTCCAACGAGGTTTTTCGTGATGTCTACAATGATTGTAATTGATGATTGTTTTTTTTGTAGAAACGCGCCGGTCATGTGGAATACATGAAATTGTTAATGGTTTTCTTAATCAGACGGTGTCCTAAATCCTAATTTTTACGTATGAAAAAAAAAAAAATATTGGAAAATTAAAACAACAATAATTGTACAACAAAAATCATACAAATTAATATTAATCGCAAGTTGAATCAAGATTTATAAAATTAGAAGAAATTATATTGCTAGAAAATGGCTAGAAGCAGAAGATAGTCGAAATAAATGATCAAAAGAGTGAAACAAATGAAGTATTTTTTTTACAAGATTACCAACCATATGGAAACCATTAATGAATATAATAAAACAATATTTTCAAAGAAATTACTTGCATCCAATATTTAATAATTTTTGGGATATTCAGAGAAATTCAAGTAGTTCCAACAATGCAGATACATCGGCCACAAATCAAGAAATTTTAGTACCTTCTACGTCGAGTGGACCAATAACACGCAGCAGATCTAGACTACAAGTCCCTAGTTTATAAAACAACTGTACTGACAGTGACATCTATCACTCAGTATAAAGAAGCTGATGATGGCAGAAGTGAAGCTGCCGAAACGAAGAACGCAAAGAAACAATTCGACGCGAGACAGCAGCCCAAGAAACACCAAGCAAGTATAATATCTTTACATATACAGAATGTCCCACTTTGAGTAGGACAGTATGGATAACTTTCTTATTATTAATGATAGAGATTTGGCTAAGTGGACCATGTTGTGCTGTTTTATATGCTTATTTAAAATTTACGAAAAAACATTTTAAAAAATGAAAAACTTTCTAGTTATTGTGCAAAAGCTAAACTTCGCGATTTTAGAAAATTGCCCATATCTACCTTATTAGTGAGTATTTTTGAAATCTGTAAAAACTGTTTTTAAATAATTTGTATGAGGCATCAGCTATTGATCGATTTTAATTTATCTGGATATAAGTTGTTGTTTTATAAATATCAACTTTTGTTTTTCAAATAGGAACATATAGTGATATGCAAATCATTGAATTGTATTTTCAACGCTGATTTCAACAGTGTGCCACACATGCAGATTTTTACATTTCTGTTTGTATATGGTATGTAACTATGGCAACAAAACACTTTATTTAATCTCTCTAAAAGAGCATTTAACAATACAAATTACCACTAATCCTAATTTAAAAAATTACGGGTGTACCACACATCATTGAAATTAGGGCAAGAAATGCAGTTCAATGATATGTATACCCCCTTATGTTTGCATCTGAAAAACAAAAGTTGATATTAATAAAACAAAAACAAAAACGAATCGCCTTATAAATTAAAATTAACCATCATCTGTTGCGCTATAGCATTTACTTAGACAATGTTCTTACAGATTATGAATAAAATTACAAATAAGAAAGATATGGGGTATTTTCGAAAATTGCCTATTTCTATTTTTTCTTAATAACTTCGAAGATTTACAAAATCTCTATTGCTCTTTAATGGAATCTAAATAAGCACATAAAACTACACAACTTTGCCCAAAGTAGGACACCCTGTATATGAAGTATATATTTTTACATATTATTTACATATATATTATGAGGGATAAATCTCGAAACGCGTTTATAGATGGCTTAAGACAATTAATATTCATTCCCTGTAATTATTTCAATTAATTTCAATTTCCTGTTGTTTCATTTAGTTTGGTGAGAGAATAATTTAACCTGATGTTACATTTTGCATATAAATTATGCATAGAGCAGTAAATCTGTCGTGTAACTCAAATATTCATTGTATAATTCAATATCTGTCGGGGTATTAGCTCGAGAAGTAGTTGTTTCAATGCATATTTGGAGACTTGTTACAATGAGACTAAATTTTTGCAGAAAGTCGATATTAAAATTAATTCTTTATTATATTTTGTAAATATTCTGCAAATTATTGACAAACTCAATTTTTCTTTATGTTACATTTTTCTTTATATTATATGTGTGTTTGCTAGATTTTATGTGAATTCAGTGATGTATCACAATCATAATTTAATTTACGTTTGACGTGTAATATTAATTATCTATATTTTTTTGTAAACAGAACCTACCTTGAAAACACTTAAGTAACTCACTCGATTGACAACAATTTAAAAGGTGGGATATTTTTCTGGCAGGACAGAATGTAAGTAAAGGAACGAAATGATTGTTGGAGGTGAATGGTGATTTGTTCGAAAACTTACTAAACACTAACACTATTATTTTATTGCATATTCTTACTTGGGTTTTTTATTGTTAAGTTTATCTTTTATTTATTGTTTGTTACATATTTTAAGCAACGTATTTGTTTATTAACATTCTATAACATTTCTGTGAATAATAGTACGATATGTTTGACTTTGTTGACACATTTCTGGATTATACCGTAGATAACGTTGCCGACGTAACGCATTTTTGTATCAAGAGTAATAAATGGCGATCATAACTTTATTAAAAATAGCTTTTTAATTGTTGCGAATAATTTATTGTCAATATTTCGTTTATAAACAAATACATTTTTAGGCTATTCAGTAACAAACCAGTGGAAGGCCCATCATTAAGGGTGACATGGCGACCTACTAAAATCGTCTTCACCGACAAAACCGGCATCAGAGGACTCTAATTAGTAAACATTTTTCAAATAGTTGCCTTTTACTGAAGTTGTAATTAAAAAATATATTTATTTACGAGAATCCCTTTCAACAAAATATATTTACAAAGTGTTAACAATAAAAGGTTCACCATTCATAGTTTAATGAAACAACTGTTTGGTTGTTTTTTCTCTAATTTTAACACAAAATTAGTAATCAAGTTGAAATTTTGTTGAATAATTTAACAAAATATATTTACAAAGTGTTAACAATAAAATATTCACCATTCACAGTTTAATGAAACAATTGTTTGGTTGTTTGCTCTCTAATTTTAACACAAAATTCGTAATCAAGTTGAAATTTTGTTGAATAATTTAACAAAATATATTTACAAAGTGTTAACAATAAAAGATTCACCATTCACAGTTTAATGAAACAATTCTTTGGTTGTTTGCCCTCTCTAATTTTAACACAAAATTAGTAATCAAGTTGAAATTTTGTTGAATAATTTAACAAAATATATTTACAAAGTGTTAACAATAAAAGATTCACCATTCACAGTTTAATGAAACAATTCTTTGGTTGTTTGCTCTCTCTAATTTTAACACAAAATTAGTAATCAAGTTGAAATTTTGTTGAATAATTTAACAAAAGTTATTTACAAAGTGTTAACAATAAAGATTCACCATGCACAGTTTAATGAAACAATTGTTTGGTTGTTTTCTTTCTCTAATTTTAACACAAAATTAGTAAATCAAGTTGAAATTTTGTTGAATAATCGTCAAATTTATGAAAATATTTATTTGGAAATTTTATGAAAATTCAATATATTTTTAAATAAGGGAGGGTCTAGAGACGAGTTCTTATGGTTCTGTGATGCGAAACCAAGTTATGGGCCCTAGGATTTGTAAAATGAGTGAGTTACTAAAACTTTCCAAGGCACTCTTTACAGCTTCGCTACTCGACTAAGCCAAATTTTCAGGCATTTGTAAACTTGAAATTTTACTTGATGATTAATCAGTGTTAGAACGTTTAAATCGAACGCTTTTATAGAAACAACGAATTCCTGAAATTTTACTACAGTTTGGTAAATGTTTGGTAAATCTTGCTATGTACCCTAATTCTAGGAAGAATATCTAAATTCTTTTATAGTTGCGAATAACGCTAATGTATTTATTTCGTTTATAAAAAATAATTTTTAGGCTATATAGTAACTGCACAGTGGGAGGTTCATCTTAAGGGTGACATTTAACCAAGTTATAGGCCCTAGGAGTTGTCAAATGAGGGAGTTACTAAAACTATCTAAGGCACTTTTTACAGCTTCGCTACTCGACTAAGCCAAATTTTGAGGTATTTGTAAACTAGACATTTTACTTGATGATTAATCGAGTGCACGCGCTTGTTAAAACGTTTAAATTGAACGCTTTTATAGAAACAACGAATTCCTGAAAATTTACCACACTGGTAAATTCATCTTGCTATGCACCCTAATTCTAGGGAGATAAACTAATCATAGTTCATGAAATTCTTGATTTATGGGTAAAAGTCATTAAGTATTGGTAACAGCATATGCACTGAATGACTTTTACCCATTAAGCGCCATTGATTCATACACGTAACATTATTAGGTTTTTTTAAATTAAATTACCAAATAAGTTAATTTTATTCATTAATTATTTGACCTAGCTGGAAAATATGTAAGGAAAAATGTAAATATTTTGTTATTTATATATTTCGATAATAATAATGAGTGCTGAATATATTTCGATAGTGAGTAGTGAATAATAAGTAATTTAATTTTAAAAAAAATGTGAGTGTATTTCTAACTTCACAATGTTTCAGTGTTTTATACGCGTGGCGCATGAAGTAAAATTTCGAGTTTAGAAAAGCCTGAAAATTTGATTTGGGCGCTCCGCTTCGCGGAGCGACCAAACCAAATTTTTAGGCTTTTCTAAACTCGAAATTTTATTTCATGCTTAGTCTGGGAGTAGAAACACTCGTTCTAAACTTCATATTGCACGTTTATATATGAAATCGACGAATTTCTAAAAATGTACAGCGTGTACATTATGTATATTTAAAAGAAAATTTCACAGTACGTGATACAATAAGTCATTCGTAGGAATCATAAAAAGAAGTGCAGAATAATGCCTGAAATCAACTTTTAGAGTTAACTCTATAACTGCTCGGCCGTTAATAGGTTAAATCAAGGATGTCATTCTGCGTTAATTACTGCTGGTACGAATAAAATTTAAAGATATATTTTGTGAATTAAGAGGTCTTCCTGTTTTTTTACAAAACTTTTAGATTTAGATTTATGTTTTGCGTCTGCTGCTAATGCAGTAATCTCATCGTCTGCCGAGCCACTTCTTTCTACTAGTATTCATCACTGTGCTTATAACATTAACTTATCAGTCGATCATGTAAATAACATAGCCACATATGAAAAAAAATATTTGTTTCAGTTAGCTGATTACGATTTAATAAATATGCACTTTAACACATTTAATTGGGATTTAATACTATCAAATGATGATATAGATCAGGACGTTGACAAATTTTACACAATTATTAATTCAGCAATTGAGAGCTTAATTCCCTGCAAATATATTTATAGTAGTAATAAATCGTATCCTCGCTGGATGTCTAGCGAATTAAAATCCTTAATACGGATAAAAAAAGCAGCTCATGCAAAGTATAAAGATAGTGGTTCATACGATGATTATTGTTTATTTTCTGATATTCGTAAGCAGTGCAAAACTTTATCAAGCTTAAATTATAAGGATTATTTATCACATGTTGAATCATCTCTAAAATCAAATCCTAAATATTTCTGGCGATACGTCAAAGAACTCAAAAATGAAAATAGTTATCCTTCAGAAATGTCTTACAATGATACCACTGCTGACTCCGGTTCTGGTATTGTCGACCTATTTTCGGAATATTTTTCGTCCGTATATACAGTTTCAAATTACACCTCTGATTCACATAACGTAAGCCATTCATATTCTATTCATGATAACCGGCTGGTTGTTAGTATTCAAGATGTTTTTAACTCTATTGCAAGCCTTAAACCATCATTCTCATCAGGACCTGATGCCATCTCAAGCTACTTTCTCCAGAATTGTTTATATTCACTTTGTCGCCCTATTTATTTACTGTTTTTAAAATCGCTTAATTTGGGTGTAATGCCTTCAAAGTGGAAAGCCAGTTACGTCATTCCAATTTTTAAAAAAGGATCTAGGCATCTTGTTGAAAATTATAGGGGTGTAGCTATTCAGTCAGTAATTCCAAAATTGCTTGATAGAATAGTAGCACGCCAATTGCAATGGTTTTCCCGGCAATTTATATCTGACAACCAGCACGGATTTATGCCTAATAGATCAATTACATCCAATCTATTAGAGTACAAACAGTACCTCTCAAATGCCTTGGAATCACGATGTCAAGTTGACACGATATATACAGATTTCTCCAAGGCATTTGATCGAATAGACTGCAATCTGTTATTAGAAAAATTAAGAGCGTATGGTGTAAACTTGGATACTGTAAAATGGCTGTCATCGTTTTTGTCCGATCGAATTCAACATGTTCGTATAAATAATTTTATTTCAAACCCCTTTCCGGTAACATCAGGTGTTCCCCAAGGCTCACATTGTGGTCCTATATTATTCAACATGTTTATTAATGATTTAACAACGACCATTAAACATTGTCAATGTTTATTATATGCTGATGACCTCAAACTATTTAAAATAGTAAATACTATCGACGATTGCGCCTTGATACAGGAAGATTTGGGTCGTATCAACGAGTGGTGTTTTTCAAATAAGTTACGTTTAAATACCGCTACATGTTATTCAATGTCCACTACAAGACGCCAAACCCAAGTCAACTTTACCTACACCATCGGATCATCCAATCTCACAAAGATTAATTCAATCAAGGATTTAGGTATTACCTTCGATTCTAAACTCTCCTTTGCCACACACATTCAAAATATTTCTAACAAAGCTCTACGAATGTGGGGTTTTGTGAGGCAGTTTGGAAGAAACTTAAGCATTGAATGTATGTACACCTTATACTGTTCGCTCGTACGATGTCATTTGGAATTCGGAACCTGTATCTGGACACCATCAACTTCTTTGCATATCAATTTGGTAGAATCAGTTCAAAAGAAATTCCTTCGTTTCATGGAATACAAGAAAGGATATCAACATGTCCCCGGTGACTACGAGATCATCTTGAACGAACTAAACCTTTCAACACTTCATGATCGCCGGATAACATCTGACATGTACACTACTAACGATAATTAATGGATCTTTGGAATCACCTTTCCTCTTGGAGCAATTAAATTTGTTGGTCCCATGCAGGACAACAAGATCAAAACAATTATTTTATCTTGAGTCTCACAGGACAGTTTCCGGATCTCACAATTCGATGACTCGCTTAATGGCTCTTGCGAATGAATATTGTGCCCATCCATGGTTTGACCTTTTCAACACAACTCTATCTAATTTAAAGTTTAATCTAAAACGTCATTTCTAGTTTGTGCAATTTATGTTATTTCTATGATTTATGTTATTCAATTTATGTTATATCTATAATTACTATATATACACGCACAATTACGTCGATTAGCTGTTATATTTGATTTTTATATATTTTTTTTAATTAATTATATTACGTTGTAATTTTATGTACAAATGGTGTTTACCGTAAATAAATTTACTTTACTTTACTTTACTTTACTTCAAGAAACAATTTGTTCTGGGGTAAAATCTTTCTTTTTTTTTGAAAACTTAAAGATACAATTTGTTCTGGGGTTAAAATCATTACTATTACATGCGTTTAATTACTTATACCTTTAAATCGACTATTCAATTCTGAGTTGATAACATGTAGAATGGATAAACCTTGAAAAAAAAAAATATTTTCAAAGACGTATTTTTCATTAAAAATATTTTGCAGAGTTCTTAAAAAAATAGTTGGTTTATGCGGTAAAAAACATTAAGTGTCTTTAAATATCGTGAGCAATTTATGACTTTTACTTTTTAAATCGATGATTCAATTCTAAATTTATTGAATGAAATTACTTTAGAAAAAATGAGCAGTTTTTTTTTTCGATGATGAAATTCTAATTTCGGTTGGCAGACTACTTAAAAATAATTGTTATAAACATAAGTCATGCCCGTTTGCACCAAAGTCGATTAACGTAATCAATGATTAGTACTTTTTAATAACACAACAATTGTATTTACAAATTGTTTACTCAATTGCATATTAATGAAAGAGACATGTTTAGGATATCTTACAAATTTATAACATTCTTGTTCTAGAAATTTGACCTAATCAGAGGTTTAATCAATGATTAGTGGATGATTAAAGATGATTAAAGTGTTATTAACCCATTAACGGCCAAACAATTACAGTTTATTAAAAGTTCATTTTATTTAAAATTTTGCACTTCTTCTGATTTCGATGAATGACTTATTATATTACACACCTAATGTATACGCTGTAAATTTTCAGGCATTCGTCGATTTTATAAAAAAGTTCAATTTGACATTTCAAACGAGTGTTTCCACTCCCAGACTAAGCATGAAGTAACATTTTGAGTTTACAAAAGCCCCGCGTAGAAAATTTGTCTCGGGTCGCGCAGCGATCCGAGACAATTTTTCACGGGGCCCATTTACCCATTTCTTTTCTTTTTTTACAGAAAGTCGATATTAATTTTAATTCGGTTTTATGTTTTGTAAATATTTTGCAAACTATTGGCAAATTCAATTTTCCTTTAAGTTTATTTGATTTCTTTGAATGTTTACAAATAAATAATTAAATTATGTATTCAGTTTGGAAGGCTTTTGATATGATTTTCTTCAAGAAGATTTCCTAATTTATTTAAAATGTACAGTCAGCGCAACCGAAATCTGAACGCAAGAACTTAATGGTGTAATTTACACTTTGCATCATAGTCGTTCGTCGCAATTCAATTTGACAGCTCTTAAAAATTATTGTCAAATCATTTTTCAAAAATGCCTCAGCACTTACCTGAAATGGTTTTTGTAGTTTTATATTCTTTTAATTGTTATATTGCGCATTTAATGTAGATAAGACCGATTCGATAAAACGCAATAATAAAAGTAATATATTTCTGCTCCTATTATTTTCTCATCTCTTTGTAATACCACTAGCTAAAGCCAGAATTACAGGAATGAATTTCAGTAACAAATACCATGACAACCAAGAAACATTTGGGTTGCGTCGACTGTACCTACATTCGGTTTTTTTATTGGTTTATTGGTAATGCTGGATATTTGGTTGGATACTCTGGTTGCAATTATGCAATTCTTCAAAATAAATTAAAAGATATGTTTAACACATGGTTGCCATGTACGTAATTCCCCTATCATAAAGATTAATTAAGTGGCGGAACATTACTTTCGGAATTTTATTACCACTTTTCTAACAAATAATTAATCAATTGCAACATGTCATTTATATATCAATATCATTACATGACAAACAGTAGAAACACCTAAATAATCAAAGAACCTATGAAAAATAATTCCCAAATTTGGCTGTCCAATAAAAAAGCGTATTAACTTATTTCATTTAAAATGTTCCTTTAATATCTCTAAATTAAAATTGCGTATTATTTGTATGGCTATTGTTACTTTCTTAAGCTATTTGTATGATAGATAAAAATTAATAATAGGTGTTCATTTTTAATAGTGTTTATCTGCTTTCTTTGAATGTTTGCAAATAAATTATTAAATTATGTATTCAGTTTGAAAGGGTTTTCGTTATAATATTCTCGAAGAAGGTTTCCTAATTTATTTCTGCAAAAACCCAGAAGATTGGAAAAAGAAAACCTTTTGTTTGCTTAACACGTGTTTTCAACACTAAAAAGTAAAAGCATGAAGTAAATATTTAGAGTTTAGAAAAGCTGAAAATTTGGATTTGCCTGGAGCGAAGCGATCGGCTAATCCAAATTTTCAGGCTTTTCTAAAGTCGAATTATTTACTTCATGCGCCAGGCGTGCAAAACACTGATTTATTCTAAAGTTCATAGATAAACCAATTATTTTTCATGTGATATTAATGCTTCTTAAACGTGTTTAGTAAGACATATTATGGAAACAGGATTTTTTGCAACTTTTTGTTATATATTATGTCGAGAAAATGTCGAATTTGAAGTCAGTTTTTGTCGGGAACTTAACGATTAGCCCTTAATAACATTTAAAATAGACACTTTTTATGTTATTGGAATTTGCTTAGGAATTTATAAAAGAATCATATACAAGGAATTTTGTGTATGTTTTTCTTTTAAGTATACATATCCCAATTACAGCGTATATACTTAAATCTTCTGATATTCGTAGTTTTTTTAAAGAGTCCAATTTGAAGCTTTAAATGAGTGTTTTCCACTCCCAGGCTAAGCATGAAGTAAAATTTCGAGTTTAGAAAAGCCCCGTGAAAATTTGTCGAGGGTCGCGCAGCGACCCGAGACAAATTTTCTGGGCTTTTCTAAACTCGAAATTTTACTTCATGCGCCACGCGTATAGAACACTAAAATATTGTGAAATTTATGTATATTTGAACCTCACTTGAAATCAGTGTTTTATACGCGTGGCGCATGAAGTAAAATTTCGAGTTTAGAAAAGCCCAGAAAATTTGTCTCGGGTCGCTGCGCGATCCTCGACAAATTTTCACGGGGCTTTTCTAAACTCGAAATTTTACTTCATGCTTAATCTGGGAGTGGAAAACACTCATTTAAGGCTTCAATCTGTTTTCTGTGAATGCTTGCATATAAATTATTAAATTATGTATTCAGTTTGAAAGGGTTTTCGTTATAATATTCTTGAAGAAGGTTTCCTAATTTATTTATGCCAAAACCCAGAAGATTGTAAGAAGAAAACCTTTTGTTCGCTTAACACGTGTTTTCCACTCCTCGAATAAGCATGAAGTAAATATTTAGAGTTTAGAAAAACCTGGAAATTTGGATTTGCCGGGAGCGAAGCGATCGGCAAATCCAAATTTTCAGGCTTTTCTAAAGTCGAATTATTTACTTCATGCGCCAGGCGTGCAAAACACTGATTTATTCTAAAGTTCATAGATAAACCAATTATTATTCATGTGATATTGATGCTTCTTAAACGTGTTAAGTAAGACATATTATGGAAACAGGATTTTTTGCAACTTTTTGTTATATATTATGTCGAGAAAATGTTGAATTTTAAGTCAGTTTTTGTCGGGAACTTAACGATAACCCCTTAATAATATTTAAAATAGACACTTTTTATGTTATTGGAATTTGCTTAGGAATTTATAAAAAAATCATATACAAGGAATTTTGTGTATACACCCAGGGAGTTTTTCTTTTAAGTATACATATCCCAATTACAGCGTATATACTTAAATCTTCTGATATTCGTAGTTTTTTAAAAGAGTCCAATTTGAAGCTTTAAATGAGTGTTTTCCACTCCCAGGCTAAGCATGAAGTAAAATTTCGAGTTTAGAAAAGCCCCGTGAAAATTTGTCTCGGGTCGCGCAGCGACCCGAGACAAAATTTCTGGGCTTTTCTAAACTCGAAATTTTACTTCATGCGCCACGCGTATAGAACACTAAAATATTGTGAAATTTATGTATATTTGAACCTCACTTGAAATCAAGGTTTTTTACGCGTGGCGCATGAAGTAAAATTTCGAGTTTAGAAAAGCCCAGAAAATTTGTCTCGGGTCGCTGCGCGGCCCGAGACAAATTTTCACGGGGCTTTTCTAAACTCGAAATTTTACTTCATGCTTAATCTGGGAGTGGAAAACACTCATTTAAGGCTTCAATCTGTTTTCTTTGAATGTTTGCAAATAAATTATTAAATTATGTATTCAGTTTGAAAGGGTTTTCGTTATAATATTCTTGAAGAAGGTTTCCTAATTTATTTATGCAAAAACCTAGAAGATTGTAAGAAGAAAACCTTTTGTTCGCTTAACACGTGTTTTCCACTCCTCGAATAAGCATGAAGTAAATATTAAGAGTTTAGAAAAACCTGGAAATTTGGATTTGCCGGGAGCGAAGCGATCGGCTAATCCAAATTTTCAGGCTTTTCTAAAGTCGAATTATTTACTTCATGCGCCAGGCGTGCAAAACACTGATTTATTCTAAAGTTCATAGATAAACCAATTATTATTCATGTGATATTGATGCTTCTTAAACGTGTTTAGTAAGACATATTATGGAAACAGGATTTTTTCAACTTTTTGTTATATATTATGTCGAGAAAATGTCGAATTTAAAGTAAGTTTTTGTCGGGAACTTAACGATTAGCCCTTAATAATATTTAAAATAGACACTTTTTATGTTATTGGAATTTGCTTAGGAATTTATAAAAGAATCATATACAAGGAATTTTGTGTATACACCCAGGGAGTTTTTCTTTTAAATATACATATCCCAATTACAGCCTATACACTTAAATCTTCTGATATTCGTAATTTTTTAAAAGAGTCCAATTTGAAGCTTTAAATGAGTGTTTTCCACTCCCAGGCTAAGCATGTAGTAAAATTTCGAGTTTAGAAAAGCCCCGTGAAAATTTATATATTGTGAAATGTATGTATATTTGAACCTCACTTGAAATCAGTGTTTTATACGCGTGGCGCATGAAGTAAAATTTCGAGTTTAGAAAAGCCCAGAAAATTTGTCTCGGGTCGCTGCGCGACCCGAGACAAATTTTCACGGGGCTTTTCTAAACTCGAAATTTTACTTCATGCTTAATCTGGGAGTGGAAAACACTCGTTTAAGGCTTCAATTTAAACTCTTTTCAAAAACAACGAATATCTGAAGATTTACGGTGTATATAGTATTTTAAGATGTGCATACTTAAAAGAAAAACTTCCTGTATGATACCTGTTATATACAAGTAATAACATTATGATTTAAAAAAGAAAACACTTTGTTAAAATTTACCACGTGATAGATGAGAAACTTGTTCAAGATATAAGTAATAACATTGTGTGAAGCGAGTATAGTTCACAAAGTTAATTGATCAAATTAAGTCTGCATCTTGCTTGATTCACACAACAGTTAAAGTTGGCATTTTCGATTGTATTTTCGTTTTTTTGGAATTTATTCTAAATCATAGCTTGGATATTTTGAATTTGATAAATGGGAAAAGGCGATTGACGTTCAATTTTTTTCAATACATTTTAAAATAAAAATGAGATCAAACTGATATCAAGGAAGTTTTGCTCCTCTGATGGTTGAGAATGATAAACTTTATAGGCCAATTTGTTAAGGTAAAAAGAGAATATTAAATATATTTTTGCAGGTCTAAAGTATATTAAATGTCTGACAATCATCAAGCACCAATCACCAAACAATATTATTACCTGGAAAATTCGCCACTTTTTCCTCACTGGCTTCTAGTTCATCCGAGTGTACACTTGTGCAACACATCTAATTAACTATATACCAGTTGAACTTCAAAACTCTTTCGCACTCACAAAAATAATATAAAATCCTCACTTGTATAAAAAAAAGTGTTTTAGGAACTATTCACTAGTTGTTTGTTTACACAATCACAATTTTTTTAGTTTTTGGTGAGTAGAAGAGCCGCCACAGCAGTATCACCGAGTCGATGGTCGGCCAAAGACTGGACACGCGAACCCGCATGCTTCCTTATCAAAAATTTCTACTCAACACACAAACAAATGTACACTCGCACGAATAGAGAGAGAAAGCCTGGACTAATTCTAATTCCAATTCCCCAATTTCAATTGTTCTCGTGAGGGGTGGAGTGTTGTCGCTGGATTATTTTTAAGTGACTTAAGTCGGTCGTGTTGGGTGATTAGTGTACTTGAGCGGACTAACGATCCTTTAATTGGGCTTGGATTGGAAACGGACCCTTCTTAGAGCGTCTGACATGCGCTTTTACGGCGCGTGCTGGTTTCCCGCAGGGTTCTACAATAGGGGCACTTGTTTGTTACAATAAGTGCGCGCAATGGTATTAAATGAACTGTAATTGATTTTGTAGTCTGAAGACAGAAAGTGAGAATTAATCTTATTGTTACTCTATTACACATTTTGTGAGGATTATATAGTTGGAAAAACAGAGTAGGCAGTGTTTTCATTGGAAATTGTAATATGTACTTCTGATAATGATAATAACAGTGTTACTTTTATAGGGTTTTTTTTTTTAGAAAAGTAAATAAAAACTGGTTGCATAGTTTTAGTAGCGTCTCGTACGAATTTTTATTGGTATGAGTGCAGACGTAAACATAGAGAATACCTCTATGTTGACGTCTGCACTCATTCCAATAAAAATTCGAAAATGACGATAAGTCTAAACTAGTCGGAGAGAATAAAAACAGTAGTAAAAGAAATCAAGTGACTTTTATTCAATTATCAATATAAAGGTTTTTTTTTCAAGTTTACACATCCCGTATGCTCATTGAAACCAAATGTTCAGGCTTCTCTAAACTTCTATTGTAAAATTCAAAACATTCTTGTTTAGCAGTACATTTTTATTCCCGCTTCAGTAGTTTATTAGAAATACTGATTTAGTAGTAGGTATATTTTTAAATCGCAATATTTTAGTGTTTTATTGGCGTGGCCCATGAAGTAAAATGTCGAGTTTAGAAAAGCCTGAAATTTTACTTTCATTTATCAAGGAACGGAAAACCCTCGTTAAACGCATTACATCATTTAATATAAAAACTGAGTTCTTAAGATATTTTTAAAATTTTCTAATGATTGTATCAACATTTGAACGTTGTCTTGTCTCGCATAAAATGTTGCTATTATTCTATTTTAGTTCAAATCCACATTCTTATGCTTGATTATGTAATTTTGAAGATGGTCATCAATTTTTTTTCTAAAGCTGATGTTGAAAATTTCGTCAATTTTTATCATTTCGAATATATTTGTTGACAGTCATTTGTAATATGAACTTAAATTAATTAATAATCCCCCCATTAAACTCAAAAAAGTTGGATCCACTAGTTATTCACAATCTTTATAATTTTCTTCTTCAATTTCGGATTTCGTCCATCTTCTCTGCTCCTAGATTTTAAACATTTTTGTCAATATTTAAAATATTCTTCTTCTTTTAGTTACGTGAAGTGTTTTCAATTAATTATTGTAGTATTTTCTTTCTTCACTTATTACTTTTATTATACTAGACAATTCGAACACTAGGTGTTCATTTTTAATAGTAATAACGCAGTGTTAATCCATTGATAATGGTCACTTTGTGTCCGAAATGTACATTTGGTAATTCAAATAAAAGTGTGAAGAAAGGTTATTAATGCTTTATTCGTTAAAGTAATAACGTTAATAAATATATTTGTTTTCTTAATTGACAGTGTCACTCAAACAAAAATTTCAAGAAGGGGATTATTTAGGGGACTAAATCGAAATTTAGTAGTTTTTATTTTTAAGCATATAAATTGCTTCTAACATGTCTAATTAATAAAATTGAATCTTTTAATAATTTAACATTATTTATATTAAATTTATGTCCGGTAGTTAGATTTGAGTGGCACTGTCAATTAACGAAACAAATATATTTTTTAATTTTATCACTATTGAAAATGAGCACCTAGTGTTCGAAATGTACATTTAGCATAATAAGAGTAATAAATGAAGAAAGGAGTTACCACAATAGTTAATAGTTTAAAATGTTGTTTTTATGATTTTAATTGGTTTACTCAGTCTTTGTAAATTAACAAACAATTAAACACTACTAAAAATGTATGACTTACGTCAATTATAATAATTATCAATAATAATAATATGGGAACTATACATTTTTTACTTTTCTTCAATTTTTAGAGATTATTTTTTACATTTTAAAAAATGTCTTTAATATTATCAAATTTAAATTTAGATTTTTCTGGATTTTACCATTAAATGCATTCCAGGAAAAAAGTTGCAGTTATAGACGCAACTATTTTCTTGAGGAACTTTTATACCTACGCTTGTTTGTAAAACCTATACAAAAATTGCTTACATAAATATTTTTGTTATTCAACATCTAATACATTGTTAATAGTCCAATTTGAAATAAATCAACTGATAAATAACAACATAATATATTAATTAAATTGCCATTACTTGGTAGTGAAATGTTTTCAACAAATATTAAAAATGCGATTCTGTACGTCATTTACTACATTTTAGAATAGAAGAAGAATTACTTTTAATTCACTCTGTTTTAAAATAGATATGGCTCGTTCTTGAATGATTCGTTCGAAAAGAACGATTCTGTACGGTGATTTGAATGAACTGATTCCGTATTTCAAGAAGAATTGATTCGTTAATGATTCACTTACTCGAGACGACTGACCGAACGATTTTGGCCGAACGGAATCGTATTCCCGATTCGTATTTATACATGCGGTCTGAATCCGCCCGAATTGAATGACTAATTTGTTCGCTCGAATCCGCGCGCAACTTCAACTCCGCTTTGTACATTAGTGTTGTGAGTTGGCGAAAATTCGGCAGCACGTTCTCTATGACCGAAATGGCGAAATATATAGAACGTTCTGTTGGGGGAGGGCATTTAGCCCGCTGTTTTCACGCGCGCTAAATGCGCTGTCATCAATTATCCTCCTCGCACACACTGTTACATTCTCTCCTTTTTTTTTTAGCTTACTAAGGATGTCTCCAGGGTTGCCAAATTAGTGATTTTGTCATCAAATCTGGTGTTTTTCACTTTCGGATTCAGACAAATTGTTTGTGATTCAGACGTGGCCAAATTCTGGTGTTTGTTTGAAGTTTTCAGTAACAATCTAGTGGTTTACTGTCATCAGAATATGATTAAAGTGAAAACAGTTGAACGTGGCAAAATACTGTCAAAACTATTAAAAATTGGGAAATATTCAGCATATCATTGATAAAATTGTTCATGTCCAAATAATCAAACATTTGCAAGAGAATACTTTTTGATCAATCTTGTACGAATCATTTCCAGGGAGTATATTTTAAACCTTATTTGAATTCAGTGATTTGTTCGCGTGGCGTATGAAGTAAAATTTCGAGTTTAGAAAAGCCCAAAAAAATTGTCTCGGGTCGCTGCGCGACCCTCGACAAATTTTCAAGGGGCTTTTCTAAACTCGAAATTTTACTTCATACTTAGTCTGGGAGTGAAAGACACTCATTCGTAAATTTTAATTATCATAAAGCTGTGTATTTATTATCAAAAAATCTTTCTCGGTTTATTGAACAAAAACAAAAAAGCTGAGGTGGAAAATGTTAAGGTAAAAGTGGATTTTTTTTTCGTAGGCTACAACTTTTGTTTAAAACATTTTTTGATTGAGACATCGAAAGCCATAGTCGGTGAGTTGTTGATCTCCACTAGATGTTTTAATTACTAGTTCATAAACAAAAGAACTGAGATGAAAAGTAATTAGCAAAAAGTTTTGTGTTGTATTTTTTTATTATCTTTTGTTTGAAACTTTTTGTGATTATGTTACTAATAAAGCAGCAGTTTGTGAGTGATTATCAAATAAATATCTCCGCTAGGCTTTTTCGTATACTGATCATAAACAAAAAAGTTAAGGTGAAAAGTGTATAGGTGAAAGTTGTCTGTTTTTTCATTATCTACAACTTTTGTTTAATTTTTTTTTAACTATAAATTAATGTAATACATTGATGCCTTTTTGGCATATATTTGCTCATTTAAAACTTATTTATAAACATTTTTAGGCAATAATTTCACAAATTTAATGCCTACATATTTAAATTTGTAAAATTATTGCCTAAAAATGTTTATAAATAAGTTTTAAATGAGCAAATATATGCCAAAAAGGCAAATAGTATTAAAATCTATTTGAAAATTCTTCTGTCTCGCAAAGATCTGAATTATTTAAAAGTTTTTCGTTGTTTACATAATTGAAATTGTTTTAATTAAGAAACCGAAACATCTAATGAACCAGATATCATTAGATGTTTCGGTTTCTTTATAAAACGAACTTCAATTATGTTAACATAAGACTTTTATACATTTGATTTTATAATTAATATTAAATAACTGAAATAAGTATTTATTTTTTAATTTATTCGTAAATATACGAATAAATTACAATGTAAGAAATAAAGTATAAAAATTAATAAGCGAGTACAATAGATTTGAAAATAAGTAATTAATTATTTTGCTAACAGTTTATGACGCGTTTATTCTCTAATTCTTTTCAACATATATTAATAGAAGTGACTAATACATAATATATAGATGGAGTTTTTCTTTAGAGTATACGTTTTCCAAATTCAGCCTATTTTTTTAAAATCTTAAGATATTTGTTGTTTTTTTAAAACAGTTCAATTTGAAGCTTTAAACGAGTGTTTTCCACTCCCAGACTAAGCATGAAGTAAAATTTAGAGTTTAGAAAAGCCCTGTGAAAATTTGTCGAGGGTCGCGCAGCGACCCGAGACAAATTTTCTGGGCTTTTCTAAACTCGAAATTTTACTTCATGCGCCACGCGTATAATACACTGATTTCAAGTGAGGTTAAAATATACATAAATTTCACAGTATTTTAGTGTTTTATATGCATGGCGCACAAAGTAAAATTTCGAGTTTAGAAAAGCCCAGAAAATTTGACTCGGGTCGAACTATAGTATTATTATTATCATCATCATTATTATTTTCTTTATAAGTGATTCGTTTACGAACGATTCATAAAGAACGAATCACTTTTAGGAAATGATTCGGTTGATTCGAATCACCTGAAAGATTCGAACTTCCCATATCTATTTTAAAATCAAGAGAACATAACCGAGTGCAATAATAAACAAATAAACTGTCAATGTGGGAAAAAATAACTTTTCTATTACTACCAGATCTCATTTTAATTAATGTGCAATCAAGTATTTGCTGACTTGGCTAAATATAATTAATAAATATGAATTGACCTGTTCGATTCAACTGATATCTTATCTTTTGTTTGGTACAATAACATTATTACCGTTGATTAATAAACGAAATTTTGAAAAAAAAAAACCGTCTCGTTGAATATATCAAAAATTCTCTCTCTCTCTCTAAACACTTCTTTCCTTTTAAGTACAATATCTTCTTGATTGCTTGATGAATTGCTATCCAAAATGCTTTTGATTCTTCTTCTTCTTTTACCAAATTAATGGCCCTGGCTTTGCAACTCTATCGACCATACGATTCATTATTTTTAACATTTGAGAACATTTTTAGGTTACTTTTAAAGCCGACTTTATCTACTTAACGTGTTAAAAGCCGGCTTTAACTTTAAAACCGAATTTTACTATAAATTTGCAATATGATAATAATTGTACGTTAAAGACGACTTCAAATATTTAATGGTTATGAAACCGGCCGTAACTTTTATTTACTGATTTGTATGTTTTTTTTAAACCACATTCATACCGATTCTAGAATAATCACATGTACACGATTCTTTTTTTTAAATAAGCTATCGCGATTTTAAGAATCGTAAATATCTAGTGCTATTGAGACCGGTTTAAGGAAAAGCTTATGCATGCTGACTTCAATAATTTTCATATGATTCTTTTAAATATTATATTCTTTACTATTTTGTAACCAACTGTGTTTTTTTTTATAATAAATGAAAATAAAATAAAGTATATGTATTCTATAGTTAATATTATAATTATTAATATTTTTGATCAATATTAGTTATCAAGAAGTGGATATATATCGGATAAATATCGATATATATATATATATATATATATATATATATATATATATATATATATATATATATATATATGTATCACTGTTTCTTCGGGTTTGGTCCCGCGTATTTTCTTGGCTCTGGTCCATTTTATTTTTAATTCGACGTTTCGATGACGTCGCAGTCATCATCGTCAGGAATAACTATAAATAAAATGGACCAGAGCCAAGAAAATACGCGGGACCAAACCCGAAGAAACAGTGATACATGTTACGCCCGCGAAAATCTACGTTTTAACATATATATATATATATATATATATATATATATATTTTAACATATATATATATATATATATATTTTAACATATATATATATATATATATATATATATATTAACATATATATATATATATATTTTAACATATATATATATATATATATATATATCCGATATTTGATATTTATATAACTATCATATTTCCGAACCCTGCTTCAAATTGAACGTTTATAACAAAAACAATGAATACCTGAAATTGTATAGCACATGCATCGGAAATTACAAAAATATCTAAGTAAGATATGAAATTGGTGCTTGGTGATTTTAACGCCAAAACAGGAAAAGAGAAAATATACAAGCCCATTATAGGAAACAACAGTTTGTATGGAAAAGTAATAAAAACGGAGAAAACTAATTGAATTTGCGACTGAATATAAATTACGAGTGTTTCTACTCCTAGATTAAGCATGAACTAAAATTTCGAGTTTAGGAAAACCTGAAAATTTGGTTTGGTCACTCCGCTTCGTGGAGCGACCAATCCAAATTTTCAGGCTTATCTAAACTCGAAATTTTACTTCATGCACTACGCTTCACTGATTTAAAGTGAAGTTCAAAATATACTGCGCAGATTTAAAAAAATGTTCATTAATTTTTCAAATGTGTATATGAAATATGAGAAAGTATACAAAAAAATCCTTGTATTTCAATATTTAATAAAAGAAAAATCACAAATTTTGCATAATTAATATTATTTTAAATAAAATCGTCAGAACCAACACACATAATATAATTTTTTAAAAACTTCAGAACTGTGAATATTACAACAAATTGACAAAAAATTAACAAATCAACTGTCCTTAAAAGATAATTGCTCGACCTAATACACTAGCGACCTTCCATTCAAGGTCTTAAACGTACCTGCAATATTTAAAATCGATCATTTCTTCCCTTCAGAGTTAGCATATTTACAAGCCTATACACAAAGACGTCATCGTCGTCGTAAAAATATGAAAATCATACTCAGGGGACCTGAATACGTAAATAAATACCAAAATTGGATAATCGGATTTTCGGCATGATAATAAAACTTTCCTTACGTAGTAGTGTCGGAAGCAAAAATAATAAAATCGCTTGGGAGAATTGTATTTGTGCAGAGACGATTAAATATGGTTAAGATATACATATTGTCAAAATCCTAAGAAGAAGCCTGGGATAAAAAGGAGACGCTTAATCGGTGGAAGGAAGTTGTCATACAATCCATCCTAAAGAAAGGTAACAAACAATATGATCTGTGTTAAATGAGGTGTACAAAATATTAGTTAAACTGATCAATGAACGGTTTCAAGATGATATTAGTCACCCAGATGCAAAACCAGCGATCGGCAAATCCAAATTTTCAGGCTTTTCTAAAGTCGAATTATTTACTTCATGCGCCAGGCGTGCAAAACATTGATTTATTCTAAAGTTCATAGATAAACCAATTATTTTTCATGTGATATTGATGCTTCTTAAACGTGTTTAGTAAGACATATTATGGAAACAGGATTTTTTGCAACTTTGTGTTATATATTATGTCGAGAAAAGGTCGAATTTGAAGTCAGTTTTTGTCGGGAACTTAACGATTAGCCCTTAATAATATTTAAAATAGACACTTTTTATGTTATTGGAATTTGCTTAGGAATTTATAAAAGAATCATATACAAGGAATTTTGTGTATACACCCAGGGAGTTTCTCTTTTAAGTATACAAATCCCAATTACAGCGTATATACTTAAATCTTCTGATATTCGTAGTTTTTTAAAAGAGTCCAATTTGAAGCTTTAAATGAGTGTTTTCCACTCCCAGGCTAAGCATGAAGTAAAATTTCGAGTTTAGAAAAGCCCCGTGAAAATTTGTCTCGGGTCGCGCAGCGACCCGAGACAAATTTTCTGGGCTTTTCTAAACTCGAAATTTTACTTCATGCGCTACGCGTATAGAACACTAAAATATTGTGAAATTTATGTATATTTGAACCTCACTTGAAATCAGTGTTTTATACGCGTTGCGCATGAAGTAAAATTTCGAGTTTAGAAAAGCCCAGAAAATTTGTCTCGGGTCGCTGCGCGACCCTCGACAAATTTTCACGGGGCTTTTCTAAACTCGAAATTTTACTTCATGCTTAATCTGGGAGTGGAAAACACTCATTTAAGGCTTCAATTTAAACTCTTTTCAAAAACAACGAATATCTGAAGATTTACGGTGTATATAGTATTTTAAGATGTGCATACTTAAAAGAAAAACTTCCTGTATGATACCTTTTATATACAAGTAATAACATTATGATTTAGAAAAGAAAACACTTGGTTAAAATTTACCACGTTATCATCGATGAGAAACTTGTTCAAGATATAAGTAAAAACATTGTGCGAAGCGAGTATAATTCACAATGTTAATTGATCAAATTAAGTCTGCATCTTGCTTGATTCACACAACAGTTAAATTGGCATTTTCGATTGTATTTTCGTTTTTTTGGAATTTATTCTAAATCATAGCTTGGATATTTTGAATTTGATAAATGGGAAAAGGCGATTGATTAATTGAAATTAATTATACAGATATTTCTGTGTTAAATGAGGTGTACAAAATATTAGTTAAACTGATCAATGAACGGTTTCAAGATGATATTAGTCACCCAGATGCAAAACCAGCCGTATTTGTTTTGACAAATTTGTAGCAAAATGACAAAAACTGATTTTGCAGCGTCTTTTAGATAAGTTAAAATAGCACTCTGATAATGGCAAGTTGAGTTGCCGAAACTGCAGTCACGAAAATAAAAATATTGTGTCATACAAACAAAGTTAAAGTGTTTTATTTAATTTTATTAATGAGGTCAAGAACAATTATATAAAAGTAAGTAAATAGTTGACAGGTTTTGCAACTGAAAAATATGTTAGCTTTTGCAACCGAGAAATGTAGCAGGTTCTGTATTTGACAGAATGTTTCAAACTTAATTTTTAAAGGTTTAGGATGGGTTTTGAAGGTTAATTTATTTTTTAAATTTAAAGCTGAGACAAGTAGAATCCAGATATACTAAAACCTCAACATTAGAAAAAAAGTGTATGGCTGGTTTTGCATCTAGGCAACTCGTATGGAGCCGCTTTTGGAGGATTATCAATTAGGGTAGGTTGTTCAATTGTAGACCAGATACACGTTATATTACAAATGCAAGAAATGGGTAAAGGGCGTCGAATACCTACATATGCTGTATGATTTTAAATAGACATATGACACGATTAAAGGAAGATAAATCCTAATAATATTAAAACAATGAATATCAATGGAAAACTATACTGGCTTCAGAAACTAACATTAAGTAGCACCAAATACAAAACCTAGGTCGATGGATCGCTAACAGACAATTTTGAAGTTTCAAAAGGACTATTTGATTTAGTACTTGAGTCAATATACAGAGAAAATGAAATTCAAACAAAGAAAAGTATATTGAACAGGAGCCATCAAATGATTGCATATACCGATAACGTGGTAATCTGTTCACGCAATATCAATGAATTGACAGCAGTAACAAGGTTTGAAAAGGTAGCAAAAAATAGGGGTTTTGAAATCAGCTATAAAAAAACGAAATATATAAAGACAAGAACTAACCAGAAGCGAGGGAAGAAAAATACATTAATACTAGAAGAAGATCAAGTAGTAAAGACTGTAGAGATACAGAAAGTAGTTTCATCTATTTAGGGTCGCTAATAAGTGAAAATGGGGGAATTGATAAATAAATCAAGAACAGGATTACGAAAGGATCTGCATGCGCCGGGGCGCTCATAAGAGCACTAAGATCGAAAGCAATCGTAAGGGCGGCGAAGACAAGGATTTACAAAACAATAAAACCAAGAGTACCATATGATCTAAAAGTTTTATCCTCTAGAAGGGTATGGAATTATTTCTAAAAAATATTATGTTGGTAAAAAATTATTGAAACCAATTATAATTCTCACTGCAATTGTCACTGTAAATATTTTGCATTCAAAATACATACATATAAGCTGTTTTTTTAAGTATGACCAATCAAATGTGACATTTGAAGAATTTAGTGGTGTGATGCAGGTTCCACTCCCAGACTAAGCATGAAGTAAAATTTCGAGTTTAGAAAAGCCTGAAAATTTGGCTGGGTCGCGTAGCGCAGCGGAGCGACCAAGCCAAATCAGGCTTTTCTAAACTCGAAATTTTACTTCATGCGCCACGCGTATAAAACACTGATTTAAAGTGAAGTTCGAAATATACTGCTTAGTTCTGATCACATGTTCATTAATTTTACAAATGTGTATATGTGAAAGTATACTTTTTTGAAAATCTCTACATCGTGACAATTTATTTGACAAATTATGATTTTTTTGTCAAATTGATAATAATTTACGAACATCTCAAAACTTGATGTTTAAAATACCCTACTGTTAAAGCAGGACCGCAACTGTTCGCAGTAACTGCACCCTAAATTTGGCTGTATTAAGAAAATACAGAATTTACATAACCTTACCGTCGCGCGTCGAATGTATTACCAACTCATATTTAAATGCAACCAAAAGTAATGGCATGCTAGAGGATCAAACTTTTAGCTCATATGGTATTATTTGCGTGTGACACATGGATCGTAGCAAAAAAAATGGTGATGTGTCCATCATAGTACTTTCCCCCGTAAATAGCGTATTAAATCACTTTTAAAATATTTGTAGCATTATTATTTTCAAAATGTCTTCAACTTTTTGATAACTACAACTTTTATTTGAAACATTTTTCAATTGGATCAACACATACTGACACAAACCAATGACTAGATAAAAAACACTATTTATTCAATATCTAAAAAACTAGGGGTGCTATGACAAAAAGTGAAGATACAAAAAATCTTTAATATTTTATTACCTACAACTTTTATTTGAAACATTTTCCAATTGTATCAACACACACACTGACACAAATCAATGACTAGATAAAAAACACTATTTATTAAATATCCTAAAACTAAGAGTGCTATGACAAAAAGTGAGTCCACAAAAAATCTTTAGTATTTTATTTCCTACAACTTTTATTTGAAACATTTTTCAATTGTATCGACACATACACTGTCACACACCAATAACTAGATAAAACACACAACTTTTGAAATATCTCAAAAACTAAGAGTGCTATGACAAAAAGTAAGTGAACAATACATCTTTATTTTGTTATTATCTACAACTTTTATTTGAAAGAATTTTTTGTTTGATGAACATTTATTGAAAAAATCTGAAAAAACTGAAAAACGCTAAGAGTAAAGTACCACTTCCGGTTTTCCGATTTTTACCAAAAGCTTTTCAGTTCTTCCGATTGTAACAAAAAGCTTAAGTTTCAAGTTTCATCTCGATATCTTTAGCGGTTTTTGCGGTACAGCGCACACAGACACGCACACAGACACACACACAGACACACAGACAGACAGACAGACAGACAGACAGACTTTTTCAAAAATGGTCTTATTCGACTCAGGGGACCTCAAAACGGATATTTCCGCTAAAATTTTTGATTCGAAAATTTTCACGAAAACAATACTTTCCCTTTGTATTACATACGGGGGAAAGTAAAAAGCAGAAGAAAAACTAGATGTCGGGGAAAAGATAGATGCTTCAGAGGATAGTCGGTGGAATAAAAATGCAAGGTATGTGGAAAATGAACAATTAACGTAGCAGTTTTTTAGGGCAACTTGGTGGTGTAGTGGTTAGAGTGTTGTACTGCCACGCCACGGACCGGGGTTCAAATACCGGCCTAACAAGTTGTCTGCATTTATATAGGTTAGGATAAAAATGCCAAACACTCCGTCTTCTCGGATATGACGTTAAATGCATGTAGGACCCGTGTACTGCCTGGATGTTGCGTGCACGTTAAAGATCCCTACCGGTGGGTTGGAACTCCCACCGGGTTCGGCAAAATTCCCGGATAGCTGTAGACCTAATCTCCGGCGTCATGATTGGCTTTAGCAGCGGAAATAGATGACGTAAACCCCCCCCCCCCCCCAAAAAAAAAAACGTAGCAGTTCTGTATGAAAATGAAACCAATGGGAGAGCAAATCCCATCCCTTATTAACAATGGATTCGATAACATGATGCTTGACGTGGAGACGCGTTATTATGATGGATTTTTTTGTTTTTATGCAGGTTTTTTTATATTCGAGGTTGGTTCTTGCATCAATGACGATGATCATGTGCTATGATCTTTCACTTTCTACACGTTACCAAGTTTTTTAAAACGATAAACAATTGTTTTATAAACGAAAAGCAGCATTCGGATTGCTAAGCTTTTGTCTTTCTTCTTTCACTGCTGTCAATAGCGCCTTGTTAAAATTCGATAGCCTTCCACTCCTGATATGTCATTAAAGCTTATTTAGCTAGATTTAAAACGAGCAAACCACCACCGACATTGACTTTATCTAATTGTTTCTTTTACAAAAAGTTCGCTAAAATCGTGAAATAACTTACTTTATATCCTTTTTGGTCGCTCTCCTTTGGCATTTGGACAATATAGCAATTACTTAAATATTAAAAGTGATATTTTTAACGCAATCTACAACAAATGAGTCTTACAAAGACTAAATCAAACGCTCATTGAAACCACTACTTCCCGACGGATTGGATTACACAACAATTACTTAAATGCCAGATCCTATTTCTCAAGTTTAGTTGTTATTTTATTCTTTTAAACAATTTCTTTTAAATCAGATAAGATGAATTTAAACATCATACCGATATTCAGGCAGATTCTGTAAGCGAAAAGTAAAATTTAACGTATACGTTATGCTTTAACCTCACAACCTAAGTATACTTATTAATTATCAAACCCGCTTAGACTACGATGTCAAGGAAATTAAATTATTTTTTTTAACAAATTTAACACTTCACTTACAGAATCAGCCCTATTATTGTGATCTATTTGGAACTTCCCATTAAATCAGTGTTTAATTCGCTTTGCGCATGAAGTAAATTTTTCGGGCTTTCCTATACTTGAAATTGCACTTTATGTTTAATCAAGGAGTGTGAACATTTGATAAAAGTTTCATTCACAAATAGTATAAATAATATTGGCCCAAATTGAGTTTCTTGAGGAGGTTACGGAAACTGGTTTCGAAATGAAGCTACCTTTTCTTCTAACAATCAACAAATGAATTTAGAATTATAGACCATATAGGATTTTTAGTTTATGAATTTGATAATATGATATAAATTCAATTTTAACTTGTTGTATCTACACTTCTGTGGAATAAAATGAAACACACAAAATGTGTTATAGTTTAAAACGGGCGGGATGAGTTTCCTAGTTACGAAAATAAGTAAATATGTCAATGTCTTTAATGTTAAAAGGCTGCGTCATTTAGACAACAATTCAAAAATTCGAATTCCAACTAAAATAGAAGATGGTTTTTCTATTTCGGCTTTGTTGTATTCATTACGAGTGTTTTTTTTTTTCAAAAGGTCATAGTTTTTTTTAATAAAGGTGTTATTTTCAAGTTATGGTATTTTATCATTTATTGAAACTGCTGCTAGGCAAATAACACAGACCTGAATTGTACAACTAGAATATTGTGAAATATAGTTATAAGACTTGTGCTTAATTTTATTGCACAAAAGTGTACATCAATTTTATACATACAAATTTACATACATTTTTAACGTGTTTTGTTATTGTCTTTTTCTCTTCTCTTTACTTTAAATATGTGTTTATTTATCTTTACACTAACATTATTTATTACTCATCTTAGATCTAGTTTTATGTAAAATAGCAAAGTGTTGAAACACCCAGTATAGCATTACAAAGATAAGTAAACGTGTATTGTACAATATTTATTATACTTATATTTTAACTTGTTTCATGTAGTTTTTATTTTTGTTCATATTTTAACAACTTTGTGAATTTATCTTTATATTCTTGTACGACTTATGTAAGACGTCTATAATTTCTATATCGGCAAACTTTTCAAATGAACAAGTTAAATTTTATATTTATATTTCCAATTAATTTTCGACTGACTTCATTTAGTTTCATTTAATTTAAAAACAAACTATCTGCATTTTTAAAATACATAAATGTTTGTCAACTTTATGTAACCCTAATGCCCGGTATTATAAAACATTTTATTTCCTAAATAAAATTTACTTTAGGAATAAATTAATTTATTCCAAATATTTCGGTATTATAAACACAAAATAACTTTATTTGGCTAATAAATCTCCCCAGTAAATTATTTGTTTGTTTTTCTGCCAAGTACATTTCGTTCTCTAAATAATTTGACAGTTAAAAGTCAAAAGTGTATTATATTATTATAATTACTTTAGATTCTACTACTTGTGTTTATTAATTTCATTACGGTTATCATGTCTACCATATCATCCGTGTCAGATTTAAGTTCGCTCATAGTATCTTCCCTAACAGTGATTAATTCGAACCACAAGACATTCTAAGGAGTCGAAGACCTAGAGTTTTTCAAATTAGTTCGATTTAAAGTTTTAAACGAGTGTTTTCCACTCCCAGACTAAGCATGAAGTAAAATTTGGAGTTTTTGGTTTGGTCGCGTAGCGCGAAGCGCTACGCGATTAAACCAAATTTTCAGGCTTTTCAAAACTCGAAAGTTTACATCATGCGCCACGCGTATTTAACACTGAAAACACTGAAATATTGTGAACAAGTGAACTTCACTTGAAATCAGTGTCTTTTACGCGTGGCGCATGAAGTAAAATTTCGAGTTTAGAAAAGCCTGAAAATTTGGTTTGGCCGCTCCGCGCTTCGCGCTACCCGACCAAACCAAATTTTCAGGCTTTTCTAAACTCGAAATTTTACTTCATGCTTAGCCTGGGAGTGGAAAACACTCGTTTAAGTCTTTTATAATTTCCAATAAGCTTTCTTTTTCTTGTTCTGTGTAATTCTGTCATATTTCACGGTTATTCTGCACAATTATAAGGAATTATACTAAATTTCCAATTTGATTGACAATTTAGTTTGAAATATTGACAATTCAATTTAACAAATTGGTGGTTCCAGCTATGGCCACAATGAAAATGTATAATTTCGGTCTGTAATCTACTAATTAAATTATTTATTTCTAGAATTGCTATTTATTTGATAGGTTTGCTTTATAATACGCAATTTTATATGTCCATTAGTTTACTAGGTAAATAAATTTACTCCACAAATAGTTATCTAATGATTTACTAATCATTTATAATACCGGGCATAACTTTAATATTAGTATTGTGTCTTTTTAAGGTTAAACAAGTGTTACTGGATATGTCGATTTGGTAAGCTCATTGGCAAAGATGTTTTTAAATGGCGACTTGTTGTTTTTTTTTGTCTATTGACTATTGTGTGTATGGATATAATTGACTGTTTTTTGGAGAAAACATTTTTTCTTTCATTTAAATTTAATTTTGTTAATCAATGCTGAAACATTGTATTCAACATACAGAGACTGATCTGTTTTCTTGATAAAATAAAAATAATTTAATTTAATTTAGATTTTGATAAAACTTGCAGACAATCCTTACATCAGTTACAGAATTCTAAAATTTTACTAACATCTTCGAGTTTAGTTTAAGATATATAAAAACCAGTTGAGATATTTAAGTTTTCCTTGATGCATGCTAATATGTAATAAATTAGATGTACATTCAGTAAATTTTATGATCTGTTGCTTTGTACATATTTTGTCCTTATTGACTATTTCATCTGAACTGCAGTTATTATTATTTTTTTAGAAAAAAACTAGTAATTTTTTAATTTTCTAAGTAATAAAGTTAAAAATTATATAATCTGCCGAATTTTCCACATTTTAAAAACATTGCTAAATTTCATGATTTTCTCTTTATAATATTTAAACAATAACACGATATTTTAAAATCCTAGTTAAGATATTTAAAGTCTGTATAAACTATACATTAAAAAATGCCTTTATTATATAATACAGCGAATTTTTCTTTTCTTTTCTTTTTAAGTATACATATGCATACGCTTTTTTTAAAAGAGTTCAATTTAAATCTTTAAACGAGTGTTTTCCACTCCTGAAGCAAAATTTCAGGCTTTTCTAAACTCGAAATTTAACTTAATCACTGAAAACACTGAATTATTGTAAACAAAGATTTACAGCATTTAATTGGGATATGTATACTTAAAAGAAAAACTCTCTGTATGTGTATGTACCCTTAGACATACAACACGCAGTGAAGGCTAAGTCGAGTAGCAATTGTCACTTCTATAATATTGATTTGGATTTCTTGAAAACAAATTAAAAAAAAACTCTCGTTCGAGAGTCCAAACATTTTGTGTTTGATTTGATTTTCTTGAAAACTACTTTTAATGTTGAAACATTACTTATTAGACAGTATAAAAATTTAGTTGAGTGAATGTTTTGAACGTTCTAGTATATGATTTCTTTGCAATTCTTTCGCAATTCTACAATACAAAACAAAAAAGATAAACATTTGGGCGAATGCACCGCGACACATCCACAATCTAAACCACCATGAATTAAATAATAGATCATCTTGTACATTTAAGGGCACCATAAAATGCATACAATGCCAAAATTGATTTCGGGTTCAAAGAGCGCCGAATCTGGCACGGCTATTGTTTACTCGTTACCGCCCCGAATATCGTTGTTATTGTTTACTCGCACACGACAAACAACAGATCGGTTTCCATTTGTGTCAACAAGAAAACGACGAGCACATTCCTCGGGAGTACGTTCTTCTCATTCTTCTAATGTTTGGTGTGTTTGACACCACAATCTCGTCGAGTTTGTTCTAGACAAGACTCGGTACATACCGGACATGTAATCAATTGTTTGTCCAGTGCTGCTGTTATCGTTTGTTTTTAATCGGGATACCTATTGGAGTCGGTTTAATGTTTGAGTGTAAATAAGTTGATTAAGAAAAACATAATAAGTGAATTCTGTGCACATAAATTAAATTGCTGCCAATATTTTATCATAAACTACATGTAAATTTAGGCCTAAAATCATTGCAACCGGGTTTTTTAATTTCCTATTTTTTTAAATTTTGCATAAACTAAATTACTTTAATGAGATCTGAAATCATTGTATCAATTTATTGCTTTCATAAATCAAGATTCCAATTAGATAAAGAAAACCACTTACTTTTTTAACTTTATATGAGTCCAGTTACAAAAGAATGAAATATTATATATTAAATTTGTTTTAAATCTGAAATTCTAACAAATGTCTCCACTCCTTAATTAACCCATTAAGGACCGTTATTGTTTTGGTATTAAATTACTAAATAGGTTAATTTGATACACTATATTATTGGACCAGACTTGAGAATATGTGGAGAAAAATGTAAATGTTTTCTTATTTAGATATTTCGATTATTACTAATTTAAAAAAAATGTTTTCAGTGTGTTTTTAACTTCACAATCATTCAGTGTTTTATACGCGTGGCGCATGAAGTAAAATTTCGAGTTTAGAAAAGCCTGAAAATTTGGTTTGGTCGCTGCGCTTCGCGAAGCGACCAAACCAAATTTTCAGGCTTTTCTAAACTCGAAATTTTACTTCATGCTTAATCTGGAAGTGGAAACACTCGTTTAAAACTTCAAATTAAACTTTTTCTATCAAATCGATGAATGCCTGATAATGTACAGCAACAACACCCCTAGTATGGTGTTAAACCCGGCGATCGCGATGGTGAGATTATGTGAAAAATAATTTATTTTTCAGTATGATTGGTGAAAAATATTGTTGTTTGATCTGCAATTTGTTGCTATGCTGAAAAAAATGCAACATTGAGCGAAATATTCGATCTTTGCACGGACAATAAGACGAGGATCTACCAAAGAAATGCGAAATACGAAAATTTAAGATATTAAGAGTCGTTATTGCCTTGTTAAACGGTGCCATTTACTAGCAAAGGGCCAAAGGCAAAAAAACCGATAGTTACTAATGTTAATCTTCTATTGCTGCAGCGGAATCCTATTTTCCGATTTTAAAAATAAAAAGGATACTTTTAAAAATAATGCTGTTCCAAGACAAGAATATATTTTTGCACCATTTAAAAGTTGTTTGTACCTTATACATGATGGTTTATAATTTTCCAAACAAGATTAACTTAAAATATTACGATGATTTTACTAAATCTTAATTTTGAAACGATTTTTCACAAAAAAAAAACACTTAAGATATTGCAACCCCGACTTCAGGATCGTAAAACATGTTTATTCCTAAGGAAATAATTAATGTTCATTCCTAAGAAAATAATTAATGTTTTTTTTTTATAATTTTCCGAACAAGAAAAATCATCAGATTTCTAGGAAATTTAATGATTTTTCTACTAAAATCTCAAATTTGATAAGAAATTTCAGAAAAAACGGTTGAGATATTGTAACCCCAACTTTAAGTTCTTCAATCTTTATTTATTTTAAAGCGAACTTAGTGCTTTCGACGTTGGTTCAATAATTCATGATTGTTTTATAATTTTGTATACAAGATCACCTCAAAATATAACAAAGTTTTCACTAAATCTCAACTTTGACACGATTTTTCCGAAAAACTACTTAAGATATTTTAACCTCAATTTCAGAATCTTAAAGCGTGTTTATTTCTAAGCAAAATTGGAACTTCTAACGTTGATTTAATAATTTATAATTTTCTTATAATTTCACAAACAAAATTACCTCAAATTCTAACGAAGTTTTCAATAAATCATAACTTTGACACGAGTTTACCGAAAAACTAGTTGAGATATTTTAACCCCACTTACAGAATCTTAATACGTGTTTATTTCTAAGCATAATTGAAGCTTCTGCCATTGATTTAAGAATTTATAATTTCCTTATAATTTCCCAAACAAGATTACCTCAAAATCTCACGATGTTTTCACTCAATCTTAACTTTAACACGATTTTTCCAACAAATAATTGAGATATTTTAACCTTACTTTTAGAATCCTAATGCGTGTTTGTTTCTAAGCAGAATTAAAGCTTTTGACGTTGATTTCATAATTTATAATTTTATTATAATTTTCCAAACAACATTACCTCAAAATCTAACGATGATTTCACTAAATCTCAACTTTGACACGATTTTTCCGAAAAACTAGTTGAGATATTTTAACCCCACTTACAGAATCTTAAAGCGTGTCTATTTGTAAGCAAAATTGAAGCTATTGGCGTTGATTTCATAATTTCTAATTTTTTTGTAATTTCCCAAACGAGATTACCTCAAAATCTTACGACTATTCGTATTTATATCACGATTTAATTTTTTAGCCCTGCATCGTCTCTGAACAGTGGTTAATTTGAAGTTTTGAACGAGTGTTTCCACTCCCAGGTTAAGCATGAAGTAAAATTTCGAGTTTAGCGTATATTTCTAACTTCACAATATGTTCAGTGACTTATACGCGTGGCGCATGAAGTAAAATTTCGAGTTTAGAAAAGCTAGAAAATTTGGTTATACCAAATTTTCTGGCTTTTCTAAACTCGAAATTTTACTTCATGCGCCCCGCGTATAAGTCACTGAACATATTGTGAAGTTAGAAATATACGCTTATGTTTAATTAATCTTAGCCAATTTCGTGCTACCAAAATTCAAACAATTTACAATAAATTCTAAGGTGAATTTAAAAGAAAAAGTGTCTGTATTTACTACTATAATAAGTCATTTATAGAAATTATAAAACTAAGGGCAGAATTTTACCTAAAATAAACTTTTAGAGTTAACCCTATAATTTCTCGGCCGTTAATGGATTAAACATGAGGTAAAATTTCGAGTTTAGAAAAGCCTAATTGCTTATTCAAGGGGTGAAAACTCTTGGTTAAAGTAAGGTGGCGTTTCGACATTAAATCCTATTAATTTTCCATGCATTTAACTACTTTTATCGCTAGAACAACGATATTGTGATTTAATGGAAATGTATTGATATATTGGCAATCATTCACAAATTTACCAAATTACCGCTAATTGAAAAAGTAAATTTACAATCCCAAGCAAAAACTTACTGAGAATCATCTCTGTCCAATTCCTGCCAGAAAACACTTTTAAATTTACATTTGTATTGTTTATCTATTTGATCATTTCCTTGAGTGCACATTTTTTAATCTTATTTATTATACAAACTCGCATATGCAGTGTGAACTGTGTACCATAAAAAATAAATCTATTTTTCTCGCACAGAGACTCGTGCATAACATTTCCATTTTATCATGAAATGTGTTTATTAAAGATCCTATGTGGCCTATTTATTGGATTCGATTTCAGCTCTCCTCTCAGACACTCAGACCAATCTGTTTACCAGATCGACCACTGACAAAGAAAAAACGAGGAAGAAATTCCATTGCATAATTAATAGCACCGCACACATTAAACAACAACTATATTTAATTATTTATTTATTCAGTGGGATAGGAAAATTTCTCTTTTGCGAAAAGATAGCAACGTATCATTTCCTAGAAAGAAGATTTTCTATTTTTAACATGATTGTTCAGAAAAAAATAATTCTGAGAGAAATTAACATCTATTTGCCTCTATCGACAGTTAGACGCACCCTATTAAAAAAATATGTACTGAACGAAAGAAGTATAACAGGTGGGTTTAAAATAATGAATATTATTAATTTATTGAAAACATAATCATAGTAACAAAACAAATGCAATATATAATAAACTTAATCAAAATGTACATCTTTTAAGAAGACGAAAACATTATTAGAAGATTGAAAAAGGTTCATCTTCTTCAATTTTTCTCAACTTTAAACGAACCTTGCCAAATATGTTCTGGATGACGGTTGCAACGGTTTTCGCATTTTGTTTCGCAATTTCTTGCTTAAGATTGGAGGTCTAGGGAGCGCTTTTGCAGACAGACTTGCTTCCCATCTCTTGATAATGCGATAAATAGAGGAAATTGGTATTATCTCGTCTCTTAAAATATCTATAACTTCATTTTTGGGTTTTTTGTTTAAGTAAAACATACATTTATTCACGCAGATGTTCTTTAGATTCCATGTCTAGGGGGGCGCCAAATTGTGCCTGATATAAAAAATCTTATGGCGAATATCTTTAATACAACAAAGATAAAACCACCATAGGAGTAACCACACAGTGGTCGATTTTCAATTTGAACTGTACATTTCGCCAGTAATGAAGTGTTTAGAAAAACATTCATTCCTATGAAGATCATTAATAAAATGACCAAAAAGTGAGCAGGTAAAATTATAATCGCCACAACCCCTTCTCCCGGTAATTACAAGTTCTTAAACATTACCCTATTGCGACGCCGCTCATTAGTTGATTGAATGTGCTGAGAAGTGTACGTTTCATATATTTATTATTCGGTTGTGTTAAGTGAAATTTTAAAAACAACGATGGATATACGTCCCTCTGGTATGTATTTATTACTTATGAACATTTATTTTTGTATATGGTTATACAACATAAACAAATATTAACGCAAATTCGAGAGACAATTTTTGATTGAAATGTTATATTATTGAACTTTGATGGAGCAAAAGTATATTAAATACACGTCAGTATACGACAGGGTTACTTTTAATGAATAATATAACTATTTAGCTTAATATATAAACAAGAAGTATATGCAGCCCCTTGCATCCGTACATGATATATATTTTTTTAGATAGCGTAACCGTTCGCCGAAGCGTTCACTATTTGCCGCGCTGAACATTCACTGAAAGGAAATAACAACGCCGTGAAGAAATTTATCATGGATTTGATGAATGTCGATATTAAAGAAGATAAACAAAATCTTGATGTATTAAAACAACAAATACGAGTTTTAAATCCAGTTTAACATTGAGAAGGCAAAAAGTGCACAGAGTATTTTTAAGATTTGAAATTAAATACTCAGAGTGGCTAAATGAAACAGAGACATTCTCTCTGCCCAATACATCAAATGAACCTCAACCTGGCCCATCTTCTAGAGGGTCGTATAAAAAATGTAGTGAACTAACAAATTATTCACAAAAAGAAAAATATTCCATTAATAAAAAATTACTACGAAGCAGAGATCGCGTTCGCTACCGAGGTCAGTTTACGTTCGTCTGGAATGCGGGACAGTGCACAAATCGTACATGAAGTTACAGCACATTCTCAAACAAGAGGTTCGAAGATTAAACAGGGCTGAAAATCACCGAAACAAGAAATTATAAAATATACACCAGAAGAAGATTTGGCATTATACAAAATCTACATATAAATTAATGCAGTATGGAGCTAATGTACTCTATGCAAATATTTACCAAATATTTTCCTTCAGAAAATAGTATTTCATATACCAAAACTTCTGCAGAAGTTACTTTGCAAGCACTGGCCGATCATAAAAGTCAAAATTTAGTAATTTCTCTTAAAATTTGGTTGCAAGTGATGAAGTTGAAAACGAATTTACAATTATTTACAAATGGTGTGCTGTAATGGTAGTTCTGCGCATTCATTATATAAGCAACATTTCTCTGAGAACGAGTCTTCAACAGATGAATACTTATTTTCTGCGAGCCTAGTGCCTCATCAAATGACATCCTTAAAAAAACGGCACTATTATATGGCACAATTCAAAACCTTCTTCTAGTAGATTATTTTTAGAAAGAAATCAAAAGAGCTCGTAAATACAGTAGTGAATGATATTGAAAATCAAACGAAAAACATTTCGTCAACGCATTAAGACTTTTGTTGCACAAATAATGATTATACACACATTTCAAATGTCTATGATTAATGACAAAACTTATATCACAGTAACAGATACCGCATGTATGTGGAGCTACTCCTAAAGGATTGTTAGTAGATGTAGATCAACCTAATTTTGGTACAACAAATGATGGTAATACGGCCAGTCGATTGTTTGACGAATATAAGATAACGTCTGAAATTACTGGTTTAAATGAAGCATTTCTGAAAAGAATTAAAACCATTTTACAAGTAATTTCTTAAAGAGAAGTCATAAATATAGAAGCTTTTAGACTGTATTTAGATGAAACATCAGAAATGTATGTTAAATTATATCTGTAGTACTAGATGTCCACTAGTTTACACCGAATTTTAATTCACGGAGCGGATATATTTTTCCCGTTTACAAACCATTACAGACCAATTTCATGCATTAATGTATTCTTCTGATCCGTTTATTTCCAATCGAAAAAGAACCAATTAAAATTAATAAATTTTACGAAAAGGTTATTAAATTGTTACTCATTCATGATGTATCGGGGAATTCAGACTCTGATACTGATGGTGAATAGGTTGGATAAATATATGCAAGATGTACCTAAGATTCTGGAATGTATTGTACTTACGATATTTATGATTGTATATTATACATATATTTTTGTGTAAATAATTTTGTGAAAATATAATTATACAGGGTGTCCCTTTAGTGCGTTCTCAGAGGATATCTCGGCTTACGTTAAAGATAAAAAAATAGATCGTTATCAAAGTTGCTTGGTTTTAATAGCTGCATAACCTAAAAGTAGTTTTATTTGTACAAGATGAGGCATAAAGACAGTAGAGGATGCAATTAGCTTATTTTAAACGGATCACCCTATGTATTATTTGGATTTTGTATTCCTCATAAAAATTGCGTGTCATTTTATTAAAAACATTCGGTCTAAATCATACCGTTTAGGAGTTATTTGACGATTGCAGTGGTTTTGTAAACCTCTGAACGTAAATAAAATAGAGTTGCAATTTTTGCCATTTTTGAGAATAGAGGGCACTATAGGCTACACTATAAAGTTCTTGCTCTTAAGTTACTTGGCTACGAAATAAAAATAGTCGAATTTATATATGTTCAATCAAGGGTAACTTGATTTCTAAATAGAACCATATAATTTTTTAATAATAATTGCCTCAAAATTTAATTCTCTATCCATTAGGTTTATCATTTTTATCCGTAACTTTTAATTTTTTTATATAATTATATTACATCTACAGATTTAAATGATATAAAAAAATGATATAAGCAATTTTACAGTACAGCCAATAGCGCCCTCTACTCTTAAGAGAATGGCTAAAACTGCAACTCAATATCTTATTTAGTTTCAGAGATATTTTAAGTCTTTAAATATAAAATAACTCCGAAACGATGCGACTTAGACCAAATGTTTTTAATAAAATGATATCCCATTATTATGAGGAATTCATAAGCCAAATAATATACAAGGTGATTAATTTGAAATAAGCGAGTTGCATCTGCTACTGTTTTTATAGTGCACTCTGTATATATAAAAATATTTTCAGGTTATGCAGCTTTTAAAACCAAGCAATGTTTGTGACGAAACTTTTTTTGCATCTTTAACATGAGCCGAGATATCACCTGTATATTTTAATACAATGTTTCTATTGCATGCCTTTGCAGACTCCTAATCGATTTTCCTCAGTTAGATACATTTAATTTTTCTGATAATTTTTGCAATAAGTTTTAAAAGTATATCATTTTTGAATAGAGAATAAAAAGACCTTTCAAATGAGGTATCACAAGCCCCTACTTCCAATTGAAAAATTTGGGGGTTGCAGCTGTTACTTGCAGGAGGTTGAGTCTAGGGATGACATTTTTAGGTTGCTAAAACAGACGTATCTCAAAATGTTTGTAAATATGCACAATTATTAAGATACTGAATTTATTCCACCCTGTATAAAACTAATGGGGTGCGTAGTTATATTATTTTTTATATTTTTATCCTAGGAAGAAATATTTATAACATTTGTATCAACTATTTAGCAAAGGAAATATGAAAATTAAAATGTACTAATAGGGGTTGGATTAAGGGTAGATAATTACCCCATAACATAAATGACAACAAAACATGTAAGAATAAACACATATCTTTCATCTAGAATGAGTTTTAGTCGAATTTAATAAAAAAATAACGAAATGTTCAGTTAAATATGAAAATCGACCAAGAAATCATCGAGCAAAAATATGTACATGTTTTTAGAAGTTTTCAAATAAATTAAAAGTGTTTCCAATCCTTGATAAAAGCAAATTTGCAGGCCTTTCTAAACTCGAAATTTTACTTCATGCGTTAGGCGTATTAATCACTAATATATTGTTAAATTTAAAATATTATTGTTTATCGGTATAGTTTACATCCTGCATTAGCAGTTTATTTTTAATACTGAATTGGATTATTTTTAATTTCACAATATTTCAGTGTTTTATACGCGTTGCGTATAAAGTAAAAATTCGAGTTTAGAAAAGCCTGAACATTTTCAGGCTTTTAGAAACTCGAAATTTTACTTCATGCTTAATCAAGGAGTGGAGATACTCATTCGAAAATACAAATTGAACGTTAAAAAAAAAAACAATTAATGCCTGCAATTTTACAGCGCATAGGGGCGTGCTGGCCCCCTTAAAAAAGAGGCTGGATAAAAAATTCCATTTATCGAAAATTAATAAATAATTTCACGTTTTAAAAATGAAAATGAAAATCTAGGATTGATTCCACATAAGATAGAAATTCAAAAGGTCTATCTTCATAACATTTCGCAGCGTTTTTTTAGCTCCAAAAATTGAACAAAAATTTAAAATGCAATGAACTGGGGATTTTGATAAAAAAATTACATAGAATGTTAAGATAAGAAATGCACATACATCGCTTTTATGTTAAAAGAAAATAATCGGCTGGCTGTAAATAAAATTACAGAAGCTCAAAGTTGACTGAAATTGTTTATAGTTCCAGAAAATTGTTTGTTCTGTTAGAAAAATATTTTAAAAAACCTGGAGGAGAACGCTCCAGGTTCTTTTAAATATTGAGACTCTCGCATACAGGTTATACGTGAACATAATTATAGAGTAATTAAACTTATTTTCGTGGTTAGGTTAAAAAACAAAATTGCTACAGTAAAAAGTGCTGTATTTATTGTCCTGAACTTTTATTGGGACGATTTTTTGATTGAGTCAATAATAAAAGAAATAGTGCGAAAACAAAAAGGTATTAGGATGAGAGTTGTTTAAAACAAATTTTAAATATAAAAAAAACTATATTTTGCTAAGAGGAATCTCCCACTTTCGATTTCCAAAACTTAGCTAAATGTTGATACAGATCTAAAATTTTTTTGTAGACTTTTTCCTAAGTCTCAATGGGTGTTAACTGGCATACAGGCAGACAGACACACACACGAGCATAATTCCAGAAACACGTTTCTCGGACTTAGGGAGACCCAAAATATGAAAATCCATTAAAATCTCATGGTCGATGTTTGTACTTTTTTTCAGATAAACATACATTATTTTATTATCGAAAATAAAAAAAAACAATTGATTGATTACATATTAATAGAATTACAGAACCTCAAACAATGTATTCGTTTAAAAATAATAAGTAAAAATCCAGTGAATCAAGTATGTTGATAAAAATGACAGTTATTCTTAAGAAAAGACAGAATTTGTTAAACGTTGAAAATAAACAAACGTAAAAAATATTGACAAAAGTTAATAAGTTAAATTCGAAAAGTAAATTTATGTATTCTTTAACAGAACTATAAAAACTCATCTAAACGTGTGGTTTATATGAGTATTGTTAATGTTATTAGGAGAAAAGATTGAACTTATTTTTAATCATAAATTAAAAATTGAGTTTGAAATATCCGCTAAAAAAACTGATGAGAAAATATAAGATATTATATATAAAGATTAGTAAAAATACTGATACGATCCAATTTCATGAATATCACTGGATTTGTTGAAGGGAAAAATAAGCTTTAGTTTGTTGCTGAAGTCAACTAAAATTACATAAACAAGTTTGGAAATAAACAAAATCAGTAGCGTTAAATTTCGGGCCTCCCTTTTTAGAGATTTGTTTCGCTCTGACATGAAAAATTGGTCTCACTGTGTGGACATAATGTTAAAGACACTTAATGACTTTTACCTCATTACCCGACTATTTCTTGGAGTACTCTTAATGTTAAACAAATTCTGTATGTAAATACATTTAAAAATTATCGCCATCTATTGCTCAGCACTGGATCGGAATCACACTGCTGAAGTCCAAACAAGACTGTGAAAACTCTGTGTCGAAATAATGACAATTACAGTTTGGTTATTTAATGAAAATCGCTCTCTTTTCAAAAATTATTTTCTGAACGAATTTCTTATCATCCTTTTAAGGATTGGGAATGGAAAGATGAATATGTCTCTTGTTTCGAGGAAATAATTTCTCATCGAATTTCGGGAATAAGTTTTACTACGAGCTGCGAAAGAACACGTGTCTTGGACATTTCTCGTGATTTTCTGCGAACTTGGACCGACGTCAGGCGTCGTTGGAGCGTCTGTCGTGGGCGACGCGCAAATATCAATGAAACTACGAAAACAATACGCAAGCCACACACGCGAAAAATGGGTTACATGTTTTTCAAAAATAGCAAAAATCCTACAACGTATCCATTCAAAACAAATAATATTGTAGAATAGTGGGGATATTTACTTAAGTTTAATATGTAATTACAACTGTTTGTTAGTTATAAAACAAAAGGATATAAATTTTTACTTTATATAAAAATTGTTGGAATATACGATTAATCTAAATTAGGACCTTAATTCAAAACATATGAAAAATCAATCAATTGCTGAATATACTTGAATTGAGTTATCCACACTATCCTACTGCAATATCTATATATAGAATTCATTGCTAAATACACTGGAAATTACTTAGTTCATATTGATAAAAAAAATCTAGTGCAGTTTTCACATCTTGATTTTTTGTAAACAAAATAAAGTGTACACGAATAAAATTGTTCTCGCCGTTATATCAGACTTTTTTAAATTCGAAACATTTACTTCATACTTCCAAGAGAAGTGTGAAACACACGTTTTTGAAGACTGAATGCTAAAAACGGAAGAAAAAGTATATGTAGAAAAGTGTTGTGGAAAAAGTAAAAACACTTGTTTTCTTTCACATTAATAAAAATAAGTAGCACAACAAGTATCAAGTATACCCAGCAAACTATATCATATAATATATGCATAATATTTATGTAAAATCTTTAATTTAATTTATACGTAAAATATCCATAAATCTTCAATAATATATCTATAATATTATTATACTTCTATTGTAATGTATCGTTTAGTTTTCTATGTTAATATACATTAGTTGGTTTATTAAAAACATTCAATTTGATGCCTTTAACGAGTGTTTCTAATCCCAGATTATGCATAAAGTAAAATTTCGAGTCTAGAAAATCCTGAACGTTTGGATCCAATTCCCAATTCAGGCTTATCTAAACTCGAAATTTTACAAGAAATCAGTGTTTTATACGCGTGACGCATGAAGTAAAATTTCGAGTTTAGTAGACCAAACCAAATTTTAAGGCTTTTCTAAACTCCAAATTTTAATTCATGCTCAACCTGGGAGTGGAAAACACTCGTTTAAAGCTTAAAATTAAACTCTTTAAAAAAAACAAATATATAAAAATTTAGAGCACATAATTGAGATATGTATACTTAAAAGAAAAACTCCCTTTTTATTATACGTGTATTTGCTGTATAAGTTTTCGTATTTTTGAGAAATACTAAATTATAAGTTCAATCAGTTTTGGTATTTTTAAACTTCGTAGAAATGTTAAATTTTAAAATAAATTGACCATTTGTTAATAATATGTATCATCTAATTTTGTTGTTTAGTCTCCATATTTTTTTCCATGGCTTGATATTTGCTCAAGAATTCGTTCCGATAAACAATTCGATGAATCGTTCCTTATTTATAGGAATGGATTCCAGAATGGGTGTTTTTGCATCGTTGACATTTGTCTTTTGTCCCCTCCATACCTAAAATGTTAAAGCTGAAAATATTAAATCCCGAAGTTACAAACAAAATAGTTAGACTTTGTAGACTTTATAAAAATCTTCAACATTTTGCTTACTTACTTAAAATTTTAAAGCTGATAATATTAAACAACTGAAATTACAAATAACATAGTAAACATACAAATCTACAACATGAATTCGAAAATATTTGCTTACCCTTTTACTTTGCAAAACTTTAAATATGATATTACGATAATATTCGTATAAACAGCAAACAGTAAGTCTTAAATAATATACTGTTTTTATAAAATATTCACACATTTTTAAGAGCACGATTTGTAAAAAATTGTATTAAAATTATCTTTGGGCAATGTAAACTCGAATTCATTAATAAATATTTGCATGTTTTAAGAACATTACCACAAATAAAATAGTTAGACACTGTAAACATGAACTTGGACTAAAACCTATTTGTATAAATTATCATGTATTGGATCCTTCTGTTTAAGGTAATGGTAGTTTACTTTTCACAGCCCACAGCCCCGAAGAGGCCCGCCGAATCTCAAGGCTCAAGCAAAGCCGGGAAGGAGGCAAATAAAAAAAGCAACGTCTCATCCGAAGATCAGACCACAGAGACGGGGGCACCAATGGAGGGGGCCGGATCCGAGGATGAGATGCCACAGAGTACCCCTCTTCAACAATAAGAGGGAGATTAGGGTCCTGCGGGCGAACCTCCAGCACGCAAAAGTCGCATCGGCAACGCTGTGCAGGAAATTCGATAAAGAAGGCATCGCCCTCCTACAGGAACCCTGGTTATTTCGAGGGAATGTAGCAGGCCTAGCGCCACAACATTCCCAGATAAGTTACAGCCCAAACGCCGTAAGGCCAAGGGCGTGCATAATTCATAGCAATAGGGTAAAGTTTACACTAATACCGTGGTTATGCACGGATGATGTAGTTACAGGTATAACAACAGCCATGACGGAGGATGGAGAAAAGAGCTGGATGACCTGCTCCGCCTACTTCCCAGGAGATGAGAAGGCCTGTCCTCCGCGCATACTAAGCGATATAGTTGCATACTGCGCGGAGAAGGCATACCAGCTCATCATAGGATGTGACGCTAACGCACACCACACAGTCTGGGGCAGCTCGGACATCAACAAACGAGGTGAGTATCTTTTAAACTTTATCTCTGCGGAAGGGCTTATAATAGCCAACATAGGCAACAAGCCTACTTTCACCACAAAAACCCGCAAAGAAGTACTGGATTTGACAGTCTGTACCGGAAAAGTGAGTGATGTTATAGTGAATTGGCATGTGTCAGAAGAGCCCTCATGCTCAGACCACAGGCAAATCCGCTTCGACCTGGACACATCTCTCACAGACGGTAAGTATAGAAACCCCAGCGAGACAAACTGGGAAGGATATAAAGAATCCCTCAGGGCGACCCTCCGGGGAGGAACAGCACCAGTGAGTGAGGTAGAACTAGTAGTGGAACAAGTAAATGACGCCATCAAGGCGGCATACTTGGAAAACTGCCCGGAAAAAACAACCCGACACAGGGGTTACCGTACAATCTGGTGGAACAAGAACCTTGGAAAACTAAGAGCCCAGGTTCGAAGGCTATTTAATAGGGCCAAAACCACACAGAGTTGGGACACCTATAAGGAAAAGCTTACGCAGTACAACAAAGAAATCCGAAAAGCCAAAAAAGACTCGTGGAGGTAGTTCTGCGAGGAGTTAATCGACACTCCGACATGTTCGAGAATCCACAAAGTCCTGGCAAAGGATGGAAGTGCTGCAAAAGAGGTAGGTTTCGTCAGAAAATCTGACGGGACTTATACTGAAACAAAGGAGGAAAGTCTCAAGGAATTACTAAAGTCCACTTTCCAGCCTCAACAATCCTGTCAGGGGAGATCATACGCGAAAATCCCGGCCAAAGGCAAAAAAAGCCAGACCGAAATGATTGGAGGTTAGCCACAGACCAAGCAGAATCAGATGGGCCATAAGCAGGTTCCAACCTTGTAAGTCCGCTGGGATGGATGGGATCTATCCCATCCTGCTACAGAAGGGCATAGAGGAACTGGTGCCGCATCTAACAAAGATCTTCAAAGCCTGTCTGGCATGGGGACACGTACCAAAGGCGTGGCAAAGTGTAAAGGTAATCTACCTGCCTAAGGTAGGTAGAATAGCAGATCTAACACCGAAGTCTTACAGACCCATTAGCCTCTCTTCATTCCTACTGAAAACAATGGAGAGACTGGTCGACAGATACCTACGGGACGAGATACTGGGGAAAGATCCCCTCAGTAACCGTCAGTACGCTTACCAGCCAGGAAAATCCACGGACTCGGCACTGGACGACCTAAACAGGCTCATCACAAAGTCAGTGGAGGACAAAGAGATAGCTATGGTCACATTTCTAGATATAGAAGGGGCGTTCAACAATGTCACAACCAACTCGCTTATAGAGGCACAGGCAAGAAAAGGCGTCCCGCCAAGTCTCTACCAATGGATAAGGGCTAGCCTAGAGAAAAGGACAATTACATCCACTCTAGGATGATTTGGCCATAGTCATCAGAGGCCGGTTCGCAGGAGTTATCTCACAACGAACACAAAGGGCCCTAAACATAGTAGAAAACTGGTGTTGAAGGGAACGACTGACGGCCAATCCCGAAAAAACACAGATTGTCGTGTTCACAAAAAGAAGAGCGCTAGAAGGCCTAAGGCCACCGACGCTCGGGGGCACAACAATTCCCTTCGCTAAAGAGGCGAAGTACCTAGGGGTAATCTTCGACGATAAAATGACGTGGAGGACGCACATCACGAAAACTGCCAAAAAAGCCTCAATGGCATTGGGAAGGTGTCGAAGAATGTGCGGGAAAAACTGGGGGCTCAATCCTAAAATGACCCTCTGGTTATATACAAGGGTGATCAGGCCCATGATATCCTACGGGGCAGTAGTGTGGTGGACGACGGAGCAGCAGGGGGCGATAAGGCTCCTGAACAGTACACAAAGACTAGCATGTCTCAGTGTCACAGGAGCCCTAAGCACTACCCTGACAGCAGCCTTAGAAATGATCCTGAACCTACCACCTTTGGTACTTTTTCCCGTGTGATCGGTTTATTTTTTATTTTTCATACAAGGGGAAGCCAGGGCCGTAACATACAGACTAATGCGAGGACAGGCTCAAATAAACCGATCACACGGGAAAAAGTACCAAAGGCTAGAAGACGAGCTAAAGGCAAACCCTACAACAGGAATGCCAAGCGATGCCATGGTCAAGAAGTACAATTTCGGCAGGAAATACAAAGTGATGATCACGCAGAGGGAAGATTGGGAAAAGGGCCCACCTACCAACGCGGAAGTGGGGCTTTTTTTCAGGAATCTTTTTACATGGGGTAGTTTTTCCTAAAGTGTTTTTTCAGTAGGTGTGATTTTCAATTAAAGTTTTTACAAGGGACGGTTATTTAAGGTCTAGTTTTTTGAGGGTTTATTTTTAAGCCCATGGTTTCGTGAGCGTTTTTTCTGGGGGTGATGTTTGTTAGTAGTGAAGATTAGAATTTTTATATAATTATTATTGAATGATTTATTTAATGAAATACAAAACAACCGTCAAATCAGTAATTATTAATATTACTATATAATAATTAGTAGTCCTGTCTACCGAGATAATAAGCGAAACATTTATTTATAATAATTAATAATTAGTATATACTATTTTACCCGATCAAATAATTGCTTAAATTAGTATTTACTAATTTACCTGATCAAATAATCGTTTAAATTAGTATATACTATTTTACCCGATCAAATAATCGCTTAAATTAGTATATACTAATTTACCCGATCAATAATCGCTCAAATTAGTATTACTATTTTACCCGATCAAATAATCGATTATATTAGTAATTACTAATTTACCCGATCAAATAATCGCTTACATTAGTATATACTAATTTCCGCATAATAATCGACTATATCAATATATTTTAATAATCGACTAATTCCTAATAAGTATATCGATTATTCCCATCACTAATATTGTGTAATTGATTGTAGAGCGTGTTATCCGTTGAATAAATAAATAAACATCTACAACAGAATACTCGCCTTTTTTGAAAGCACGAATTGTCAAAAATCGCCTTTGGGCAATATAAACTCAAATACAGAATAGAGAGAATATTACCTGTAGAAAATTGTCTTTAGACGAGAGATGAAGCCCTTTAAATATTAGTCTAAAAGAATATTCAGAATCCAATTTACTCAGAAGTTGAAAAAAGACAATTTATAAAAGATCATTTATTTGAACTTCATCACCCAAGTATACTCACAGATATTCGGACATTTGCAAAAGTTATCTTTAGAAAATTGGCTCTCAACTCTTGAGTAAAGTCGTTTCTGATATCTTTAAGTAATATATACCAGATTTTTTTTGAATAGCAGAGAGAGGCGGGATTCGAATCCTTTTAGAGAATTCAATAAAGGTATTCGAATACTTATATAAGGATTCGAATCCTCCAAATCGTCAAAAATAATTCGAATTTATTGTAAGGAATTGCATGAAAATATGTTTTTCGTGTTTTTTCAATTCACTTTAAATCAGTGTTTTAATCCTAACGCATGAAGTAAAATCCAATTTTGTAGCTTTTCTAAAATTAACTCAAAATTTTAACTTGTGCTTAGTTTAGAAATGAAACACTCGTTGGAGCTACGCGCTAAGCGACCAAACCAAATTTTAAGGCTTTTCTAAACTCGAAATTTTATTAACCTAGGAGTGGAAAACACTCAATTAAAGCTTCAAATTATTAAACTTACAAAAATAGCTTATGCCTCAATTCAACGATTTTAAGAGAACGTTTATTTCGAGAGAATTGTAAAAATTCAACGAATTATTAAATCAACCTAAAATTCATAGAATCTATACAGAAATAAATAAACTTTGATAGGCCATAATGGAAATTTAAATATTTCTACTCAATTTTCCAAAATAGTGCTGTTTTCTTTGTAAAAATTGTAAAAAATTAAAATTTTATACCATCAACTTGAAATTTACAGAATTTACTTAGAATTGATTAGACTAACATCTTATTGAAAGAAAATATAAATTTCTTGGCGTATTTTCCGAAAATATTCAGCCAAAGTTAAAATTATGCAATAAAATTAACAATTTTTTTTCTTTGAAAAAATTGTAAGAAATTAAAATTTTATACTATCAACGTGAAATTCACAGAATTTACTTGGAATTCATTGCACTAATATATTATAAAAAGAAAATTAAAATATCTCGCCACGTTTGTTTAAAACATTCGGCGAACGTTGAAATTATGCAATCAAATTGACAATTTTTGAAGAATGATTGAAATCCAACGTTTTAGTAATGTTTAACATTATATTAAAACACCACATAAATGGAATTTTAACCGTGTTATGTTTAAACACGTTTTAAGCGTGTTTTAAACATGTTTATAATTGTTAATGTTAATTTCGCCGTTTCAATGAAAAAAACATGTTTTGTAAAAAAAACTGTTTTAGTCACAATAAAACAAAATGTTTTTTTAACAACCCTGGTTTCCAGTCCTTGATTAAGCATGAAGTAAAATTTTGATTTTAGATAAGCTTGGAAATTTCGATTTTACTTCATGCGCCAGGTGTATAAAAACACTGATTTAACAAGAAGTTCAAAAACATATACATCATATTTAATACGAATTACACAAAATCAATTAATTAGTCTGTTATCAACGATGTTTAATATTAATAATAAATAGTTAGGTTTTAAACATTGTTGTTAATAAAAACTGCTGTAAATGTTAATGGTTGAAAAAAAATTCAAACTCAATTTTAAGGGATTTGTACCCACGATTCGAAATACAGGATTCGAAGCTTTGATTGAAATCATATTTTTCTCTTACGAATCCTTAATTCGAGTATTCGCTATTCAAATCTTAGGTAATTCGGATTCGAGATTCGAATCCTTTTTTAGAGAATTCATCTCAGTTGTGGTCAATATATTTATTGATAAATAATCGCACTCTTTGAGAATATTATCCTTTGATCATTTTCTTCTTCTCTCAAGAATTCAGTAATATCTGAATATTCGTTTTGGTTGGCTGAATATTAAGAACATTTCTAATTACAATTATTGGAGATACAAAAATAATACTTACTACCTATTACATCCAGACCACAAAAAACTTTTCAGAACTATTAGTAATTTTAAAAATATTTACAATAAATTGATTATTTCATTTTATAAACCTATGTCAAATATAAAATATTATTTGGAAAATGATTTTTAACAATAGTTTGTCTTCTTTGGATGAGCAAAATATTTCTTCCTACATCTGCTGACGAAATTTGTTATATATTGGAATTACAAACAAAATATAGTCACCGTACAATCATTAAGCAGAATGTTTGTTCCTTCAATAATTGAGTAACATTTTTAAATTATCAAAATTACAAACATGATGTTGTTTGGCTTCAGCAATTTGAGTTTAATTTATTTATTGGTCTGAAATTAATTAATTCTAAGAATGTATTTCAAAGATATCTTATTTTGTACAATCCAGGTCGTCGTTTGCGAATCTTTCCAGTTTTATAGGTTCAAGAACACGACCCAAATTCTACGCGGAATCCCGATAAATCGCGCGATGTCCAAAAATATCCTCGCATAAACATCCGAAAGGAAAATCGAAATTAAACTAAATACGAATGGAAACAAAAAAAAATCCACACAGCCACCCGCCTGCGCGCGGTCAATAAACATGTTTACCGGAGTTAATTTCGTCCAAAAAAAAAAGAATCCGTGCGACTTTCCGCGTATATAAGAAACGCTCCGCACGCGAAAAACCAATCAAACAGTGCCAAAAATCACACATCAGTACACCAACAAATTAATTACTTAGTGTTCAAGTAATAGTGAAGGATAAAAGTGTTGGGAATATTTATTAAAGTTTTTAGTAACGATAGTTGTGGAAAATAAACAGTGAAAGTGTTTGTTATTTTGAGAAGTTTTTATTTGCTGGTGTGAACATTTAAATCTGCTACAAAATATGACAGTATGGAATCTACTTCTGGAAAACTAAACGTTTGTGTCCACAGTGATAGAAAGTTAAGAACTTAAATAATACATATTCGAAAATAATTTGTGTTACCTATCATCATCAATATAGGAAGAAGAGTTTTTCTTTTTCCAATTTTTCTTTTGAATTATTGGTTTAAAGTGCAAGAAAATTCGACATTGGATAATTTTTAGCCAGAAGGTCTAACTCTGTAAGTTAGATAATTTCTGATTTAACAACTGAAGTTGAAGAATAGAGAATATCTGAAGGGGAAAAATTCATAAAGTAAAGATATTCGGAGGTGAAAAATTCAGAAGGTTAAATAATTTCTGATTTAGCAACTGAAGGTGAAGAATAGAGAATATCTGAAGAGGAAAAATTCGGAAAATAATTTCTGATTTAACAACTGAAGGTGAAGAATAGAGAATATCTGCAGAGGAAAAATTCAGAAAGTAAAGATATTCGGTGGTGAAAAATTCAGAACTCAAAAGTAGAGAATAAAAGTGAGAAGTATTTCAAAATTAAACAAGGTGAAGAATATAAGGAGTCGAACAATTTAGAATTATACAAAGTTGAGAATATTAGGAAACGAAAAGTTCATATTTAAACAAATTAGAAAATAATAACAGAGGATTCCAAATTAATCAAGTAACTTCTAAGTAACAACTTAGTAATATCAGGACGTCTAAGAAAAACCAAGAAAACGTTTTGAATTATACTTGTAAATACTTGCCTACAACACAAAACAGTTTAAAAATATAATTCAATTCAGATTCAAGAACAATTATTATAAGTGATAAATTAGTGAAAAACATCCAGAACTTTACGAAAAAAAAACTGTGATTTGTTATAATTCTGATAATATTAAGAATAAAAAACTTTTTTTTCTCAACTTTGTGAAACTTCTTGTTATGGGGATGATCAACAGGGTGAGAGGCAGGCTACGTTCAGTCCACACGATTCCCAAAATCGACCCGAAACTTCGTGACGAGAAAATCGCAGAAACAGGTGAGTGTTTTTTTTTTCTTTCAAATTTTCATGTTTCTCTGCGAGTTTGTGTGTATGTGTGCGGTTTAAAAATAATTTTTGGATTGAGCACAAAGCGAGAGGTCTGTTCAGTCAGGTGATTTTTGTTGGGTGTCAGGAGGAGGGAAAGGCCGGTCGTTTTCCGGCGAAAACGGTCGAAAAATAATGCGCAGTGATATGTGCCGAGTTGATTCCATTAGGGATTCTTTCGAGATGGGGGTGTCACTTTATGTTAAAATACACACTAAAGGTAACGTTGATTGCTTTGTTCGAAATATGCGAGAGGTGAAAAAGTGTGGTTAAATTTAGAAGAGTTAGTTTGGTTTGGGGATATGGTGTTATTTATCAAAACAAAATGTTTGAGTGTTTGGTTTTCGGAGGGTTTAATGTTATCTAAAACTGTTTAATAATATAACTGTTAATATGAACTAAAATACAGTGCATTTTTTTGATATATACGATGTACATTTTCAGGCATTCATAAAAAACATTTAATTTAAAGCTAACAAGTGTTTCCACTCCCAGATTAAGCATGAAATAAAATTTCGAGTTTAGAAAAACCTGAAAATTTGGTTTGGTCGCTTCGCGAAGCAGAGCGACCAAACCGGAGCGAACCAAAACGGAAATTTTTATGTTTTTCTAAACTCGAAATTATACTTCATGCGCCACGCGTATAAAACATTGAAATATTTTGAAGTTCACAATTTACTGCTTATGTTTGATCTCTTGTTAACAAATGTTACAAATGTTTATTTCTAACCAAAACTTGTGCCTTCAAAAACACCTTGAGCAATTTCATTTGGGATACCTAGGTATACCTACTTAAAATAAAAAGTCCCTGTATTTGAACTTCACAATATCTCAATCTATTATACGCGGGGCGTATGAAGTAAAATTTCGAGTTTAGAAAAGCTCCGTGAAAATTTGTCTCGGGTCGCTGCTCGACCCTCGACAAATTTTCTACGCGGGGCTTTTCTAAACTCGAAATTTTACTTCATGCTCAGTCTGGGATTTAGCAGAGGAAATACATTTTCACAAACATAAACAAAAACAGTGTAACATAACCTCTGAATTGATTACAATGAAATTAGAACACATGAAAATACAATGTTGCCACTTTCAATTTATTAATAGTTCAAAAGTAACTTATAGAATGTAGATTTTGTTCTATTAATACGAAATTTTAGTATCGTCCTTTTACCCGTCTAGTAGAGATTAATTAGCATGAAACTACAATGGTATTAACAGCAATTCTATTAATAACGCAGTCTTTCTTTTCATGATTTGTGCACTTGTCTCTGCAACAAGTGCATAAATCAAATCAAGTGACTTTGGGTCTGAAATGTACATATAGAAGTAAAATAAAAGTATTTTTAGTTTGGTTCTCATTAATCACTTGATGAAATATAATTAAAATAAATGTAAATTAATTTGTAAAAATTAAACTAAAGGGAAATCACTTGGTTTGTTTTACTAATATATTAGCGAAACAAACCAAGTGATTATTTCCCTTTGTAATAATGTTTACAAATTAATTGACTTATAATATATTAGTGAACCAAACCAAGTGATTTCCCTTTCTATTAATGTTTACAAATAAATTTACATATAAAATAAAAGTGAGAAGAAAAGTTATTAGTGCTTTATTTTTCAATTAAATTTAATCTTTATGTAACCCACTCAATCAATTTGTATATTTCTAAGTTAAAAAATTCTGATAAAAAAAAAAAAACGATTTTCACTTTTGTACTACTCGTATTTTCTTTCCCCTTTTCGCTAATTGAGCTTCAGGAATGTATATCTACATTTTTCGGGCATGAGAAAACACGAGAGATAACCTTGAAGGAAAGTTCACGAATCATTTTTTTGCAAACAGAAAATTTCGCACGGTTATCTTGTTATTATGTGTAAATTATTTAATTATTATTAATGGGCAGCGATAATTTCAGCAGCAAAACGAAACATTGTTGGCTCTGATAATTCAAAAACACCAGACATTGTGTTACATGTTCGCGATTGCGTGAAATTATGAAACTGGGTGATTTAATTTCATAATTTTTATTCATCGCAATAATATTAATTGTTAATAAATTATGATTTAATACAAAAATGAAAACAAAGCAAGACTGACATTTTTTGTATTGTGAATCCTCTATTTGTTATACATATTAATTTAAAAATAAACCGTATTTTTTAAATTGCTAAATTTTATATAAACACAGGTAAATGTGTGTTTTATTGCTAAGAATGAACTTTTATAAATCTTATATCTTAGAAATATTAATTGATATTAAGGCATTTTTGGAAATAAAGATAAAAAAGAGAGGATTTTTCTTAAAGTAAGTAGGTACATTAAAAAATTAAAAAGTTTATTTAAATCTTAGCTTTTATCGTTAAATAACGAATAAATAGAAAAAAAGAAAACAAAACTGACATTTTTTGTATTGTGAATCCTCTATTCGTTATACACAGTAATTGACCAATAAAACGTATTTTTAAAATTGCTAAATTTATTGTTAAGAATGACATTTTATAATTCTTATCGATCTAAGAAAGATTAATTAATATTAAGGCATTTTTGGAAATAAACATAACAAAAAGAGAATTACTTTTGCTGCGGCTTGTTTTTGCTTAAAGTAGGTAGGTACATTAAAAAATTAAACATGTTTAAGTCTTAACTTTTATCGTTGAATAAAGAATAAATAGAAGTGGATGGTTAATTTAGATGAAGCTAAACTAATGAAAAAGAATTTAATTTAATTCAATTTTTCTCTAAAACAAAATAGCGCCCTTTGTTATAATTATATTCTATGTATATCAATAATATACACTATTACATAATAATTACCAAATTTCACAAACGTTAGTTTATTTTGGGCTCACAGGTATCGCCACTCAGCATGAATTTACCGTAACGTGAAAAATACATTCTATATGATACCGTATGTTCAATTAAAAAAAATCTGTAGAGTGCCATGGAAAATATTCTAGGTTGGCAACTCTGAAAATATACATTATAATTATTGTGTCTGACGTTTTATATGTCAATGTGTGTGTAGCCAACTTAAATTTGAAAAAAGATGAAATCATGGCACTCTAAAAGTTTTTCCTAATTAAACATATGATACTTCTTTCAACGCTGTTGCCAAATTAGGTAAAAGCCTCTCAAATTTGTTGTTTTAATTTTCAATTTTTTTTTTAGCATATAATGTAAAGCAAATAATAGTCTATTTAATACAGTATGTAAAAAAGTACTGTACTTGATATAATTTCATGTTCTAATATTATTTATTCTTGAAAACAATTTGATATAAAGAAACCACTAAACTTTATTTTACTACTTTTATTGATAAAATGATAGAAGTGGTATAATAAATGTAGGTGTTTTCTTTATATTAAATTGAAAATGTACCACGAAGTGAACGCCTCCAAGATTCAAGAATTTTAAAAAATTGACGATAAATACAGAATTTGCGGTACAAGCAAAATCTGTTCCTATTAAGCGACACAAATATTGGCAATTCTCTAATATGCTATTAAAATAATAATATTTGATGGGTTACAAAATAATAGTGTGATGATAATAATCAAATTTATTAGAGCTATCAGAGTTGCACAGGTTATAGAATAAGTGATAGAAAATCAAGCTACAAAAATATTGAAAGTTTTTAAATCTAGTCTTTAAATTTTAAAATTCTAATTTACTTTAGTGTTTTTAAAATATTTTATGAATTGAGGAAGTTTTTGAAAAATTATTAAAAAAACACGTATGTAGGGTAATATGATGAAATTGTTTTATTTATTGTTTTAAATAATAATCTTTTGATTGACAGATGTATGTTAATATTTTGCTCTTATGTTGATTTATAAAATTAGTTTTTTTTGTAATTTGCTAAAATTACAAAAAAATCAAATGTTATAAATCAACATAGGAGCAAAATATTAGCACACATCTGTCAATCAAAAGATTATTATTTAAAAAAATAAATGAAACAGTTTTATCATGTTGAAATTGTTTTATTTTCGGTATTACCCGCAACTTAGAGGGAAATACCAGTCGGTTGACGTGGTTACTCTAAAACAAATTTATTTTTCATCAAATTAAGCAAATATCTTCACCAAGGTCTCTATTATTGTCAGATACGTTTGAATATTCGCCCTCGCCTTGGTGTTCCTGGGTCCCTGTTCACAGCACCGATGCAATTTATTATTGGCGAGAATCGCACTAAAATTACGTAATTTTGTAAAGAATTGATCAAACCGTATGGAGTAAAATGACGTCACTTCGCACCGATGACAAATTGCATCGGTATTGTGAATACAGGCCCTGGTATAGATTGAAAAATTAAACTTTTTTTGAAACTTGTGAATCATTGACATGCTGTTTGTGTTATTTGATTCAGATTTTCTGTAGCAAGGTCGACATTCCCAAAATGTACGTTCCCGGAATTACCCCATTTATAAGAATGACGTGTATGAAACACTTAAATACACTTAAAGAAAGAATTAACTATGACAATAATTTGTACTTTAGAATATGGACTTAAACTTTTAATTAATTTAATCAGCATCTTAAAATCTCTTTCTGCACATTAACACGAGCTAGTAATCGGGCGGCGTTGTAACTATCAGTTAGTCCTTTGTCTAAGTGACATTTTAAAGTAAATTAACAGAATTCAAATTCCAAAATCGAAATATCAGTTAGCCGGTATTACTTCCTATTTTCTCCTATACAAAAAATATTGTAGCTAATGGAGTTATAAAAATGTTTAGTATCATTTAAATATATATTTTTAGATATTCGTTGTTTTTAAAAAGCGTTCAATTTGAAGCTTTAAACGAGTGTTTTCACTCCCTGATTAAGCTTGAAGTAAAATTTTGAGTTCAGAAAAGCCCTAAAATTTGGTTTGGTCGCTTAGCGAAGTGATCAAATCGAATTTTCAGGCTTTTCTAAACCCGAAATTTCACTTCATGGGCCACGCGTAGAAAACACTGATTTCAAGTAAAGTTTAAAATATACTTCTAAAGGTGCATAATTTGATCTTAACGTTAAATCAGTGTTCTATACGCGAGGAGCATGAAGCAAAATTTCGAGTTTGGAAAAGCCTGAAAATTTGACCAAATTTTCAGGCTTTTCTAAACTCGAAATTTTACTTCATGCTTAATCTAGGAGTGAAAACACTCGTTAGAAGGTTTGAATTACAAATAAAAAACGAATGACATTCACGAAAAACAAATTTCACAACGTATAATATATTATTTCATCTCTTCCTTTTAATATTATTTATACAGTGAATCTTTCTTTTAAATATATACATGTCATGATGCACTATGTATATTTGAAAGAAGATTCACTGTATAAATAATATTGAAAGGAAGAGATGAGCTAAAGTAGTATATGTTGTGAAATGTGTTATTTTATTTTATCAATAGTGAAAATGAAACAGAAATTTGTCAGAGAATGAATTAAGAAAGGATTTTGAATGGTGAATTTTTTGTATCTTTTTTGTTGTATCAATTGTGTTGATTTGTTTCTTTATTGTTATTTTCAGTTTGTCTACTTTCTGTTTTATTCCTTCTGCCGTATTGTTCACGAGGACATGGGGCCCTTCTTCTGAGCTTGGGAGGGTGGTGTGTCGCCACATATTCCTGTTTAGTGTTACCCTTGCTCATCTCAGCGAATTACAAATATCCGGCCAGATGGCTCAAGAATTTAATATTTAGTACACCAGGTATGTATGATATAAAATAAGTGTTATTTTTTTGTACAAAGCATTTCAATGGTTTTCACTACAATATTTGTATAATTTTTAAAAGCCGTTTAACCAAAAATCCTGGATATTAAAATCTAGGATATCTAGATATAATACAAAATAAAATACTACATGATTTAAAATATGAAATATAAAAAAAACTAAAAGCGAAAGTAATTTTTTTTTCGAATTCAAGATAGCTTTAAATTCGTAATATACTTATGATTTAGAAGTCTAATATAAGAATAGGAAGTGGTGTATGTTGTTCACACAATGCTGTTAACAACAAAGGTTTAAACTTTGAAAGTACTTCTACCTAAAATCCTAGATAAAGGATAAAAAAATTCAAAATGACTCAGAAATCTTTTATAAAGATAAGATGTTAACCTATTATAAAAAGATTGAAAATGCAATATGCACTTCTGTAAAGCTTTCCAAACCGATTTTTCGTATCTCCTATCGAAGGACACAAAATTGTTTCTTTGTGCTTCTGAAATTTCAAATCTGTCTTCTTCTAAGAAAATGAACTTTTAGTGTACATTCTTCGCGTGCTAGGTATTTCCGACTTATTAAGTATTAATCAACAATTATTAGAATCGTTCATAGGAGAATAATTGTGTAAACGATGGACACATAGTTGAGATTAAAAAGAGGAAATCTAAAGAAATTGTAATAAATGTATTGGCAATGATAAGAGTAAATTTAATAGTAAGTGTAAGAAAGAAGAAGTCTTCAAATAATCTATTATATTCATTGTTTACATAGACATCCTTGCCAAATTTTGAATGGTCTAATAATTGTAGATTAACTGGACACGGTTTTCAGATTTTGTACAAAATAAATGAGAAATAGTAAGGTGAATCATATTTTGTTTAGGTTAAGTGTACCATTTAGGTTAGTTCGTATCAATATAAATAATGCAATCATGCCTGAACTAGCGTCTGTAATTTTAGATGTCATGGATTGACTTTTCAAAGCAACTACTGTTTTGATGATTTTTAAGTTCATTTTTAATTTTGTTTAAGCAATAGTTAGATTAAAACGGAATAAAATATGAAAAAACTGCTTCTGAAATATTGTTAATAAAGAAGAAAACCATTTTAATTCCATTCTGACCATTGAAATTCAATAATGGAGATAGAAATTTAAATTGAAAAATTAACATGAGAATTCCTTATAATGCGTGAATACAAAAATTATCTTACTACGTAAGTGATTGTGCGCTATTCAAGTCGTAATAACTGTATTGTTTTAGATATATCAAACTTTTTCTGAAATTCCGAAGTCATTCGATATCTACTCTTGACCCCGCTAAATGAGTAGTCGTTGATAAAGTTAGAAATCCAAAACAATATTTGTTTTGAATTCAAGAGACATAAGTCAATGTTATCAGATCGTATTTTGTCTTGGATCGAGTTACATAATTTTCTTTAGTTTAACTCTATTTCAAATCATTGTTTTTTCATCGTTTCTTGTAAACCTATAAAAATTACAAGTTTGTTTGTAAATATTTAAGTATTTTTAATTATATATTTCATAAAAGTGGTTTCAGTAACATTTAAGCTCAAAATGGACAAATTTAAGGATTTATTGGTGGTGTATTGATTTGTGAGACTTAGAAACATGAGTTTTCATATGTTTTTATTTTAATTCTAACATATTATTTTAAAATGTAATCTATTGTAATTTTATTTCTAATGATTAGATGTTTCTTATGCCAGAGTATTATTAGCTTAAAAACAAACAGATTTATCGTAAAAATTAGTTAATTGATACCACTTGTTTTTACTTTCTTTGTAATTTTAGAGTATTCGTCTAATTTTGTTAATTTTCTTTTTTGTGTTTAAAAATATTCGTCTAATTCCAAGCTTTGTTATTTTTTATGTTTATGAATACCCCTCTGATTTCACGATTGTTGACATGCAAGTGTGTGTGCACTTTTTGCAAAAATTTTGGAAATGGTCCAAATGACACGTGGCAGACTTGCGACGTGCGCATTTCGCGTGTTTCCCGATAATTCCACGACTAAAATTAACGCGTTGTTTTTTTTTTTGTACGAGCAGGGTCAAGACACTTGTTTTGTTGTGTTATTTTTCCATGACCGTATCAAATGTCTTTATATATACAGAAAGTTTTTCTTTTAAGTATACGTATTCCTAATTCAGCCTATTTTCTGTAAATCTTTAGATATTCCTTGTTTTTTTTTAAAGTTCAATTAGAAGCTTTAAACGAGCGTTTTCCGCTCCCAGACTAAGCATGTAGTAAAATTTCGAGTTTAGAAAAGCCCCGTAAAAATTTGTCGAGGGTCGCTTCGCTCGCGCGCCCCGACAAATTCAAATTTTCAGGCTTTTTTAAACTCGAAATTTTACTTCATGCTTAATCAAGGAGTGCAAGACACTCGTTTTCGTGTTAATTTTATGCTTTTTACTTAACGTTTTCCTAATCTATTATCTGTGCAGTAGAATTCTGGTTTTAAATAACAAAATAAAAAATGTCAAGAAGAATCTTTAACACTAATGAATTGTCATCGAATCTTTTAACTTGTTTGTTGAAATTTCAGCCGTACACATTATTTTCAAGTAAATGCATGTATTATTAATCTCTTTCATTAATTTCCTTATCATAGATTTAGTAAATAATTTCAACATCATATCAATTAAAAACCAATTTTTGTTTAAATTATGAAAACAGACTATTTACTACGTGAATTTTTAATACATTTTAATAAACCAATAAATTTTCTTAAATATAATATTTTTTGTTTCGATTTTATGAAAAGAATTTCGACACTTCTAAAATTCTATAGACGTTAATAGTAAGCCTATGTTTTAGTGCTTTCGTGTATTATTACCTTAAAAGAGATTACATTATTAAATATTGCAATTAAAGGTTGTGTGTATTATTTTTTGTTTATAAATTAAATTGGAAAAGAAGGTTCTATGCATTCTTTGAAACATTAAATAAAATATAAACAAAAATAATTGCAACCTTTCTAGTATGATAAAACATATTTTTGAAAGGCATTTTGCATATAATATACATAAATGCCCTAAAAGAAATGGTTTTTTTAATTATTATAATCTTCAAATATATTTTTCTCAATTATCAGTTTTTGTAACATAGAACCATATAATTTTAACCCGGCGATATCTGTTATTATGGGGCCTCGGTGGCCGAGTGGGTAGAGACCCTGCCCACAGACCAAGAGGTCGCGGGTTCGAATCCCGTCCGGTGGAATAATTTATGAATAATAAATTATTCCATCCGGGTCCATGGATGTAGTATGAATGAGTTTATGTTGTTTCGGGAGTAAATGGTTATTTATCGTAATTAGAATTGGTTAAAATACATTAAAAAATGTTAATATATAAATAAATAGATTGATGGCTAATGGTCTAGATACCAAGGCCAAACAAACAAAAAATATCTGTTATTATTAATTTTTTCCAGTTCATTAGATTCATAAAAAATGGCATTGATCAGGAGGTGAAATTATTCATGTATTTTTTTCTTTAATAAAATGACAAAAAGTTTTTGATCTGCAGTACATTGATGAACATTTATATGATGTTTATAACTATCCCTCAACCATAACTTGGAAAAATTGAAGTTGATAAAGGGTGAAATATATTCAAAATGTTCAGAAATATGAAATATATTTGACGTAAAATTAACATACAAGGAAATTGTTTGATAAACAGATAAACTTTGAATTTGAAGCATGGAAATTTACAAGTGGGTTTTTGTTGTTGTTTAATACTAATTTAGGTACGCTGAATCCGAATCAGAAATCGCCAGATTTTAAGATACCTTATCTTAAAATGGTCAAAATAGGCCATTTGTGGCATTTTTGGGCCCCTAGTAACTAAAATTCCCGTGACTTCTGGCAGTCGAGTAATGCGCGTTTTAAAAGCATAGATCTATACTTTAAGAATAAAAAAAGAGAATAGAATTAACCTGCTTAGTTTTTGAGCAATCTCAAAAACCGCGAGCCATGTTTTTGTTTTTGTTTGGCTTACAATAATGATAAATTTGCTAGTATTTTCGCAAATTGCGATTCGAAACCAAATTAATTCGTCAATTGACAATTTCAAATTTCCCCGCGAAACAACTAACAGTCGTTGCTAAAGACGTCTATTTTTTTACTCTAGTAGGACCGTTTGTTTTTAATTTTGAACGCGAAATAAACAAAAACATCGCTCACGGTTTTTGTTATTGCTCAAAAACTAAGCGGGTTAATTCTATTCTCTTTTTTGATTCTAAAAGTATAGATATGTGCCTTTAAAACACGCCATTATTCGCCCGCCAGAAGTCACGGGAAGTTTAGTTACTAGGGGCCCAAAAATGCTACAAATGGCCCATTTTGACCACTTTGAGAAACGATATCTCTAAATCTGGCTACTTTGGACTTAAACGGGCCTCGGATTCGGATTCGGCGTACTCAAATTAGTACAGAAAAACAATGAAATCCCACTTAACCATATTGTTGTAAATCAGTGTAATCCTTAAAATTAATTTTATCGGCGTAATTTGTTATTATTTAGTACATATATTATTATTAATTATTATTAAAAAAAACGGTATGTTTTTAAATTTACGTGAAGTAATTATTACATATAAAAAGACTGTTATTCCTTACTTCACTATTTCATTATCATTTTATTATCAATAACAAACATTGTTATTGATAATAAGCACATTGTATCTTGAACTGTAGATCTAACAATACAAATAAAAAGTAAAGTAAGGAATAACGATTATTAAATATATTAACCAGTACAAGTTCTTTGATGGTCATTGAACATTTTGTAAGAAATACTGATTTTTAAGTCAGTCAGTAGTTTTAAGGGTTAAAACAAAAGAAATATATATGTTTCAACAATATATCGATAAATTACAACCGAAACCTCGTAAGTCCTGATTATTTCAAAAATGTTTCCTCGTATGTCAGTAATTATTAATTTACCAATATTAGTATAAACCAAGGTTGTTATGCTTAAAACACTTTGTTTTAAAACAGGGTTTTAAACATGTTTAAAAACAGCCGTCGTGTTTTAAACGGTTTTGTTTTAAACATGTTTTAAATGTTAAATTCGTTTAAACGTTAAATTTGTTCAAAACGTTTATTTTTTATTATCTTAAATTAGTTAAAATATATTTTATACTGCTTCATTAAACTTTTTTTGTTTACGTTTTCAAATTTTAGGTAAATTGTTAAAGATATTTCAAATAACATTATTAAAAATCAAATGTTATCATAATAAAATATTACACTTATGTGTGCATAGATGTGATTTTAAACGTGTTTTAAACATGTTCAACCTTATTAATAAAATTGCAGTTACAATAATAATAATTTAATGCTAGTTATTCTCTACTAGACGCATACAAACGCGATACTAACATTTCATATTAATAGAGCAAAATCTACATGCTAGTAGTTAGTTTTGTAATAATGATAAAATGAACGTGGCAACGTTGGATTTTCATGTGTTCTAACTAGATTGTAATCAGGTAATTTAGAAGGTTTCTTTTAATAAATTATTTCATTAAAATGTACTTCTAACGAGTGTCTCCACTCCCAAACTAAGCATGAAGTAAAATTTCGAGTTTAGAAAAGCCTGAAAATTTGGTTTGGTCGCGTAGCGCGTAGCGCTACGCGGCCAAACCAAATTTTCAGGCTTTTCTAAACTCGAAATTTTACTTCATGCGCCACGCGTATAAAACACTGATTTCAAGTGAAGTTGAAAATATACTGATAAGGTATACATTTATGATTTATTGCAGTTTTAAATAAATTCTAAATAACCTTATTTTGTTATGTCAATTGAGGTTATGTATACGACTTAACATAGGGCTATTAATTTATTAGTTGTAAACTAACAATAGTAATCTACTAAAACGTTTTATTAGAACTGTTTTAAAACTGTATGCTAACGTTTATTAATAAGGCTGGTTATGTTTTAAACACGTTTTTGATTGTTAGTGTTTTAAACACTGTGAAAAAACACGTTTGGTAAAAAAAAAACTGTTTGCTTTATTAAAAATGAAAAAAACTTTGTTTAACAACCCTGGTACAAACCATCTACTGAAAATACTTATTAAGTGCGCCCATAATGAAGTTATACGTACCATACAAAAAATTAGAAGGATTATGCAGTTCATATAATAATTAATTAGTATTTTGTGACGTCTGTAAAAGTTGACATTTTGGACTTACGAGGTTTCGGAAGTAGTTGATCGATATAACAATTGAGGGGCTTGTTGTAATAACATGAATTGCCACAAGTAAACAAGGAAACAAAACTGATAGTAATACATTTTATATTTTTTTCGAAATTTCAGTTTTGTTTCCTTGTTTACTTGTGGCAATTCATGTTACTACAACAAGCCCCTCAATTGTTATATCGATCAACTACTTCCGAAACCTCGTAAGTCCAAAATGTCAAATTTTACAGACGACACAAAATACTAATTAATTATTATATGAACTGTATAATCCTTCTAATTTTTTGTATGGTACGTATTAAGAATTAATAGTAGATTGTTTGACAAGTTTTGAAAGCTCCGGTTTGCATGTAGCTTTTTATATTACTGCTTAATCAAATAGAAGAATAATTCAGCATTTTTTGGTTATGTGGCTTATCATGTTATTACAATAAGCCCTTCAATTATAATTTTAGGCAAAATTAAAATATTAAACAATATAAAATAATTATAATTTCAAGCGACATCGAAATCTTAAATTGTTAATAATATATTAATAATTTGTTATTACTTACCAAAAAAGCAGTTGCTGCTGTATGTATGGGTATTGAATTGAGGGTGAAGTGCTTGTGGCCGATAACGTGAAGAAGTGCCCTATTTATACTAAAAATGTTTACACCCCCTCGCCGATATTTTCAGCGGTGGTGAATTATCATTAAAATTCCTCCTTGATGGACACGCCATTGACACCTCGGAAAAACAACCCTCCAGTGGCGCGCGATAAATCAACGAAGAATATTTTGTGAGTGTTTGTGCGTGAGGAAAGAACACGAAAGAAAGAAAAAATGGGCCGCAATTATTAAATCAATCGAATTTCGTGAGAGGGGAACTAGGTCGTGTGTTAATTATTAAAATAGTAAAGCACTACTGCTGAATTAAAATCGTTATTGTATAGAGAAACAAAAAAAAGGATTATGAAAGGGTGTAGCTAAATGTTGTGGTAATCTTTAATGTGTAGAGAAAAATCAAAGACATTTTGAATAGGTGTTGCTAAAGGTTGTGGCTGAAAAACAAAAATGATTTTTAGAACAAAAAAAAGCGCAACAATAAATAACATTTTACTTTATTACAATTTTTGTAAATAATTAATTAACCACAAATGAAACACAGTTTTAATTTTGTTTGTATAACTGAAATCAGGGTTGTTAAAAAAATTTTTTCAAGTGAATAAAACGAACAGTTTTTTTTAATAAAACGTGTTTTTTCATTGAAACAGCGTTTAAAACATTACCAATTAAAAACATGTTTAAAACGTGTTTAAAACATTACCAATTAAAGACATGTTTAAAACACGTTTAAAACGTGTTTAAAACAGTTTATACGAACAGTTTTTTTTTTAATAAAACGTGTTTTTCATTGAAACAGCGTTTAAAACATTACCAATTAAAAACATGTTTAAAACGTGTTTAAAACATGTTTAAAACGTGTTTAAAACATTACCAATTAAAGACAAGTTTAAAACGTGTTTAAAACACGTTTAAAACGTGTTTAAAACAGAACATACACGGCCCGATAATTACAGCGTTTTTTAAATTTGCGGAAATTCGTTGTTTCAAAGCGATTAATTTAAGGCAACGAGTGTTTTCCACTCCCAGACTAAGCATGAAGTAAAATTTCGAGTTTAGAAAAGCCTAAGAATTTGGATTGGCCGCGTAGCGAAGCGGAGCGGCCAATCCAAATTAGGCTTTTCTAAACTCGAAATTTTACTTCATGCGCCACACTTAAAATCACTGATTTACAGCGAAGTTTAAAAAACACACACATACAACAACGGTTATAGGCAACCTAATACACGTTAGAGTTATTGGGTTGTATATAACCACTGTTTTAAACAATTTATTCAGCGCAGAATGTGACTCACGTTTTATTAACATCTACATATTGAATTGCTAAAGACGTATATTTTAAACTTTGCGATATTTCAGTGTTTTAAACGTGTGGCGCATGAAGTAAAATTTCGAGTTTACAAAAGCCTAATTTGGATTAGGCGCTCCGCTTCGCTACGCGGCCAATCCAAATTTTCAGACTTTTCTAAACTCGAAATTTTACTTCATGCTTAGTCTGGGAGTGGAAAACCTTCGTCTAAAAATTCAAATTCAAATCTTTTTGAAAAACAACAAATGTCGTAAAATTTACAGTGTATGCATATATTTATGCAAACATATTTGATATTTTCTTGTAACAAAATGTTATGTTTTTTTTATAATATAATTTGAAATATCTTCAGTGTATAAAACACTGAAATATTATAAAGTTTGAAATATACTACAGCTAAAGAAATATAGTAAAGCAGTTTATTTTTAACTTCATAGAATGAGGCGTTGAAAAGAAAGGTACACCACCAAGTCAACTATTTAGCGAACTAATATAAATGAGTCTAAAGTTCAGGGAACATTAGAAAATATGGCTTAGTTATTTCGTAACCATTGCTCGCTATAAGAGATAATATGATTCAACTTATTAATGTAAAATGAATACTAGACGCTGAAACATACATTTTTAGAAAATTTTGAACTTTGACTTACACCATTTTACCAATTACCGCGTTGCTATAAAATGGACTTGCGCAAAATCTTCATCACTGTAGTGCAGTAGGGTTCCGAATCTTCAGCATTATTTAGTGCAGTGTTTAAACTTTGAAAGAAATTATGATGTTTGGGAAGTATAAATTGAAGCAATTCCAACATATTTTGCTTCTTCATGGTCGATACAGGAAGGGAATCGGCATTCAGATGATCAAGTTTAATGTTTTCAAACGCTACAGGTCACCCTTTTTTTGCAATAAAATGGGAAGTCTTCATTCAAAGTCTCCTTACATAATATCTTGCATGGACTATCCTTTCGAATCTTAGCCATTGAATTTTAAGCGAATTGACTGGTTCGTTCCTTTCGTTTTTCTTACGCTTTGGAATTGCTTCTTCCAGTTTTTTTGTCGAAAACTTGCATTTTATAAAAGCTGAAGGGTTAATATATAAAATTACGAGAAAACTATTCGTGAAAATGCAAACAATGTCTTAATTAATAAGACAACTTAAGACGATAAATATCCATTGAAACAACTACTTCCCGTGCAAATACACCTCCGGATATTGAATTATACAATGAAATATTTAAAATCTTATTTAATTTGATTTGTTACAACGCTCTATCAAAGTATATGTAACGTTTAGGTCAAATTCTCTTCAAACCAACTAACAATACAAATTTAAAATGAAAGGAGAGATAGCAACAAATTAGAAGTGCTTATTTTCTCGAATTCAAATAGTTTTGAATTTGAATTTATCTTACTAAAGGGTTATTTTGTCTTTAAATTTTATAGACTCTAAACCAGTCATCTGCCACATAAACAGTGTTGCCCTTTGCGTAAGTTTCTATTGTACCAAAGTCCCTATCATTAGGAAGATAGGAATATCCTGATACTAGGAACTTGTCAATAGTCTTAACATTTTTAAATTCTGCCACTATCTGTAACCACATTAAGCTCATTTTTATATTGTGATTTTGGCCAGTACACGCATCACTGTAAGCTATAATATGTTTACAGTTAGAAGCATAAGTTGAAATATGTTTTTTTATGCAAGAAGAAATTTCTTGTGAACCTCGGAATGCTATGGTCTCATCCCAAGCATACATGTAACCAATTTCATTTCCAAGATTATGACAACCAAGATTATAAACACTCTTGTAGTATGCAACAGAACAAGACAAAATTGGAAAGGGTAATGGTTTCTCTAAATCAAAACTAAAAGCGTATATTTTTCCTGCGTTTAAAATACTTTTTGTTTGGTCTTCCTTCATCGAACTGCGAGCTTTTCCTGCTTTACATAAATGCAATAGTTTTTCGGTTTCATATGTCTTCTTCTTTTTGGCGTCCGTTTCTATATCAATCTTAATCTTCAGCGTATCACATTTTGAACATGTGTCTTTGCTAGGTGTATGAAAGTGCAGATTGAAATCGTTGTGAACGGCATTTCTGTAAATGGCATCGCTTACTTTTGGTTCATTCCTTTCATCACATTTTTCAACATAAAGATTATACATAAAGCGAATATTTAATTCGAAGGAAAGATATCTTCTATTCGGATAGTGTGTTCTAGTATAGTGATTGATACGCAGGAAATTCGCTGATATGATCACGCACTGATTGTCTCATTCCATCGGGTGTCCTATTGGCTGGTGGGTGTCTACCTCTTAGATCTTCTCCCGGTGAAAAATCTCGAAGTTTTTGCAAGGCTCTCGTCATGCGATCACCTGAGATGTAGAATGTCTTGCGAAAGTATGATTTGCACACTTTAATAGACTTCGATTCTATATGAATAAAGTAGGTGTTACTACAGCTTTTGCCTCGTCTAGAATTATTTCTTGGTCGTTTTTGTTAAATGTCATTTTTTTTTCTAGACCACAAAGATGGGCGTTCTGACCAGAGAAACTCTCTATTTTCCAGAAAGCATTAAATACTTTCATCCTATCATCAAGGGCAATGTTATCAAAACATTTAATCGGCAATTGCAGTTCAAGTTGGTAAATTGGTTTCCATCAACATGTTTTACTTTTTTACTGGTATACGCAAGTCCTAAATTGCGATTTCTTTTGCGTACATTTTTAATGTGCTGTTCAGGTTCTCTGAATCGCTTTCTTCCTTTTTTCTTTTGATTGAAAATATTCTCTAAATCTTCTGGTTCTGTATCTTAAGAAAAAGTTGGGTTAGCTAGTGTTGTGCTTCCATTATTGTCATTTATCGACAGTTCAAATTCTGATTCCGATTCTTGATAAAGCTCCGATTCACTAAATTCACTCATTTCAATTCACTATTTGTGTAAGCGTTACGTATAGTCGAATGGTTGAAAAGTAAAATGGTGTAAGTCTGACTTGCTCCACTTTTTTTTAAACATGTTGTAAACTACGTTACCGACTTAATATTTTGAGCGACATCTATGACACAATAGACGATTTATAGAAATTGTGTATTGGCAACTATTGTGTGTTCAATTAAAAAACCTCTAGAGTGCCATGATTTAATCTTTTTTAAAATTTAGGTTGGCTACACGCTTTGAGACTTGACATATAAACCCTCAGACATAATAATTGTAATATGTAATTTGAGAGTTGCCAACCTACAATATTTTCCATGGCACTCTAGAGGTTTTTTTTAAAATTAAACATTCGATATATTCTAAATGTTGTCAACATGCGTAAAAGTGACTTACACCATTTTCCTTTTCAACGCCTCATATATTAATATATTATACGTATTTAGAAAAGCTTAAAAATTTAGACAAGAACAAAAAAAAGGTGACATATTTTCTTGAGCAAAGAACACTTACCTACTATGACTTTAATTGTAATAATGGAAAACCGAATTAAAAGTATTTAAAGATTCAAAAACAATATCCAACAAAAAACCTAACAAAAAATAATAATAATTTTATATCTGTCTTATATACATATCGCAAATGCATTTGAAAAAATAAATAATAGGTTCTAACTTATCTCTTATCATTAATCTGAGCGGATGGAAGTCTGTAAAGTCGCGATCTTTACATACATAATAATATTACTTATCGCCCCCCTTCAGGAATAGATAATATAATGGGCATTTATTTATATAAACATACACGCATGTTTGTGTGTATTTGAAGTCCGGCAGACGATGTTTTGTTTTAAAAATAAACTTGCTTGCTTGTTTGAAAGAGAGAGAGAGCGTTCTGGTTGATAAGAGCGCGCCTTCCTAAAAAAATAAGGTCAAGAATTCTTTGTGAACCGTTTAATATCAAACACATCGGTCGAGTAAATAAGTCGTGAGTCAATTGTGTTACTTTTCAAAAGTGTGCTCGTGCTAGACAACACTAATTCCTTTATTCTTATCAGTTGGGTTGGCTTTTTTTCTCTCTCACACATACACTCTCGAAATTATTCTAATTGCAGGTGTGTGAATATATGAGTTGTCCAGATGCAAAACCAGCCATACACTTATTTTTTGATTTTGAAGTTTTGGTGTCCCTCGATTCTACTCGAGTCAGTAGATTTTAAAAATAAATTTACCTTTGAAATCCATTCTAAACCTTTTAATTTTTGCAGTTGCAAAACATGCCGACTTTTTACTTAGTTTTACATAAATTTTCTAGTCACTATTCAATACAATGATCATTCAGCACTATTTTAATTTATTTAAAAGTACGTTACAACATCAGTTTATGTCATTTAACCACAGGTTTGTTAAAACACGCATGACTGGGTTTTCATCTGGACCACTCATATATAACATGATTTTTCAGCAAAAACAGTAAGGTTTTTGGCGTGTAGATCTACGTCGATGACCACTAGTAACTCTATGAGTTCAATAAAGTTAATTTTATTATTATTAGAAAGGTTTTGGTTATGAAGTAACTTTGAATTTACTAAAAAAATCATGACTGAGTTTTAAACCACGCTTAGGGTCAGTTGCGTAAACATTTAAATACAAGTTTATCTCGGTAGTACAATACAAAATGACAACTTCTTGATTTAATGTCATTTTAAATTGCAATTGTTCTAAGGAAAACATCAATTCGAATTGTTTGTGCAATTGACACTAATCATCTTTGAAATGATTTCACACCTTTTTTATTTTTTAAGGGTGAACGAATGTTCGTGGATTCTACCAGTGTTTTACAGATACAAGACTGTTAAACGTGCCAAATATTCGCTTAAAAATATTGTTAAGTCATCATTTCACTGCTTTGATTTGATAGTGGCACAACTAAAAAAAAGTAATTTTTTTGTTTTGCAATAAATCTATTCAAAAGTCAGTGGACTTTTATTGTAGAGAACGGCACATCTTCATTTCCTCTGGATAGCCACCAGAGTGCAGTTGTGCTGGATCAACTTGAAAACAATATACATATATAGCTTTTTATTTAGTAGAGGGGATTAGCCGATTCGGGACCAGGAAGTAATTCCGGAAGTAAACCAGGATGTAATCCCGGAAAGGCTCAAGGTCACATCCAGTTAAAGCTCGCATCCGGGTGAAAGCTCAAGTTCACTTTCCGGGAAAGTTCGTGGAAAGCTTTTCGGTAAAAGCTCCTCGCACCTTCCAGCTCAACAGAGGATCTATTATAGGTTCGAAAACAACTTAAACCGCTCCGAAAACAGCTTAATCATGTCGAAGAATAGCCAAAACAGGTCCGACAATAGCTTAAGCTGGTCCGAAAACAGCTTAAGCAGGTCCAAAAACCAGTTAAACAGCTCCGAAAACAGCGGACCCGTTCAAACTGTTTTCAGACCTGTTTAAGCCGTTTTTGGACCTGTTTAATCTGATTTTGAGCCTCTTTAAACAGTTTTTGAACCGGTTTAAGCTGATTTTGGAACTGTTTAAGCTATTTTCGGACCTGTTTAAGGTGTCTTTGGACCTGTTTTCGAACCTGTAATAGATTCTCTGTTGAGCTGGCATCTGCGGGGAGCTTTCCCGAAAAGTGAACCTGAGCTTTCATCCGGATGCGACCTTAACCGGATGTGAACTTGAGCTTTTTCCGGGATTACTTCCTGGCCCGTATCGGCTAATCCTCTCTACTAGTGTAAAGTTTTAAAAACACATTATAGCAAAAACAGATCAAAATGTAAAAATATTCTTCTGCTCTTCATTGGTCATTATTTCATAATAAAATAAAAATTAAATGTTGAAGAAATTGCTTTGAATATGGCAACCGGGATGCAGGAAACGCTTCCTCCACTTGTTCGCAATCATTTCCAATCTGCATTTTTTATTCGAATACTGTTGACAATAAACTTATGTCAAAACTTGAACAAAAGCAAACATTAATTATGACGTGTCGAAGCTTACGGTAATACCAGTTTTTACTGGCAATATATATATATATATATATATATATATATATATATATATATATATATATACAGGGTGAGTTTTTTTCGATGTTCTCTATGGGGATCTCGGAAACTATAAGAGATAGAAAAACGGTTAAATGGGGAAAGAAGTGTAGTTTTATAGGACGAATAAAATGACACTTTCAAAATATTTGAAAAAGTCAAGGGTAACTAGATATTTTGAATAAAGTAAAATGTGTCAATTTTTTTAAATCAATATATCTCTATTATTATCATAGATAGAAAAAAACTGTAAGGGACAAAGTTGTAGAAAATTTTACACAGATTAATAACAGAAAATCAAAAAAAAATTCGCCCATATTTTGGGAGATATGACATAAACTTACCTTTTTTTAAATGGAAACAATAGTTGGCTATGACTTTATTAAAAGGGCAATTTTTTCCCTTCAATCCAATATAACATATGCCATAGTTATTTATAAAATAAAGTAAGTTACAGTCGCTTTTAATTTTACCATACACCAAAAAATAGTTAGCCATGAAAAAGACAAAAGTAAAACAATTACAGTTGTTTGTTCTAAACACATATTAATTCATTTGCATATTTGATTTGTTTCAATAAGTTTGTTTTGTATTTATTTGGTGTTGAAAGTTTTTTAAAGTGATAATGAATTTTTCCAACGAAGAAAAGCGTGATATGCTTGTTTGTTACATTCAGTGTAATAAAAACGCTGCGGATGCTGCAGAACAATATTATAATCAATATATCGATCGTCGGCAGCCATCTTTACCAACATTCAGAAGAATTTACCACAATTTGGGTGAGTACGGATCCTTTACAAAGCCGCAACTTGAAAAAAACGAAATTAATGAAGTTTCGGAAATAAACGTATTAGCATTGGCGATGATAGATCCATCCACATCGACCAGACAAATTGCAACAGAAGCAAGCATATCTCAACGGACTGTAGTACGAGTTTTGAAAAAACACAAATATCACCCATATAAGGTATCAATTTCACAAAATTTACATGACGGTGATACCAATAAGAGAATGGTCTTCTGTATGTGGTACAAAAACATGTGCCAAGAGGATAATACGTTCCCTACAAAAATAATTTGGACAGATGAAACGCGATTTACTAATTGTGGGATTTTTAACCGACACAATGAACATGTTTTGAGTCAGGAGAATCCACGAGAAGTTGCACAACGTAGACCACAAATTAAATTTGGATTTAATGTATGGTGCGGTGTGTTCGGATCGAAAATTCTCGGCCCATATATTTTTGATAACACATTGAATGGAAATGATTACCTTCGTTTTCTTCAAGAAACATTTGAAGATATGCTCGATGATTTAAATTTATCAGTACGGGCAAGATTGAAGTGGTTTCAACACGACGGAGCTCCACCTCATAGCAAGTTGGCTGTGCGAAACTATTTAAATGATGCTTTTCCTAATTCATGGGTGGGAAGAAATGGACCAATCCTATGGCCACCTAGATCACCCGACCTATCCGTTTTAGACTTTTTTCTGTGGGGTTATGTGGAGAACAAAGTGTATCAACAATCATATCAATCCGTAGAGGATCTTAGACTAGCTGTACTTGAAACATTTAATTCTATTGACAGAAGAAAAGTAAAAAAAGCCACAAATTCGATTTTAAAAAGATGTACTTTATGCCATAATAATAATGGTGGACTTTTTGAGCATCTTATGTAATATTTAAAATTTTCTTCTATTATTATTTTGATTAATTTTGGAATTATTTTACTTTATGTTGCTTTTGACAAATCTAAAGAAAGATAATAAATTAAATATTGATTTCGTTGCTATAAACAACCGCAATTGTTTTACTTTTGTCTTTTTCATGGCTAACTATTTTTTGGTGTATGGAAAAATTAAAACGACTATAACTTATTTTATTTTAAAAATAACTATGGCATATGTTATATCGGATTAAAGGGAAAAAAATAACCTTTCCAATGAGGCCATAGCCAACTATTGTTTTTATTTAAAAAAAGATAAGTTTGTGTCATATCTCCCAAAATATGGGCGACATTTTTTTTTTATTTTTTGTTAATAATCTGTGTAAAATTTTCTACAACTTTGTCCTTTACAGTTTTTTTCTATCTATGATAATAATAGAGATATATTGATTTCAAAAAATTGACACAATTTACTTTATTCAAAATATCTAGTTACCCTTGACTTTTTTAAATATTTTGAAAGTGTCATTTTATTCGTCCTATAAAACTACACTTCTTTCACCATTTAACCGTTTTTCTATCTCTTATAGTTTCCGAGATCCCCATAGAGAACATCGAAAAAAACTCACCCTGTATATATATATATATTGTAGAGGGAAAAATTCTAAATTAATTAATGTTCACACTCAACACTTTATGTTTCTCTAAGTTAAAATAATTAAGAAAAAGTAATGTGAATTTATAAAAATAATGACACACCATGGAATTGTTACAACAATTGCGGATATTTCCTGTTTTGTTTTTACTTCAATTTAAAGCTTTCAAAAAATATTTTCCACTCCCAGACTAAGCATGAAGTAAAATTTCGAGTTTAGAAAAGCCCCAGGAAAATTTGTCGAGGGTCGCGCAGCGACCCGAGACAAATTTTCTGGGCTTTTCTAAACTCGAAATTTTACTTCATGCGCCACGCGTATAAATCACTATAATATTTTCAAATTTATATGTATTCGAACTTCACTTAAAATCTGCGTTTTATACGCGTGGCGCATGAAGTAAAATTTCGAGTTTAGAAAAGCCCAGAAAATTTGTCTCCGGTCGCTGCGCGACCCTCGACAAATTTTCACGGGGCTTTCTAAACTCGAAATTTTACGTCATGCTTAGTCTGGAAGTGGAAAATACTCGTTTATAGCTTCAAATTGAACTCTTTTAAAAATCAACAAATGTCAGAAAATTGACAGCTAAAATAATTAAGAAAAAGTAATGTGATTTTATAAAAATGACATACTATGGAATTGATACAATTGCGGATATTAAATGTTTTTTTTTTAAGTTTAGAAAAGCCCAGAAAATTTTACTTCATGCTTAGTCTGGGAGTGAAAAACACTTGTTAAAAGTTTTAAATTAAAACTTTTAACAAGTGTTTTTCACTCCCAGACTAAGCATGAAGTAAAATTTCGAGTTTAGAAAAGCCCCGTGAAAATTTGTCTCGGGTCGCGCAGCGACCCGAGACAAATTTTCTGGGCTTTTCTAAACTCGAAATTTTACTTCATGTGCCACGCGTATAAATCACTGTAATATTGTCAAATTTATGTATATTTTATACTTCACTTAAAATCTGTGTTTTATAAGCGTGGCCCATGAAGTAAAATTTCGAGTTTAGAAAAGCCTCGTGAACATTTTCTAAAATATTCCGAATACTTCCGAAGATATCCGAAAAAATCTAAATTTTCGAAAAACGTTTTTATTTTTTTGCAAAACTATTTGAAGAGATACTTCATAACAATTTACACTTCATCATTGCCACTTTGTACGCTCTACAACGTGGTGATATCATAATAAAAATTCGACGTTTTGATTTTCGGCAAACATCATCAACTTTATTTTTTCTTATGGGCGCCATCTTGGATTTTTACATTTTCAAATACAGCTTTTCTTTCTGATTACGGTAATGTGTCATGTGTTGGGGTTTGGTCTAGCAGTTTGATGGAAATGCCAAAAATCCTGTTTTTGCAAAGAGTGCCCACTACGACTGAATTTCGCTTATTCTGACCTACAGTTACAAAACTAGTTTAAATTTATAACAAAATGCCGTTTTCAATTGAAGAAAAACGCGATATGCTAGAACTTTATTACGGGTCGCATCGAAATGAGCAAGTTACTTCGGATGCGTTCAGCGGTATACAGAAAGTCAACCTGCTCAAAATTATTTTCTGATTCTTCATAGAGATTTAGCTGAGTTTGGTGCATTTTATAAGCCTTAAAGACGTGTTCATAGGCCCAACGGAAATGAAATGAAAATTTTACAAGCAGTAAGTAAAATGTTAAAACCTTCTGAAAAATAATAAAAGGGTTTAAATTTAATTCTCCATTAGATTCAAAATAATTCTTCTACTTCGACAAGGGCTATAGCAGAAGAAATGAATGTATTTCATTTTATAACATAAGTATCGTCCCTTTAAAATTCATATCACGCAAGTCTTGCATCCAAGAGACACTGAACGAAGAAAAAGTTTCGTAGGAACATCATGACGCTGTTTTTTTCTAACGTGGTATTCAAGTTTACCAACACAAGCATGTTCAATCGTCACAATGAAAATCCACACGAACACCAAGGGCGACTACCTATGGGTTAGTTTATTTGGCGGTAAGATCATTGGCCCGTACATTTACGAAGACAATTTGACTGCAGATGGGTATTTGCACTTTTCAATGACCTACATGACCGATTAAATCGATGACAACATTTGCTTAAACCACCTAAATAGCCTTTGGTTCCAGCAAGATCAATGACTTTGCGAAGAAAGATCATTACAACTTTAAGGACCAAAATAAGAAGAAGGGATGTCTTAAGATCAATATAAATTTTAAAAAGACGCATATGCTTGGAGATGGAGGGTGGGCCATTCGAACACCTCTTATAATTGGTTTTTGAATTTATTCTTTTCTCATGCTCTAGTTTCATATTATGTTATGAATTAGAATAATATTTTTGTACTTTTTATATCTTATAATGAACTTGGAATAGAAAACAATTTTGCGTTAGTTTTGTATTATTGTGTATTAAACAACTTTATAAACAAAAGTGTAGTTGTCATTTTCAAGGCACTCTTTGCAAAAACAGGATTTTTGGCATTTCCATCAAACTGCTAGACCAAACCCCAACACATGACACATCACCGTAATTAGAAAAAAAAGCTGTATTTGAAAATGTAAAAATCCAAAATGGCGCCCATAAGAAAAATCAAAGTTGATGATGTTTGCCAAAAATCGAAACGTCGAATTTCTATTATGATATCACCACGTTGTAGAGCGTACAAAGTGGCAATGATAAAGTGTAAATTATTGTGAAGTATCTCTTTAAATAGTCTCGCAAAAAAATAAAAACGCTTTTTGAAAATTTCGACTTTTTTCGGATATCTTCGGAAGTATTCGGAATATTTTATGTTTCAAAACGGCATTTTGTTATACTCCAGATTAGGCAACTTTGCCCTAATTTAACCGACCTTGTATCTCTTCAAATAACCGAGATCCCCATGCTCCAAAAACGGGCACCCTGTAGTTATATATATATATATATATATATATATATATATATATATATATATATATATACAGAGAGTTTTATGTAACTCCGAACATTTCCATCCAATACAATTTGACGCCCTTCATTTTTAAGTTTCAAGTATACATGTCCAATTACAGCGTATATGCCGTAAATCTTTAGATAATCGTTGTTTGTTTACAAGAGTTCAATTTGAAAGTTAAAATGAGTGTGTTTTACTCCCAGACTAAGCATGAAGTAAAATTTCGAGTTTAGAAAAGCCTGAAAATTTGGTTTGGACGCGTAGCGCGAAGCGCGGAGCGGCCAAACCAAATTTTCAGGCTTTTCTAAACTCGAAATTTTACTTCATGCGCCACCGGTACAAAACACTCACATATTACGAAGTTTAAAATACACCGCTAAACTTTACATTGAATCAGTGTTTTGTACCGGTGGCGCATGAAGTAAAATTTCGAGTTTAGAAAAGCCTGAAAATTTGGTTTGGCCGCTCCGCGCTTCGCGCTACGCGACCAAACCAAATTTTCAGGCTTTTCTAAACTCGAAATTTTACTTCATGCTTAGCCTGGGAGTGGAAAACACTCGTTTAAAGTTTTAAATTGAATTCTCTTAATAAACCGAGCGTCGGAAAATGTGCAACGTGTATACTTAAAAGAAATATTCTCGTTATGAAAATGTTCGGTGTTACATAAAACTCACTGTATATATATATATATATATATATAATATTATAGAGGTAGAGTTCGGAACATTCGAAACACTATGAGATCTCGCACTACCTACAAATTTTGCTAGGGCCACCACTGTACGCGTGGCGCATGAAGTAAAATTTTGAGTTTAGAAAAGCCTGAAAATTTGATTGGGTCGACCGCTTCGATACGCGACCCAACCGAATTTTAAGACTTTTCTAAACTCGAAATTTTACTTCATGCCTAACCTGGGAGTGGAAAGCACTCGTTTAAAGCTTCAAATTAAACTCTTCTAAAAAACAACAAATATCTGAAAATGTACAACATATAATTGGGATATGTTTACTTAAACGAAAACTCCCGGTACATCGAAAATATTTATACTAATATTTTCTTAGATAAATATCTACCAATTAAATTTTAATAATGCAATTTTGGCAGGGTAAATTATTTTATTTATCTAATTATGCCGATAAAAATCAAAACCGAAACATGTTTTTATTTTCATGCACACGCACTTTTCATTCAACTTGCATCATCTTTTTGTGATAAATATTCGACTTTTACACCGACCTAATCAAAAATAATGGTCGTCGAAACAAAGAATTATCAATTACTTGCGATTATCGCTTTAAGTATGTTTTTTAAGATTAAATAATTGGGGTGTGATAACATTAAAATTAAAAAAAAATTATAAACAGGATGTTACGCAGTTTAAATTATTAGGGTGTGATAAAAAAATAAACATGATGTTCCGCCACTGATTAATTAACTCGTTATAAAACAAGTAGGAGGAGGAACATTGAAAATTAATATGGAAAAATTAATTGAGTGCATTCGATTAGAAAATCCGCTGTGACCGGTGAAGGAAAATAAATTGGGGCTGATTTTTTCTTAATTATCCACTCTTTGATTTTTAAATTATATATTCATAAGTTTATGAATAATAATAGATTATGATAGCTCATTGAATTAATTTAATATATAGGCAGAGCTCTTCAGCTTCAATAATGGCTTAACTTAAGCTTTTAAATAACATTAAAAATAGTCTGAGTTTAAACTAAAATGCATATATTGAGTTTACAAATTTAAGTTAATTTAGGTCAGTACTGAAACAACTGTAATATGTTTATTGTAATTCAGACCGATTCCGCAAGTGAAATACATGATCCTTATCCATGAGGGGTCATATCACAAGTGGATTTTGCAAGGACCCGATCAAAACATCCACACAGTCTCTTTGAAGAATGACTAAGAATGAAGAGATTTCTTGTACAAAATTAATTCTTTTGTTTAAGCAAAATGAGCTTTGGAAACAAAAAGAACACGATTGGTTTTAAAGAAAATACAATTCGCGAAACTTTAAGCACACTATTTTTAATGTACACTTCTGTGCAATAAAATTAAGCACAAGTCATAACTATTTTTCACAATATTCTGGTCGATAATTCGGGTCTATTTTAATTGCCTAGCAGCAGTTTCAATAAATAATAAATCACCATAACAGTTCTTTCCTGCTCCCAACGTTTCTTAACTCTAAAAACAGTGTTTTTTACTGATGTTCACCAATCGAGCAATTTGTCTAGTAGAAAAACCATCTTCTATTTTAGTTAGAATTCGAATTTTTGAATTATTGTCTAAATGACGCGGCATTATAACATTAAGGAAATTGACATATTTACGTAACTAGGAAACTTGTCATGTCTGCTTTAAACTATAATATATTTTGTGTACTTAATTTTATTGCACAGAAGTGTAAATTGCATATTTTAATAGAAAAACTGGAAAATTATACAGGTAAATAAATTTCTATATTATAATTTTTAATAATAATTATAATTATATTTTTACTTAAAAGAAATTATCAAAATTATGCCAAACAAGTAGATAGAAGACCAGCATTACGGCTAGCAAAAATAGCGTGAATGTTTTGATAGAGTCCCATTTTGTATATATAAATACAAAATCTATATAGAAGGTGACGTTACAGCTTGCAGAATAGACCCGAATTATGACTTTACAGGAGATATTTAGGTATACAATTTTAATCAACAGAATTTGTTTTGGATACCAATTCTTGTGAATGGTGAGAAAACTTGTAATTATTCGTAGGAATCCGATAATTAAATTCTAACGTTTGAATTATTAAAGTTGACAAAGTCAACGAAAGTTGATTGTTAAAAAAATGCAATACAATGAAAGTAACGATGAAAGATAATTCAAAGAAAAAAAAAATTAAGCAATGCCGTAGTTTTTATTATTGAATTTCATGTAAAAATGGGTAATTTCCTACATGTTTATAAAATTCTCAAAAAATGTACGTGCAGGGATTTTTTCTTTTAAGTATACATATCCCGATTTGTATGCTGTAAATGTTCAAATATTCGTTGTTTTTTATTAATGTTAATTTGAAGCTTCTAACGAGTTTTTCCACTCCTCGAAGTAAATTATTATCAAAAATATTTAATAATGGCAAGTTAAATTTCTAGAAACTGCAGTCACCTTAAAATAATGGTATACAAAGTTGAAAGTGTTTTTTATTGTAAAATTAACATGCATAACGAAGTAGGAGCCTCTACAATTAAAAATAACACAAATCTAAATTAACAACAAGCTAACGACCAGAGTCTTTTTGTCCATTATTTTATAATTTATTGATTATTGGCTTTTATTGAATTGTGATTTAAAAAAAATATATATTTTCATTCAAAAAATCATTTTGGGTGCTTGTACTGAATGCAATACTGAAGTTACGAAAACTCTTTAAACTTAAATTAAATGAAATTTAATTTGAATAAGCCACTTCAAAGTTATTTTTAAATTTAATTCAATTTACAGATTGTATTTGCGATTTTCTAATAATATTCAATGCCATGATGATTTGTATACCTCACTCATTTAACACTTAACATTTTTTGAAATTTCCAACTATTTTTATTGTTTTTTTATTGTGATCAATTAAAGATTAAATGATCTATAATACATTTTTGATACTTAACCGTAGCGTAATAGATTCACACTGCGGTTTTTTACAGTAAAACAAAGTACCAACTCTACACTTACAACGAATTTTTCTTTTAAGTATACCGGGTGTTTGATTAAGCGTGGCCACCGGGTGTATTTCAGAAACTAATTAGCGTAGCATTTCTTGAATTAATTTCTCATCTGGCACTTGGTGAAACATATTACACTATGTAAAGTTAATTAAAGGAAAGGCACTTGGTATTGTTTCACAATTAAATCTTTATTCCTTTGAAAATGGTCTAACAAACCGAAACTAGTCGGAATAAAGATTTAATTGTGAAACAATACCAAGTGCCTTTCCTTTAATTAACTTTACATAGCGTAGCATGTTGGGGTAAAAAATTGCAGAATCAAAGTGGCCAAAAGAAATCACTCGAAATTAGTTTTAAGTCCCTACCTCCGCCGCCAGAGGCCGTAACATCTATCGCCAAATACAAAAGCATATTTTTATCAAAAAACCGCTAAATTAAGCTAGGTTAAAAATATACAAATCGTAATCTATGCTAAATTTAACTCAATTTTAACTACTCATTTGTTTCTTTATCTAGCAGATATAAAGCAGGGGAGAGCAGGAAAGTGTGATCATTAAACTGCGTGTAACATTTGTTAGGATTAACCGAAATTAATCAAGTTACTCTCATTTGATAGGTAATTCAAAGCGCTTTGAATTACTGTTTACGCGTTTTGAACGACTGCCATATTTTCTAGATTTTTTAAAAAATTTTAAATTTTAAGCTTAGTTCTCTTACGCTAGTTTATTACAGGAAGGAATACTGAGAAAAGTAGCGAACATTTTATCGTGATATCTTTATCCTAACCAAAGATATAGTAAAAAATCTGGTAGATTTGCACATTTTCAACCGCGCACCATATAAAAATATATTTTAAAATCTAGTGGGCCTTGAGGCTTCTTTGTTTTATGTTCAAGAGGTCAAAAACAATAATTTAAAGAACAACGGAGATCACTTTTTCCCATTTATATGTTTTGGAAAGCGAATATGTAAATTGATCTATGATTATTTAAAATCTCAAAATATAGTAGGCTATGAGGTTAGTAGAATGTTTAAAACAGCGTTAACTTACTACAATTAAAAACACTTATTACAATACTTTATTGGAACAATACCAAACAAAACATAAGAAAATAAAACGAATACAATAATTAAATCTAGCTTCGCTGGTAGAGTGCGCAATCTCTACCGAAAAGGATAAAAACAAGATTGCATTCAAAATGCCAAATTAAGCTACATATGTTAAAAATATGTAAACCAATAATGAAAATGAAAATTTTTAAGTGGCAATGCATGCCATTTCTCCTTTAGACTATTTTTGAATTGAAATAACTAGAAAAATGTGAAAGATATAACGTAAGAGAAAATATTTATTAGAAATTAGTGTATACAAATGCATACGCTTTAAATTTTCCGACATTCTTTGTTTTTAAAGTTTTAAACGAGTGATTTTCACTCCTAGATTAAACATGAAGTAAAATTTCGAGTTTATAAAAGTCTGAACATTTGGTTTGGTCGTGTAGCGAAGCGCAGCGACCAAACCAAATTTTCAGATTTTTCTAAACTTGAAATTTTACTTCATGCGCCACGCATATAAAACACTGGTTTTAAGTGAAGTTCAAAGTACACGTCCTTAGCATATTTATATAGTAGCATAATGTGAACTTCACAATATTTCAGGGTTTTATACGCGTGGCGCATGAAGTAAAATTTCGAGTTTAGAAAAGCCTGAAAATTTGGTTTGGTCACTCCGCTTCGAGGAGTGACCAAACCAAATTTTCCGGCTTTTCTAAACTCGAAATTTTACTTCATGCTTAGTCTGGGAGTGGAAAACACTCGTTTAATACTTCAAATTGAACAAGAAAACAACGAAAATCTGAAGATTTATAGTATATACGCTGTAATTGAAATATGTATACTTAAAAGAAAAACTGATTTTATTCTTTATTATTCCAAAATTATTAGTTCAAATCTTCACATAACTCAAAAATCCCATTTCTATATCAGCACATCTATAGTTGGCAACATTGATTTTTTTTTTAATTAGATAAAACTGTCTTTCGATTTCGATTTGCAGTAGCTTAATGCTGCTAATTAATTACCTACCTGCAAAAATATATATTGATTGCTTCGAGTTTGAACAAAAATTCAGAAAGATTTTTAACGAATAATTCAACAGTATATTTTTAAGGGTTATTGCATGACATTTTGTTTTTAGAAATTGTACAGTATTAATTGTATCAATGAAATAAATATTTATTGCTGCAAAAAATGGCTGAATTTTGAAATTTGAAATATTCGCAGTGGCTGAACTGATTTTCCCATCAAATGAGTTTATTAAATATACAGAGAAATGTCTATTTTATTTAGTTTATTTTTGTATTTTATAGTGAACTTAGTTTGTTTTTTATAATCATTTGATAATATCGTTTGATAGTACGAACCACTTTAGTGTTTGATGCAAAAAATTGCTGGAATCTGAACATTTTCGCAGTGGTTGAAGTGCTTTTCTTACCAAAGGAGTTTATTAAAAATACAGAGAAATGCCTGTTGTTTTTTTAGATTATTTACGGTAAATCTACTCTAAATTTTGCTCGATTTCAACTACCTTCTCATGTCATTTGCTTTTACATAAGATGTAGATGAAAAAGGCAAAGTCTAATTATTAAAATGGTATTAAAGGATAAATTAAAAACACTTGGTTTGTTTCACAAATAGTGAAACAAACTAAGTTTTTTTAATTTATCCTTTAATATTATTTTTAAATGTTTCACCAAGTGATAAATAAAAAAGTTATTCAAGAAATATTACAGTGGTTGTAACTTTAGTTACGCTTAACCAAATTTAATAAACGACTTAATTGATAAATAATTAAATGCACTTTTAAACACTGTGTATTTGATCTAATTTAGTGTCTATCGTAAGGAACAGAGGGCGCTATTAGTACAAAATACCCCATTCTGCACAATTTTCAATATATCTCCGGTTAAAATGGAGATATCGAGATGCGGTTTTCGACAGTTTTCACACTATTTCTTATTTTAATTAACTTACGTATACCTTTCAATTTGAAAATTTAGAGAAAATGGAGAAAATACGGCGATTGTCTCAATCGCACCCTCTGGTGCTTAATATTGAAACTAAAATAAATCAGAGTGAATTTTAAAGTGCATTCAATTATCTAACAATTGAGCACAAGTTTATTAAATTCAGTAAAAGTTACAGGCATTTAAATAATTAGACATTGTCGTTCTTCCATGCATCTTATGTGAGACATAAAAAAACGAGATAATAGTTAAAATTAGGTAAAATTTACCGTAGATTATAATTTTTATATTTTTCACATCGCTTAATTTGGAATTTATTTTAAAAAAAATGTTTTAATCTTGTACTATAGAGATAGAGCCCTCTTGCGGTGATGGTATGAACTTATAAATAATTTCCAGCGATTTCTCTTGGCCACATTTAGAGTAAAATCTTTTGCAACATGCTACGATGTATAGTTTCTGAGATACAGCCGATGGCCACGCTTAATCAAACACCCGGTACATATGCATACGCTTTTTTCAAAAAGAGTTCAATTTGAAGTTTTAAACGAGTGTTTTTCACTCCCAGATTAAGAATGTAGTATAATTTCGAATTTAGAAAGCCTAAAACAGTCATTAATACAAACATCGAATCTAATTCCCCACAAACAACAATAAATTACCCATGAACGCACTGATAAACCTACTTATTTATAACCCGCTGAACATTTGATTTGGTCGACCATACCCAATGTTAAGGCTTTTCTAAACTCAAAAATTTACTTCATACTTAATCAAGGAGTGGAAACACTCGTAAGAAACACATTAATGAAAAATTCCCTGTTTGTAACGTTTACACTTTATTTAATTATCTTTAATAAAATGGGATAAAAAGGGAAAGCCATTTGACACAAAACTGACATGTGGAATTTTCATTTGATAAAAAAAGAATTTTATTTGTTACATGGTGAAAATCAAACAAAAAATCCTGTATTACCTAATAATCCTTGCACAATTTGATACCTTTAGAGATTCTTTCTTTTAACAATCACAGCAAATTCTTATTTTGATAGATTGGTCAAAATACCGGGAGTTTTTCTTGTAAGTATACAAACCCCAATTACAGTGCATATGCTGTAAATCTTAAGACATTTGTTTTTTTTTTAAGACTTCAAGTTGAAGCATAAAACGAGTGTTTTCCACTACCAGGCTAAGCATGAAGTAAAATTTTCACGCTTTTCTAAACTCGAAATTTTACTTCATGCGCCACGCCTATAAAACGCCGATTTGATGTGCAGTTCAGAATATAGTTCTTTAGCATACTGCTTTAGTATTATACGTTGAATTTCACTTGAAAACAGTGTTTTATACGCGTGGCTCATGAAGTAAAATTTCGAGTTTAGAAAAGCCCAGAAAATTATCACGGGGCTTCTCTAAACTCGAAATTTTACTTCATGCTTAACTGGGAGTGGAAAACACTCGTTTAAAGCTTCAAATTAAACTCATTGAAAAAAACAACGAATGTCGGAAATTATACAGCGTATGTATGTGTATACTTAAAATGAAAATTCCCTGTATTTATTACTGAAGTCATTACTTTACAAAACATTTAGAAACCAATAAATAAAACGTCTCATCATTTTGTTAAAACCACTAACGTTTCATTATTTCATTATCTCCTCCAGGTTTTTCTGATGTTTATTTTTTTAATTTTTTTACAGCATAACTCATTTTTCAGAATATTTCAGTTGATATTAAAATCCTTTATATTTTCTGATATAAGATCTATAACAGCCTTATTTTCAATTTTTCTTGAACTGATTCCCCAATAATTATAACTGATAATTATTTTAATAATTTAGCGCTACGAACTTCAACCCAATCCCCAATTAGCATTACTACAGCTGATAATTCCATTAATCAAAAACAGTCATTAACACAAACATCGAATCTAATTCCCCACAAACAACAATAAATTACCCATGAACGCACTGATAAACCTACTTATTTATAACCCGCCGAATATATTTTTCTTCAGGATAAATAATTAATTGCTTCTGAATTGTGCAACGGCCTAATCAAAAATCAACCACCGTAAACACTCTGTTATTTTTCTGTCCCTAAAAATACACACACCAATGCGTGTAAATATCTATTGGTGTGATTATGCGTGTGTATTTATACGCTGATAAAACGGTCTAAATATAAAATCAAGCGATTGGATAACGATTCCAAAATCACGCCAAGTGTGTGTGGTCTGAATGTCCCCCATGGCTTTGCTTTATCAGAAAATTGTTTAAATAAATATATATATAATCGTTCGTGATTATGTGCTTTAGGATTCATTTAAATGGAAATTTTGATAAGGATGCGGTTGTATTAGGTTAGTTATATTTATAGTGGAAATTATGCAATATCGATGACTTATAAGTTCGAAGTAAAACTGTCAAATGATTTATGGTTGAAAGCAGCGACGGCTCGCAGCCTAACTTCAGGATCGGCCACAGTGCCAAGGCACACAAAATTTGAGGTTGGGATCGTGCTTTATAAATACAAAGAATTGCACAACAAAGTTACCTTTCAATAACGGATACATATTAAATTGGGTCTCTGGCCTACCCTGAAGTTAGGCTGCGAGCCGCCGCTGGTTAAAAGGTTCTTATTTTTTATAGAAATGGCGGTTGAAAAAGTACCTACATTGCCAGTTAGGTACTTAATAAGCTATCAGTCAGTTTAAAAGTGGTAAAAAACATAGTAATCGTTTCATTTAATTTTGATATGGATTACCTAGTGTTGTGAGTTGGCGAAAATTCTAGAGCACGTTTTCTATGACCGCAATGGCGAAATATAGAGAACGTTCTGTTGGGAACCGACCTTGATCATTTAATTTGGAGACTTGTCTCAATGAGACAAACATTTTGCAGAAAGTCGATATTAATTTTAACTCGTTTTTATATTTTGTAAATATTCTGAAAACTATTGACAAACTTCATTTTTCTTTATGTTAAATTGTCTTTATGTTAAACTGTACCGTTAATGACGCTATGTCAATCTCTCTTAGGTATCTAATTGTTCGCACCTACTAATGACTTAATCCTTTACCTATAAATAACATTCCTTCATTTTCACTTGCCCCAGTTTTGTGTACCTGTTTCGACGACACACTTCGACATTCCTGTAATTTTCCTGTTTATTTTATTTTAATATTTTTTGTATTGAAAGTCTAAAGCATAGCTATACTGATGAGGGATAAATCTCAAAACGCGTCTAGATGGCTTAAGACAATTAAAATTCATTCACTGTATTTTTTCAATTTATTTCAATTTCCTGTTGTTTTATTTAGTTTGGTAAGAGAATAATTTGACCTGATGTTGCATTTTGCATATAAATTATGCATAGAACAGTAGAGCTGTCGTGTAACTCAAATATTCATTGTAAAATTCAATATCTGTTGGGGCATTAGCTCGAGAAGTATTTGTTTGAATGAATATTTGGAGACTTGTCTCAATGAGACAAACATTTTGCAGAAAGTCGATATTAATTTTAATTCGTTTTTATATTTTCTGCTCGCTGTTTTCACGCGGGATAAATGCGTTAACATCAATTATTCTCCTCACACACACTGTTACATACTCTCCTTTTTTAGCAGGGTTGCCAAATCAGTAATTTTTTTAGACGTATCTAAATTCTGGTGTTTGCTGGAAGTTTTCAATGACAATCTAGTGATTTACTGTCATCAGAAAGTGAATAAAGTTAAAACAGTCGAACGTTTTGAAAGCAACTATAAAACAGTCGAAGGTGCTGTTAAAACTATAAATGTGAAATAGTCAGCATATCATTCATAAAATTGCCCACGTCCAAATGGTCAAACATTGCAAGAGAATCCTTTTTGATCAATCTTGTATAAATCTTTTCCAAGAAGTATATTTTAAACGTCATTTGACGTCAGTGTTTTGTACGTGTGGCGACTAATCGACTATTTTTTTAGGCGGGGCTTTTCTAAACTCGAAATACTACTTTATGCTTATTCTGGGAGTGGACGACACTCGTTCGAAACTGGTAAAATCAAAAATCAAGTAAATTGATGATTTATGTCAAATTTGACATTGTGATAAATTTTGATGATTTTGGTCAGATTTGAGATTTTTAATGTTTTTTCCGTAATTTTGCCAAATTTGACACTTTGATAAATTTCGATGATTTCTGTCAACTTTGACAATTTAATAAATTTCGATGATTTCCGTAAAATTTGACATTTTTAATTGAATTTTAAATAATCCCGTCAAATGTGATATTTTTAATATTCGACGATTTCAATCGTATTCTGATAATTTTCGCACAAATTGATATTTTTGACGTTACTGATCATTTTATATTTTGACAATTTTCACACGGATTGAAATATAATTTTATTTATTAACGGATACCACTTTTCTTTACAAAATATTAACATACCATAAATTAAATAACAAAATTTAATAAAAATAAATATTGACCATTTGACGTACAAATTGTAAAAGCAGTTATGTAAAATAAAGCTTAGTAAATAAACTATCAAAGAACGATTTTTATTAAAAAAATCACACAAGGAATCAAAATATTAATTTAACAACTTAACAATTTCTTAACTTTCCTCACATCAATCCTACGAATAAAATTACTTTTTAAATAGTGTAAAAATAGTTTAACATTGTTGAAACTATAAAAAATGTCAAAATGATGGATAAAATTGTTGACTTTGATACTTAAGAGATGTTTCATTAATTTAACACTTCTTACATTTTGCACAGTTTTTTTTTTAAATACAATGATGCAAATTTGATGAATCGACAAAAATCTCTAAATGATGAACATTTTATAAAAATATCGATTTGTTGAAAATCTGATAAAAATGTTATAAATCGACGTCAAGTGTAATCATTTGATTCGGAATGTCAAAAATGTCAATTCATATAAAAATTATCAAAATAATTCGAAACGTCATAAGTTTCGAATTATTTTGATAATTTTTATATGAATTGACATTTTTGACATTCCGAATCAAATGATTACACTTGACGTCGATTTATAACATTTTTATCAGATTTTCAACAAATCGATATTTTTATAAAATGTTCATCATTTAGAGATTTTTGTCGATTCATCAAATTTGCATCAGATTTTGCAATATTTCGAGATCTTCCTCAACTTATAAAATGTTGATAAAATTTTCAATATTTTAATTAATTTATGAAAATGTTCATCAGAATTTCAACATATCTTGATTTTTGATATTTTGTCATTTTAATCGATTTCTAAAATGTTCGATATTTCGCGATTTTCTCCAAAAAATATATAAAATGTTTATACCGGGTGTTGACTTGGCGGACGCAACATAGGAAATCGCATGTAAATTTTAAAGTGTTCAAATATTGGCTTCCCTATTTATTTTAGAGACAAAATGTATGTCACTTTTTTGTAGAGGAAAAAATTCTAAATTTATGAATGTTCACGCTTAACACTTTACGTTTCTCTAAGTTAAAATAATTAATAAAAAGTAATGTGATTTTATAAAAATAATGACATACCATGGAATTGATACAACAATTGCGGATATTCCCTGTTTTTTTTTAAGTTCAATTTCAAGCTTTAAACAAGTGTTTTCCACTCCCAGACTAAGCATGAAGTAAAATTTCGAGTTTAGAAAAGCCCCGTGAAAACTTGTCGAGGGTCGCGCAGCGACCCGAGACAATTTTTCTGGGCTTTTCTAAACTCGAAATTTTACTTCATGCGCCACGCGTATAAAACACAGATTTTAAGTGGAGTTAGAACATACATAAATTTGACAATATTATAGTGTTTTATACGCGTGGTGCATGAAGTAAAATTTCGAGTTTAGAAAAGCCCAGAAAATTATTTTTCTGGGCTTTTCTAAACTCGAAATTTTAGTTCATGCGCCACGCGTATAAAACACAGAATTTAAGTGGAGTTAGAACATACATAAATTTGACAATATTATAGTGTTTTATACGCGTGGTGCATGAAGTAAAATTTCGAGTTTAGAAAAGCCCAGAAAATTTGTCGAGGGTCGTTGCGCGACCCTCGACAAATTTTCACGGGGCTTTTCTAAATTCGAAATTTTACTTCACTTAGAGAAACGTAAAGTGATAAACGTTAACACGAATGAATTCAGAATATTTCCCTCTACAAAAAAGGTAGATACATTTTGTTTCTAAAATAAATAGGGGAGCCAAAATATGAACATTTCAAAATTTACATGGGATTTCCTATGTTGCGTCCGCCAAGTCAACACCCGGTATATAAGGTTTTCAATATTTTTATTCAGATTTGTAACGATTTTCAAAAATCAACTCGTAATTTATCAAATTCATCAATATATTCGAAAATTATTTGAACACACAAATTTGATTTTTGGTTTTGGATAACATTTTTGATATTTTTTACCTTTTTCACGTAAATGGACATTAGATGATATTTTTTAAAATAGATTATTTTCTTAATATTAGACTACGTTTCTTGACATTAGATGACATTTTTCACATTAGATGTTACTTTTGATGAAAAATGAAATTTTTTACTTTTCTAACATTTGACATTAAATGACATATTTGACATTAGTTCTAACATTTGACAGCGATACTAAAAATAGTAATTTCTTGATAAATTCTATAAATTTTACTTAATTTTGACAATATACGATTTTTTATGATGTTCCAAAAAATATTCTACCACAAAACCAATGATTTTTTTTAGAAACCCCTTTTTTAAAGACTCATAACTTTAACTTTTGGCAAAATATTTTAAGTTACTTAATTTTCATTGATTTGCACACAAAAAATCACTTGTGATAAAAAAAATTATTAACTAACTATTTAACAATTTTCACTCTTTATTTACATCTCTATAAAGTAAACGTTATGATTCATTATAGAAAAGAAAACAATGAAAATGATAATATAAAACACTTATGTGTTTCACCAACGTCAGTTAAATCGAATAATCGTTATTAATCGATTAAAATCTAGTATGTAACTATACATGTAAAAAAATCAATAAATTATTATGAGATTTATGTGGAAAATATCTATTCCAATCTAATGCTAAATTATTTTTCTACAAATAAATTTAATTAATGAATAAGATTTAATTGACGTTAGTGAAACCGGATATTAAACTTTTTCTTTTGTCTTTTACGTTAATTAGAGTTTCAATCAGAAGTTAGTCATTATTACACTAAATTATTATTATTATTTGTTTGCGCTGTGAAAGGGGAAATACAGTTACGAACAAAGTTTTTATTATTATTCTCATGTCAAGATATAGGGTACCACAAAGTGAACGCCAACCTAATCTAATAGATCTAATCTACTTATCTTTTTTTTACTTTAGCGTCTCATCGATTTTAACATTTAAAAAGTTTGGTGTTCAAAAATTTGCTAACAGAATTTAGAAAATATTGTACGCAAGTACAGATTAAATATGTATTATCAAATTATTCAGTCCAACTCGCAGTGGTTTTTTTAAATTTTGTCGGTCTTTTTTTCAGGATTCCTGAAAAAATGTGCGACTCCCGTGTGGAGGATCGTCAAGAAGATTTACTCTCCTTTGGACAGGTGCGAGAGGATATTCATGAAAATGACAAACTTATCGAACATGGCTATCCAAGTAAGACAATAATAAACTTTTTAATTACGCTAAGATTCGAATTCAAATAATTAAAATAGCCGATTTTTCATTCACTAAATAATTCACATATTTGAATAATCAAATATTGAATGTTTTTGAATGAATATTTAAATAATTCAAATACTTGAATATGTTTTTGTATTTGGATACCTAGAATAAATACTTAAATTTGAAAAATTCCTATCCTTAATAATATATTTTATAAAATCACGATTGCCGGAAAATGTATAGTATACAGGGTGAGCGAAACTCGATGTCTCAGCTCTATTATAAGAAAAGGAAAAACGATATAAAAAATCTGAAAAGTGGTTTATAAATGGATTGAGTAGGGTCCATTTTAAGCCAAAATTGCATATTTTTATAAATTTGGAAACTGAAGTAATGAAGACATCGAATATTTTTTTTTTGAAACATGCCTATATTTTTGGATATTTAAAAAAAACTGATTTTTCTCAATAAACTTAGTAGAGAAAAAAAATTGTTATCTTCTTCCGAAAAATTATAAGCAAACTTGAAAGAAAGTATCATCAAATATTCACAATTGTCACGATTTAAACAAGTAGCCTTTGGAAACAAATATCAAAGTCGCATGTGTCAATAATGAAAGATTATTTATTAGTATTATTAATTATCATTAATTAAACATTAAAAAACACATAATATGTTACTATATTACTATTATTTATTTAATAATCTACGGATTTCTCCTTTTTACAACATTACAATAAATATATAAAAAGAAAATGATAATACGCATAAGTTACAATAAATAAATATCGCGCTTATCACTAAACAGAAAACACTAAACAAATTAATACAGAAAGAAACAAAGCATGTAGGCAATCACTACAACAAAATGTCAATGTAACCACCTCCTACTTCTAAACAGGGTTGTTAAATAACGTTTTTTTTTTTTTCATTTTAATTAAAACAAACAGTTTTTTTTAACAAACGTGTTTTTTATCGAAACAGCGTTTAATACATTAACGATTAAAAACATGTTTAAAATGTGTTTAAAACCGAACAACAGTGCATTTTTCATTTGAGTATACATATCCCGATAATTACGGCGTTTTTTTTAAATTTGCGGAAATTCTTTGTTTCAAAGCGTGTAATTTGGGGCTTTTAATGAGTGTTTTCCACTCCCAGACTAAGCATGAAGTAAAATTTCGAGTTTAGAAAAGCCTAAGAATTTAGATTGGCCGCGTAGCGAAGCGGAGCGGCCAATCCAAATTAGGCTTTTCTAAACTCGAAATTTTACTTCATGCGCCACGCTTAAAAGCGCTGATTTACAGTGAAGTTCAAAAACACACACATACAAAAACAATCATAGGCAACGTAATATACGTTAGAGTTATTGGGTTTCCTATAATCACTGTTTTAAACAATTTGTTCAGCGCAGAATTTGACTTACGTTTTATTCACACCTACATATTAGATTGCTAAAGCCGTATATTTTAAACTTAACGATATTTCAGTGTTTTATACGTGTGGCGCATGAAGTAAAATTTTGAGTTTAGAAAAGCCTAATTAGGATTGGCCGCTACGCTTCGCTCCGCGGCCAATCCAAATTTTAAGGCTTTTCTAAACTCGAAATTTTACTTCATGCTTAGTCTGGGAGTGGAAAACCCTCGTTTAAAGATTCAAATTGAAATCTTTAACAAAAGCAACAAATGTCGTAAAATTTAAAGTGTAGGCATACCTGAAAAAAATATTCCCTGTATTTAAAAATCACATTACTGCACACGCAGTTGTGATATTTTATTGTAATAAAATGTTAACTTTATTAATGTAGTTTGAAATATCTTTAACAATATAGGTAAAATTTAAAAATGTAAACAAAAATCTTTAAAAAAATATAATTTACCAAATTTAAGATAATAAAAAAACGTTTTAAACAAAGTTAACGTTTAAAACATGTTTTAAACAAATTCAAGATTTAAAACATATTTAAAACAAAACCGTTAAAAACACTGTTTTAAAACAATACCGATTAAAACATGTTAAAAACACTGTTTTAAAACAAAGTGTTTTCAACATAACAACCCTGCTTCTAAACACATCCAATCTCCGCCTTACTTCTATTACTGAAGCCTTACGTTACATTTCTCTAGATAGTTCATCGCAAGCATGTCTGATTTTCCAAGTTCCAAGTTCCAAATTAAGAGATGGTGTTTTGTAAACTTTGTTTTTCAAAGTTTCCCACAAGGAGAAGTCTCTTGGGGTCAAGTCCGGTGATTTAGGCGCCCACTGTATTGGTCCATTTATACCCATCCAATTTTCTTTATAAGTTTCATTTAATTATTGTTAGACAACTCGTGCTTAATGGAGCTCCGTCATGCTGAAAACACATGTTTGCTCGCAGCTGTAATGGCACATTTTCGAGAAGCACAGGAAGTTGTTCTTGAAGATATTGCAAATATTGCTCACTGCGTAAAACTCCTTCGTAAAAATATGGACGTATGCCCATAAATAATAGCACACCAAACGTTAATATCAAAGTGTCCTTGGTTTTTAATCGAATTGACAAAATGTGGCTTTTTAATAGCCCAAAAATGTTATTTATTTTTTATTGGGCTTACCGTTACTAACAAAACGGCTTTCATCCGTCCACAACATATACTGGAAAAATCGATTTTCATTGATCCCTAAGTTTACCATCACTTGGACACAATAATTTATTCTTCGTTGATGTTGATCTGACAAGTGTTCTAAGTTGTGAACAAAATTTGTTTTACCGAACAATATTTTAAATTCAACTCACGACAGGCTTGCCGAATCGAGTTCCTTGGATGGTCTTGAAAATACTGCAAAACAGTGGCAACAATATTATTAGAATTGATCCTTTTAGCAATTTGTCTTCCCTTTCGAGCAGAAAATGCCTCTTTGTTTACAAGTAAATTGCGTTCCAATCTTGCAAATATTTTTAAGGTTGGAATAACACATTCAGCGTATAACTGAACTGCTCTTCTAGGGTTCTTTTGAGATTCTTCATAAACTAATAACATGTCAACACTATTAAATGAAATAACTAACGCCATCTACTGCCCCATAGTGGCATCGTCAATGACACGGTGGAAAAAGTGCATATACAGGTCACTGTTTCGTCCACGGAGCTATACTCTGTTTGTGAAACCAGAAAACAAATATCAAAATTGAATTTGAGTTCAGTATTCCGCACTAGATACCCACAGACGCGTTTCGGACTTCAAGGTCCTCTTCAGTGTGGTCCCGATCCAGTGCTGAGGAATACTGAACATTTCTGGCTATATCAAGCCAATATGTGAACACTATTAAATGAAATCGATAGCTAACGCTATATGCACTTTTTGCACCGTGTCATTGACGATGCCACTATGGGGCAGTAGATGGCGTTAGCTCACGATTTCATTTAATAGTGTTCACATATTTGCTTGATATAGCCAGAAATGTTCAGTATTCCTCAGCACTGGATCGGGACCACACTGAAGAGGACCTTGAAGTCCGAAACGCGTCTGTGGGTATCTAGTGCGGAATACTGAACTCAAATTCAATTTTAATAGCATGTCGACATTTTCGTTGTGCGTAAACATTTATCAGAATCAAATGACAACAAAACAATATTTGTCAACCATTAGTTTAATTACTGACAAATGCGACTTTGTTATTTGCTTTCAAAGGCTACCTGTTTAGGTCGTAAGAAAACACAGCGATGTTTTCTTTTAAGTAACATTTTACATATTCCAAAACAAATATCTCCAGATATTCGAATTAATCAAAATGAACATTTGTAAAATTAATTAACATGAGATTAAACACAAACAGTATATTTTAACTTCACAATATTTTAATGCTTTATTAGCCTGGGGCATGAAGTAAAATGTCTAGTTTAAAAAAGCCTGAACATTTTCGCTTCGCTACGCGACCAATCGCAATTTGCAGGCTTTTCTAAACTCAAAATTTTACTTCATGCTTAATCAAAGATTGGAAACATTCGTTAGAAGCTTTTGAATAAAAACTTTATCAAATCCAACGAATGGCAGGAAATGTACAGCGAAAAATCGAGGTATGTGTACCTAAACAAAAATTCCCTTTATACAATATAATAAAAAATTATACATAATAAATATCGCAACAAAATAATAATATAAGAAATATTGTAGGTTGGCAACTCTGAAATTATATATTACAATTGTTATGTCTGACGTTTAATGTCAATTCCTAAAGGGTGAAATCAACCTAAATTTTTAAAAAAATAAATCATGTCACTCTAGAGATTTTTTTATTGAACATACGATACAAATAAATCAATTATTTCCATACAATATTATGTTTTAACTTTAGGGTCTCATAACATTTTAAAGAATTTTTTGAATTTCTGTATGCAATAATAAAAAATGCTTATTTAATTTTAATACTGATAATATTAAATGATTTTCACCTCTTGATTCATTTCTGGCGAATCTCTGATTTAAAGCGTGTGTTAATTTTCAACAAAACCTTAAGGTGTTCAGGTTAATGTCCTGAAAATAAAATTGCATACGTTCAAATTAGATAGAATCAGATTAAATATCTTATAGTCTACTTCTTGTGTCTATAATTCCGAAAAAAAATGTGTTTGTTTTAATATTGAACACAGAAAGTATATTTCTATAAAGTATCATCAATTTTATTTATTTTAATTGATCAATTTTACAATAAGGAACATTTTTTATAAGATTTTAATATTTATCTAACGAGGGTTTGCAATTATTAATTAAGTTTTCAGTTCATATTTCAAGTTTAAAACAACCCTAAAATTTGGATATGACGGTCGAGGCGAAGCACCCGGATAAATACAAATCAGGGCAGATTTTATTTTAGATATTTTATATACATTTTCTTGTCAATCGATTAAAGTGCTTTTAAGAAAAAATCTACCATGTCTACACAATGTCTTATCATTTATTTTACCGCAATCTAGGATTAATTATTGCACTGAAATACACTCATAACAATATCAAAAGTTGACAGCTAAATAAATTCACCAATAAGATGTGTGAAAGGCTCGCCTCATCAGCCTAATAAATTTGCGATTTTTTTGCATGAAAATTAGTTCCGCGAATTCAAATCTGCCTCTGAAGACCGGAAGCAGCCACACGGCACTCTAGGTGTTCTTTCCATTATTGTAAATCAAAAATAAATCGATTTGTGCTTGCGAGAAAAATAAATTTGAATCCAAAGTGGCGCCCATAAAAAAGACCATAGTTAATTTAAAATCAAGTATCCTACTAAATTCGCTAATAAAAAGTGTCCATGTAATATTAAATTTGTAAATGTTTAGATTCAATAGTTTTTGCATAAAAAAATGAAAACGAAAATAAAAATCTGCTGTGGCCAATACAAGTACCGACTGCAAATTAAAATAATAGAGGATTATTAAATTAATTAGAACCCAAATACAAAATTTGATGACAATCCCATGAGCCATTTTCGCTGAAATCGTGCCACAGACCGACGGACCGACTTCATTGAGATAACACTTGATTTTTTATTCCTGGGACCCTAAAACGGATATTTCCGTTCATCAAAATGTTAAGCATTCAACATGTTTGGATTTGTTTGTGATTTATGATGGTATCTAATGAATGGTACTCTGGCCATTTTTAAGACTAACCCGCCAACACCAATCACCAACACCAATCGGTCTATTTTGTACGATTGCAAAAATCTTAAACAAATTCACGATTAACAGTCCGGTCATCAGAAAATTCTCCAACAATTGGTAGTCAACTACCAACTTGTCTCTTTGATGAATTGTGATTGTGATTGTGATCGGCTAAAAGTCGACACACTGTAGTGCGGTCGGTAAAAAAACAGTTTTTTTGACAATATCTCGAGAACATGATAAGGTATTCAAAATTTGTTTTGAGATTCTTATTAGGCAAGAAAATACGCAACTTTGCCGACTCTATCTCTATAAATAATCAAGTTGTCCATGTATTTCTACGATATACGGACACCTTGTACAATAATGGCTATTTTTATGAATCTAAAAAAACAGCGGAACCAGAAAATTGATTTTTATGAAAATTAGTATAAAATGTAATATTTTAAAAATACATAACATTCTCGCTCTGGTGAAGTATATACTCAATCAACCGATAACTCAAAAAGTGTTCATGAATCAAGTCGGTATTTATTTTATAACTGTCCGATTTCTACATAAAATAAATTTTAAAAAATCACAACTGAAAAATTTCTCGGTTCGCATATTTTGAGAGATTTGAGTTATCAATTTAATTTTACCTGAAGTCAGAATTTATTTATGCATTATTAGTACCGTGCGATCATTTAAAACATGATTTAGAACAGGCTTTGAATTTTAAATTAAATTGGCACTAATGAATGCTAACACATGGTTTACCATAACCTCAAATTTATTCAATCATTCCACCAAATGCCGCCTACTCTAAATCATAATGTAAACGATCGCACGTATAATTCGACATGAATGAATTTTAAATCAAAAATTCTTAAGTGGATTTCCATGAAATTTGGTAAGGATGAAATCTAGCTTGTTAAAAATATGCAAAAATCTAAAAGTACCCGATAATCACCTTTCAATCCACTTTAGTCAAATTTAATTTTCCGTTATATTAAAAAAAATTTATAATTTAACCCACGTATAGGACACCTTAAATTATATAATAGGTAAAAGTCGATTTTGACTTGTCATAGAAGTCACAATTATGCTCGAGATTTATATAGTTTAGGAGCCAAGTTTTTAAAACATAATCCCTGGTTTTTGAAATGATAAAATAATCATTTACACTCTATTCATAAATACATTTTTATGATTCAGAGATTTTTTCTTGTAGTACACATATCACGATTTTTTGTACATTTTCAGACATTGATCGTTTTTATAATAGCTTTAAATTTTAAGCTTCTAACGAGTGTTTCAAGTTCAAAATATAATACTTAGATTTGATCTCATGTTAAATTATTTTACAAATGTTTATATGGAATATCTAAAAGTATACTCCAAAGAAAAAAAATCCCTGTATGAATCTAAATATATTTTTTATAATCGTAAATCAGCGAATTAAAATGGTGTCAATAGATTTTTATAAAAATGTTGTGCAAATCTATTAACATATCTTTGAATAGTTTTTAAGTTTTTATTAACTTTTATCAAAATATCCCTGTTTAAACCCCAAAACAAAATAGATTTTTATTCCGCTTTGTGTGCACGTCGAGGAAACTTTGGCGTATTAAATTTAACCATATTTAAAAAAAAATCAACAAAGAAATTGTCAAATTTTATGAAATGTGCTGTCTTTTATACGCAATGGAACGGAGGGAAATGCACCCTACTCAAAAAGTCAAAAACCCTGTCATAATATTCTACCGAAATACGAACGTTGTATGTCTAAGGCTAAAGTTAGAATCAAAAGTTTATATTCAATGACAAACTCTGAAAATCTATAAAAACCATTTCAGATAATTTTTTTTCAAAACTATAGTATCTTGTAGATAACTTATTGGGGTTAATTAATTGTCGGGCAAAGCTAATAAACTCAGTGTAAATAATATTTAAAAAAAGAAGGAAAGAGAGTCAATTTTTTAATCTATTAAGAACCATTGATGCCATAACGCAACATTCGTAATTTTTTGTTAGTTAAATTACTAAGGCCAATTTGCACCCCGACTGATTAACTTTAATCATCCACTAATCATTAATTAAACCTCCGATTAAGTCAAAATTCTAGAATATTAAAATGTTAAAAATTTGTGGGATATCCTAAATATTTATCTTTTATCAGTATGCAATTGTTTAAGCAATTTGTAAATACAATTGTTGTTTTATTAAGAAGTATTAATCACTAATTAAGTTAATCGACTTGGGTGCAAACGGGCATAACTAAGTTAATTTGATATATTGTATTATTTGACCTGACTTGAGAATGTGTGAAGAAAAATCTAAATATTTTGTTATTTAAATATTTTGATTATTACTCATTTAAAAAATATATATTTTCAGTGTATTTCTAACTTCACAATATTTCAATGTTTTATACACGTGGCGCATGAAGTAAAATTTCGGGTTTAGAAAAGCCTGAAAGTTTGGTTTGGCCGCTCCGCTTCGCGGAGCGACCAAACCAAATTTTCAGGCTTTTCTAAACTCGAAATTTTACTTCATGCTTAATCTGGGAGTGGAAACAATCGTTCGAAACTTTAAATTTAACGCTTTAATAAAATCGACGAATGCCTGAAAATTTACAGTGTATACATTATGTATATTTCAAAACAAAAATCCCAGTATATATTACAGACCCTGTAATATATACTGGGTTACCTGACGGTTTTTAAAATAGCACAGCTCAATCAATTTTCAAGATATTTTATTAAACATGTATATTTTGTAAACAAGAAGATTGGAAGTTTATAACGTATACAAAAACTTAGAATAAACCTCAAGTAGGGCAGGTGGTGGCCGAGCGGTAACGTCGTCGGGCTGTATCGCTCAAGCCACAAACTCGGGTTCGATTCCCGTGCACGGGGAGACTTTATTTAAAAAATAATTTCTCGTCGTGTCCCTGGGTGGGGTGTGAATGTGTCGTGACGTCCAAATATATGTTAAATTAATTAATATAATCATCGTTAGTGGCTGAATGGCTAGAACCTATGCCAAACAAACAAAAAAAAAAACCTCAAGTAGCGAAAATAACATCAGGTAAAAAAAAATGGTTAATCTCATACCGCGGTGACATCCCATCGCCGGCACGTTCTCCGGATCTGTAACCATGTGACGTTTATTTGTTTGGTTACATAAAGGGAAAAGTGTACCTTGACGGGCCTCGAAATTTGGCTCAACTGGGTGATATTATTCAGCGAGAAATTCGTGCGATTCTTTGAGCAACTTTGTAAGGAGTGATGACTAACTTTGCCACCCGACTTCAGCTGTGCATCGAAAACGGAGGTCGTCATTTACCCTATGTTATTTTCGCTACTTGAAGTTTTTCGTTATAAACTACCAATCTTCCTGTTTACATTTTTTTTTTATATTGAATATCTTGAAAATTGATTGAGTTGTCCTATTTTAAAAACCTTTCGGTAACGCTGCCCTGTACCCTGTACAATAAGTCATTCATTTAATTATAAAAAGAAGTGCAGAAGCAACTTCTAGAGTTAACTCAATAATTGCTCGTCTGTTAATGGGTTAAATTTAAAAACACACATTATTGCCATTTTGTCAGCCCCTCGCACTGGGGGCGGCCAGCACCCCCCTTGCCACGCCTCTGCGAGTATATTCAAAGTATTGTAACATTAAAATTTCCGAGCATTCAAATATTTGAACATTCGAATAATAATGAATATTCGGACACAAATTTTAAAAATTCCCACCCTCACTTTTTAACTGTCAGCATTTTATATTATTTTTTTTTCCTTTTCCAGTTAGTCTTCTTCATGATTAGCGATCGCGTCCTCCTCTGCAGCTTCGGAGGAACAAACTGCCCCCAAAAAAGGATAACCGGCCTTTACTCCCTAATGTTCTACAATGTCATAGCCTACTGTGTCTCCTACATCAAAGAATTGATAGAAAAAGAAGATTGGTCGCCTTACGTGAACATGACTACGCACAGTAATATCAAACACGTTGCCATGTCTGCTACTAAAATCGTCTTAGAATGGACTAAAGCAATCACCTTTATCATCACAGTCACTTTTATGCTTTTAGTCTTTGGATTAGAGCAAGGTTTAGAGCACTACCAACCCACAACTTTGTACTCGATTGTAACGTGGAGTTTTTACATGTGCACCGAAAGGGTTTTCGTTGAAATAGTCCCTCATATTCTATTATTTTTAAAGCTTCAAAGATTCGAAGGTTTAGAGCATTTATACACTCCGGTTATTTTGAGATACTACACAATAACCTTATCCTTAATCCTGAATATAGTACTCTTATTTTACGGTCAGGTCAGATTTAGCTGCATCAGTTTGTACATAACGGTTTTCTTGAGGGGTAAGGATATGGTGTTGAACTGTTTGAAGGATTTGCGAAACGAGCAGGCGGTTTTGGGCAAGTTCAGGACGGCCAGTGTTGAGGAGATTGCCGATTGGGATGATGTCTGCGCCGTTTGTTTGAGTCCGCTGAAGAGAGCCAGGGTGACGCCCTGCCAGCATTTGTTCCACGCTGAGTGTTTGAGGCAGTGCCTCAATAATTCACACAACTGTCCGATTTGCAAGAGGGAGTACATTTTTTATTAGCGGAAAGTTTTTTATATGTATCTGTGTCGCACGAATGTTTTTATATTTAATTATAGTTTTTTTGTAACTTAGGTATTTATTGTATGTTTTAATAAAAAAAATCGTTGTTTTTACAAAAAAAAACAGTTTTTATAATTATTTATGAAAGTGTTTACAGATTAAAATAGACATTGCAAACGAATAAATAATGGGGCGGTATTCAAGAAATGCGATTTCTGGATTTTTATTGTTGCAGGAAAACAGTTGAAGAACATAATTCAATTTTTTTCTCATGATATTTACCAGGGCTTCGAACCGTTATTTTTTGCGTTCCGGTTCAATGAATAGAATATACAGGGTGTCCCATTTTAATCCGCCAGTAGCGATAATTCTGAAACATTGCATTGAATCAAAAAGTGTTCCAAATGAAAAGTTAATGGTTCTGAGGGGGACATCTGATGCCGTAGACTTTGCCCCCCCCCCCCAGCCCCCCAAGGGGGGCGGGAACAGGGGGCAACTTTAAATGGAAACCCCTATGTTTTATTGCAGATTCTGATAGAGGGTTAAAAAGTATGTAAGTTTTATCCGAAACATTTTTTTTATTGGTCGAGAGATGGCGCTGCAAATGTAAAAGTTAGGTTTTTTTGTCAATTAAATTGCGAAAATCGTCACGTAATTAACTGTTATTATTACTTAAGACTTACTCACAACCTTACAAGGTTGTTTTTTTCTCAGCCTGCCCAAATACTACCCCCCCCCCCCCTACAAAGAGGTAAAGTACTCAAAAATAGCGATTGAGTACTTCTTTTTCAAATTAAATAATGGTAAAATAATTCAAAAAAGATAGTCATTTGTTTTTCAAACAGTGTTTGACCGGGCCCCCCACATTTGTTATCCGCACCATCATGTTCTCGCGCGTGTTTGGAGGATCGCGGAAGAAGACGTCTTTCAGGTAACCCCAAAGGAAGAAATCAGGCGATGTCAAGTCATAGGTCCTCCGCTACCAATCCATTGCGCTGGAAACAGCTCATCCAAATGTTGTCGAACCGCACAAGCGTAGTGTGGTGGGGCACCGTCCTGCTGGAACCACATCGTCCTCCGGATAATCGACTTCTTCTAGCAGCACAGGAAGATCGTTCTGGAGAAATTCCAGGTACCTCGCGCCATTTAACGTCCTGTCGAAGAAGAATGGTCCGATTATCTGCGAGCCGAGAAGTCCACACCACACGTTGACACTCCATCGCTGCTGTGCGTTCACTTGTCGAACCCAGTGGGGGTTTTCAGCACTCCAATAATGGGCATTGTGGATGTTGACGAATCCGGTATTCTGGAAAGTGCACTCGTCGGAGAACAGGACTCGGTGGAAGAATAAACGGTCGCGGTCGATCTGCTGCAAAGCCCAGTTGCAGAAACCCACACGATTGGCGAAATCATTTCCATGAAGTTCTTGAACGCGCATGATGTGATACGGATGGAACTTTGCCGCGCGGAGTAACCGTTGAGCCGTCGATTTCGGTATGCCGATTTCTGCCTGGATATCTCGGAGACTGATATGCGGATTGAGGTGTACAGCTCCAAGTATGGCGATGGTGCGGGGGTCGTCATCCACAAGATTCGCTCGAGGTCGATGTCGTTGTAGGTGACCTTGGCGCAAACGTTCTTCCAGCCCTCGCATTGTACTGCGAGACGGACACCGACGATCCGGGAATCTTTGGCGATACAGTTCTACTGCATTGGTGTAATTGTTCAGCAACTCTCCAATGACTTTTAGGATGTCCACAATTTTGGTCGGTGAGTAGTCCATGACTACTCAACGACTTGGCTTTGCGTACTGAACTCATTTTTAAAAACTAAATTTAAAAAAGGAACGAAAATAAAAAAAATCCAAGAAATCTTTTTTGAATGTAAACAAAACAATCTGAGAAAAAAACAACCTTGTAAGGTTGTGAGTAAGTCTTAAGTAATAATAACAGTTAATTACGTGACGATTTTCGCAATTTAATTGACAAAAAACCTAACTTTTACATTTGTAGCGCCATCTCTCGACCAACAAAAAAAATGTTTCAGATAAAACTTACATACTTTTTAACCCTCTATCAGAATCTGCAATAAAAAATAGGGGTTTCGATTTAAGATTTTAAAGTTGCCCCCTGTTCCCGCCCCCCTTGGGGGGCTGGGGGGGGGGGCAAAGTCTACGGCATCAGATGTCCCCCTCAGAACCATTAACTTTTCATTTGGAACACTTTTTGATTCAATGCAATGTTTCAGAATTATCGCTACTGGCGGATTAAAATGGGACACCCTGTACATTGGTTCTGTTCCGGCTTTGGTTCCGGAAAAAATAACGGTTTTTTGCGGTTTTCGGTAAAACTCCAAGTGATTGTTTTAATTTTTGAAATGTTTTTATTTCATATTAAAAATAATGCTGATGTCTTCAGCATCGTGGCTGATTTTTATGGATTTTTGAAAATAATAACAGTATCAGGTCTCAGGGAAAGCGGGATTTTTGTTTTACACCTTTCGGTCGTCATAGCAACAAACTTGTTTACAACAGTTGCGTGAAGATTAAAGCGTCTTCACAAGTTTTTCAAATACCTTTTTTTGCGAAAAGACATGGTTTTGCCTCTGCAAACTCTCATTGGACTTGTCCAATGTTTTTACGAAAGTGGACGGAGTTTTTTGGCAGGTATTCGACGGTTTCGTAACCGTAACGATTTCAGAGGTGGCCCATGCACTTTAAAAGCTTTTCGAAAGCTGGTAGCAAAATTTGAGGAAACTGGTTCTGTTATGAATAAAAAGAAATCAGGAAGACCCACTGTGGCAACAGATGTTGCAGTTTAAAGTTGCCCCCTGTTCCCGCCCCCTTTGGGGGCAATCAATCACTTGGAGCTTTACCGAAAACCGCAAAAAACCGTTATTTTTTCCGGAACGAAAGCCGGAACAGAACCAATGTACAGGGTGTCCCATTTTAATCCGCCAGTAGCGATAATTCTGAAACATTGCATTGAATCAAAAAGTGTTCCAAATGAAAAGTTAATGGTTCTGAGGGGGACATCTGATGCCGTAGACTTTGCCCCCCCCCCCCCCCAGCCCCCCAAGGGGGGCGGGAACAGGGGGCAACTTTAAACTGCAACATCTGTTGCCACAGTGGGTCTTCCTGATTTGCTGAAGTTTTACAAGAAACGCAAAATTTAGCAAATGAAAACGAATATGGAACATCTAGTGTCAATAAAATAGCAGGACGTCTGGAGATGAGTGGCACCACAGTCTGGCGCATTCTTCGAAGGCAACTTAAAATGTATCCATACAAAATGCAAGTTCTGTTCGAACTGAAGGAAGCTGATAACCTGTATAAGAACTGATTTTGCCCTGCAAACAATAGCGGAAATTCAAGTGAATCCACAGTGGCTTGATAATGTTTTATGGACTGGCGAGGCACACTTTCAACTTAATGGTGGTGTGAACACACATAATTGTCGAATTTGGTCATTAAATAATCCGCATTCGGTCATTCAACAAGGACTTCACGGTTCAAAAGTTGCCGTTTGGTGCGGATTTACATCACGATTTATCATAGGTCCATATTTTTTTGAACAGGTTGTGGATGGACGAACAAACACAGTTACAGTAAATGGTCAACGTTATTTGAATATGCTTCGTGATTATGCAATACCATTATTACAGGAGCACGACATTAAAAATATCGTATTTATGCGGGATGGCGCACCTCTGCACATCTTTAACCCAGTAAAACAATTTTTAAGGAACACCGCATTATCAGTAGACAATTTCCTGTAATTTGGCCGGCAAGATCGCCAGATCTTAACCCTGCTGATTTTTGGTTATGGGGATATCTAAAAGAAAGGGTTTTTTTAATGAAACATAATTCAATTGATGAATTGAAAGAGTCCATTGCTCAGAACATAGCAGCTATTCCACCAGACCTACTCAGAGATTCGGTTTACAGCATTGAAGAAAGGCTACTTCTTGTTGTAGAATAAGATGGCGGCCACATTCAACATTTACGATAATTGTAATATTTTTATTAAATCCCATTTCTTTTGGCACATAGAGACATTTTTCATTTTCAAATTCCTCAATTATTGATGAAGATATCAATTTTTAAAAATAGGACTTATTTTTGAAAAACCCTATAGATATGATGATTTAAATATTAAAAATATCTAAAAGTGTCAAACTAAATTTGTTCTGCTTTAATTATTATCACATTTACAAAATATTCACAAAATAAATGGTTTTTGCATTTTTTCGCTATAACTTACTAAACAGAGCTGGGCAGGATTCGAATCAATCAGGATTCGAATCCTGGATTCGAATCTTTTTAGAGGATTCAACAGAGGCATTCGAATACTTAAGTTCAACTGGATTCGTGATCCGGATTCGTTACATTTTTTTTAAGAAGATTCGTAATCGAATCTAAATGTGGGTGATTCGAATCCTTATAAAAGGATTCGAATATTTATAAAGGGATTAGAATACTTACAAAAGGTTTTGAATCGTCAAAAATAATTCCAATTAATTGTGAGGATTAACTTGAAAAATGTCTTTTGTGTGTTTTTAAATTTCTCGTTAACTGTTTTATACGCGTGGCGCATGAAGTAAAATTTCGAGTTTAGAAAAGCCCAGAAAATTTGTCTCGGGTCGCTGCGCGACCCTCGACAAATTTTCACGGGGCTTTTCTAAACTCGAAATTTTACTTCATGCTTAGTCTGGGAGTGGAAGTGCTCGTTCGAAACTTCAAACTGAATGCTTTGATAAGAACATTAAATGACTGAAAATGTTTTTAAAGATAATAATCTAGTTTTCAAAATTTTATTAAATATTATTTGAAGTAAAACTGACATAGTAGCCACAATCTGAAATGTTACATTTTTCAGGCATTTCCCTGATTCAATATTTTTTTCCCTGACCTTTTAATATAACTTTCTTCTGTGGGAAACCCCCATTTTGTTGAATTATTTTCATTGTTTTTGTCAATATTTAAGTTAATTTTATAAATTTTTACGTGTTTTGTAATTTGCCTGCTGATTTTGAAAAATTTTATAAAATAATATGGTTTTTTTGTTAGTGTTTTGGTCAATTTGAATATAATTCCATGACTTTTCTCTGACTTTCCCGGTTTTAATTATATTCAGTGATTTTTTTATATACGTAATTTTCAGACATTCGTCGATTTTATAACAGAGATCTACTTGAAGTATTGAATGGGTGTTTCCACTCCCAGGCTAAGCATGAAGTAAAATTTCGAGTTTAGAAAAGCCCCGTGAAAATTTGTCGAGGGTCGCGCAGCGACCCGAGACAAATTTTCGGGCTTTTCTAAACTCGAAATTTTACTTCATGCGCCACGCGTGCAAAACACTGATTTGAAGTGAAGTTTAAAAACACACAAATACATACATCTTTAATCAGAGTATCAAGGAATCAGATATTTAGTCTATTATCAACGATGATCAGTGTTAATAATAAATAATTAGGTTTTAAATATTTTTGTTAAAACAACTGATGACGATATTTATATATTAATGGTTGCAAAAAAATAATAAAATCAAATTTATTCTTACAGGATTTGTATTCGTGATTCGAAAAAACAGGGTTGATTCGAATCATATTTATCTCCTACGAATCCTTTATTCGAGAATTCGTGATTCGAATCATATTAGGTGATTCGGATTCGTGATTCGAATCCTTTTTACAGGGATCCGTCCCAGCTCTGTTACTAAATATCTGTCACATCTCAGCAGTATATATTTTCAACTTTACTTGAAATCAGTGGTTTATACGCGTGGCGCATGAAGTAAAATTTCGAGTTTAGAAAAGCCCCGTAAAAATTTGTCTCGGGTCGCTGCGCGACCCACGACAAATTCTCTACGCGGGGCTTTTCTAAACTCGAAATTTTACTTCATGCTTAGTCTGGGAGTGGAAGACACTCGTTGCTTTAAAATATGTCACAACTATCAAAATGTGTATTGTAAGTGTCATAATGAAATACAACGACATGATCATCTAATAATATATTTCAAATAATAGTTGTCCCAAATTGACAATAGTGTCAATTTGTGTCAAGTTTGATTCATTGGACTAAATCCCATTTCAAATTAACAGGATAGACTAATGTCGGCTGACGGCGACTCATGTCAAGTTGACACAATAAAATAAATGCCCACGATCGTCGTCTTAAGTCAAGTTGACTGATATCATAATCAAGAGACAGTAAACCAAGTGACTTGCCGTCATATTGAGCCCGATTCCGTACCTCAAACGTTAAGTTTAACAGCACGTTATCCTTAAAGAAAACGCTAAATGAGGATTTGGTATTCCGTATCTCCGCAAACCTTTATCACGCTCAACGTTAAGCGCCATGACACCCATTACATTTTTTCTTGATTAATTGTTTAAACAATAGTGTTTATGCGTTCAGATGAAGTGAACTTTGGGGGGTTTAGTAAACATTTTTAAGCCACATGTAAGTATAATGAGGAAAGCAATTAATTTGTAGCCCTATTTTTAGGTTTTATATTTTTAAAAGAATTATGATACTAAATAAAGTCTCTACGTGTTTATTTAATAGTTTTGTAAGTTAAGTGTCTGCAATACGATGGATTTACTTTTTAGTCGCAAATTTTGATTTTTATTTTTGTCTTTTTTCTTGTCCATGGATAGAAGAAGTTCGCGCTTTTACCCAGAGCACCAGGTTGAATTTTTACATCCGAGAGCCAGTTGCATGTTAAAGTTTGTTGTCTTTGTTTTACTAGTTGAAAATACTATAACCCTCTTTCTCTAAGCCGGTATCAAAACTATCTTCCTTTTAACGTTGACCGATCAACATGTGTATCGGTACGGAATACGAAATTTTCACAAACGTCACTACTCCTGCTATCTTCAACCTTTACCTTAACATAACAGTCAACTGTTAAACTTAACGTTTGAGGTACGCAATCGGGCTGATTATCGCAATATGTGAAATACAGTGATTTAATAAAAAAATCCGACTAAGTAAAAAGACAGTCAACCAAGTGACCTACAGGTATAATATCACAATAGTCGAAATACTGTCGACAGAGACATAAAATGACAAAATCCTAGGATAGTCAAAAGACAGTGAACCAAGTGACTTACAGCTATAATGCCACAATCGTCAAAATACAATCGATAAAGACATTTTATAATAACATTTTAGCATAATACAGCCAAATCCTAATAAGTTTAAAGACAGTTAACCAAGGGACTTACGGTTATAATACCACAATAGTCAATAACAGTCAATAGAGAGATTTAGTGACAAAATCCAATCATAGTCAGAAGACAACCAAACAAGTGACTTACAGTCACAATGTCACAATAGTCAAAAACAGTCGGTAAATATATAATATAACAAAACCCTATGATAGGCTAAAAACAGCCAACCAAGTGACCTTTAATCAAAATGTCAATATACAGTCTAAAGAGCGATTTAATGACAAAACCATACTTTATAATAATAATAATAATAATAATAATAATACTAATCTTTATTAAACGGAATCACCATTTCACAAATATAAAATACCAAAATTTTCACAATATATTAAAAACAAACAATAATTCAACTACACTAAAATCACGCCCGTAATTAATGATACAATCAATTATATAAAATTAAAAATTAAAAAAAATCATATATAACTTCCCCAAACTTTAACAAAATAACACTTATGCAATTAAACTAAATAATAATAGTTATGCAACTAACTAGAAGTAGCACCCTGCCAATAGAATGACTGCAATTTCAAAATAAATGTTTTAACTTCCTTTTAAAAGAAACAAAATCAGTGCCCAAAATGTCGAAAGTGTCGCTTGCGTTACAATGATTAATGCATCTCATAATTCTATTAAGAGGACCATTGAAAGTGTAATTATTTCTGCATCTACTAATAAAAAACACATCCTTACTTCTACTTTTAGTTAAATATGGGTTTACATTAAATTCTACCAAACCAAGTAACTTAATAGAATTAATCTCGCCAGAGACAAGTTTATGAAAAAAACATAAATCCAGTTCAATCCTCCTAGATCTTAATGAAGCAAGGTTTAAATTATTTAATAGAATATTTGGGTTTTGATCTGGAATGCCGAATTTGAATGAAACATATCGTGTAAATTTATTTTGAACCCTTTCCAGTTTAGTAATATATGTACTATAGTATGGAGACCACACCATACTAGCATATTCCAATTTTGATCTAACCAAAGAGCAGTAGAGTAATTTAATGGTTGATAGATTAAATTTATTACCGGTCCTAAATACAAAACCGAGGGTTTTAAGTGCTTTCTTAGTAATTAAATCAATATGCTGATTGAATGTCAGTTTAGCGTCAAACATTACTCCTAGATCGATAATGCACTCAACTTGCATTAAGTTGGAATTGCTTAATTCATAACTAAAATTAATTGTAGTAGACCTTCGTGAAAATTGAATGAATTTACATTTTTGAATGTTTAAGGCTAAATCATTAATATCGCAATATTGCACAAGCTTATCAAGACAACACTGAATATGACGCTGATCAGCAGGACATTTAATTGATTTATTTATTTATTTATTTATCAACGGAAATCTCCTTTATACATCAATACACAATTAAAAATAGTGATATAAGATAAACATAATATTACTTTGAAAAACATATAAATAGAGTGAGAAATATAATACAACAATCAAAAATACACTAATTAACAATATCCAGATTAATAAACTGTAAATGGCGTTTGAATACACTGTAAGAATTTCTAAAAATGTAAAAGTTGGGATACAACATAAGGACATTACAATACCGCATTATTCGTGCCACAGGATTATGGGAACCATACAATGTTTTTTTTTTTTATTTATTTATTTTTTTATTATGGGTTTTACGTCATCTATTTCCGCTGCTAAGGCCAATCATAACGCCGGAGATTAATTCTACAGCTATCCGGGAATTTTGCCGAACCCGGTGGGAGTTCCAACCCACCGGTAGGGATCTTTAAGGTGCACGCAACATCCAGGCAGTACACGGGTCCTACATGCATTTAACGTCATATCCGAGAAGACGGAGTGTTTGGCATTTTTATCCTAACCTATATAAATGCAGACAACTTGTTAGGCCGGTATTTGAACCCCGGTCCGTGGCGTGGCAGTACAACACTCTAACCACTACACCACCAAGCTGCCCATATACAATGTTCGATGGAAGTTTAAACGAAATAAGGGCCTACAACGAACTGGAGTTGTTAAAACAAAATTAAAGTTCAACAATGATAATAAAAAACTGCAATTGACATGTCCATTAATCAGTTTGAACCCATAGCATAAGTCAAATGATATTCTTCTATATTCTAAAGATTTTAAATTAAGACAATTCAATATGTGTGACCGACTATAGTCAATGCGTGCGAACCCCATTTTAAAAGATACTAGTAGTAAGAACCTATTCTGAACTTTTTCAATGATTTCAATGTTACAGTTGTGGTAAGGAGACCAAATTGCAGAACAATATTCCAAATGTGGCCTTACCAAACTGACGTAAAGGGTTTTGAACGTATCCACGCCAAAGTGTTTCGAAAATCTATTAATGAAACCGAGCATAGAAAGAGCTTTACTAGAGATCTTATTCAAATGGGTAACTAAATTTAAGCGAGAATCAAATATAATACCCAAATCACGCACTGTCTCGACCAGGGGCAATTTATTATCATTAATTGAATACTCAAACTTGCTATTATTGCTATGGCGACAAAAAGAAATTGACATACATTTTTTCAAATTGAGATGAAGATGATTGCATGCGCACCAAATAGCCAAGTTATATAAATCAGATTGTAAAAGCGCATGATCCGAACTTCTCTCAATTACTTTGAATATTTTAACATCATCAGCAAACATCAGAAATTGACTATTTTTAATATAACTCCCAATGTCATTTATAAAGATCAAGAACAGAATTGGCCCACAGTGTGATTTGAATAGTTTTAAAGTGTCTGCAAAAAACAGATATTCGCAATTTATGAATGCCTTGCTTAAATCATTTTTAAATAGAAGAAAAAGGATTGGTCCGCAATGGGTTTCTTGCGGAACCCCAGAAGGCACATGAATAGGTTCTGATAGACAATTAGCTATTTTCACAATTTGCGATCTATTACATAGGAAAAAATCAATCAATTTAATAGCGGTACCATGAAACTTAAAACACTTTAGCTTGTTAATCAATAATTTGTGGTTAACTCTATCAAATGCCTTGGAGAAGTCAGTGTAGATTGCATCAACTTGATGTCCCTTCTCCAAGGCATCTAATATATAGCTTTGGTACTCCAATAAATTTGTAACTGTGGACCGTCCAATACAAAAACCATGTTGTTCCTTTGAGACGTAAAATCAATATTGCAATAGTCAATATGCAGTCGATAAAAACATGTAATTACTAAATATCGTATGTTCAATAAAACAAAAACCTCAAGAGCGCCATGATTTAATCTTTTTTAAATTTAAGTTGGCTGCACCCTTTAGGAATGAATATAGAAAACGTCAAACATAATAAACATATCGTCGGTGTTTTGATGAAACCTACTATGTGACTTTTTTTACAAAATAGTATTTTTGACTCTACGTTATCAGCCCGATGAGTTCATGAAACCTCATGTGTAGTAAAGTTAACTCTTACATCACATTTGCTTCAATTATCATATGTTCAATAAAAAAAAACCTCTAGAGTGCCATGATTTAATCTTTTTTCAAATTTAAGTTGGTTTCACACTCCAGGAATTGACATATAAAACGTCAGACATAATAATTATAATGCATATTTTCAGAGTTGCCAACTTAGAATATTTTCCATGGCACTCTAGAGATTTTTTTCTAATTGAACATATGATATATTCTCCTATGTGAGAAGAACTACCTAACTAAATGTTTTTTAAACATTTTTTTGTGTTGCCTGATAATGTTTGTTCAACTCACATAGGAGGTTTTATCAAAATAACGGCGATATGTAATTTCAGAGTTGCCAACATACAATATTTTCCATGAAACTCTAGAAGTTTGTTTTATTGAACATACGATACATTTAAAGTTTCGAACGAGTATTTCTACTCCCAGATAAAGCATAATTTACTATTGTCAGTGTTTAGTGCGCATGGCGCATAAAGTAAAATTTTGAGTTTAGAAAAGCCTGAGCGTGTGAATTAGGACGCGTAGTGTCCAAATCCAAACGCAGGCTTTTTTAAACTCAAAATTTTACTTCATGCGCCATGCGCACTAAAAACTGACAACAGTAAATTATTGTGAACAAGCGAACTTTATTTGAAATCAGTGGTATGTACGCGTAGCGCATGAAGTACAATTTCGAGTTTAGAAAAGCCTGAACGTTTTGGAAAAGACTTGTTTAAAGCTATAGATTGAACTTTACTAAAAACTGAAAAGTGCGTATCGGCTGATTTAAGAAAGAGACGAGTTTTTTTTCTTCAGCCATTTTTAGCAAAATAACTGATATTTTGAAAAATCCAGTGGAAATATTTAAATTACGATTGCAACCAGTCAACGTTTATTAATTTCTGAGTAAGTTTATTCTTTCATGTTGACTATTTTCGTCAGATTTAGTTAATTCTGGAATGTTTATTCTCAAAAAAACCGAGGTGGAACGAAAACTCAATTATTTCAAAGCCGAACGAAAACTAAAACATCTACGACAAATAAATCAGAAATGGTCTTAATCGAGTGACGGTACCTCGAAACAAACATTTCCGCAAATAGTAATAATTTAAAAACTAAAGAATATTTTCTCTTTCGATCTAAATTTAATTTAACGAATTCTAAATTAATGTAATTTGTACATATAATTTTTGCTCTTTCAGGGACGATTTTACAGCTTTGCCGATTAGTCTGTGCACTAGTACAAAGCGTTTTCGAAGAAATGTTTATTCAAGAAAGAATATTTCTGACAGCTTCAACCATTTACATCTTCTTTGCTCAGGTAATTATTTCCCTAGATATGCATGTGTAAAATATACCGAGGGTTAACCACGAAACCTCACCATAGCGAAATGGTCATTTACAATTTTAATTCATCTATAAAAGTTTAGAGCAAATTAATATCTCTCTCTTCTTAAACCATTATTTGCCAGAGTAAAACGGTTTGTATCATAACTAGTGATGGGCAAGTTTTATCAAGCAATGATCGATCAGTTGAAGTATCGAACAGATCGATTAAAAGATCGATCTGATCAAGAAGATTGAGCCGCTTGGAAAGATTGAGCCGTCAAAAAGATCGAGCCGATCAAAGAGATCGAGCCGCTCGGAAAGATCGAGCCGCTGGCAATGATCGAGCCGTTCGAAAAGATCGAGCGGCTCGATCATTTGCAAGGATCGAGCGGATCGCGCAGTCGATCTTATTTGATCATTACTAAAAAAAATACGTGTTATTCTAACACTCGTTACTTAATGACTAAATGAATTAATATAATAAATGTAAATTGTGCTTTTTAGTGTAATTACAACTAATATTGAATTTGTAATTCAAAATTGTACAAATACGAAAAAATGAGGATTAATAAATAAATAGCAGACTAGAATTTTCCCGACCTGCCGCAATACAATATTTACATCAGGGCTGGCCAACCTAAATTGCTTCGAGGGCCAAAATTAACACTTAGAATGTTTTAAGAGCCGCATCACAGATTTTATTTTGCAAAATCAAGTTTTTTTTGGATATTTCATTTTTCATTCAGAAATGTTAAAGACTTGTTTTGGCACTTTTGACATTTTTAAAAGTTCAGGAATCTAAAATTCCGTTTTGATTGTTTTTTTGCACAGGAAAATATGCTGAAAAATGTTCAAACATGATTCACATATGAAATAAGTAGTTTATTTTGAACTTCACTTTAAATTAGTGTTTTGTGCGCGTGGCGCATGAAGTAAAATTTCGAGTTTAGAAAAGCCTGAAAATTTGGATTGATCGCTTCGCTTCGCTACGCGAACAATCCAAATTTTAAGGCTTTTCTAAACTCAAAATTTTACTTTATGGTTAATTTGGAGTGGAAAACACTCGTTTAAACCTTCAAATCGAATTCTTTTAGACAAACAACGAATATGTATACTTAAAAGAAAAACTCCCTGTATACAGTGATTTTTTTTTTAGGGAAACATATGCATAAGCTGTAAATTTTCCGACATTGGTTGTTTTTAAATGAGTTCAATTTGAAGCCTAAACGAGTGTTTTCCACTCCCAGTCTAAGCATGAAGAAAAATTTCGAGTTTAGAAAAGCCCCGTGAAAATATGTCTCGGGTCGCTGCGCGACCCGAGACATATTTTCACGGGGCTTTTCTAAACTCGAAATTTTTCTTCATGCTTAGTCTTAGAGTGGAAAATACTGGTTTAAAGCTTCAAATTGAATTTAAAAAAAGGAATATCTAAAGATTTACAGACAATGGGCTGAATTTGGAATAAATATACTTAATAGATAAACTCCCTATACATTATTTTCTGTTTCTATAAAATTAAAATGGTGATGTGTCCATCATAGTACTTTCCCCCGTAAATTGCGTATTAAATCACCTTTAAAATATTTGTAGCATTATTATTTTCAAAATGTCTTCAACTTTGTGATAACTACAACTTCTATTTGAAACATTTTTCAATTGTATCAACACATACACTGAGACAAACCAATGACTAGATAAAAGAACATTATTTATTAATTATCTCAAAAACTAAGAGTGCTATGACAAAAAAGTAAAGATACAAAAAATCTTTAATATTTTATTACCTACAACTTTTATTTGAAAAATTTTTCAATTGTATCAACACATACACTGACACAAATCAATAACTAGATAAAAAACACTATTTATTAAATATATAAAAAACTAAGAGTGCTATGACAAAAAGTGAATCTACAAAAAATCTTTAGTTCTTCATTTCCTACAATTTTTATTTGAAACATTTTTCAATTGTATCGACACATACACTGTCACACACCAATAACTAGATAAAACACACAACTTTTGAAATATCTCAAAAACTAAGAGTGCTATGATAAAAAGTAAGTGAACAATACATCTTCAGTTTGTTATTATCTACAACTTTTATTTGAAAGAATTTTTTGTTTGATGAACATTTATTGAAAAAATCTGAAAAAACTGAAAAACGCTAAGAGTAAAGTAACACTTCCGGTTTTCCGATTTTCACCAAAAGCTTTTCAGTTCTTTCGATTGTAACAAAAAGCTTAAGTTTCAAGTTTCATCTCGATATCTATAGCGGTTTTTGCGGTACAGCGCACACAGACACACAGACAGACAGACAGACAGACAGACAGACAGACAGACAGACAGACATTTTTCAAAAATGGTCTTATTCGACTCAGGGGACCTCAAAACGGATATTTCCGCTAAAATTTTTGATTCGAAAATTTTCACGAAAACAATACTTTCCCTTTGTATTACATACGGGGGAAAGTAAAAATAATGTACACATACCACAAAATATTATAATTAACAAAATAAAATTTCTATGTGATTTTCTAAATACATTTTGCCTGCAAATGTTTAATAATAGACGCATAATAAAAGTAAATCATTTACTTTGAAAGTTTACGAAGTACCTATCTAATCAAACTAAATAGAGTGATCGTTCAATGACCCCTCCTTGGCCGATCGATCCGGTCGAAAATAGCTTTATAGCATGCAGCTAGAGTACCTCAAACCGTATAACTTTATCAATTCTCTCGAGCCGACCGATTTGATCAATCTGCTCGAGCCGATTGATCAATCGACTAGCTCGACAAGTTCGAAAAGATCGAGCTGCCTGAAACGATCCATCCGCCAGAAAAGATCGAGCCGATCGAAAAGATCGAGACGATCAAGAAGATAAAACCGATCAGAAAGATCGAGTTGATCAAAAAGATCGAGCCGATCGACAAGATCGAGATGATCGACAAGATCGAGCCGATCAAAAAGATCGAGCGGCTCGATCACTTGCACGGATCGATCAATCGATCTTGCCCATCACTAATTATAACCATAGCGCGGATTTTGGCAGGGATCGTTCATGAACCGGGGCCGCTCGGTTCAGTTGGGCATATAAGGCGCGCGACTGTGCGTCGAATGCACACGTGGACGATTGCGGCTGTGTCTGTCTGGTGATGCAGTCCTCCGTTTGTGTATTGGCGTCAAATACACAAACGGAGGACTGCATCACCAGACAGACACAGCCGCAATCGTCGCGTGCGTTATATGCTTAACTCGACTGGGCGATAACGGTTCACGAGCGATCCCTGCAAAATTCCGCGCTATGATCATAACACTATTTTCAATAAAAATATACTTATGTCCGGTTTCACCAACTGTAATTGAATCTTATTCGTTGGTTACATTTATTTGTCAATTGAAATAGACATTTTCCATGGCATAAACTGTAATATTATGTGAATTGTTTGATTTTTTTGGCATGTGTGTAACTATTACTATATTTTAATCGATGAATAACTTTGGGCGATGTAATTGACTTCTGGTAAAACCCGGCACTAATGTTTTTTACAACACAACTAAAACTTAATCTGTCAATATGACATTAAATACAAATATTTCATGACAACCTACGTATTATAATTAATTCAAATACTTAATTACGCTATTTCCCTATAGTCAGTTATATATACCGAGTGTCTGGGATAAGGGGCGAACAGAGGGATTTAACATGTAAAATTAAATATGCGTAATTATTAGCTCTCCTATTAATTTTAGAGAACAATCGTAAAGGAATATTTTTTAGAGTATTCAAAACTGTATATCGAATGTTAACTTCGATATATTTTATTTCGCTATATTTTATTTGTCTTGAAAAAGTGAATACATTTTACTTCTCATCAGAGCTAGCTGGTACTCGAAAACAAGTACTAAATTACCTCAAAACTTGTACTCTAAGTACTTTTCATGTTTTAAATACTCAGCCCACAAGTACTTTGTTTTCTGTCTTGTACTTGATGCATTTTCGGACTGTAAAATAAACTAGAGCACATTTCGCTTCAACTGTTTAAACAGGGTATATGCTTTGTTTTTTCAATTGTTTTAATTTTGAAATTACCGTTTCAGTTATATAAAGTTATGAAAACAAGATTAAATTTAGCAAATTTTTCATTTTTCCAGTTTCGCGTTAACTATCAAAATAAACGAACTGCAAGCGATCTACAAGGGTCAGTTGGCTAACTTCTGTTAAAACAAACGAAAACTAATGTGAATCTTGCACACTATTCATTTAACACTCCAATGATGTTTTGTCGAGAAACTATGAGCGATAACACCGGAGCGGTAACAATTGTACCAATTCTGCCAAAACAATTAAAACTAGGTTACAATGGGTTCAGTTTTCATGTCTGAAGTTTGTCTGTAACTGTCAAAACAAACGAGTTATCGCTCCATCTGTCTAAACAAACGAATTACTGGTGATAGTAATCAAAATACCATCAAAACAATTGTAAATTTGAGTTAAATCTACACAAACTTCATCTGCAACTTCTCGATTTAACTGTCAAAATAAATGAGCAACGTTTCGTATTTGATGCTGTCAAATGTTTGATATTGACGTTCAATTTCAACACTAGTAAGAAGTGTTTTCACTCCTTGATTAAGCATGAAGTAAAATTTCGACTTTAGAGAAACCTAAAATTTAGAATTGGACGCGGAGCTAAGCGTAGCGTCCAAATCCAAATTTTCAGGCTTCTGTAAACTTGATCTTTTACCTAATGCGTCAGGCGTATAAAACATCCTAACTATGAATTTGAATTATTTTTGACGATTCGAATCCCTTTGAAGAATTTGAATCCTTTTATAAGGATTCGAATAACTTACATTTGGATTCGAATACGAATCTTCTTAAAAAAAATAAACGAATCCGGATCATAAATTCTTGTCACTGAAGTATTCGAATATATCTTTTGAATCCTTTAAATGGATTCTAATCCTGCCTAGGGTGAAGAGTTTCAAGTATTTGGGGTTTTATTTTAAAGGAACGGGAGGGTATGAGGAGCATGTGAGGTGGGTGCAGGGTAAGGGGAGGAAGGCATGGGGAATGGCGTGGGGCAAGTGGGGGAAGTGGATGGGGAACAATGTGACGGTTGCGTGTAAGATATGGGATGCGTGTGTAAGAGCGGTGCTAATGTATGGAGTGGAAGTGTGGGGGGCGAGAAGGTACGAGGTGATAGAGAGGGAGCAGATGTGGTTCCTGAAGCACATGTTGGGGGTGGAAAGGTCCACGTCCAGCTACATAGTGCTTCAGGAGACCAACAGAGAGAGGCTAGAGTGGGAGGCAATGGTGAGGGTGGTGAGGTACGAGATGAGGTTGTGGGAACTGGATGAAGAGAGATTGGTGAAGGATGTATGGGTGACGAGTGTGTGTGGGGGTGAGGGTAGATGGAGGGGGGAGAGGAGGAAAATGTATGAGAGGGTAGAGCTGTCAGAGGCGAAGGTAATGGAATGGCTAGGAAATGGGGTGAAGGTGGATGAGTGGGTGAGGGGGAAAGGGAAGGAGGTGGAAGGGCAGGAAAGGCAAGAATGTATTGCCAGAAGTCAGTATAAAGATATGTATGGGAGGTGGCAGGTGTATGGGAGGGTGCCGAAGTATTTGATAGAGAAGGGATGGGGTAGAGAGGATAGGGTGATTGTAGCAAGGGCGAGGTGTGGATCGGAGGAGAGAGGAAGAAAAGTATGGATGAGGGAAGAATATGGAACGTGTGTGTTGTGTGGACAGGGGAAGGATACGTGGGGACACTTGGCGGAGGAATGTGAGGGGGTGAAAGAGGAGTGGCTGGGAGCGAAAGGGAATAGAAGGGTAGTGGAGTGGATAAGGGAGGATGGGAGTGGGGTAAGGACGTTGGAAAAGCTGGAGAAAGAGAGGGAAAAGAGAAGGGAGGGTAAGAGGGATACGGGAATGTAGTGAGGCAATCAAATGTAAATGTGTAACCAAATGTAAAGGTGTGGAGATATGCCAATAAAGTTTTTTCTTTTTCCTGCCTAGCACTCGAGAACAAATTTTGTGCAAAGTACTAATACTGGAGTACATGTTGTGTTGTACTCAACAATTGAGTACATTTTGTCTAAAGTATTTGTAGTTAGTCCTCGGGTACATTTTACTTGTAGTCAAAACAGTTTCGCTTGTCCTTGAATATAACTACCATTCTACTTAAGAGTGCGCTATTCTGGAAACAGAATACTGATTTTTTTGTTATTTTTGTGAATTTTTTTATTTTTCCTTCACAAATCTGTCTAAAATTAAATTGCAGAGGACATGATGATTTGATTTGATATTTTATTTTAGTATAGTTAAAAATAAAATTAAAAAATTAAAAAACTTTAAAATATGACTTCATCATGCCCTTCACAATGATTCTGTGATTATATAATTCTAATATCATTTTCTCATGAAATGTATAGTTATCAAAAAATCCACTTTATCCTTTAAAAAAAGAATCGTTCATAATATCAATACAGACCATTTTATTAAGTAAATACATTTTTTTTCCAGAAAGAGTGAACAATTATGTACCAAAATATGTATTCTTAAACCACCACTTCATGTGCCTTTATATTATTAAACGATTTTAAATTGAAACGATAGTACGGGTTGAGCGCAGCCTTAATATAGAAAATAAATAATTATGATTATTTTAAAAATGTATTTATTATTTATAATTTTAATTTAAGCGATTTCTTTTTCAGTTTTGTTTCTTCTCAATTTGCGACGTAATTTTATTGGAACCAAATCACACGATAAACAACATAAAAATAATCTCCGGCCTAACAACCCTCTTGCTCTACTCAATCTTAAGCTACTTAATTTCGAAAATCAAGCAGATCTTCCTCCACGAACCAGAACACCACAATTACTCCACCACAGAAATCGGAATGTACATCCTCCAAGTCCTCCTGGAATTCATCAAATCCGTCTTCGTCGTACTGAGCGTTAAAGAACAAGGCCTTCACTACCATTTACACATAATTTACACCCCTTTAACTTTCATTTATTATATTAGCACAGAAAAAATATTGATACAATTACTTATTTGGGTAGTTGCTGTTTTAAAAATTGATTTATTCGACGAGCTCGAGTTTTTGTACGTTCCAATATTTTTGTATGCAATCAGTCTTTTTTTGGGTATTTGTGGGATTTTTTATTTTTTCATCGTGCATGCTAGTGTTGGGTATTATGTGGGCGTGTGTGTATATTTTATGGTTTATTTAAGAGGAAAGGATTTGTTGTTTAATTATTGGGAACCGCTTTTGTTAGAAAAGAGGGTTTTCGGAAATTTTGGGGTTGCTGCGAAAAAGGATTTGGAAAAGTGGGATGACGTTTGTGCTGTTTGTTTGGAAGGTTTCGGTGAGGCTAGGATCACGCCTTGTAGGCATCTTTTTCACAAAGGATGCTTGAAATTGTGGTTGAAGAATTCAATGCTGTGTCCTTTGTGTAAGTATGATTTCTCATTATAAATGTTTTGTTAATTATTAATTAAATTATTAAAGAAGTTAATTTGAGACATTGTATTATTTGACCTGACTTGCAAATGTGTGAAGAAAAATGTAAATATTTTGTTATTTAAATATTTTGATTATTGCTTATTTAAAAGAAAACATGTTTCTGTGTGGCGCATGAAGTAAAATTTCGAGTTTAGAAAAGGCTGAAAATTTGGATTGGCCGCTCCGCTTCGCGGAGCGACCAAACCAAATTTTCAGGCTTTTGTAAACTCGAAATTTTACTTCATGCTTAATCTGGGAGTGGAAACACTTGTTTGAAACAGCAAATTACCGCTTTTATAAAATTGACAAATGCCTGACATTTACAGCGTATACGTTATATTTATTTAAAAGAAAAATGCCCAGTATGTAATGCAATAAGATAGTCATAGAAATCATAAAAAGAAGTAAAACATTTTACATAAAATCAACATTTAGTGTTAACTCTATAATTGCTAAAAAAAGAAGTGAAACATTTTACATAAAATCAACATTTAGTATTAACTCTATAATTGCTCGGCCATTAATGGGTTAATTTACAAAGTACAAGATTTGTTTTTTTCTAAATATGTGATTAATCTTATTGCTTTGTTCAGAGATATAGAATTAGTTTACAAACTAATCTTTATTTCTTTAGATTGAATAATAAATCATTTACTTGTTTCTCATTGATCACTTGGTAAAGCATTTCTTCTAATATACAATTGAATTTCAGTTAGTTTGTTTTAATAATAAAACAAACCAAGTGAATTCATTTAAAAACCTATATACTTATTAATAAACTCTCAGTTCAATTGGTTAGTTGCAACGAAAAAGATAAGAAGTTTGTTAACAAAATTGATACTATTTTTCTTTTACGGATATCGTATATTTTAAAATCGTGAAAAATCCTTTCAATGTTTATTTAAAATCCGGATTTTTTAAAAGAATAGACTTTCAAAGGTAATTTATAATTATTATTACATCTAGAGAAATATGAAGAGATTATTTCCAGAGGGTGTCTAGTTACATCCCGACGACGAAGCCGGAGGGATGTATAGCCAAGGGTAGACAATGCTTATGGGAGAACTGGTTCCGAGTTTTCGAGGATAGAAAAGGAGAGACTGTGGTCGAGAAGTGGGTCCATCTACTCATGAATAGAGTAAACGTAGAAGTATTCTAGAGAAAACTGCTCCGGTTGCGTCTACACACACACACACACACACACACACACACACACACACATAAACGCGCTAAATTTGATGACCTTCAGAAAAAATAAACTGTTCCGAAACATTTCTTTTATTTTCAGATTTCCAGCGTGTTCAAAATTATGGACTTTGGGAATCATATATATTTAAAAAGCTCCTAAATAAACCTAAATTTTAACTAAAAATCAAAAAATAAAATTCAATGAGTTTACATTAAAGAATTCATTTGATATTATTTTTATCTTGATTGTTTTTTTTTCTTCATAAATTCAATTAAAACTTTGGTATGTACCAAATTTGGCAAATAATTTATATTATTGATTAGTTATACAGAGAGTTTTTTAAGTATAAATAACTCAATATACAGAATACACTGTACATTTTTTACTTCATCCGCCCCGCGCACAAAACACTGATTTTACGTGAGGTACAAATATACTTAAATTTCACAATATTTTAGTGTTTTATACGCGTGGCGCATGAAGTAAAATTTCGAGTTTAGAAAAGCCCCGAAAATTTGTCTCGGGTCGCTGCGCGACCCTCGACAAATTTTCACGGGGCTTTTCTAAACTCGAAATTTTACTTCATGCTTAGTCTGGGAGAGGAAAACACTCGTTTAAAGCATCAAATTGAACTCTTTTAAAAACACAACAAATATCTACAGATTTAAAGAAAATAAGGTGAATTTGAAATATGTATACTTTAACGGAAAACTTCCTGTATATGAACTGTGGTGGACGAATAATAAAATTTATTATCACCACAAAAAGTCTATTCGAAAATATTGCTTTTATTTTGAGATTTCAAGCGTGTTCCAAATTATGAAATTCGGGAATATATTTTATAAAAACAAATTTACAATGAAATTAACAATTCTAAAATATATTTTCAACGTTTTTAGTTATTTTATATGTTTTTAATAAAAAAATTGTTAAAATTATTGGATTAATAGATTATTGTTTCAAATATTCATAATTTGTATAAATAAACAAAGTCATTTTACAATGAAAAAATGTAAAATATATTTCCAGCAAGTTTAATTATTATATATATTTTTAATAAAAACGTGTTTAAAATCAACACCTCATCATTTGCTTCTTTAATTTTATGACACTCCGGTTTTTAAAAATGCAATAAATAGCAAAGCTCGGTGTGTATATTTTTACTCTAACCAAATGAATATCATAGTTTCCCTGAAATAATTAGGGAAGATAATATTATAATTTTGAGAAATTAACATTAGAATTGCTACGTTCCATATCATCCATTTACACTCTGAAAAACGTGTATGAATATCGAATTAACTCTTTTCCTTGACTATTTTCTTTTTGGACAATATTCATTATTTTAGTGGGGATAGCTTTATAGAAGGGATGAAAAATCAAATTCTTCGAAGTGATATATCTGTTTTTTACCTATTTGTAGGCATTTTTTCGACCACGTTTTTATTATGGTGTACCATAAATATTTTGGGATTTAAAAAGATTATTTACTGTTGACACATTTAATCCGTATCCGCAGAATCCAAATCGGTAATTTCTTATCATGTTTTTCACTAACCGATATTTTAGTTAGACACTTTTTGATCGGGTTTTCTTAAATCATTTTGAATTATTTTTACTTACCTATTTAGTCTGTAACATAATCCCATCGGTACCTTTTGTAAATGTAATCTGACTAAGAATAAAACCATTGAAATAATTGAATTAACCTGACATACAAAACATGTAAACTGGAAATAGAGTATTCAATAATTTTTGCAATTACACTTCTCAGAGAAAATCTATTATACTTATTCTATTAAAAGACATCTTGTTGTTTTCTAAATGTTTTTGATTATCATCACTTAACGAGACTTTTCAACATATTTCAATATTTGAGCCAATTATCTCAAATATTATCGATAACACTTGTTTCTGATTCCTGGGACCCTAAAACGTATATTTCCGTACAAAAAAAGATAGCCATGAGGTCGGTAACACTTATTAAAATGTAAAATTTATAATGTAATTAATGTGACTTATTACTTGATTTAACAAGTTTGTTTGTTTCGCAGTTTTTGATAATATTCTCAATTATAAAGTTTCATGATTTTTATATAATTTGTACTTTCTCTATATAACATTTCGTGTATCTCGGGAAGTATTGAGAATATCGAAAAATATTTCTGCTTATTCTTCTTTAAATTATCCCCATGCAGCCGCACGACGGATGCCATAAATTTTAATCCAAAAATTAGGTAACATTTTAGTGCCCGCTGAGTGTTGTCGGTGTTGGTCAAATGGCACACAATAAGCGTTTATAAAATTTCAATCGGAAAAGTACAAGTTGATCATGTAACAATCGTTCAAAGTAAACGGATAATTAAAGTAGTCAGTGCAAAAACCACAAATTTCTAAAACTGTTAATATTTATTAAAAGTATAGTTCATTTAATAAAATACGCATCGTGATTAAAATTTATACTGAGTCCATTTTGGGATCTGATTTTTTTCTTTTGCAGAATAAACACTCATGTTGAATTGAATTATTGCTTTGTGTTTTAATAAATTTGATGCCAAACACTGACTTTTCGTAGCAACTACTGTTTTGACGATTTTATTTTCGTATAATCGTTCACTATTTTCAAGCTATATTTCAAATGAAACTGAGGAGAACTCAAAAATAATACCTCGATAATACTGCCAGTAGGTAAAGAAATGATTTTAATTTTATTGTAATTGTTTTGGTTCAATAAGCGATGCAAACTCAAATTCCAATTACATTGGAAATCTTTACATGAAACATACAATGCGCCTTGAAACGGGACACATAGTATATTTAAAACTATTTTAACCCATTAACGGCCAAGCAATTTTAACTCTAAAAGTTAATTTTTATTAAAATTCTACACTTCTTTTTATGATTTCTATGAATGACTTATTGCATTCCATACCGTGAATTTTTTCTTTAAATACACATGTATACGTGAATTTAATAAAAAGTTAAAAATCATAAATAGTTTATTATTATTATTATATTAAAGTGATAATAGATTTTCAAAAAATTAGTGCCTCAACAATGTAATGTATACGCTGTCAATGTTCAGGCATTCGTCGATTTTATATAAAAACGTGCAATATGAACTTAAGAACGAGTGTATCCACTCCCAGACTAAGCATGAAGTAAAATTTCGAGTTTAGAAAAGCCTGAAAATTTGGCTCGGGCGCGTAGCGAAGCGGAGCGACCGAGCCAAATTAGGCTTTTCTAAACTCGAAATTTTACTTCATGCGCCACGCGTATAAAACATTGTAATATTGTGAAGTATTTATAATACACTTTAAATAACAAAATATTTAAATTTTTCTTGGTACATTTTCAATTCAGGTCAAATAATATAATATATCAAATAAACTTATTTAGTAACTTAATTATCAAAAAATAATAATGTTGCGTGTATGCATCAACGGCGCTTAATGGGTTAAAAACTTCAAACGGTAATAATTCAAAAACTAAAAAAAATGACAACTGCATTTTGCACTGACCCCTCTAATTAAAAAAGAAACCCTTATCGATCAGTAGATTTGATCTGATCAATAGGATTGATCTGATTAGTTAATAAAATGATAAGATGATGTATTTGTTTTACTTGTTATCAAAAGTTAAATAGTTTTGTATTTTAAGTTTCTTGTATAAAATAAATAATACTTAATGAATTTTACAACGTTCACATATAATTTCATAAAATCTATTCTCTAATAACGCAGAAAATAAAATTGTAGAAGGAAACGCATGAATGAGTGTAACACGCATCCTTAGCTCGTTAAAAGAAAAAGAAAACGTGTTTTCAAGATTGAAAAATCAACATCTGGAATATGATACAATGAGAAGCGCGGAATAGAGGGAGAAACAAATTGTCTCTCTCTCACTCTCTCTCTGAGACTTCATTTCGCGACATCTGGAGTAAAATAGTCGTAACCGACCGACCGCAGGAAGCCAGACTGGTGTATATAGGCAGCCATATACACCAATTTGGCATCCAGCGCTCTGCTCCTATTCGCGTGTACCCAAAATTTATATGGGGACTGGCTAACTGGATATATATGAACTGTGGTATAGCCAACCTAGGGAAATAGGTTCATATTTCCCCTGTTGTAATCAATAGTTATCTTTTTCTGATTAAAACAATATCTTTCTGAAACTAGGAAAATATTGGTTTCATTTTTTGAATTTATTAATAACGTTGCTAAGGGCCATGTTTGTAATTATCATAGTAGACAGTGGCGGATTTCCTATTAGGCTAAGTAGGCTTAAGCCTACGGCGGCAAATTTTTGACGCATACCTAATTTCGAACTTGAAGCTTTTATGAATTTTTATTTAGACGGGAAACTATTTCTCTCCGATGAATTCCCCTGGGGGGATATGTTGCCAACTCTAAACCATCAAATGCCTAAAAATTTTATGTTAAAAATCCCCAGAAACCATTAGATTTTTCGGTTTTTCATTAAACGAATTTCAATTATGTTAATAACGAATAACTCTAAAATACTTAAGAACTGCTCGACGGAAAGATTTTCAAAAAGATTTTAATACCATTTTTCTTTTTTGACATATATTTGCTGATTTAAAACTGACTGAAGACTGAAGAATTTTCAAAAATATTTTGATACTATTTTTGTTTTTGACATATATTTGTTGATTTAAAACTGTTTTATAAACATTTTTATCCACAACCACTCTATAATATTATAATTATACATGCTAAGAGTCAATAATAATGACGTTTATTATAAATAGGTTATGAAACCTGTGAGTAATATTTTGACTTATCACTGCTCAACTGTGAATAATAAGAAATCACTACAAAATCAGGATACCTCATGTTAATCAATTTTGACATAAACAAAAACAATTTATAAATTGAAAGCAAATTGTGTTAATTGTGTTGTGATAGTGTGGTTAATAGTTTATCGAAGGTGAAAGAAGCAACATGGAATCCGATCCTGACTTGTTGACACCCCCGGAAATAAGGGACGCAGCAGAAATCGCTTCCATCAATTTGTTGCCTAAAAAGTCTCGCAACATATACCAAAGTACATACAACACGTTTTGTGAATGGAAAAAGGAGAAAAAAGCACATTCTTCAACTGAGTCGGTAGTTTTGGTGTATTTTACTGAATTATCAAAAAAAATACAACACCTCATCGTTGTGGCAGAAGTGTTCGATGCTAAAAAGTACATTGAAAATCTTTTAAAACATAAATATTGGAAACTATGGCAAACTTCTAGCTTTTTTGAAAAGAAAAAATGAAGGGTTTACTCCGAAAAAAGCCAACACTTTCTCCCCAGAAAATATTAATAGTTTCATTGCAAATGCACCGGATGACAAATTTCTTGCAACAAAAGTAAGTTTTAAATTATTTTAATATTTTTTAAAAATTGCAGTAATTTTTTCTTCAGGTTGCATTAATTATGGGTTTAATGGGCGCTTGTCGTTCAAATGAGCTGTATAACATGAAAATTAAAGATAAAGAAGAACTTAATTCCTGCTATATGATTAAGGTGCCAACCACAAAAACTAAAATTTGTAGGAAATTTACAGTATCTGGTAATTTTTACCACATTGTAAAAAAATATTTGTGCCTCCGAAAGCAGATAAACTGTGATTATTTCTTTCAAAATTTTCAAAATGGAAAGTGTACTAAACAGCGAATTGGTATTAATAAATTTACAAAAATGGGAAGGGATATCGCCAGTTTTTTGAAATTACCCAATCCTAAGCAATATACAGGCCATAGCTTTAGCAGAACCTCAGCCACCATTTTGGTTGATGCTGGTGGAGACATCACTGCGTTAAAACGTCATGGAGGATGGAAGTCAACTGCGGTTGCAGAAGGCTATATTAACGATTCTTTGGAAAACAAAAAGGAAACGGCCAGAAAAATTGCATCGTCAATAGAATCGACAGCAAATAATGTAACAGCTGCATCTTCCAGCACAAATTCCGTTAATTTTGATATTTTGGATCAAACCGTAAATCTTGGTGTACCCACTTCAATGCCCCCTATTGTGTTTAATAATTGTTCTAACGTTACTATTAACATTAATCCTAATAAATAGTATTATTATATGGATTTCTTAGTTATAATTAAAAGTAAATGATTTAATGAATTATGTTCTTATTCTTGAAAAGTTGCAGTAAGCAAGAATGAATATACATTTTGTGGTTGTGGATAAAGTATAGTATTCTACTCGCGCATAATGGCTATTAATCATTGATTTACTCCACTCGCCTGCGGCTCGTTCCGTAAACCTCATTCTCATGATTAATAGCTTTCATTATGCGCTTGTTGAATAATATACTATTAAGCAATATCTTTTTGAAATTTTATAAATTTAATGCTTACTTATTCCTCAATGTGTCACATTATTTTATGGTTTTTCAAAAAAAATTTTAAAAAAAGTTATAGATAACGAAAAAACACACAACTTTTACCTAAACACTTTTTACCTTAACTCTATTGTTTATGATCAGTATACGAAACAGCCTAGGGGAGATATCTATTTGATAATCACTCACAAATTGCTGCTTTATTAGTATCTTAATCAAAAAAAGTTTCAAACAAAAGGTAACAAAAAAACACAACACAAAATTTTATATAATCACTTTTTACCTAAGTTCTTTTGTATATGAACTAGAAACTAAAAAATCTAGTGGAGATCAACAACTTACTGACTGTGGCTTTCGACTTCTCAATCAAAAAATGTTTTCAACAAAAGTTGTAGCTAACAAAAAAATAAACTACTTTTACCTAAACACTTTTCACCTCAGCTCATTCGTTTTTGTTCAATAAACCGAGAAAGATTTGTTTGATATATTTTGCTAATCACTCATCAACAGAAGCTTTATTATCGACTCAATCAAACGAATCTTCAAACAAAAGCTGCAGACAACGAAAAAATACACAACTTTTTAATAATTCGAAAATTTCAAAATGAGTGTCTTACACTCCCAGACTAAGCATGAAGTAAAATTTCGAGTTTAGAAAAGCCCTGAGCGTATTTTGCGGGCCTTTCTAAACTCGAAATTTTACTTCATGCGCCATGCGTATTAAACACTGATTTCAAGTGAAGTTAAAAATATAGAAACATATTAACTTAATCAAAAAATGTCTTAATTAAAAGTTGTAGCCAACAAAAAAAAAAATACACAACTTTTGTGTAAACAATTTTTACCTTAGCTATTTTGTTTTAGATCAAGAAACGAGAAAGTCTAGATCAGATTTATTCCTTTAGTAATCACTCACCAACTGTAGCGTTATTATCGAACGAATCGAAAAATTTCAAACAAAACTTATAAATAATGAAAAAACAATCAACTTTTACCTAAACACTTCTTACCTTACCTCTTTTGTTTTTGTTCGATAAACCGAGAATGATTTTTTCGGATATATTTTGCTAATCACTCACCAAAGGTAGCTCAAAAATTTGGCGTGTTGATAAAATCGATTTACCTCAAAATTATCATTATATGTCAGTACGTGACAGTTTGACATTTTCTTATAAAAACGAAAATTTCTGACAAAATCAGTCATAATGTAAAAAATGTTATTTAATAATATGGAAATTGTCGTCTAATGTAAAAAAAGTAAAAATATCAAATGTCATTTAATGTCAACATCAAAAATGTTAAAAAAGTAAAAAAGGTCATTGTTCACCAAAAATAACATATAATGTGAAAACTGTCATCTAATGTCAAGAAACGTAGTCTAATATTCAGGATATAATCTATTGTCAAAAATGTCATCTAATACCTACTGAGAATAGGCGGCAAAATATTTCAGCCTACCGGCGGCAAAATCGTAGATCCGCCACTGATAGTAGACTGGTCTGACGTGGCTCTGACTTTTTTATCATGTCATAATTTGAAATGTCTACGTGAACGAAAGATGCGAAAGCCCGTGAATGTTTGGTTCCAGTCAAATCTAAATCTGCATATGAAAAAATGTATGCAGATTTTCAGGAATAATCGAGGAGCCAAGATTTCGCGAACGGTGCCGCAGCAAAAATTTTACTGGCGTTTTTGATAATTCTATATGTTGTTATTTTTGAGGTATGACTTGTTTATACTATCCGTAGTCACAGAAATATTCACCAAATACGCTGTGGCCCAAATTATCAATGCTAAGATTAATGTTGCATTTGAAAAAAAAAATGTGAACGGTATCGAGGAAAACATGTTCTTGTCACTTTTGACAATCCATATTTCCCTAGGGAAATATGGATTGTCAAAAAGTTTCATATTTCTCTAGGGAAATATCAGTATGTTATGACATATCGTAACAAAGACTCAATATTGTACTAATCAGATTTTTTTTAATATTAAATAGAAAACTTTCACAGCCTTAATAATAGAATTGCTATTTCCGTAGAGAAATATGGATTGTCAAAAAGTTTCATATTTACCTAGGGAAATATCAGTATGTAATGATATATCACAAGCAAGGCAGTATTGCTCATTACAATGGTCTGCAAAAAAAAATGTTTTTCGAGCCCTGACACCATTCCTGCTGATTCTTATGTAAAATGACCTCTTGAATCCGAATATGACCTCCGTTTTCCCCCATCACCCACCGTTTTCGGGGGAGGCCCCCCACCTATTTTTATCACTTTTCGATAATTTGGAGGGATGAAAAGGATTATTTTAGCCTTTACATTTCTTCTGAGGGGCTAGAGAGGTGAAAAGTTCCAAAACATGAACATTTGTAGCAAGGAGGTAGATTTGGGGGGGGGGGGTTGCCCCCTTAAATTGTAAAAAAATCATAAAAAATGATCAATTTTTTCCGTGTTTTTCGCAGTTTTTTCACTTATTTTCTACATATTCCAGCTTCGATTCCCCCTCATCCTCCCCCAAACACCCCCAAATAATAAAAATATATTGCAACAATATATAGCAACAATAATTAAAATATATAACAACAATAATATAAATATATAGCAACAGTTCGGAAGATTCACTGTACCACGCTGGCGCTCTCAATACTCCCCCCGTTTCCCCCATCCATTGGAGGGGTGAAAAGAATTATTTTAGCTGTATAGAATAATAAATAAAAAGTAAAATAATAAATGAAAAATAATAAATGTAAAGAATAATAAATAACTAAGATAAGTACCTTCATTTGGTGCTTGCTTTCCTTTTGTACCTTGAGGTAGAAGTTTCTCGTATCAAAAACCAGCAGTACTGTGCTAACATGCTCGCATTCCACTTCCCCGAAAATCTCCTCTCGAACTTAGAGATGTCTTGATGAAACCGTTCCCCGTGTTCATCCGAAACTGCTCCTAAATTTTCAGGGAAGAAGTCCAGGTGTGAGTGAAGGAAATGCACTTTAAGAGACATGTTACACCCCATGGCCTTGTACGCTGACAGCAATTCCTCGACATGAGCGACATAATCATCACATTTGTTGTTACCCAAAAAGTTCTCACACACGTTTTGAAATGCAATCCTGGGCAAACCTGTGCGCGCGAGGTATTGAGAGCGCCAGCGTGGTACAGTGAATCTTCCGAACTGTTGCGATCATTTTTAAGGATTTTTTTACAATTTAAGGGGGCAAATCCCCCCCCCCCCCCAAATCTACCTCCTTGCTACAAATGTTCATGTTTTGGAACTTTTCACCTCTCTAGCCCCTCAGAAGAAACGTAAAGGCTAAAATAATCCTTTTCATCCCTCCAAATTATCGAAAAGTGATAAAAATAGGTGGGGGAGCCTCCCCCGAAAACGGTGGGTGATGGGGGAAAACGGGGGTCATTTACGGATTCAGGAGGTCATTTTACATAAGAATCAGCAGGAATGGTGTCAGGGCCGATTTTCATGTCGACCAGTGTTATTGTACCAATCAGAATTTTTATTTTTAAATTTTAAATAGTAAACTTTAACAGCCTGATTAATAGAATTGTTGCTAATATCATTATACTTTAATGCTAGTTAATTTCTATGAAACCCCCCACTAAACAAACACATTTTAGAAATGTTTCTTCAGCATTAAAACAACGTTTAACGTTGCTACAGTTCGTATTAATAGAACAATATCTGCATGTTATTAGTTAGTTTTGGGCATTTACCATCTTCGATATAATTAAATTTTAACCATTTAGAGGTTATGTTACATAGTTTATGTTTGTAAAAATATTTCTTGCGCTGAATTATTACGTTAAAATTTATTTCTGACGAATGATTCCACTCCTTAGAAAAGCCTCTAAATTTGGTTTGGTCGTGTAGCGCTACACGACTAAACCAATTTGTCACGCTTTTCTAAACTCGAAATTTTACTTCATGCGCCACGCGTATAAATCACGGATTTCCAGTGAAGTTCAAAATATACTGCGTAAATATGTGCACTTATAAATATGAATAAATCATAGCATTATAATTAAATAAATTCGTTTTACTATGTCATTTGAGGTTATGTATAACACGGATCTCTTGCCTTACACTAGAAGTACCGTTTTATTAAATTATTAGTTAAAAACTAACAATAGTAATCTACTAAAATGTTTCATTAATACGAAAATATTAATATCACCGTAATACATCGTTAAAGCTGTATGCTAAGGTCTACTAACAAGGCAGTTAAATTTTATTTTCAAATAATGAAGAAGATAGTGTGAGTTTCTATAATCAAGATAAATTCAAAGATTCATGTTCTTTTAAACGCTAACATTACAACAGTTCTCATTTAGAAAGGAAAAACAATACTTTACTTCCGTACTCGTGAACATTAGCAGAGGGTCCTAAAAGTCTGCTAAGCATGTTATTTAATCCTTTAAACTTCTTTAAAACGAATGTTTATTAAATACTTTTGATTCGGGTTTAAAATAAAAACAGAGTTGAAGTATAATTTTGTAACCCTATCATTAATCAGCGAAATAAACACCTGGCACATGATGTAAATATTTCAGGCTTTCCTAATCTCGAAATAGTTAACTTCGTCTTTAAACACGGAGTGGAAACACACATTTGTAACATTTTTATGGTGTTATAGCCTGTGTAAGAATCGAAATTAACATTCATTTCAAACTAAATAAATTATTTTTAAAATTCCTCATTCATACAGGGTGATTCAGAATAGATGTAAAAATTCACATCTTGTTCTGGAGCTTATTTGTAGATATTAGGTTCAATTGTCAATACTAAACTACTAAACTGCAACTGATTTAAATTTTGCGAAATAAACAAATATTTTTGAAACAATTTACCAATTTAAATATAACTGAATAATAAAATAACTCAACACAAATAACAAAAAAGAAATAAATTTAAACTTCAGATTAGATTACAGTTTCATCCGCCTGGCCCATGAATAGTGATGTAAAATTACCGGCAATTTAAAATTGAGTCATATTCTCGGCAATATTACCCTAAACATGGTAACAGTTGGTAATTTAAAGTTAGACACAAAACTTAGTATACAGTCCTTTATAATCTCAAAAAATCATTCTCTTAACATCAATAATAACCAAGTTATAAAGAAAATGTAAAAACTGCCAAAATCATTTTTTTTGCAGTGTGCTCTAACCGTTCAACTTTTTTGTTTTGTTTTGTATTGTTTTGTTGGTTGTTGGTTTGCTGCATATTTTCTCCCATTTAACCGATTCTCTATCTTTTTAGAAGATACCCATATCGACTGCTTAATCGGGATACCCTGTATATAATTTATTAATTTTTAAATTAAATAAAAGTCAGATATTTAGCATACGACACATTGTCTATGTATCATAGCTGGGACGAATCCTCGTAAAAAGGATTCGAATCATGAATCCGAATCACCTAATATGATTCGAATCATGAATCCGAATCACCTAATATGATTCGAATCACGAATACTCGAATAAAGGATTCGTAAGAGATAAATATGATTCGAATCAAAGATTCGAATCCTGTTTTTTCGAATCACGAATACAAATCCTTTAAGAATAAATTTGATTTTATTATTTTTTTGCAACCATTATTATATATATCGTTACCAGTTGTTTTAACAAAAATATTCAAAACCTAATTATTTGTTATTAACACTGAACATCGTTGATTACAGACTAAATATCTGATTCCCTGTTACTCTGATTAAAAATCTATTCGTGTGTTTTTGAACTTCACTTCAAATCAGTGTTTAATACGCGTGGCGCATGAAGTAAAATTTCGAGTTTAGAAAAGCCCGAAAATTTGTCTCGGGTCGCTGCGCGACCCTCGACAAATTTTCACGGGGCTTTTCTAAACTCGAAATTTTACTTCATGCTTACCCTGATAGTGAAAACACCCGTTCAAAACTTCAAATTGAACTCTATTATAATATCGACGAATGCCTGAAAATTACGTAAATAAAAAATTCACTAAATATCATTAAAACCAGGAAAGTCAAAGAAAAGTCATGGAATTATATTCAAATTGACCAAAACACTAACAAAAAAGCCATATGGTATTATTAAATTTGTCAAAATTAGCAGGCAAATTACAAAACACGTAAAAATTTATAAAATTAACTTAAATATTGTCAAAAACAATGAAAACAATTTAACAAAATGGGGGTTTCCTACAGAAAAAAGTTATATTAAAAGGTCAGGGAAAGAAATCTTGAATCAGGGAAATGCCGGAAAAATTTAACATTTCAGATTATGGCTACCATGTCAGTTTTACTTCGAATAATATTAAACAACATTTTGAAAACTAGATTATTATCTTTAAAAACATTTTCAGTCATTTAATGTTCTCATTAAAGCATTCAGTTTGAAGTTTCGAACGAACGTTTCCACTCCCAGACTAAGTATGAAGTAAAATTTCGAGTTTAGAAAAGCCCCGTGAAAATTTGTCGAGGGTCGCGCAGCGACCCGAGACAAATTTTCTGGGCTTTTCTAAACTCGAAATTTTACTTCATGCGCCACGCGTATAAAACAGTAATTTAATAAGCAATTTAAAAACACAAAAGAAATTTTCCAAGGTAGTCTTCACAATTAATTCAATTTATTTTGGACAATTCAAAACGTTTTGTAAGTATTCGAATCCTTTTATAAATATTCGAATCCTTTTATATGGATTCGAATCTCCCACATTTGGATTCGAATACGAATCCTCTTAAAAAAAATGTAACGAATCCGGATCACGAATCCAGTTGAAGTAAAGTATTCGAATGCCGCTTTTGAATCTTCTAAAAGGATTCGAATCCAGGATTTGAATCCTGAATTATTCGAACCCTGGTCAGCTCTGGTATGTATATTTCTATTATTGTTCCAATTAAAAATCTTCTTTTTGCGTTTTGAAGATGAATACAAAGTTATAAATCTAAGCTTGAGTTTTTTATATTTCTAAAACCGGTTTACCGATATTTTCATCAAATCACAAAAATCACAAAATCAATGTTTCGTCGGTAAAATTCATTAAATACACAGAACATTAATAGGATTAAATAACTTACCTTTAACGAGTGTCTTCCACTCCTTGATTAAGCATGAAGTAAAACTTCGAGATTAGAAAAGCCTGAAAATTGGGTTTGGTCTCTCCGAAGAAAGTTTGTTTATTTTTTCATAACATTTGTTGACTTTATCAATAATTACGACTACACCTGTTGTAATTATTGATAAAGTCAACAAATGTCATGAAGAAACTTTTTTTATTGCAAAAAACATTAATACTGATTAATTGTAAATAAAATTACTATTTAAATTTGGCTAACACTATGAAAAATACAAGAAATTAGTATAAAGGTAAAAATATTGCCATTCGATAAAAGTGAAATAGCACTAAATTTTGATTAAATTAAAAAAAATGGTCAATATGTAAATATTCTTTTTTCTGGTTTTGGACAAAATGCAATCGCAATAACATTACTTAAGCTCATTATTGGCTCAAATTATTTAAAATGTGATTTCAATGATTAAAAATGCAATGTTAATTTAATTTCAGTTTAAAAATGTTAGTTTTTAGAAAAACCTACATGTATTACTAAGAAGTAAATGCATAGTAATTTAACAAGACAAATATTGTTATTTATTGGTAAAGGATCCTTTCTAAAACAAAGATACAAACATAAATCATCTCGTCAATTGAGTTACATACCGAACTTTTAATAAACAATTCACCTCTCGACTTCACTAGTTTTTGAAAGTACTATTTAACTCGAATGAAGGCAACTTGGCAAAAATAAGCATTGCAAAATAGGAAAATTAAAGTTATTGAATGAATTATTATACACTACTCAAAATAAAAAATGGCGATGTGTCCATCATAGTACTTTCCCCCGTAAATTGCGTATTAAATCACTTTTAAAATATTTGTAGCATTATTATTTTCAAAATGTCTTCAACTTTTTGATAACTACAACTTTTATTTGAAACATTTTTCAATTGGATCTACACATACTGACACAAACCAATGACTAGATAAAAAACACTATTTATTGAATATCTCAAAAACTAAGAGTGCTATGACAAAAAGTGAAGATACAAAAAATCTTTAATATTTTATTACCTACAACTTTTATTTGAAACATTTTCCAATTGTATCAACACACACACTGACACAAATCAATGACTAGATAAAAAACACTATTTATTAAATATCTCAAAAACTAAGAGTGCCATGACAAAAAGTGAGTCCACATTTCCTACAATTTTTATTTGAAACATTTTTCAATTGTATCGACACATACACTGTCATACCAATAACTAGATAAAACACACAACTTTTGAAATATCTCAAAAACTAAGAGTGCTATGACAAAAAGTAAGTGAACAATACATCTTTATTTTGTTATTATCTACAACTTTTATTTGAAAGAATTTTTTGTTTGATGAACATTTATTGAAAAAATCTGAAAAAACTGAAAAACGCTAAGAGTAAAGTACCACTTCCGGTTTTCAGATTTTCACCAAAAGCTTTTCAGTTTTTCCGATTGTAACAAAAAGCTTAAGTTTCAAGTTTCATCTCGATATCTTTAGCGATTTTTGCGGTACAGCGCACACAGACACACACACAGACACACAGACAGACAGACAGACAGACATTTTTCAAAAATGGTCTTATTCGACTCAGGGGACCTCAAAACGGATATTTCCGCTAAAATTTTTGATTCGAAAATTTTCACGAAAACAATACTTTCCCTTTGTATTACATGCGGGGGAAAGTAAAAAGTAGTCACTTTTTTAAATGTTTGTTAAACAAATAATAACATTTGTAATCTTTGTATAGATTACAACTTAGTAGTAACAAAAACTAAAGTAATCTTGGACATTTCCGATATGAAAATGTCGTATCTTAAGTCAGTTTTACCTAATGATTGTGAACTGCTATTGCTAACGAAAAAGACGATCTTCACCTTTCATTTGTGAAAGCTTTCATTTGTTGTGCACCTTGAATGTGTTGACCCCTAATGTTTTTTGCAGTTTTATCAAGTACACTAGCATTTATGCATACAATGTTAGTAACACCTTGTTATTGGTTACTTAACTAATCTAACTTATTTTGAGATAGGCACATGATATTTTGTAATATTTAGAAATTATTAAAGATAAAGCACTAATGCTTTCACATATATTAAGTTTCAACAAAATTCCTAAACTTGCATTGAAGTTACGCCACTTTGAAGTGACAACTTTTTTCTTTTGAGTAGTGATTTGGCATAAGCACAATTGATGATATTTTGTATTATGTGAAAATTATTAAAGATAAAGGATAAGTGTTCACATATATTAAGTTTCAACAAAATTCCTAAACTTGCTTTGAAGTTACGCCACTTTTAAGTGACAACTATTTTCTTTTGAGTAGTGTATAAAACTAATTTATTTTAATTTAATTAACATGTATCGTATGTTCAATAAAATAAAACATCTAGAGTGCCATGGAATATATTGTAGGTTGGCAACTCTAAAATTATACATTATAATTATTATGTCTAACGTTTTATATGACAATTCCTAAAGCGTGTAGCCAACATAAATTTTAAAAAAGATAAAATCATAGCACTCTAGAGGTTTTTTTATTGAACATACGATAGAACGAAGTAAAAGCCTTCGTCATTAATAATGTAATAAAAATATATTTCAGAGATGGTAATTTGCAATAATATTTAAAAGAGAAAAAGGCCCAATCTTTAATAAATTAAATAAAAAACTCTCTTTTTTTCTTAAAATATACTAACATTTGTAATTTAAAATTGTTGTTATTAAGAAACGATACAATGTCCATTTTTTACATTACTTTACCACCACGATAAAAAATATTCTATTCCTGGGATGGTGGAAGCGTCGTCTTTAATTTATAAATAGGTTAGTGATGGTTTTCTTTCTTTTAGGAATTATTTTAGTATGCATAGACCAACGATGATTTTTACTGAAACGTGAGATAAACACGGTTTTCAAAAATACCATTGATTTTATTATTATGCGGAAAATCAAGTTAATTAGTTTTCTCAAGTACTTTATGTAATACATGAAGTTTGCCATCATGTCTACAGCCTTTTTTGAACAAAACCAGGTGTTCACCAATGGTTAATACTTGATCGTTAAAAAAATAAAATACTGTACTTATTTTAAATTTAATGAAATCAAAACTTATACAAATTCCAACGAATCTGCTTCAAAATGAAAAATTACGCACGCAGCTCTAAATCAACCAGTCGATTTATTTTTATGCCCGATGACGTTCACATACGTCTCCATTATCTATTTAAAATTCCGAGTTGACGTCCAATTTCCAGGAAAGACACAAACAAAATCATGCAGTTTAATAATGTGTAAAGTAACTGAACTTTTAAAGTTATTTCCTTAATATCTACGGATTTAAATAGATTAAAACAATTGTTTAAATTCGTATGTGTAAGACAAATCAGGTATGGATTGCGAAAAGTATTGCGCTTTTAATATTTTAAAAATATTCTACTACCAAGTTCTAGCTTTTCATTATGTTTTATGATTAGTTGTTAATACAAATTGTTGCATTTAGGGCCAGTTGCACTGAGTTCAAAGTGACATTAGAACAATAGGAACTGTCATCTTAAACTCAAATTCAAAGATAAACCAGTTCAGCGTGTTCTGGTGCAACTGAGCCTTAGTCGTCGAAAGTCCGTGTGCTGTATCTTTTCTTTTATTTAACTTTGAAATCGGATAATATTTTGTTTACACACATGTAAGATTTACTAGGGTTAGTTTAACTCTGAACTGAATTATAAAATGTAACTTTAAACTGTTTGTAACATCAGGACAATCGAAAATGTCATTTTAGACTGCAAAGGTTTTAATCATAAGTTCAAATGCACTAAACTCAGTTCAAAGTGCCATCAAGCCGATTAAATATTACATTTTGAACTATTTGTGTCAAATAGTCAAAACATTTTTAATTCAAAAATGACAAAAGAATATGTGATTTTAAACTAATTGGGAGGTTAGGATAATCGAAAATGCCAGCAGTGCAGCACGATGGTTTGAACTAAACTTAACTCAATTTAATGGTTGTTGTTTGACTTCATCAGGAGCATGTTAGACACGGTCTGTTTATTATTTAATAATTAAAGATACTATTTATTAGATTAATTAATATAAGGTACGATTCACGAGAGGTGTCCCATGGTCTCCTTGATTTGTGGAGCTTTCTGCACCAATACATGTAATACGAAAATAGTTTGATGTTATCAGATTACGTGTGTGAAAAGATACAGAAAATTTCATAATCTGTTTGCTATGACTTAGACGGAACATGCGAAAACGTATGTTCCGGTATGCAGCTTTAAAATTTTAAGGTTAAACGTCACATTTTGACAATGTCTTCGGAAAACTAAATCTGCAAAAACCAGCCACAAATCATTTTAATTAATGTCCACAATCGTTTTAAATGTGGGTTTAAGTGGTATAATTCCAATTACCATATCTACTGAATAGTTCAGGTATTTACAGAAATAAATAATGCATTTATGATGATTTTTAACGAAAACATTAGTTGAATCGAGTATATATTCAGTAGATTTGGCAAATAGTCATCGGATTAATCTGTTAATACAGGGAATTTTTCTTTTAAGTATACATACAGGGAATTTTCTATATGCATACGTTTTTTTAAAGAGTGCAATTTGAAGCTTAAAATGAGTGTTTTTCACTCCCAGACTAAGCATGAAGTAAAATTTCGAGTTTAGAGAAGCCTAAAAATTTGGTTTGGTCGCGTAGCGCGAAGGCTTTTCTAAACTCAAAATTTTACTTCATGCGCCACGCGTATTAAACTCTGAAAGCACTGAAATATTGTGAACGAGTAAACTTCGCTTGAAATCAGTGTCTTATACGCGTGGCGCATGAAGTAAAATTTCGAGTTTAGAAAAGCCTGAAAATTTGGTTCGGTCGCTCCGCTTCGCGCTACGCGACCAAACCAAATTTTCAGGCTTTCCTAAACTAGAGATTTTACTTCATGCTTAACCTGGGAGTGGAAAACACTCGTTTAAACTTCAAATTGACCTCTCCTAAGAAAACAACGAATATTTAAAAATATACAACATATAATTGGGATATGTATCTCAAAAGAAAAAATTTACAAGAAATTATAGTTTAAAGCTTTTCTAAAAGAAAGAACACTAATATACTCGCGACCTGGTATTAGGGGGAATGCGCATTGCTGCACTGCACTTAGACCTCATTAGGCCCATTGTGCGCGACCTAAACAGTATGGCATTGTCAAAATTTGACACAACTAGTAAAAATCGTTGCAGATACAACTGTCGACATACTCTTTATAAAAATCGAACCACACATTCCACATCAATGAGTCATAGGACATCTCTCCTGAATTCCACTATACTTCTATTTTCTTATTTTAAATGCACATTGGAATTACAAATCAGGAGTTAAGTGGTTCAGTTCAAAATGATATTAAGACAATTGCATTTTTAATTTTATACTATGTGACGTTAGGACGTTTTAAACTTAGAAATAACATTGAGACAATGGAATATGTTATTTGAACTATTTGTCACATTATGACAATAAAAATGTCATTTTGTTCTGCACTGCTTTCATGGGCGCCCGCACATATGAGCACTTGTAAGTAGGGTACCTAGAAATGTCAAAAATTTAGACAAATGTTTAATAAAGTTAAGATTTGAGAAAGATTTAATGTATAGACTAACCAAAGTGATGTACTATAAATAAAAACGGTAATATTAATCAAATCTATATAAATATTAATATTAGGAACCAAATAACTACTGGGTTTTTTCATTTAAGTCTAAGTAGTATTTCTTGAACTTCACTACATTTTAGTAATTATACGCTTGGCGCATGAAGTAAAATTTCGAGTTTAGAAAAGCCTAATTTGGATTGGTCGCTTTGCTGCACGACCAATCCAAATTTTCAGGCTTTTCTAAACTCGAAATTTTACTTCATGCTTAATCTGAGATTTGAAGCACTCGTTGGAGCTTTAAATTAAAAGATTTAATAAATCAATATATGCTTGAAAATGTATAGCTAAAAATCGTGATATATCGTGAAAAATTCCCTGAATATTGCATTATTTATCAAATTGTTTAATTAATTTAATTAACGATAATTATATAATTGTGCGATAATTACATTTTATAAGTTGATGAAATCGTAGAAAATTCACAAAAACTTACAAAATCGCACATTCTCGTAAAAATAGGAATATTTAACTAAAAACTTAGGAAATTAATAAAAAAACTTAGAATAAGTAATCCTACGAAATCGATCAAAATCATGAGTCATGGATGTATTTTTTGATGTATACATGTTCCAATTACAGAGGATATGCTAGAAATCTTCATATATTCGTTGTTTTTTTAAAACAGTTCAATTCAAAGCTTTAACGAGTGTTTTACACTCCCAGATTAAGCATGAAGTAAAATTTCGAGTTTAGAAAAGCCTGAAAATTTGGTTTGTTCGCGTAGCGCGAAGCGCGGAGCGGCCAAACCAAATTTTCAGGCTTTTATAAACTCGAAATTTTACTTCATGCGCCACGCGTAAAAAACACTGAAACATTGTGAAGTGTATAATATACTGCTAAATCAGTATGCTTAGGACGTATAGTTTGAACTTCAATTAAAACTAGTGTTTTATACGCGTGGCGCATAAAGTAAAATTTCGAGTTTAGAATAGCCTGAAAATTTTAGTTCATGCTTAAACAAGCATTAGAAACACTCATTATGAATGCTTTTACAACATCAATGAATGCCTAAACATTTACAGCGTATACATCGGGATATGTATACTTTGAATAAAAATTCCCTGTACGCTTGTATGCTAAAAAATTTGGAATTATAAAAAATTTGTAAGAATAAAAGACAAACCTCAAAACGCATCTCGGCAAAAATTTTCAATTTAATAATAATCTATGAGAATAGAAAAAGACAATACTGAATGCATTTACAATTAATCCTTTACTATCATTATTAAAATATTTTTACAAATACGAGTACATACATACAACTAAATACTAGGACCTAAGATTTATTGGAAAACGTTTCTTTTTTTTATATCTATAAGTACTTAAAGCATATTTTCTTTTTAGCTAAAAAAATCCATTTTTTTCTGTTGTTGGTTTGATTAATCCGATTTCTTGGTTTGTCTTCTGCGGACGAGGAAACCTCGAATACCCGCCTGGATTTTGGTGGCCGAGCGTTCTTCTAATTCTCCGCCGTCGCGTTTTAGTGATGGCTTGTTGGAATCGATGATTTTCCCCGAGGATTTTCTTCTGGAAGCGCGTCTTGGGGATGTTATGTCGCCACCATTCTAAAAAAGGATAATAATTATTAAATATAAAAATAAAATAAACAACATGCTATCTCTCCTATTATTTTAAATTGTATTGTTAGTTGGTTTGAAGAGAATTTGACCTAAACGTATACTTTAATAGAGCGTTGTAACAAATCAAATTAAATAAGATTTTAAATATTTCATTGTATAATTCAATATCCGGAGGTGTATTTGCATGGAAATTAGTTGTTTCAATGAATATTTATCGTCTTAAATTGTCTTATTAATTAAGATACTGTTTGCATTTTCACGAATAGTTTTTTCGTAATTTTATATACAACACCAGATATAACATAATGAAAAAATTATAAATTTGCCATTTGTAACTCTCTGAGTTTGATAAAGTGTCTTATTATTACTAATAAATACATACCTAATTAAAAAAAAATTAAGAAAATCAAATTAAAAGATCTAATAATACGATTGAATATATTAATAACAAAATGAACAACACCAAATTTAAAATAATACAAAAATATTACATATAGGTCCATTTACCATTTATAACTCTCTGAGATTAATATAGTGTATTATTATTATTAATAAATACATGACTAATCCCCGGTATTATAAAACGTTTAATTCCCTAAATAAAATTTACTTTAGGAATAAATTAATTTATTCCAAAGATTTCGGTATTCTAAACACAAAATAACTTTATTGGGCTAATAAATCTCCTCAGTAAATTATTTGTTTGTTTTTCTACCAAGTAAATTTTATTCTCTAAATAATTTAACAGTTAAAAGTCAAAAGTGTATTATATTATTATAATTACTTTAGATTCTACTACTTGTATTTATTAATTTCATTACTTTTATCATGTCTACCATATCATCCGTGTCAGATTTAAGTTCGCTAAGTTCCCTGACAGTCATTAATTCGAACCACAAGACATTCTAAGGAGTCGAAGACCTAAAGTTTTTCAAATCAGACATAACCAAGGATTTTTATACTTACGCATACGCTTTTTTTAAATTAGTTCCATTTAAAGTTTTAAACGAGTGTTTTCCACTCCCAGATTGGGAGTGCTTACATGAACTAAAATTTCGAGTTTAGAAAAGCCTGAAAATTTGGTTTGGTCGCGTAGCGCGAAGCGCGGAGCGACCAAACCAAATTTTCAGGCTTTTCTAAACTTGAAATTTTACTTCATGCGCCACGCGTATTTAATACTGAAAACACTGAAATATTGTGAATAAGTGAACTTCACTTGAAATCAGTGTCTTGATCGCGTGGCACATGAATTAAAATTTGGAGTTTAGAAAAGCCTGAAAATTTGGTTTGGCCGCTCCGCGCTTCGCGCTACGCGACCAAGCCAAATTTTCAGGCTTTCCTAAACTCCAAATTTTACTTCATGCTTAGCCTGGGAGTGGAAAACCCTCGTTTAAGTCTTTTATAATTTCTAATAAGCTTTCTTTTTCTTGTTCTGCGTAATTCTGTCCTATTCCACGGTTATTTTACATAATTATAAGGAATTATACTAAATTTCCAATTTGATTGACAATTTAATTTGAAATATTGACAATTCAATTAAACAAATTGGTGGATCCAGATATGGCCACAATAAAAATGTATAATTTCGGTATGTAATCTACTAATTAAATTATTTATTTCTAGAATTGCTATTTATTTGGTAGGTTTGCTTTATTATACGCAACTTTTCTTCATTTAAAGTTTTAAACGAGTGTTTTCCACTTCCAGACTAAGCATGAAGTAAAATTTCGAGTTTAGAAAAGCCTGAAAATTTGGTTTGGTCGCGTAGCGCGAAGCGCGGAGCGACCAAACCAAATTTTCAGGCTTTTCTAAACTCGAAATTTTACTTTATGCGCCACGCGCATTAGACACTGAAAACACTGAAATATTGTGAACAAAACTTCACTTGAAATCGGTGTCTTGTACGCGTGGCGCATGAAGTCAAATTTCGAGTTTAGAAAAGCCGCGACTAAACCAAATTTTCAGGCTTTTCTAAACTCGAAATTTTAGTTCATGCTTAGCCTGGGAGTGGAAAACACTCGAAAGTCTTTTATAATTTCTAATAAGCTTTTCTTTTTCTTGTTCTGTGTAATTCGGTCCTATTCCACGGTTTTTCTCCATAATTATAAGGAATTATACTAAATTTCCAATTTGATGGACAATTTAATTTGAAATATTGACAATTCAATTTAAAAACATGGTGGATCCAGCTATGGCTACAATGAAAATGTATCATTTCGGTCTGTAATCTACTGATTAAATTAATTATTTCTAGAATTGCTATTTATTTAGTAGGTTTGCTTTATAATACGCAATTTTATTTGCCCATTAGTTTACTAGGTAAATAAATTTACTCCACAAATGTTATCTAATGATTTATTAATCGTTTATAATACCGGGATCTATAGATCTTTTTAATTTCATTTTCTTTAATTTTTCAATTAATTGAAAAATTAAAGAAAATGAAATTAAAAAGATCTATAGAACTAAAATAATAAAGGGTTTTCCATTAAAAGGTCCCATTTTGTTTAAGTAAAAACAATATTTTTTTTATAAAATAGTAACAAAAATTAATTTCAAAACATAGTACAAATTTCACGATTAGTTGTGGAAAATAATATCTGGTAAATGGCCTCTTCGGCTTATTCTTTGGTTATTCTTTTGAGAAAGTTCTGCATCACATTTTCTCTTAACTCTGACTCTATGTGACCAGTAATGGCCCGAATATTTACTTTGAGGCATATTGAAAACGTAAGTTTCTGTTTAGATGAAATAGAAAATGTTAACATACCTGTAAGTATATACTACTTACAGGTATGTTACCTGTAAGTATATACTACTTACAGGTATGTTAACATTTTCTATTTGTTTAACTTCAGTACATACTACTTAAGTATGTAAAAAGGAGGTACCAAATGAAAAAATAAATCGAACAGCAAATGTCAATCTTTGTAATACCCAAATAATTCTTAAGGCAAACAAACGGCTATCAAATAAAATGTATTTCTACAAAAGTTAAAAGAACAACGAACAATTAATGTCAATTTCTGAAATAGCCAAACAAATCTTTACCAAACATATAAATTCACTATTATTAACTGCCGAAGGGAAAATTTATGAAGTGTCAACTGGACCGACAACCGTAAAACAGTAAACCAATTTATTTTTTTTTCTCCCAAAGTTTCCTCGGGCATTTCCCGTTTACACGCACACGTTCATTCACTTTATTTTTAACCGGCGTCTATTTTCGGAATTTATTTACATTTTCGCGGGTTTTCGCGCTTTTCAAACACTCATACAATGACGTTCGGGAAAATTTATCCCGCTGTTAAATTTCGCGGTTGTTTGAAAAATTAATTGACAAGTTCCACCATTTAACGTCGAATTTTGAAACTTGATTGGCATTTTTCCCTCGTGCTAAATTTTTTAGATTGGTCACATTCAGTTCACGTTTGAAGTGTATTCTATACAATGTTGAATATATCAGCTAGGTAGGAAAATTTATCCCGCTGTTAAATTTCGCGGTTGTTTGTAAAATTAATTGACAAGTTCCACCATTTAACGTCGAATTTTCACTTTGATTGGCATTTTTCCCTCGTGCTAATTTTTTTAGATTGGTCACATTCAGTTCACGTTTGAAGTGTATTCTATACAATGTTGAATATATCAGCTAGGTTGAAGTTTATTCCACTCTATTTTCAGATTGTTTCAAATTAGTCTAACTACTTTTCAATTTTTTAGCTTGTTGAAATTGAATGGACTCGGTGTTAAATTTCTATACATACTTTATGTAACACCGAACATTTTCATAACGAGAATTTTTCTCTTAAGTATACATATGCATACGTCGTACATTTTCCGACGCTCGGTTTATTAATAAAATTTAATTTGTAGCTTTAAACGAGTGTTTTTCACTCCCAGACTAAGCATGAAGTAAAATTTCGAGTTTAGAAAAGCCTGAAAATTTGGTTTAGTCGCGTAGCGCGAAGCGCGGAGCGGCTAAACCAAATTTTCAGGCTTTTCTAAACTCGAAATTTTACTTCATGCGCCACCGGTACACAACACTGATTCAATGTAAAGTTTAGCGGTGTGTTTTAAACTTCGTAATTTGTCAGTGTTCTGTACCAGTGGCGCATGAAGTAAAATTTCGAGTTTAGAAAAGCCTGAAAATTTGGTTTGGCCGCTCCGCGCTTCGCGCTACGCGACCAAACCAAATTTTCAGGCTTTTCTAAACTCGAAATTTTACTTCATGCTTAGCCTGGGAGTGGAAAACACTCGTTTAAAGCTTCAAATTAAATTATTTTAATAAATCAAGCGTCGGAAAATGTTCGACCTATGCATATGTATACTTAAAAGAAAAATTCTCGTTATGTTACATAAAACTCTCTGTATTTAAAATTAAGAATGCACTTTACCTTATGGAAACTAAGAGTACTGATTTTTTTATTATTATTTTGAATTTTTTAATTCCTTCTTCACACATCCCTCTAAAATTGAATTGCAGAGGGAATAGTGATTTTTTTTATGTTATTTATTTACGGAAAAAATCAATTTTTATACATATAAATATACAAAATACTTGAAGCTATTACAAAATGTAGATCATACATGTTATATATATACATATATGGATGTGGCAAGTTACATACAACAACAAACCTGAATACGTTTGAGACCGGATACGAATTTACAGAGAGACTTACTAAAAAGATGAAAGTTTGGATTTAGCGACAGTTTGTTTGACGTGCGCATAAAGCGAGAGAGTGGACTATTAATTCCATAGTTAGATTTTTGAAATGGTATGGAAAATAGTGGTATATGTCTGGTTAAACGATTTATAGTATTTATATGAAAACCTACTTGATCCAACAGAAATGTAATTTTTTATTTTAGTGTAGTTAAAAATGAAATAAAAAAATAAAAAAACTTTAAAATGTGAAGTTATCATGCCCTCTACAATACTTTTGTGATTATATAATTCTTATATCACTTTCTCATAAAATGTAGTTATGAAAAGTCCACTTTATCCTTTGAAAGAGAATCATTCATAATATCAATACAGACCATTACATTAGATAATTACATTTTTTCCAGCAAGAGTGCACAATTATGTACCAAAAGAAATATTTTTAAACCACAACTTCATGTGCCCTCATATTATTAAACGATTGTAAATTGACTGTCGTTTCAATTTACGGGTTGAGCACAGCCTTATTAACATTCACATTAATAAATGTCTACCTAGACATGTCTCAGATTGTTTCGAATTTATTACACATACTTTTAAAATGTTGCAACTTTTTTAACAAATAAAAATGTGCAGCATCTTTAACATATATTATTCTCATTCTTGAATCTGAAGCTTTGAGTTTTATTTGATTATTTTTAAGTCGTTTCCATTGTTGTGATGCTCAGTAATTTACATGTGTTTTAAAACTGCCAAGAAAGCTGATTTATTGTTGCTCGGATTTTCTAAACACATTTTAAATCAAATTTGTTCGATTTTTTTGGCATTGCTTCTTGTGAAAGGTTTTGGTATGACGTGACGGATATTTTTTGGCAATGTGTAATCTTTTTAATTCGTAATAACGATGACGTGTTATTTTAGACGAGCAATATAGTTCATAAAGTTAACAAATGCATTCATATCTGTCTACTATTTTAAGTAAAGAAAATTCAAGGAAGTGAACTAAAGTTACAAAATGGTGATGTGTCCATAATAGCAATTTTAAGGTGTTATAAACTCGAAATGTTATTTCAGGCGCCAGGCGTACAAAACATCGAAATATTGTTAAGTTCAAAATATACTGCATAGATAATTATGCTTATAATTCATAGCGACCTCAGATTGATTTTATGTTTCGATCTCACGATAATAAATTTTATTAATGTTTATTTCGTCTTACAAAATTTTGCGCCTTAAATTTCCAACGCCTGGAGTTTGCTCCTAGTGCTCCACAGGAGCTACACCTCACATCATAAACACACAGTGGTTGCTCCAGCGGCCAAAATTCAAAAATATTTATGTCTACATTTTTGCATACAACTATTTGATGAGAGTATTAATATTTAATGTAGGTATAAAAATAGAACCTGTAAAATAAAACAATCTATTGTTTTCAAACATCCGAAGTAAGAGTTTGTCGCTGGTGCACAATTGTATTTTCAGTGCAGCAACATAATTACGTCTCTCTCTATTATCCTTCATTTTTGCGATTGTTTCGTGATGGAATTCTAAGAAGAAAGTATGTATTTTATTTTCACCCACTTTTTAAAGTATACATTTCGAAATATATTAGTTGTGTGACTTCCACAAAAACAATATTAAATTTTTCAGTTTTATTTATTTGTTTGAGAAACATTTCAATACTTTCCCCCACGTACCCTTAAACATAATATATCAAAATTTCTTATTGAGAGCCTGTAGAAACTTAAGTTATTTGATTTATCAGCAGCAAGCTGCAGCTGCTCTTTTTACATAACCTTTAAACAGGGTGTTTTAAATTCAACTCTCGCCATCCCCATGGCGCTTATTATAGTAGATAAAGATTAGGTTTAATGCTTTTTAATAATTTAATGCTTTTTAATAATCCGTTGAAATATGTTACTTAAATTCTTATATTTTCGAGTAAAATGCAAAAAAAACTGAAAAATCTGTTTTTTTATATATTTTAGTTATTTCAGGCAATATTTAAAAACGGTAAAGACTTTCTTACAGCACCTTTTTATTATCTAACAGTTGGCGTAATTTATTTCCTTACAGCATGTTTCGTTTTTCTTAAACCAACATCAACTTTCTTATTTCTTACGGATCCCGTATTTATTTTTATCACATGTCATTGCTTTATTTTTTGTAATGACAACGATATAACACACCCTACATTTATTTCCAAAAAAAAAAACGGTAAAGACTTTCTTACAGCACTTTTTTATTATCTAACAGTTGGCGTAATTTATTTCTTTACAGCATGTTTCGTTTTTGTTAAACCATCATCAACTTTCTTATTTCTTACGGATCTCGTATTTATTTTTATCACATGTAATTGCTTTATTTTTTTTAATGACAACGATATAACACACCCTACATTTATTTCAAAAAAAAAACGGTAAAGACTTTCTTACAGCACTTTTTTATTATCTAATTGGCGTAATTTATTTCCTTACAGCATGTTTCGTTTTTCTTAAACCATCATCAACTTTCTTATTTCTTACGGATCCCGTATTTATTTTTATCACATGTAATTGCTTTATTTTTTGTAATGACAACGATATAACACACCCTACATTTATTTCCATAAATTAACATACAATCGGTAAAAATAATTTAGAATTGAAACAATAAAAAAATCTGAATAAGTCATGATTATTATTATCGTTTATCAATAAATGAGTCATTCGATAATTCAGAAAAGCGAGATATTTGTTAAGTAATTTTTGATTCGCACAACTTAAAAGTGGGATTATTAATAATTTTAATACCATTTTCAGAAGTGATTATAGGAAGTTAAATGTGAAAAATCGCCATTTTGTTTTGTGAATTATTAAGTTTAGATTCTCACTCAGCGACCTTAAAAACCCTATATCTGAAAATTCTATAAAAAAATATAATTTTGGTAATGTATGTCCGCCACTTTCTTTATTTTTTTTTAATTTCAGGTTTTTAATCAGTGACCTTGAAAAACCCTTTATCTGAAATGTTATGAAAGTATGACAATTTTTATCTATTTTGTTTGCTATCTTGGATCCGCCATTTTGTTATTCAAATTTACATATTCTTAATCAACTACCTCAAAATGCCCTATATCCGAATTTTCATGATGGTATGACAATTTTTATAATTTTTGTTCGCCATATTGGATACGCCATTTTGTTTTTTAAAATTTTTAATATCAGATTCTTAATGAGCGACCTCGACAAAACCGATATACTAATTTACATACGTTTTCAGCATTTGGGACCACTGTGCATTGGTCCAAACAACATCATCCAATTTTGAAAAATATCGAAGTTGAGTTGGTTCTCCGTGCGTTTTTAACTTCATTTTAAATCAGTGTTTTATACGCGTGGCGCATGAAGTAAAATTTCGAGTTTAGAAAAGCACCGTCAAAATTTGTCTCGGGTCGCTGCGCGACCCTCGACAAATTTTCTACGCGGGGCTTTTCTAAACTCGAAATTTTACTTCATGCTTAGTCTGGGAGTGGACAACACTCGTTTTTAGAAGTTTAAAATTGAAGGATCACTCTAGATTACTAAGTTTATTACCATTTTACAAAGGCTACAGCTCGAAGGATATTTCATGGTATTCGGAGGCCAAAGGACTACATGGAATCGGAAGTTTTTTTACAAGAAAATAACGAATATCTGAAGGTTTACAGCATGAGTAGAAAATAACACATCCAATTTTGAAAAATATCGAAGTTGGGTTGGTTTTCAGTGCGTTTTTAACTTCACTTTAAATCAGTGTTTTATATTTTATATTATTTTACAAAGGCAGTGTTTTATATGCGTAGCGCATAAAGTAAAATTTTAGATATTTTGGAGAGGCCCGCATATAAAACACTGATTTAAAGTGAAGTTAAAAACGCACTGAAAACCAACCCAACTTCGATATTTTTCAAAATTGGATGTGTTCTTTTCTATTCATGCTATAAACCTTCAGATATTAGTTATTTTCTTGTAAAAAAACTTCCGATTCCATGTAGTCCTTCGGTCTCCAAAAACCATGATTGGTCCATCGAGCTGCCTTTGTAAAATGGTAATAAACTTAGTAATCTAGAGTGATCCTTCAATTTGAAACTTCCAAGAACGAGTGTTGTCCACTCCCAGACTAAGCATGAAGTAAAATTTCGAGTTTAGAAAAGCCCCGCCTAGAAAATTTTCACGGGGCTTTTCTAAACTCGAAATTTTACTTCATGCGCCACGCGTATAAAACACTGATTTAAAGTGAAGTTAAAAACGCACTGAGAACCAACTCAACTTCGATATTTTTCAAAATTGGATGTGTTCTTTTCTATCCATGCTGTAAACCTTCAGATATTAGTTATTTTCTTGGAAAAAAACTTCGATTCCATGTATTCCTTCGGCCTCCGAAGACCATCAAATATCCTTCGAGCTGTAGCCTTTGTAAAATGGTAATAAACTTAGTAATCTAGAGTGATCCTTCAATTTGAAACTTCTAAAAACGAGTGTTGTCCACTCCCAGACTAAGCATGAAGTAAAATTTCGAGTTTAGAAAAGCCCCGCGTAGAAAATTTGTCGAGGGTCGCGCAGCGACCCGAGACAAATTTTCACGGGGCTTTTCTAAACTCGAAATTTTACTTCATGCGCCACGCGTATAAAACACTGATTTAAAATGAAGTTAAAAACGCACTGAGAACCAACTCAACTTCGAAATTTTTCAAAATTGGATGTGTTCTTTTCTATCCATGCTGTAAACCTTCAGATATTCGTTATTTTCTTGTAAAAAAACTTCGATTCCATGTAGTCCTTCGGCCTCCGAAGACCATGAAATATCCTTCGAGCTGTAGCCTTTGTAAAATGGTAATAAAGTTAGTAATCTAGAGTGATCCTTCAATTTGAAACTTCTAAGAACGAGTGTTGTCCACTCCCAGACTAAGCATGAAGTAAAATTTCGAGTTTAGAAAAGCCCCGCGTAGAAAATTTTTACGGGGCTTTTCTAAACTCGAAATTTTACTTCATGCGCCACGCGCATAAACCACTGATTTACAGTAAAGTTAAAAATATATAACGCTTAGATGTGATGATGATCAATATTTACCAAGATGTAAAGGTCAGATACGTTTTAAAACATTTTTTTGACCCAAAATTGTACACGTAGACATAATTCTCAACTATATTTTACAAATGTCGTATTAATTATAATTACATTTTAAATAATTTCATAAATATCAAATAAATCTTCCTATCAAAACCACCCCAAACCGAACAAAAGATAACGCGGATATTTTAGACTTTTTGGTCTGGTCGCACATGAACTACTTCTGGAGGGCTATTTACAACACCGATACAATTTGTCATCGGTTAACTATAAATACATTTTACAATTTTGTCACCCCCTCAGTGAAAGACTTATTCATTGTGTCCACATCTGCATTTAGAACTTGGTCCCAGCTCTAGAATCTTGTCCATACTGTCTGATGTTTTTTAATAAAAGTTAGAAGAAATAAAATCACTTTATTTATTTCGCATATTATTTAGTCTCCTAAAAATATTTCTTAGAACTTGCAACTATCTTAACAACTCAATTTATATCTATTGATAACACAATTTGAAGTAATTTAAATAAACATATTCTTAATGCAGCTTGGAAAAAAATGTCTTAATCAAAATACAAGTTTTTCATTCAAATATAATACCCTAATATACTGTATACGCTGTAAATCTTTTAGATTCCTTATCTTAACAAAGAGTTCAAATTGAAGCTTTTAAACGAGTGTTTTCCACTCCCAGACTAAGCATGAAGTAAAATTTCGAGTTTAGAAAAGGCCGAAAATGTGGTTTGGTTGCGTAGCGCGTAGCGCTACGCGACCAAACCAAATTTTCAGCCTTTTCTGAACTCGAAATTTTACTTCATGTGCCACGCGTATAAAACGCTGATTTTAAGTGAAGTTTAAATTATACTACTAAAGCAGTATGCTTAAGACGTATATTCTAAACTTCACATCAAATCAGTGTTTCAGACGCGTGGCGCATAAAGTAAAATTTCTAAACTCGAAATTTTACTTCATGGGAGTGGAAAACACTCGTTTTAAACTTCGGTATCTGAATATTTACAGCATATACATATGTATACTTTATTATTTATTGAATGAATAAAATACAAACAGGTAGTTCTAGAAATGATTAGAATTAATTATTCATTACCAAACTAATGTTCGATTTTATACCGACTCTTCTTTGACAAGCCAGTTTGGACAAAATGAGTAGGACCTCAGTGTTGGGGCGCGGATTACCGAAGAAGACCAAAAAACCAAAGAAATAATATTTAATTATAGTTTCTACACGTTAAAGGAATATATGAATAAATGTAACATTATACAAAAAGTAATTTTAGATGTGTTATGAAACTCCTGCTAATTTTTAGATTTTAAAGGTTGTATTATTATTTATTATTATTTTATTAGTCCGGACATATTAATACTATTTAATATGTACTATTATTTCAATTCATTAAAATCTAAATTATGAACATTGAAGAAAAACCCGCGGACAGGTCTATTTTTATTTTTAATTGCCGGTTTGGTCAAATACCGAAATCAAATACAGGGTCATTCATGTAAGAGTTGTAAAGTCATCGACCATATTTTTCAATGGAAGTCGAAAATGTTTACTAGACATATTTGAAAGAGAATACAACTCATAGCCTACTAGAACGAATTTTCAACCAATGAGATGCAAGGAAAGCCGTAGGTACATGACTATCACCGCGATGATAAAAAACAAAAGAAGCGGTGGATGATAAGTTGTCCTGTCATTCGAAACGTCAAAATAGGTGAAGTTTCGTGCAGTGATATTAATAAACACCGTCATGAATAAAGAATCACAGTGGCGGCAGTTTACGAACTTTTGTGCGGTTAAAAAATTGTCAATCAATAGTTAAACAACAATATCTCAGCTGTCGATAATGTTAAGGGACTCACATTATTTTATTCGTTATATTCTCTCACTAAATATAACTCGTGATATGATTAATTATCGATGATATGTTGTCGTTGAAACCGAAGCAGCACATTCAACTCGCCCTTCGGGCTCGTTGAATCTGCAGCTCGGTTTCAACTCCAAAATATCATCGATAATAATCATACCACTCGTTATATTACGGCTGAGAATATAACTCAAGCGTCACATAACTACATTTCCTCCAATCAGAATCGCGTATTTCCATAGGTACATGTTATCACAGCGGTAATAGAATCCTATAACCTTGTTTTGGTCGTTGCTACGAAAATTATTTGTCAAATCTGGCAGTCGATAATTAAAAATGTCAACCGGGCGATGGGGTGAGGTTTACAAGACGGAAATGTAGTGAAATTCGTTATATTCTCTCATCGAATATAACTCGAGGTATGATTAATAATCGATAATATTTAATCGTGAAACCGGAGCAGCACATTCAACTCGCCCTTCAGGCTAGTTGAATCTGCAGCTCGGTTTCACTCATAATTATTATCGATGATAATCATACCACTTGTTATATTACAGCTGAGCTGTGCTATTTACAAGTATAGGTTGAATAATAAAATAACTTTGAAATTTGAAAATGTCAACTTATGCTAACGACATTTGAATAAAAACAAACTCGTTTAACTGTCAGTTTTATACTGTTCACGTCGCATAGACATCTTTTACTAACACAATTTAGGCATTTAAATACGTTTTCTTTATTAAAATACAATTTTTTTAAATTGAGATTTTAAAATTTTAAATTTATTTTTATTAATAATTTTTTAATTCAACATATACTTGTAAATAGCTTATTGTATGCGGTACATTTTTCTCTTTCAAATATGTCTAGTAAATATTTTCGACTTCTATTTAAAAAAAATGGTCGATGACGATGTAAGAGTTATACATGAATCACCCTAAATGTGATTTCGGTATTTGACCAAACGTGCAATTAAAAATAAATATCGTCCTATAAGAGAACTTTTTTTTAAACTGCAAATTTAGAATATAATGCATGTATTCATTACTTTTCGAAAGCACTGTACAACATTTATGATATTGTCTGACCAACCCACGAATGTTCTGTATTCTTTACTGGAAATAAATGCATTATTATTATTATTGTTTCAACTCATTTAAATCGATGGCGATTAAACATCAGTTAATTTGAAAAACAATTTTCTTTAAATTAAGTAGAAATTTAATAAAATAAATTCAGATAAGTACGAATTTATTATGATTTCATACTGTCATATTTTTATATGTATTTAAGTGTGTAATAATATTGGAACGCGTGTTTTCCACTCCTTGATTAATTATGAAGTAAATATATCAAGTGTAGAACACAATCCAAATTTTCAGGCTTTTTTTAAACTCAAAATATTTACATTATGCGCCAGGCATATAAAACACTAGTTTAGCGTACAGTTTTAAAAATACTTTGTTCATTTTGACAATAATACAAAATAAAACAAAAATTCTTCAAAATTTGAAAATATTATCCTTTTATTTATTGGGCATAACTAAAATTCTTCGTATTGAATAAATTTCATTAAATTTGGCAATCCGGTTTCAGAAAATACTAGAATTTACAAGTTAAAGCTAGTTTTCACTAAACATTTATGCTAGAACTAGTATTTACTAGTGACTTTTGACTGATTTCGGCTTTTCACTGTAGCATACCAGGTGGCCATGAAAGTATTGCCTACGCAATTACCCAGGCAATATAAATGGTAAACATTTGAGTTTTCGGATGTATGTATTATTTAACCATAGCTTGATTTTGGCATAGTTAACTAGTAATACTACTTCCGGTTTTGCCGGAAGTGATATCATTTTTCTTATTATATATTACAACTTTAACTTGTTTATAACTTGTAATACTCGTCTCTAAATCACCTTTCCAATGATGTAAATAAGTTGATATTTATGTTAAAACTAACCTCAAAAATTATATTTTTCGATATTGACTTAGTAGGCCAAGGAATTGTAACTAGGATGAAACATCACAAAGTGGCTGTGAAATGTCTATGACAGTCCAATTACCGCCCTTGTATTATCTAAGAACAGACTACCATTAATTTTGTAACCATTAATATTCTAAAGCCTACTTAGTGCAAACTTTTAAAAATTCTAAAAAGGTCAAGTCTTGAACTAATATTAACTTGCAAAATATAATTGAATAGGAAATTTTAAACAGAATATTATAATTACAAAAAGGCAGAGTGTGCTATTTAAAATTTGCATATTACAGTGCATTTTTAAATTGAATGTTGGATGTTTTCATTTTCGGCATTTAACGTTTTTGCCGGCAACTGGAAAAAATATTCGATGTAGTTAGAAACTGGTTTTAGGTAACATTGCTATTTGACGGCCTACTATGTGATGTTTAATCCCAGTTACAATTCCACGGCCTGCTAAGTCAATTTCGAAAAATATTAGTTTTGAGGTTAGTTTAGCGTAAATATCAACTTGTTATTAATCATTGGAAAGGGAATTTAGAGAAGAATATTGCAAGTTAGAAAAACGTTGAGTTAAAATTTTAAAAAAATTATATCACTTCCGGCTAAACCGGAAATAAAGGGTGATTCATTTTGGATTTCCACATTAAAAATAATAAAAAAAACACGTAGAAGTTGAAAAATATAAAAAAAATTATTTGCCCTTTAAGGTTAGTTCATTACAATTATGTGTGAAAGATGATATCATGTAAATGACCGCCGCGGCTCATGTGACATGACGTAATTCGTTTGTTAAAATTTTCGATTACTCTGCGACACAAATCAGGTTCTATGCCGGCTATTTCGCGTCTGATCTCCCTTTTCAGCTCTGCAATGGTGTTCGATTTATTCTTGTATACTCTGCTCTTCAGATACCTCCAAAGAAAAAAATCTGCGGGAGTTAAATCACACGATCGCGGCGGCCAATTGAAGTCACCGTTACGTGAAATAATAATAAGTAATTGTATCGTTTCTCCTGCTGTGTGGCAGGTGGCACCGTCCTGTTGAAACCATAAATCTTCGATATCCATATCTTCCAACTGCTCCCAAAGAAAATCTGTTATCATGTTCCGATAACGAACGCCATTAACCGTAACAGAGTTCTCCGCATGATCCTCGAAAAAAAAGGGGCCAATTACGCCTCCGGACCAAAAGGCACACCAAACAGTGACCTTTTGAGGATGCATTTTCGTTTCAACAATCTCTCTTGGATTTTCCAATCCCCAAATACGACAATTGTGCTTATTTACGAAGCCATCAACGTGAAAATGTGCCTCATCGCTAAAGATAATTTTCATTGAAAAATTTACCCCTTGTTCTCTTATCCATTCGGCAAACATACGGCGCTGTTGATGGTCTCGAGGCTTCAATTCCTGTGTTATTTGGAGTTTGTACGGGTGTAACTTCAAATCTTTTGCTAAAATTCGCTGTGTAGTGGAATACGTAAGGCCCACTTGCTGCGATCGATGACGAATCGGTGCTTTCGCCAACAATGGCAATATTTTGTTCCGAACGACCTCTACGAGCACGCTGAGGGGTTTTGATGTTAGCTACGGATCCAGTTTGTTCGAATTTTTGGACTACATTCCAAATTGTCCTCTCACAGGGTCGATTTTGCGCACCACAAACTTCACGTAAAGCACGAAATGCACTTTTCCTCGATCGGCCATTTTCATAATATGCTTGGATAATTTTAACACGTTTTTCTTGCGTATATTGCTCCATGACTACTTTTGTTTAACTTTTTAGGTTAGAAATCACACGCTGCCCTTGACAAATACAGTGGCGTGTCAAAAATATTTTAGATTGTAATGTGGAAATTCAAATTGAATCACCCTTTAGTATTCCTAGTTAATACTATGTCAAAATCAAACTTTAGTTGAACTATATACGGAGAGTTTTATGTAACACCGAACATTTCCATCCAATACAATTAGATACCTTTATTTTTTAACTTATGTGAAAATTGGATTGCCTATATGACCATTACAAATTGTAGCCAATCAATCTCAATGAATGCCTCAACTTGTGCATACAGGGAGTTTTTCTTTCAAGTATACATGACCCAATTACAGCGTATATGCCGTAAATCTTTAAATAGCCATTGTTTTTTTTTTAAAATGAGTTCAATTTGCAACTTGGAATGAGTGTGTTCCACTCCCAGACTAAGCATGAAGTAAAATTTCGAGTTTAAAAAAGCCTGAAAATTTGGTTTGGTCGCGTAGCGCGAAGCGCGAAGCGGCCAAACCAAATTTTCTGGCTTTTTTGAACTCGAAATTTTACTTCATGCGCCACCGGTACAAAACACTGACATATTACGAAGTTTAAAACACACCGCTAAACTTTACATTGCATCAGTGTTTTGTACCGGTGGCGCATGAAGTAAAATTTCGAGTTTAGAAAAGCCTGAAAATTTGGTTTAGCCACTCCGCGCTTCGCGTTACGCGACCAAACCAAATTTTCAGGCTTTTCTAAACTCGAAATTTTACTTCATGCTTAGCCTGGGAGTGGAAAACACTCGTTTAAAGCTTAAAATTAAATTCTTTCAATAAACCGAGCGTCGGCAAATGTACAACGTATGTTTATGTATACTTAAAAGAAAAATTGTCGTTATTAACATGATCGGTGTTATATAAAACTCTCTGTATACGTCGCAAAACTCAAATGTCTACCTTTTATATTGCCTGAGTAATTGCGTAGGCAATACCTTCGTGGCCACCAGGTATATATTGTAGAGAAAATCAATGTGAAATTTTTCATGCCCTGAGTTGACAATACTTTCATAGTCAGGTTGGTATGATGACGTAGCTAATCGCAAGCATTGACCCAAGTGATCATGTGTAATTTTATTTCTTAGTTAATTTTTTAATGTTGATTCAAAACAAGCCAGGATTTTTTTGAGCAATACTCGATAATATCGGAAATTTCTCGTGTGTGTAGTTGTTTACTAAGAGGAAATTCTTTCAATGCTATTGAAATCTGCGAGACTCGCAGAATCACTCTCGACTATTTCTATTTCATTTATAAACGTTTTGTAGTCACACAGATACGAAGTTATGGGAAGGCTGGGGGGGGCTAAGCACCTCTAAATTTGAAATTAACTCCCTCAAAAAGTAAAACTGTAATAGTACCTATTACAATATTATATTCACAAGGCCTTAGGACATTCGAGGTTATGGTAAACTATGTGGCAACAGTCAGTAGTAACATTGTTACAGTATCCGTGTTTAAATAAAAAAAAATTGGAAAAATATATTTTATTTCTACACCATACTAATTACAGAAAATTAAGTAAAATATTACTTAATTAATTAATGTTATTTATTTGACTATAAAGAACAAATGTACGTAATTGCATTCACATCTAAAAATAGGTGACTTTTAAGACATAAAAAAGAAATAATTACACATTTGACACAATAAAACTTAATAGCTTTAACAATTTTGCAGTTACTTATTAGGGGATAATATTTTCGCAGAAGTGCTTAAGAAAGACAATGAACATTATTTTGAACAAATTCACGTTTTCTATTTAGTAACTATTGTTCTTCAATAATTATAAAAATGATTATACATTTATTATAATTTATACAAATGTTTGAATCATCGCTAGAAAGATGATTCACAGGGTGCTTTTCTTTTAAATATACATATCCCAATTATTTCCTCTTAGTAAACAACTACACACACGAGAAATTTCCGATATTATCGAGTATTGCTCAAAAAAATCCTGGCTTGTTTTGAATCAACATTAAAAAATTAACTAAGAAATAAAATTACACATGATCAGGGGCAGGTGGTGGCCGAGCGGTAACGTCGCCGGGCTGTATCGCTCGGCGAGCCACAATTCGGGTTCGATTCCCGTGCACGGCGAGACTTTATTTAAAAATAAATTCTCGTCGTGACCCTGGGTGTGGTGTGAACGTGAGTGTTTTTTAAGAGTTCAATTTAAAGCATTAAACGACTGTTTTCCACTCCCTGGTTAAGCATGAAGTAAAATTTTGAGTATAGAAAAGCCTGAAAATTTGGTTTGGTCAGGCTTTTCTAAACTCGAAATTTTACTTTGTGCTTTTTAGTTTAAACCTTCGAATTAAACTATTTTTAAGAAAGCATATGCATTTGTATACTTAAAAGAAAAATTACCATTTGAATGATCATTCGAATGATTATTCATATTAGCATTTGAATGATCATTCGGATAATCATTTATATTACTATTTGAATCAGGGTTGTTATGTTTGTGTTTTTGATTTAAAACAGTGTTTTAAACATGTTTAAAAACAGCCGTCATGTTTTAAACGGCTTTGTTTTAAATCTTAAATTTGTTTAAAACATGTTTTAAACGTTAACTTTGTCTAAAATGTTTTTTTTATCTTAATTTTACTAAGTTATATGTTATTATACTACTTTATTAAGATTTTTTGTTTACATTTTTAAATTTTAACTAAAGTGTTGAAGACATTTCAAATTATAATAATGTAATTAATATTTTATAACAATAAAATATCATAACCGGATGTGCATTAATGTGATTTTTCTTTCAGGTATACGTATGCATACACTATACATTTTACGACATTCCTTGCTTTTTTAAAAGATTTCAATTTGAATCTTTAAACGAAGGTTTTCCACTCCCACACTAAGCATGAAGTAAAATTTCGAGTTTAGAAAAGCCTAAAAATTTGGATTGGCCGCGTAGCGAAGCGGAGCGGCCAATCCAAATTAGGCTTTTCTAAACTCGAAATTTTACTTCATGCGCCACACGTACGAAACACTGAAGTATCGTAAAGTTTAAAATATACGGCTTTAGCAATCTAATATGTAGATGTAAATAAAACGTAAGTACCCTACTTCACTGTAAATCAGTGTTTTTAAGCGTGGCGCATGAAGTAAAATTTCGAGTTTAAAAAAGCCTAATTTTGATTGGCCGCACCGCTTCGCTACGCGGCCAATTCAAATTCTTAGGCTTTTCTAAACTCGAAATTTTACTTCATGCTTAGTCTGGGAGTGGAAAACACTCGTTAAAAGCCGAAAACTAAACGCTTTGAAGCAAAGAATTCCGGCAAATTTAAAAAACTGTTTTAAACACGTTTTAAACGTGTTTTAAACATGTTTTAAACACGCTTTAAACGTGTTTTGAACATGTTTTAAACAGGTTTTAAACATGTTTTAATCGTTAATGTATTAAACGCCGTTTCAATGAAAAAAAAAACACGTTTTGTTAAGAAAACTGTTTGTTTTAATTAAATTGAAAAACACGATTTTTAACAACCCTGATTTGAATGATCATTTATATTATCATTTGAATGATCATTCGAATCATCATTCGTGTGATAATAATAGATTATTAAATAATTGATGATTTTAATAATCGAATGATTCGATTATTCTCACTAATTCGAACGTCTGAAGCAACTTGCTTTGGCATATGTAAAAGTATACTTAAAAAGAAAAAAATTCCCGAGTGTTTCTTAGATATAATTTTAAATCGTGAGTCAAGGGGTTATCGAAGCAATAGTGACTGATACTGGTTTGTTAACTAATTTTGTAAACGTGTTTTGTTGGGCAGAAATTCCTTTCTTTAAACTCATAATCTATAATTTTCGTACCTGCAACGATCGAAAATTTCGCTCAATATTGCTTTTTTTAGAATAGCAACAGAAAAATTGTAGATCTAACAACATTTTTCACCAATCATAGTAAAAAAAAACATTATTTTTCACAAAATGTAGACCCCTGTCGTTGGCAAACTGCAAAATTCGGCTTATTGAAAAGAGCGCTGCCATTTTTCAATAAACCAGGGAAATTGTCAATAAGCCTAGGCTATACAGAGAGTTTTATGTAACACCGAACATTTTCATCCAATACTATTAGACACCTTTAATTTTCAAGTTATGTGTAAATTGGATTGCCTATATGACTATTATAAATTATAGACAATCAATCGCAATTAATGCCTCAACTTGTACATACAGGGAGTTTTTTTTTTTAAGTATACATGTCCCAATTACAGGGTATATGTCGTAAATCTTTAGATAGCCGTTGTTTTTTTAAATAAGTTTAATTTTTCCTTTAAATAAACATAAACATACGTTGTACATTTGCTGACGCTCGGTTTATTAAAAGAATTTAATTTAAAGCTTTAAAGAGTGTTTTCCACTCCCAGGCTAAGCATGAAGTAAAATTTCGAGTTTAGAAAAGCATGAAAATTTGGTTTGGTCGCGGAGCGCGAAGCGCGGAGCGGCCACACCAAATTTTCATGCTTTTCTAAACTCGAAATTTTACTTCATGCGCCACCGGTAGTAAACACTGACATATTACAAAGTTTAAAACACACCGCTAAGCTTTACATTGCATCAGCGTTGTGTACAGGTGGCGCATGAAGTAAAATTTCGAGTTTAGAAAAGCCTGAAAATTTGGTTTGGCCACTCCGCGCTTCGCGCTACGCGACCAAACCAAATTTTCAGGCTTTTCTAAACTCAAAATTTTACTTCATGCTTAGCCTGGGAGTGGAAAACACTCGTTTAAAGCTTAAAATTAAATTCTTTTAACAAACCGAGCGTCGACAAATGTACAACGTATGTGTATGTACACTTAAAAGAAAAATGTTCTTTATAAACATGTTCGGTGTTACATAAAACTCTCTGTATATAACAGGCATTGTGTTATTTAGATTTAATGAATACCTATAACCCCACTGAGCAAAAAACAAACAAATAACGTTATATCAACATTGTAGCAACATTAAACGTTGTTTTAATGTCGATTAAACATTATTTAATTGTGTTTGCCCAGTGGGACACTTCTTGATTAAACTAGAAGTAAAATTAAACAAAAAATGTTTCTAGGAGAAAAATAATCCGTATTCAAAAACGTAATATTTTTCAGATTTGAACGGACAGGACAAGACAAGACAAGTTTAAAATAAAACAAAATTCATTCGCGTTTGAGGATTGAAAAGATAAATAAAAGAAACGTTTGAACTTGGCGTGCATTTCCACATTTGATATTTCTGTAAAATTGTGCCAAGAACGAATCTGCGCGCGTATTTACAAAACATGTATCGATTGGTTCACGGTGCTAACCTAAATTCGAACACGTGTTGCAAAGGAATTCGGCTTTTATTGCTTTCCACACACGCGCAAAAAAACACACTAACACTTTTTGAGAAAGATCAGTGTTGCATATTTCAGAAGTTTTGTGTATTTATAACAGTCTGCGTAAAAAGGAAAGTAATTTCCCAGTGTTAATTGAACTTTTTTTCACTGACGCAATCCGCGCTTAAAAATATATTTTGTCAATGTTTGGATTGGCTGGAGAATATTTTTAAAATTGAATTGAGTGCTAGTTTGATGGTTTAAATAAATAAATTAGAAAAAGTATATTTAGAAAGAAGGGTGTTAGATGAAAATGTGACAGTTATGCTTTAAAGATAGCGCCTTCTTTAAATCAGACTACACTGATGTAACCTGAAAGCCTAAAACCTACACAGACACGTTGGAATACTGAATTAAAATATTCGAGTTAGTTTTAAAATCACGGGAGGGCTGTTCATAATACTGATGCAATTTATTATCGGTGAGAAGTCGCACTGAAATGACGTCATTTTACTCCATACAGTTTGGTCAATTCTTTCTAAAGTGACCTCATTTCTGTCCGACTTCTCACCGATGATAAATTGCACCAGTATTATGAATTAGGGATGGACGAATCAAGTTGCAGGGATTTTTTACTGATATTGAAAAATCACAAGTCGTAACTGCTACCAATAAGTGTATTTTATTGTGACTGTGACTGCGACTGTTACTTAAACCGTGATTGCTACTTAAAATCACAACTGTTACCTAAACTGTGATTGCTACTTAAGTGTAAGTGTATTTTATTGTAATCAAGGTATTTTATTGTGACTGACTGCGACTGTTACTTAAACCGTGATTGCTACTTAAAATCACAACTGTTACCTAAACTGTGATTGCTACTTAAGTGTAAGTGTATTTTATTGTAATCAAGGTATTTTATTGTGACTGACTGAGACTGTTACTTAAACCGTGATTGCTACTTAAAATCACAACTGTTACCTAAACTGTGATTGCTACTTAAGTGTAAGTGTATTTTATTGTAATCAAGGTATTTTATTGTGACTGTGACTGCGACTGTTACTTAAATCGTGATTGCTACTTAAAATCACAACTGTTACCTAAACTGTGATTGCTACTTAAACTGTGACTGTGATTTAAAACGCGATTGCTACTTAAAACACACAACTGTTACACAAACTGCGATTGCTACTTAAACAGTGATTGCTACTTAAAACGTGATTGTGATTCTAACTGCGACTTTTATCTAAACTGATTATAAGTGATTATAAGGAGTCAACAGGATAACTTTTATAAACATTATTTTATATACCTCATACTCCCTTTTATTGATAGTATTGTAGTATAAACGCATTATTTGCATTTAAATTTTAAATAATTCTTTAATCAAAATGTCACTCTTTTGTACAAAAATGCAGTAATATACTAAATAAAAATAGAATAAAGTACGACAATAATTGCCTATTAGAGGGCAAAGTTTACATTTGTATTTTATAAACTTCTCAATGAAAATTAAAAAATAAAAATGTAGGCTCTTCTTAACTCGAAATTTTACTTCATGCTTAACCTGGGGTCAAGGACACTCGTTGAACATTCAAATTAAATGTTTTTGAAAAATAACAAACTTTAAAACTGACGGAGTGTACAACAAAATATGTATATTTAAAAGATCAATTTGCCACAGTTATTGCATATTGTTTATTCAATTTAAAATACAGAATTCGTTTGTTAACAGTTTGTAACAATTCTGTTGAAATCGTAACGTATCCGTGTTATTTCTCAAAATGTTTACAATTATAAATATGCCTCATTCAAAATAAAAAAATAGGTTGTTTCTATTAACTAATATTACTGGTGGGCAATCCATTTTATTGTTTCTAACTTTATAACAAAGATTACTTTCTGTAATGAACAATCTTTAAAATATTGGTAAAAATATGAATTTTTAATAATATAAAAAAGCAGGTTAAGTGAAAGAGCAATTTAAGTCATATTGATTGGTTAACCTTCGCATGTTCTATATTGCACATTTCACCTTTGCATTTTTTTAAAATTTTGAATAAAGACAATTTATCATTATTATTATAATTTAAATAATTTACTTAATGTTTGTATTTGTTATTTAGAAGATTTCCCATGGATTTTTTTCAAATTTAGAATATACACAAATTTGTCTGCATTATTTGTTTTTTTTTACAAAACTTTATGTCCACAACTTTGAAATATAAATCTTGAAATGGTGATGTGTCTATCATAGTACTTTCTCCGCAAAACAAGGCATTCCGATAAAAAAACAATGAAAAGACGTGTTTAAATTATTTAAGTATTTCTTTTAAAAACAGTGTTTTCAAAATAACTACAGAAATGGACAATACCAAAAATTTACATCTTCTAAATCTCCACAACTTTCTCTACAAATATTTTTCATATTATCAATATTTACCAAAATATCAAGACAAGTCTGAAAAACGCTAAGAGTAAAGTACCACTTCTGGGCTCCAGAATTTGACCTAAAGCTTTTCACTTTCTAAAATTATAATGAAAAGTTAAAATGTATTGTTTCATATATCTCAACTGGTTTAGTGTGTACGGCACAGTCTGACAGGCTGACGCTTAGTAGGGTATTGATTAAAATTTAGGGGCCAACATTATTCTTGTTTAATATTTACATTTATTTGTGCTTATTATCAATCATTATAATGTTAATCTTCATCAGATGATGAAGTACACTCCTCTTCCACCATCATTTCTATCTACAAATGCTGGCTGCAATAGAATTTTTTTCTTAAAATCCAGTTATCAGAGGATCTGATGTTAAAAGAAGTCTATTTATAACATCTCTATTACAAGCTTCTCTAGAAAATGTTCTCGAAAAATGTAACTTATAGGGTTTTCCAAAAGTAAGTAGTATTTTAACTACTCGTATCGTGACTGATTTTAATATATATATAGTAGCACTACACTCCATGAGGAGTCTGGTTGCTTCTTTTCTGAAGCTTTCATGATCCGATTTCTGGGGTGGATCAATTCGGATTGAGTCTATTTCTTCTCTTCCTATTTTAATTTATAAAAGTCCTTTAACTTCGTTCACTACTTCTCTCCATTCTTTTCTGTTTTTTATCTTCTCTTTCCAATTCTTGATTCCCATTCTCCTAAGATCTTCCTCGACTTCATCTATCCATCTTGATCTGGGCCTTCCTTTCCTCCTTCTTCCTCCCGGGTTCCATTCAGCTATAGTTCTTATTGTCGCTGTCGATTCTGACCTCCACACGTGCCCCAACCATCTTAATCTTTGCATCTTTATGTGACTTATTATATCTTCCTCCCCCATTTCTTGTCTTATTTCCCTGTTTGTCCTTCTGCGATATTCATTGTCATTTTCCATTATGGGTCCAAGTATCATTCTCATTATTTTTCTCTCCATTATTAGTAATTCATTTTGTTCTTTTTGCGTCATTGTCATTGTTTCCCCAGCGTAAGTCATAATTGGTTTGATCATAGTTTTGTAAACGTCCATTTTTATTTTGTTTGTTGCTATATTGTTCCTCAGTATGTTAATGTTAGCGTATACTGCTCTATTAGCCGATTGTATTTTTTCTTTAATTTCTTCTTGTCTTTTTCCGTTGCTTGCTATCTGTACTCCTAGATATTTAAATTTATCAACAACTCCAAATTTATATTTTCCAATTTTAACGTGCTCATTTTCTTCTTTTTTCCACATTTCATAAATTTGGTCTTGTTGGTGTTAATTTCCATTCCCATTTTCTTTGCTTCTTTCTCTATTTCTTCCAGTACTGATATCATTAGTTTTCTTTGCTTCGCGAATACTACTATATCGTTTGCATACGCTATTATCTGTGTGCCTTTTGTTCTCAATGTTTTTTTGTCAATATTTCTCAGAATTGAGCTAGAGCTAGATTAAACAACGTTGCCGAGAGAGTATCACCTTGACGTACACCTTGATTTATTGGAAATTCTTCTGTTTCACCATACTGTGTTTGAACACTGGCCACCGTTCCTTTCATTGTCATTTGTATTAATCTTCTTAGTTTACCATTAATCTTCATTTCTTTTAATGATGTTGTTAATGTGTCTCTTTTTATTGTGTCAAAGGCTTGTTTGAAATCTACAAAGAGCAATTCTATATTTATGTTGTGTTCGTGTGTTTTCTCCATGATTTGTTTGATGGTATGTATTGCATCTGTTGTAGATCTTCCTTTCATGAAGCCACATTGGTAATCTCCGATGATGGTTGCAGCTTTTTCTGCTAGTCGCTTCTGAATAATTGCGGTCAATATTTTGTAGGTGGTGTTCAATAATGTTATTCCCCTATAGTTTGTGCATGATTGTCGATCTCCTTTCTTGTGTATTGTTACAATTGTCCCGCAGTTCCACTCTTTGGGCATTCGTTCACATTGCCAGATGTTCTTGATGGGTTTGTATATCGATTTCTCAAGCTCTTTTCCACCATGTTTTATTAGTTCTATGTTTGGGCCGTCCTTTTCAGGTGCTTTCCCGTTTTTACATTTCTTGATTATTTCCGCAATTTCTTCCTCTGTAGGTTCTTTTAAGTCGTCAATCTCATTTTCGTTGTGTTCGTACTCTAGAATATCTTCATCTTCTCGTTCCACCGATAATAGTTCTTTGAAGTGTTCTTTCCATATTTTCTTTGTTTCTTCTTCATTTTCAGCTATTTTTCCAGTCTTATTTTTTATGTTGTTTGTCTTTCTATTCTTCGGTCTCTGTTCCTTAATTTTTTGGTAATATATTTTTGTGTTTTTGTTTTTTCTTTCTTCTTCTCTTTCTTTAATTTTGTTTTCTAGCCATTTCCTTTTTATGATTTTTAGCACTTTTTTACTTTTCTTTCTTCTTTATTCATATTCCCGTCGGTGATTATAATCTTTTGTTCTTAACCAGTTCAGTCTAGCCTTGGCTTTTGCTTCTATTGTATTCTACTGATTTTAATGCATGTTTTAAAATAAAGACAGTATCTGGTCGCACGGAAAAGATATGCAAGTATCATCGCAGTTATTAATGGACAACGGTATACGAATATGTTTCGTGGTTATGCAATACCATTAACATTGAAAATATATTTATGCAGGGTCTTTAACATAGTAAAACAGTTTTAAGGTACACTTTTGGATACCGTATTATCAATAGGTAGGCAATTTTCTGTAATTTGGCCCGCAAGATCGCCAGATCTTAACCCTGCTAATTTTGGGTTATGAGGATATATAAAAAAATGATGTTTTTAACCAAACCTAATTTAATTAGGAATCCACAACACAAAATATAGCAGCTATTCCAGCAGACCTACTCAGAGCTGCGGTTTATAGTTTTGAAGAAAGGTGACTTCTTGTTCAAGAAGAAAATTTCGGCCACATACGACTTTTACGATAAATGTAATATTTTTAATAAATTCTATTTCTTTCTGCACATACAGGCGTTTTAAAATTTCAAATTACTCAATGATTGATAAAAATATAAGTATTTCAAAATACGACTTACTTTTGAAAATCCCTATAAACAGGTTGATTTATACTAGGAGGCGAAAAATGAATATTCGTGTTCAAGATTGGATTCTAAGCAAGAAATTTGAAATAACTTTTTTTCAGTCGGCCTTTGTTTTAGAGATAACGAGGCATGAAGTTTTTGGAACCTGTTTCATTTTTGCCCATAAAATAAATAGTAGGTTATCGAAATTGCTTTGAAACAAAAGACTTATTTGTTAGTTGTTGACAATTGTCACATACTTTGGGTATTGCTATTAATTTTTAGTGTGAAAAAGATACAAAATTTTTAACAATGCAATTTGACAATGAAGACCATGCCGACATTATTTTTATTTAGGGCTTTTGATACAGCAATGCTTTAGAAATTTGTCAGGAATATCAAAGAAGATTCGTATACAGAGGAAATTCAGAATGAAGAACAATTATGAGATAGACTTATGAGTGCTGCACTTGAAATTGAAAATGAACAATATTTTGCTGCAGTTTATAATTCTGTAGTTTTACGTTGCCAGACATCTCTTGTAAGTTAAACTAGTGGTTTTTCTTTCTGTGACTAAGTAAAGTTTTCATATTGCCTACTATTAGTTATTTTGTGAAACTTGAAATTAATATATGTTTCAGAAGTTTAAACCTCGATATCCCCAAAAGAAAGGCTGATCTAAAAAAAGTTATTTCTCATTTTTTGCTCAGAATCTAATCTCGACTACGATTAATTTTTCGCCTCGTGGTATAAATCACCCCGTATTGTGTAAAATGTTTATTGCGTGCTTCTGCTGCCTCTTCAGCAGAGCTGGGCAGGATTCGAATCATTCAAGATTCGAATCCTGGATTCGAATCCTTTTAGAGGATTCAAAAGAGATATTCGAATACTTTAGTTAAACTGGATTCGTGATCCGGATTCGTTACACTTTTTTAAAAGGATTCGTATTCGAATCTAAATGCTGGTGATTCGAATCCTCATAAAAGGATTCGAATCCTCATAAAAGGATTCGAATCCTCGTAAAAGGATTCGAATTCTCATAAAAGGATTCGAAACCTCGTAAAAGGATTCGAATCCTCATAAAAGGATTAGAATCCTCATAAAAGGATTCGAATATTTACAAAAGGATTCGAATAGTTACAAAAGGATTCGAATCGTCAAAAATAATTCGAATTAATCGTAAGGATTAACATGAAAAATTTGTTTTGTATGTTTTTCAATTTCTCGTTAAATCACTGTTTTATACGCGTGGCGCATGAAGTAAAATTTCGAGTTTAGAAAAGCCCCGTGAAAATTTGTCTCGGGTCGCTGCGCGACCCTCGTCAAATTTTCTACGCGGGGCTTTTCTAAACTCGAAATTTTACTTCATGCTTAGTCTGGGAGTGGACGACACTCGTTTGTAAGTGATAAAATCAAATAAATTAATGATTTGTGTCAAATTTAACAGATTTGAGATTTTTAATTGTTTTTCGGTAATTTCGCCAAATATAACATTTTGATGAATATCATCAAAATTTTGATGAAATTTTCGATATTTCGAGATTTTCTCGTCAAATATATAAAATGTTGCTATGTAAGATTTTCAATATTTTTTATTCAGATTTGTAACGATTTTCAAAAATTATTGAATTATTATTTGAACACACAAATTTGAGATTTTTTTTTTTCTACAAGATATTTAATCATTTTTGACACTGAATGACATTTTTGATTTTCTTTACCTTTTGAGATGACATTTTTGACAATAGATTATATTCTAGATATTAGACTACGTTTTTTGACATTAGACGACATGTTTCACATTAGATGTTACTTTTGATAAACAATGAAATTTTTTACTTATTTACTATTTCTGATGTTGACATTAAATGACGTATTTGACATTAGATGGCAGTTCTGACATTTTATATTTTTTTACTTTTTTGACATTAGACAACAATTTTGACATTTGATATTTTTGATATTACATATTTACTTGTTTTACATTAGATAACAATTTTTATATTATTAGATAACTTTTTTGACATTATTACTGATTTTAACAGAAATTTTCGTTTTTGTAAGAAAGTTTTTGTCAAACTGTCACGTACTGACATAAAATGATAATTTTAACGTAAATCGATTTTATCAGCACGCCAAATTTTTGACGTTTTTGATATTTTTTATATTTACGAGATGACATTTTGGTCATTTTGTTTTTGGCAATTTTAAATAATTTTGAAATATTTTGATAACTTTTAAAACTGAAAACAGTTTTAATATGTTTTTATATTTTTAACTTTACTTGAAATCAGTGTTTAATACGCGTGGCGCATGAAGTAAAATTTCGAGTTTAGAAAAGCCCCGTGAAAATTTGTCTCGGGTCGCTGCGCGACCCTCGACAAATTTTCTACGCGGGGCTTTTCTAAACTCGAAATTTTACTTCATGCTTAGTCTGGGAGTGGAGACACTCGTTCGTAAATTTTCGAAATATCATAAAGTTGTGTATTTATTTTCTCGGTTTATTGAACAAAAACAAAAGAGCTGAGGTTAAAAGTGTTTAGGTAAAAGTGGTTTATTTTTTCGTTGGCTACAACTTTTGTTTGAAACATTTTTTGATTTAGACTTCGAAAGCTATAATCGGTGAGTTGTTGATGTCCATTAGATTTTTTTGATTCTAATTCAAAAACAAAAGAGCTGAGGTGAAAAGTGTTTAGGTAAAAGAGGTATATTTTTTCGTTGGCAACAACTTTTGTTTCAAAAAGAGGTATATTTTTTCGTTGGCAACAACTTTTGTTTCAAACATTTTTTGACTTAGACGTCGAAAGCCATAGATTAATCAAAAAACATCTAATGATTTCTGGTGATTTTCAACGCATGACTTTTAGACATTTGATGGTATAATTAATATTGAATTACTGAAATATGTGTTTATTTTTAATATATTCGTAAATATTCGGTAAACAATGTAAAATATTTATTTAATTAAAATAATTAGAAAATAACAATACAATAAATTTTATATTATTATTATTTCGGTTATTTACAGAGATAGAGATTCGGTTAAATTGGGGCACAGTTGCATAATTTAAGGCCCAATAATAACCCAAAAAACGTATTTTTGAAAATTCGTTTTTATTTGTTTATTCAAAAACTATTGAATCCAGACATTTACAACTTTGACATTATAGGCACTTTTTAACGATAAATTTAGTAACATATTTTATTTTAAGATAACTATAACATTTACCTAGGGACCATAGCTAATTTTTGTTTTTCTTATGGGCGCCATTTTGAATTTTGTTATTTTTTGGAAGAATATTTTTTACTGAATTCAATGATGTACCACACTTATAGTTTATTGTACATTTTATATGTAAAATTTTAATATTTTGGTTTTTCAGAGTGTGCCTTGGAAACAGTTGAGGTCCTAGGAGTTGCCAAATAAGTGAGTTATATTTGGCAACTCCTAGGACCCATAATTTGCTTACACATCACCTCTGAAGACGGGCATCCGACGATACACACTTTAACAGTTGTGACATATTTTAAAGTAACGACTGTCTTCCACTCCCAGACTAAGCATGAAGTAAAATTTCGAGTTTAGAAAAGCCCCGCGTAGAAAATTTGTCGAGGGTCGCGCAGCGACCCGAGACAAATTTTCACGGGGCTTTTCTAAACTCGAAATTTTACTTCATGCGCCACGCGTATAAACCATTGATTTGAAGTGTAGTTCAAAAACACACAAATACATCTTTAATCAGAGTAACACAGAAATTTAGTCTGATATCAACGATGTTCAGTGTTAATAATAAATAATTAGATTATGAATATTTTTGTTAAAACAACTGATAACGATATTTATATGTTAATGGTTGTAAAAAAATAATTAAATCAAATTTATTTTTTTTTATTCCTAAACGATTTGTATTCGTGATTCGAAAAAACAGGATTCGAATCTTTGATTCGAATCATATTTATCTCTTACAAATCCATTATTCGAGTATTCCTGATTCGAATCATATCACGCGATTCGGATTCGTGATTCGAATCCTTTTAACGAGGATTCGTCCCAGCTCTGCTCTTCAGACAATTATCCTATTGGCAATTATACGTTGTATAATTATTGGCCCGTGAACTAAAATTTTGTGCATATAACTTTGGTTCTTTTAATACGTTTGTATTGCTTAAATTGTTAAATTTAGGATGCTAATCATATAATTGTGCATATAACTTTGCTGTGCCCAAGGCAAATTTTTCAAATTTGTTAGTGCCAATCCTCTGTCTACTTGAAATAATTTCCGAAATTACTTTTATCCGGTATATTAGATTGAAATCTAAACCTGTTATTTCTGCAGCTAAATTGGGATTTGCCCCTAAATTAACCCCTAATTTTTTTCTGAATTTGCAATTTTCTTTCCTTGACAATATTTTTATAATGTTCTTGCCCTACTTGCCACTTCTTTATAGGTAATTTATATAATAATTATAATAAGCCTTAAAAAACCGTATTCTAGCATGCAAAATAGACAAACCAAACATTATAGTCTCTTCTTTTAATACGTTTGTATTGCTTAAATTGTTAAATGAAGTTGCACCACATATATAACATTTTATTGTCGAATTAGTGCATGTAGCGGCATTACCATTCTAAGGGCAAACGTATGTTTAACGGTAAACCTTTTTTGTGCT